>OU342746.1:184973967-185632672 GCA_910589775.1 Avena eriantha
ACACATGCAATCGCACTAGGTGGATCCATGTGTGGTTTGTTTAGAGGAACAGACATGCAATGACGCTAGGTGTGGTTCATGAAAAGAACAGACATGCAATAACACTGGTGGATCCATATGTGGTTTGTGGAAGGAACAGACATGCAATGACTCTAGCTGTGGTTCATGAAAAGAACACACAAGCAATGACACTGGTGGATCCTTGTGTGGTTCATGAGAAGAACACACATCCAATGACACTAGTGGATCCTTATGTGGTTTGTGAGAAGAACAGCCATCGAATGACACTGGTGTCTACTTATGTGGTTTGTGAGAAGAATAGACATGCAATGAGACTGGGTGGGGTTCAAGAGAAGAACACACATGCAATGACACTGGTGGATCCTTATGTGGTTTGTGAAAAGAACATACATGCAATGACACTGGCTGTGGTTCATGAGAAGAACACATATCCAATGACACTGGTGGATCCTTATGTGGTTTGTGAGAAGAGTAGACATACTATCACACTAGGTGGATCTATGTGGGGTTTGTGGAAAGAACAGACATGCAATGACTCTAGCCGTGGTTCATGAAAAGAACACACAAGCAATGACACTGGTGGATCCTTGTGTGGTTCATGAAAAGAATAGACTTGCAATGACACTAGTGGATCCATGTGTGGTTTGTGGAAAGAAGAGACATGCAATGACTCTAGCTGTGGTTCATGAAAAGAAGAGACATGCAATGACACTAGGTGGATCCATGTGTGGTTCATGAGAAGAACACACATCCAATGACAGTGGTGGATCCTTATGTGGTTTGTGAGAAGAACATACATGGAATGACACTGGTTGTGGTTCATGAGAAGACACACATGCAATGACACTGTTGGATCCATGTGTGGTTTCTGAAAAGAACAGACATGCAATCACACTAGGTGGATCCATGTGTGGTTTGGTTTAGAGGAACAGACATGCAATGACACTGGTGGATCCATGTGTGGTTCATGAAAAGAACAGACATGCAATGACACTAGTGGATCCATATATGGTTTGTGGAAGGAACATACATGCAATGACTCTAGCTGTGGTTCATGAAAAGAACAGACATGCAATGACACTGGTGGATCCATATGTGGTTTGTGGAAGGAACAGACATGCAATGACTCTAGCTGTGGTTCATGAAAAGAACATACATGCAATGACACTGGTGGATCCATGTGTGGTTCATGAGAAGAACACACATCCAATGACACTGGTGGATCCTTATGTGGTTTGCGAGAACAACATACATCCAATGACACTGGTGGATACTTATGTGGTTTGTGACAAGACCAGACATGCAATGACACTGGCTGTGGTTCATGAGAAGAACACACATCCAATGACACTAGTGGATCCTTATGTGGTTTGTGAGAAGAACATACATGCAATGACACTGGCTGTGGTTCATGAGAAGAACACACATGCAATGACATGGTGGATCCATGTGTGGTTTGTGAAAAGAAAAAACATGCAATCACACTAGGTGGATCCATGTGTGGTTTGTTTATAGGAACAAACAAGCAATGACACTAGGTGTATCCATCTGTGGTTTGTTTAGAAGAACATACATACAATGACTCTTGTTGTGGATCCTTATGTGGTTTGTGAGAAGAACATACATGGAATGACACTAGCTGTGGTTCATGAGAAGAACACACATGCAATGACACAGGTGGATCCATGTGTGGTTTGTGAAAAGAACAGACATGCAATCACACTAGGTGGATCCATGTGTGGTTTGTTTAGCGTAACAGACATGCAGTGACACTAGGTGTGGTTCATGAAAAGAACAGACATGCAATGACACTGGTGGATCCATATGTGTTTTGTGGAAGGAACAGACATGCAATGACTCTAGCTGTGGTTCATGAAAACACCAGACATGCAATGACACTGGTGGATCCATGTGTGCTTTATGAGAAGAACACACATCCAATGAGACTGGTGGATCCATGTGTGGTTCATGAGAAGAACACACATCCAATGACACTGGTGGATCCTTATGTGGTTTGTGAGAAGAAAAGACATTCAATGACACTGGTGGATACTTATGTTGTTTGTGAGAAGAACAGACATGCAATGACACTTGCTAGGTTTCATGAGAAGAACACACATGCAATGACACTGGTGGATCCTTATGTGGTTTGTGAGAAAAACATATATGCAATGCCACTGGCTATGGTTCATGAGAAGAACACACATGCAATGACACAGGTGGATCCATGTTTGGTTTGTGAAAAGAACAGACATGCAATCACACTAGGTGGATCCATGTGTGGTTTGTGGAAAGAACAAACATGTAATGGCTCTAGCCGTGGTTCTTGAAAAGAACACACATACAACGATAATGGTGGATGCATGTGTGGTACATGAAAAGAATAGACATGCAATGACACTGGTGGATCCATATGGGGTTTGTGGAAAGCACATACATGCAATGACTCTAGTTGTGGTTCATGAAAAGAACAGACATGCAATGACACTGGGTGGATCCATGTGTGGTTCATGAGAAGAACACACATCCATTGCCACTAGTGGATCCTTATGTGGTTTGTGAGAAGAACATACATGCAATGACACTAGCTATGGTTCATGAGAAGAACACACATGCAATGACACTGGTGGATCCATGTGTGGTTTGTGAAAAGAACAGTCATGCAATCGCACTAGGTGGATCCATGTGTGGTTTGTTTAGAGGAACAGACATGCAATGACGCTAGGTGTGGTTCATGAAAAGAACAGACATGCAATAACACTGGTGGATCCATATGTGGTTTGTGGAAGGAACAGACATGCAATGACTCTAGCTGTGGTTCATGAAAAGAACACACAAGCAATGACACTGGTGGATCCTTGTGTGGTTCATGAGAAGAACACACATCCAATGACACTAGTGGATCCTTATGTGGTTTGTGAGAAGAACAGACATCAAATGACACTAGTGTCTACTTATGTGGTTTGTGAGAAGAACAGACATGCAATGAGACTGGTTGGGGTTCTAGAGAAGAACACACATGCAATGACACTGGTGGATCCTTATGTGGTTTGTGAAAAGAACATACATGCAATGACACTGGCTGTGGTTCATGAGAAGAACACACATCCAATGACACTGGTGGATCCTTATGTGGTTTGTGAGAAGAACAGACATGCAATGACACTGGTGGATACTTATGTGGTTTGTGAGAAGAACAGACATGCAATGACACTTGCTAGGTTTCATGAGAAGAACACACATGCAATGACACTGGTGGATCCTTATGTGGTTTGTGAGAAGAACATACATGCAATGCTACTGGCTGTGGTTCATGAGAAGAACACACATGCAATGACACAGGTGGATCCATGTTTGGTTTGTGAAAAGTACATACATGCAATCACACTAGGTGGATCCATGTGTGGTTTGTGGAAAGAATAACATGTAATGACTCTAGCTGTGGTTCTTGAAAAGAACACACATGCAACGATACTGGTGGATCCATGTGTGGTACATGAAAAGAATAGACATGCAATGACATTGGTGGATCCATATGGGGTTTGTGGAAAGCACATACATGCAATGACTATAGCTGTGGTTCATGAAAAGAACAGACATACAATGACACTGGGTGGATCCATGTGTGGTTCATGAGAAGAACACACATCCATTGACACTAGTGGATCCTTATGTGGTTTGTGAGAAGAACATACATGCATTGACACTAGCTATGGTTCATGAGAAGAACACACATGCAATGACACGGGTGGATCCATGTGTGGTTTGTGAAAAGAACACACATGCAATCGCACTAGGTGGATCCATGTGTGGTTTGTTTAGAGGAACAGACATGCAATGACGCTAGGTGTGGTTCATGAAAAGAACAGACATGCAATAACACTGGTGGATCCATATGTGGTTTGTGGAAGGAACAGACATGCAATGACTCTAGCTGTGGTTCATGAAAAGAACACACAAGCAATGACACTGGTGGATCCTTGTGTGGTTCATGAGAAGAACACACATCCAATGACACTAGTGGATCCTTATGTGGTTTGTGAGAAGAACAGCCATCGAATGACACTGGTGTCTACTTATGTGGTTTGTGAGAAGAATAGACATGCAATGAGACTGGGTGGGGTTCAAGAGAAGAACACACATGCAATGACACTGGTGGATCCTTATGTGGTTTGTGAAAAGAACATACATGCAATGACACTGGCTGTGGTTCATGAGAAGAACACATATCCAATGACACTGGTGGATCCTTATGTGGTTTGTGAGAAGAGTAGACATACTATCACACTAGGTGGATCTATGTGGGGTTTGTGGAAAGAACAGACATGCAATGACTCTAGCCGTGGTTCATGAAAAGAACACACAAGCAATGACACTGGTGGATCCTTGTGTGGTTCATGAAAAGAATAGACTTGCAATGACACTAGTGGATCCATGTGTGGTTTGTGGAAAGAAGAGACATGCAATGACTCTAGCTGTGGTTCATGAAAAGAAGAGACATGCAATGACACTAGGTGGATCCATGTGTGGTTCATGAGAAGAACACACATCCAATGACAGTGGTGGATCCTTATGTGGTTTGTGAGAAGAACATACATGGAATGACACTGGTTGTGGTTCATGAGAAGACACACATGCAATGACACTGTTGGATCCATGTGTGGTTTCTGAAAAGAACAGACATGCAATCACACTAGGTGGATCCATGTGTGGTTTGGTTTAGAGGAACAGACATGCAATGACACTGGTGGATCCATGTGTGGTTCATGAAAAGAACAGACATGCAATGACACTAGTGGATCCATATATGGTTTGTGGAAGGAACATACATGCAATGACTCTAGCTGTGGTTCATGAAAAGAACAGACATGCAATGACACTGGTGGATCCATATGTGGTTTGTGGAAGGAACAGACATGCAATGACTCTAGCTGTGGTTCATGAAAAGAACATACATGCAATGACACTGGTGGATCCATGTGTGGTTCATGAGAAGAACACACATCCAATGACACTGGTGGATCCTTATGTGGTTTGCGAGAACAACATACATCCAATGACACTGGTGGATACTTATGTGGTTTGTGACAAGACCAGACATGCAATGACACTGGCTGTGGTTCATGAGAAGAACACACATCCAATGACACTAGTGGATCCTTATGTGGTTTGTGAGAAGAACATACATGCAATGACACTGGCTGTGGTTCATGAGAAGAACACACATGCAATGACATGGTGGATCCATGTGTGGTTTGTGAAAAGAAAAAACATGCAATCACACTAGGTGGATCCATGTGTGGTTTGTTTATAGGAACAAACAAGCAATGACACTAGGTGTATCCATCTGTGGTTTGTTTAGAAGAACATACATGCAATGACTCTTGTTGTGGTTCATGAAAAGAAAACACATGCAATGACACTAGTGGATCCATGTGTGGTTTGTGAAAATAATAGACATGCAATCACACTAGTTGGATCCATGTGTGGTTTGTCTAGAGGAACAGACATGCAATGACACTGGGTGTGGTTCATGAAAAGAACAGACATCCAATGACACTGGTGTATCCATATGTGGTTTGTGGAAAGCACAGACATGCAATGACACTGGTTTTGGTTCATGAAAAGAACACACATGCAATGACACTGGTGGATCCATATGTGGTTTGTGGACGGAACAGACATGCAATGACTCTAGTTGTGGTTCATGAAAAGAACAGACATGTAATGACACTGGTGGATCCATGTGTGGTTCATGAGAAGAACACACATCCAATGACACTGGTGGATCCTTATGTGGTTTGTGAGAAGAACAGACATCCAATGACACTGGTGGATACTTATGTGGTTTGTGAGAAGAACATACATGCAATAACACTGGTTGTGGTTCATGAGAAGAACACACATGCAATGACACTGGTGGATCCTTATATGGTTTGTGAGAAGAACATACATGCAATGCCACTAGCTGTGGTTCATGAGAAGAACACACATGCAATCACATAGGTGGATCCATGTGTGGTCTGTGAAAAGAACAGGCATGCAATCACACTAGGTGGATCCATGTGTGGTTTGTGGAAAGAACAAACATGCAATGACTCAGGCTGTGGTTCATGAAAAGAACACACATGCAATGACACTGGTGGATCCATGTGTGTTTTGTGAAAAGAACACACATGCAATCACAGTAGGTGGATCCATGTGTGGTTTGTGGAAAGAACAAACATGTAATGACTCTAGCTGTGGTTCTTGAAAAGAACACACATGCAACGATACTGGTGGATCCATGTATGGTACATGAAAAGAATAGACATGCAATGACACTGGTGGATCCATATGGGGTTTGTGGAAAGCACATACATGCAATGACTCTAGTTGTGGTTCATGAAAAGAATAGACATGCAATTACACTGGGTGGAGCCATGTGTGGTTCATGAGAAGAACACACATCCATTGACACTAGTGGATCCTTATGTGGTTTGAGAGAAGAACATACATGCAACGACACTGGCTATGGTTCATGAGAAGAACACACATGCAATGACACTGGTGGATCCATGTGTGGTTTGTGAAAAGAATAGACATGCAATCACACTAGGTGGATCCATGTGTGGTTTGTTTAGAGGAACAGACATACAATTATATTGGGTGTGGTTCATGAAAAGAACAGACATTCAATAACACTGGTGGATCCATAAGTGGTTTGTGGAATGAACAGACATGCAATGACTCTAGCTGTGGTTCATGAAAATAACAGACATGCAATGACACTGGGTGGATCCATGTGTGGTTCATGAGAAGAAAACACATCCAATGACACTGAAGGATCCTTATGTGGTTTGTGAGAAGAACAGACATCCAATGACGAGGGTGGCTACTTATGTGGTTTGTGAGAAGAACATACATGCAATGACACTGGCTGGGGTTGATGAGAAGAACACACATTGAATGACACTAGTGGATCCTTATGTGGTTTGTGAAAAGAACATACATGCAATGACACTGGAAGTGGCTCATGAGAAGAACACACATCCAATGACACTGGTGGATCCATGTGTGGTTTGTGAACAGAACGGACATGCAATCACACTAGGTGGATCCATGTGTGGTTTGTTTAGAGGAACAGTACTGCAATGACTCTAGCTGTGGTTCATGAAAAGAACACACAAGCAATGACACTGGTGGATCCTTGTGTGGTTCATGAAAAGAATAGACCTGCAATGACACTGGTGGATCCATGTGTGGTTTATGGAAAGCACAAACATGCAATGGCTCTAGCTATGGTTCATGAAAAGAACAGACATGCAATGACACTGGGTGGATCCATGTGTGGTTCATGAGAAGAACACACATCCAATGACACGGGTGGATCCTTATGTGGTTTGTGAGAAGAAAAGACATCCAATAACACTGGTGGATCCTTATGTGGTTTGTGAGAAGAACATACATGGAATGACACTGGCTGTGGTTCATGAGAAGAACACACATGCAATGACACTTGTGGATCCATGTGTCGTTTGTGAAAAGAACAGACATGCAATCACACTAGGTGGATCCATGTGTGGTTTGTTTAGCGGAACAGACATGTAGTGACACTAGGTGTGGTTCATGAAAAGAACAGACATGCAATGAAACTGGTGGATCCATATGTGTTTTGTGGAAGGAAAAGACATGCAATGACTCTAGCTGTGGTTTATGAAAAGACCAGACATGCAATGACTCTGGTGGATCCATGTGTGTTTCATGAGAAGAACACACATCCAATGAGACTGGTGGATCCATGTGTGGTTCATGAGAAGAACACACAGCCAATGACACTGGTAGATCCTTTTGTGGTTTGTGAGAAGAACAGACATGCAATTACACTGGTGGATACTTATGTGGTTTGTGAGAAGAACAGACATGCAATGACACTAGCTAGGTTTCATGAGAATAACACACATGCAATGACACTGGTGGATCCTTATGTGGTTTGTGAGAAGAACATACATGCAATGCCACTAGCTGTGGTTCATGAGAAGAACAGACATGCAATGACACAGGTGGATCCATGTTTGGTTTGTGAAAAGAATAGACATGCAATCACACTAGGTGGATCCATGTGTGGTTTATGGAAAGAACAAACATGTAATGACTCTAGTTGTGGTTCTTGAAAAGAACACACATGCAACGATACTGGTGGATCCATGTGTGGTACATGAAAAGAATAGACATTCAATGACACTGGTGGATCCATATGGGGTTTGTGGAAAGCACATACATGCAATGACTCTATATGTGGTTCATGAAAAGAACAGACATGCAATGACACTGGGTGGATCCATGTGTGGTTCATGAGAAGAACACACATCCATTGACACTAGTGGATCCTTATGTGGTTTGTGAGAAGAACATACACGCAATGACATTGGCTATCGTTCATGAGAAGAACACACATGCAATGACACTGGTGGATCCATGTATGGTTTGTGAAAAGAACAGACATGCAATCACAGTAGGTGGATCCATGTGTGGTTTGTTAAGAGGAACAGACATGCAATGACACTAGGTGTGGGTCATGAAAATAACAGACATGCAATAACACTGGTGGATCCATATGTGGTTTGTGGAAGGAACAGACATGCAATGACTCTAGCTGTGGTTCATGAAAATAACAGACATGCAATGACACTGGGTGGATCCATGTGTGGTTCATGAGAAGAACACACATCCAATGACACTTGTGGATCCTTATGTGGTTTGTGAGAAGAACAGACATCCAATGACACTGGTGGCTAGTTATGTGGTTTGTGAGAAGAACAGACATCCAATGACACTGGTGGATCCTTATGTGGTTTGAGAAAAGAACATACATGCAATGACACTGGCTGTGGTTCATGAGAAGAACACACATCCAATGACACTTGTGGATCCATGTGTGGTTTGTGAAAAGAACAGACATGCTATCACACTAGGTGGATATATGTGGGGTTTGTGGAAAGAATAGACATGCAATGACTCTAGCTGTGGTTCATGAAATGAACACACAAGGAATGACACTTGTGGATCCTTGTGTGGTTCATGAGAAGAATAGACCTGCAATGACACTACTGGATCCATGTGTGGTTTGTGGAAAGAACAGACATGCAATGACTCTAGCGGTGGTTCATGAAAAGAACAGACATGCAATGACACTGGGTGGATCCATGTGTTGTTCATGAGAAGAACACACATCCAATGACACTGGTGGATCCTTATGTGGTTTGTGAGAAGAACATACATGGAATGACACTGGATGTGGTTCATGAGAAGAACACACATGCAATGACACTGGTGGATCCATGTGTGGTTTTTGAAAAGAACAGACATGCAATCACACTAGGTGGATCCAAGTGTCGTTTTTTTAGAGGAATAGACATGCAATGACACTGGTGGATCCATGTGTGGTTCATGAAAAGAACAGACATGCAATGACACTAGTGGATCCATATATGGTTTGTGGAAGGAACATACATGCAATGACTCTATCTGTGGTTCATGAAAACAACAGACATGCAATGACACTGGTGGATCCATATGTGGTTTGTGGAAGGAACAGACATGCAATGACTCTAGCTGTGGTTCATGAAAAGAACAGACATGCAATGACACTGGTGGATCCATGTGTGGTTCATGAGAAGAACACACATCCAATGACACTGGTGGATCCTTATGTGGTTTGCGAGAAAAACAGACATCCAATGACACTGGTGGATACTTATGTGGTTTGTGAGAAGACCAGACATGCAATGACACTGGCTGTGGTTCATGAGAAGAACACACATCCAATGACACTAGTGGATCCTTATGTGGTTTGTGAGAAGAACATACATGCAATGACACTGGCTATGGTTCATGAGAAGAACACACATGCAATGACACTAGTGGATCCATGTGTGGTTTGTGAAAAGAACAAACATGCAATCACACTAGGTGGATCCATGTGTGGTTTCTTTACAGGAACAGACAAGCAATGACACTAGGTGGATCCATGTGTGGTTTGTTTAGAAGAACACACATGCAATGACTCTAGTTGTGGTTCATGAAAAGAAAACACATGCAATGACACTAGTGGATCCATGTGTGGTTTGTGAAAAGAATAGACATGCAATCACACTAGGTGGATACATGTGTGGTTTGTTTAGAGGAACAGACATGCAATGACACTGGGTGTGGTTCATGAAAAGAACACACATCCAATGACACTGGTGTATCCATATGTGGTTTGTGGAAAGCACAGACATGCAATGACAATGGGTGTGGTTCATGAAAAGAACACACATGCAATGACACTGGTGGATCCATATGTGGTTTGTGGAAGGAACAGACATGCAATGACTCTAGATGTGGTTCATGAAAAGAACAGACATGTAATGACACTGGTGGATCCATGTGTGGTTCATGAGAAGAACACACATCCAATGACACTGGTGGATCCTTATGTGGTTTGTGAAAAGAACAGACATCCATTGACACTGGTGTCTACTTATGTGGTTTGTGAGAAGAACAGACATGCAATGAGACTGGCTGGGGTTCATGAGAAGAACACACATGCAATGACACTGGTGGATCCTTATGTGGTTTGTGAAAAGAACATATATGCAATGACACTAGCTGTGGTTCATGAGAAGAACACACATCCAATGACACTGGTGGATCCATGTGTGGTTTGTGAAAAGAACAGACATGCAATCACACTAGGTGGATCTATGTGTGGTTTGTGGAAAGAACAAACATGTAATGACTCTCTCTGTGGTTCTTGAAAAGAACACACATGCAACGATACTGGTGGATCCATGTGTGGTACATGAAAAGAACACACATCCAATGACACTGGTGGATCCTTATGTGGTTAGTGAGAAGAACATACATGCAATGACACTGGCTATGGTTCATGAGACGAACACACATACAATGACACTGGTGGATCCATGTGTGGTTTTTGAAAAGAACAGACATGCAATCACACCAGGTGGATGCATGTGTGGTTTGCTTAGAGGAATAGACATGCAATGACACTGGGTGTGGTTCATGAAAAGAACAGACATCCAATGACACTGGTGTATCCATATGTGGTTTGAGGAAAGCACATACATGCAATGACACTGTGTGTGGTTCATGAAAAGAACAGACATGCAATCACACCAGGTGGATCCATGTGTGGTTTGTTTAGAGGAATAGACATGCAATGACACTAGGTGTGGTTCATGAAAAGAACAGACATCCAATGACACTGGTGTATCCATATGTGGTTTGAGGAAAGCACATACATGCAATGACACTGTGTGGTTCATGAAAAGAACACACATGCAATGCCACTGGGTGGATCCATGTGTGATTCATGAGAATAACACACATCCAATGACACCGGTGGATCCTTATGTGGTTTGTGAGAAGAACAGACATCCAATGACACTTGTGGATACTTATGTGGTTTGTGACAAGAACAGACATGCAATGACACTGGCTAGGGTACATGAGAAGAACAGACATGCAATGGCACTGGCTATGGTTCATGAGAAGAACACACATCCACTAACACTGGTAGATCCATGTGTGGTTTGTGACAACAACAAACATGTTATCACACTAGGTGGATCCATGTGTGGTTTGTGGAAAGAACAAACATGCAATGACTCTAGCTGTGGTTCATGAAAAGAACACACGTGCAATGACACTGGTGGATCCATGTGTGGTTCATAAAAAGAACAGAACTGCAATGACACTGGTGGATCCATGTGTGGTTTGTGGACAGCACAAACATGCAATGACTCTAGCTGTGGTTCATGAAAAGAACAGACATGCAATGACACTAGGTGGATCCATGTGTGGTTCATGAGAAGAACACACATCCAATGACACTGGTGGATCCTTATGTGGTTTGTGAGAAGAACATACACGCAATGACATTGGCTGTGGTTCATGAGAAGAACACACATGCAATGACACTGGTGGATCCATGTATGGTTTGTGAAAAGAACAGACATGCAATCATAGTAGGTGGATCCATGTGTGGTTTGTTTAGAGGAACTGACATGCAATGACACTGGGTGTGATCATTAAAAGAACAAACATGCAATGACACTGGTGGATCCATATGTGGTTTGTGGAAGGAACATACATGCAATGACTCTAGCTGTGGTTCATGAAAAGAACAGACATGCAATGACACTGGTGGATCCATGTGTGGTTCATGAGAAGAACACACATCCAATGACACTGGTGGATCCTTATGTGCTCTGTGAGAAGAACAGACATCCAATAACACTGGTGGATACTTATGTGGTTTGTGAGAAGAACAGACATGCAATTACACTAGATGTGGTTCATGAGAAGAACACACATCCAATGACACTGGTGGATCCTTATGTGGTTTTTGAGAAGAACATACATGCAATGACACTGGCTGTGGTTCATGAGAAGAACACACATGCAATGTCCTTGGTGGATCCATGTGTGGTTTGTGAAAAGAACAAACATGTAATCACACTAGGTGGATCCATGTGTGGTTTGTTTAGAGGAATAGACATGCAATGACACTCGGTGGATCCATGTGTGTTTTGTTTAGAAGCACACATGCAATGACTCTAGTTGTGGTTCATGAAAAGAACACACATGCAATGACAGTGGTGGATCCATGTGTGGTTTGTAAAAAGAACAGACATGCAATCACACTAGGTGGATCCATGTGTGGTTTGTTTAGAGGAGCAGACATGCAACGACTCTGGGTGTGGTTCATGAAAAGAACAGACATCCAATGACACTGGTGTATCCATATGTGGTTTGTGGAAAGCACAGACATGCAATCACACTAGGTGTGGTTCATGAAAAGAACACACATGCAATGACACTAGTGTATCCTTATGTGGTTTGTGAGAAGAACTGACATGCAATGCCATTGGTTGATCCATGTATTTCATTGTACACGACACTCACTTTCCATTTTTATACTACTCAGTTTTGCCCTTGGTTTTTTGACACTACTGAGTTTTGCCCCCTCTCTCTATCTTTTGTAGAAGCCCAAACATGTGCCCACTCTGTCTGCTACTCCCTGAGTGGTTGTCACGCAGATCGTGCGCACCAACCGTTGATTTTGTGCGATCCAACGATGATTGTTGCACACGTCATTCCCTTCACAGTACAGCGTGAGACATCACGGACGTCTCCCTCAGCGAGACTTCTACAAGAAGGAACACGAAGTCGTCCATGGAAAAAGTCGTCGAGCGGTCATGTCATGTTTAATCAAGCCTAAAAAGCCTACTGCTGCTACTACTACGCCAGAACACATGCGTCATCGAGTGCACGGTCGTCGATGGACAACTGCAATTTATTGCCACTTGATTTTAATAAGACCTATCCCATTTTTTATGCAGAGGCTCTCAATCTCACTTCCAACTAGGCCCCACCGTAAGAAGTTTGCATGCGCTAGCCGGAGGCCGAAGAGCTGAGATCGATGAGACCTAACGTCTCCGCCTTCATCGAGTCCCTCGCAGCCATCAACACATCCCTCTACCTAATCTAGCACAACCCCACAAATCTCGCCGTACAACCACCTACCTTCCCCTCTACATTTCCACTTTTAACTATCGCCAATTTTAGGGTCGTGTCAAACTTCGTACATAGAAATTGTGTATATGCCCTTTGCATGTGGCTCAATACAGAACTGCCATTCATGGCCCGGGAAAAAACGTGACATATTGTGCACGTGTTGTAGTGCAAGGTGCAGTAGACTGCACGGCTCGTTGCACGGTGGTGCAACGAAACGTGCTTTGCTTCCATCCACCTTAACTATAGATCCCCTCTCCGCACACCCACTCTCACTCTCGCTCACTCTCCCCAAACAACCCTCTCCACTGTCCCACCAGCACCCGCAAACTCCCGAGAATACCTCGTCCGCGCCGGCGATGGCGGAGGAGGATAAGGTGGCCATCATCACCTCCGAGGCCGCCGGCGAGGAGGCCCTCATCTCCTCGTGGATCCCCCTCGACACGTTGAAAGCAGCCACCATCCTTGTCCAGGCCCCCGTCCCCGCTACCGACAAGGCCGCCAAAGAGGAGCCCCCCGCCGGCAAGGAGGGCCCCGCCAATCACAAGTATATCAAGCACTTCTTGGGCACCTACAATCCAGATAAGTACATCGCTCCGCTGAACCCCTACGACACCGGCATCGACGACCCATGGTCAGAGGTAACTAGGGTTTGCTCCCCTCCCCTGGTTCTTCTACCGTTCCCATCGTTGGATGCTAGATCTTGGTTTATTAGGATTCACTTGTTTGCATTTCGATTGCTTGGTCTTCTTACATCATGTACTCCCCCATTTTCCCTTTCTTCCAATAGGTTTCCGGCAGCGACGTCTGCAGCGATGACGAGTCGATCCACACCAAGACTCGTCAGGTGCTGAGGAGGCTGCGGGCCGGCCAGTACGACGCCTTCTTCAGGGGCGGCTCCCGGCATTTCCCCTTCTACAAGGGGATCGCCTTCGGCTGGGTGAGTCTCGCCGGCACCGACTTCAACTCCTTACTAAAGCATGCAGAGGCCCCGGGCTCTGGCATCCATGAAGGCGGCGAGCGCAAGACCTTGAACATCAATGCCTACATCGCTGAACACCGGGCTCTTGGCATTCACCTCCAAAACCTCCAGCGGGTGGCCATCAAAGAGGGCCGCATGCCTCTAATCAGGCCCAAGGCCCCCAAGATCAAGGGACTGGGCAGCAAGGAGTGGAGGAAGCGCCAAAGAGAGGAGGCGGGGGCACGGGCGCTTACAGGATGTGCCTGCAGCTGCGACGGCTGCTGCTGCTACTAAGCAGCTTCTTTCTGGCTATATCCTATTTCTGGCTGAATGCATCAAACCTCGTTAAGCAACCTACTTTCTGTCGATATATCATATTTAGCTGCGCACAGCTATATCTATATTTGTTTTGTTTTCTGAATGAATGTATTCTGCCTGGTGTGATTTGCTGCTCTAGATTTGCTACCTGATCGGAGGCAAAAAAGAGGTCCAAAAGGGAACGAATTATCAAAGTGAGAATTTTCTCTAGATTTGCTACCAATTTGGGCAAAATGAAACATATCTGTTTAGCGAGAGAGGAAAAGGGCACTCTTTCAAACTGCCGGTTAACGAGCTACCATCTTGACAAGCTACAAGACACATACATAAACATAACACAAAGATGGTTAAATTTATTTTACTACTATCACTTGAGGCGCTATACATCTTGACAAGCTAACTGAGTTCCACAAAACAGAAACATAACACTGATAAGTAAAATTTAATTCACTTCTCATAAGACCACTTGAGGCGCTTGCCATCGTTCCTAGGCGACCAACTACGACCATTCCAGGTACTCCACAGCTCACGAAATGCTTCGTCCCACCTGGGATCTGACTTGGCTTCCCTATCTTCAGCGTCCTGCGGCACAATTAGCGCTGCATAACAAGCCTGATTGTTGCCGCTAGAAGATGTTGCCTCTCTGTTTGCTGCTTCAGCTGCAGCCTCTCTGTCACCTGCTTCTCCTTCAGCTGCAAGCTCTCTTTCAGCTGCTTCTGCAGCCTCTCTGTTAGCTGCTTTAGATGTAGCCATTTTCTTTTCATATGCAGCTTCAAACTCAGCTATTCTGCATTTTCTACAAAGGGCTCCCCTAAGCTTGTCTTCCCTCTTGCAAATAGGACAAAACACGAGGTAACATAGAAAAAAATGGATCTTCTTGTACAGCTGGTAGGTCACGTAAGCATCTATAGTTGCATACTTCAGGTTTATATCAGACAATGGCCACTCGTCCCAAAAATCGTGTTTATCCATAGGGAAATCTTCCTTCATTCTGTTGTACGACTCATCGAGGATTCTAGTTGCGAGTGATGCCATTCCATCCTTCCTCGAGCCCCCTAGGATCTTGACAAGACTCTTAATATCGATCCAGTTGTGTGCAGGAATTATAATTCCCTCTTGATAAAATTTTGAAAAATCAGTTGTTTTGTCAACAGTGTAGAAAACAATTCCCTTTTCTACAAGGAACTGGCGCAGCGTCGGACAATTCCTATCAGTCCTGAAAGTATGTAGTTTGTCATACCAAAATTTGTAACTACAAATATTTTCTCAATGCAAGATCATCATCTGAATATAATTTTGAAAAGTTTAGTAAATGCAAGATCAAGACTCTCAACATTGTCTTGTCATAATTTATTTGGTCCTAAATAAAATCCAGTAGTTGCAAGATGAGCAAGTGGATAAAGAACAAGAGGAGAAAACCCTAAAAGCGGTTAGCTACAGAGAGAAGATCTACAAACCGGGAGAGGTGGTAGACGAGGACTTGTTTCCGCATGGCCAGTTGAACGATGGTGACTTCACTCCCTTCATATGGGTGCTCCGGGGTGTACTCCAGGTCCAATCCCACAAACTTGTCCTCGTCTTTCTCAAGCCAACACTCGTACATCCTCAGGACTCGCACCACTGTCTCCTCCTCGTTGGTGTAGACAACGTATATCTCATGGGTAGTGAATCTTGTCTCTAGAGTGCGACGATCTTCCATGGTGGCAAGGAGAAGACGGGAAGAAGACAGATGATAGGAAGAAGAAGAGTAGTTTTTGTGATGCAGGGGAATGGTGGAACCTTCAATGCGCTTTTAAGGTAGTGGTTAACGATTGGGACGGAAGTCCAACGAGAGACGCGTGGCGGTGGCCGTTCCAGCTTCTGAGTAAACAAAAAATAATTATAACGCTGATACATGTGCCCTGTTTTGTCACGTCAATACACTGGGCAGGGGGTGTTGTCCTATCCACTGTGCCAGCGCTGCAAGCCTACGTGACAGCCACCTCGCCTAAGTGACGGGAGCGACATAACGGCGATAACTGACAGGGGGGCCCAACTTGACGGTCGTTAGCCTGATTTTTTGTATTGAAACGTAAACTTGAATCCGTGCTGAAAAAGACCCTTTGAGTATTTGGCACGCCAATTGTAGTCATCTCGGCTGATTTCAGGGAACTTGGGTACCGCGTTGCCTGGACACCCCAACTTTCGGGCCGCAAAATGATATTCTCGTATTCAAGGCATGGAGGGAATGACCACGAATATCGCGGAGGTAATGGTCATCACAACTATGGTGACAATGGACATCAACACCATGGAGGAGGAAATGGCCACATTTCTGGAGGCAACAATGGTCATAACGACAACTATCATAAGAAGGATATTATTCAAGTGGCGTGTTTCAAGTGCAACCAGAAAGGACACTATGCTGATAATTGTCTGGAGATGAAGATTGAAGATGGAGCCAAGCCAGATTCAACCCCGAAGGCAACTGTGACCATGTGAACATGGGGAAAACACTCAATAAGACAACCTTCATGACTAGTAAGTTCCTGGTTAATTCATACATCACACTCGTAATTTTTCAATACTGGTGCATCGTATTCATTCATATCAAGGAACCCATGGATGAGAATAGTTACATGTGGAGTTACTTGGACAATCTATTAAAGTTAACTCACTTGAGAAGAATTGATAGCCAATACAACATTCCAGAATTAAATCCTAGAGATTGGTAGCACACAAATTTCTCACTAGCTTATTTACATTGGATTCACAATCTCTGAGGGAAGAAGAAATCAGATGTAGATCAACATTTACCTTTAGAGATGCTAAGTTCAATCTTCTTAAGCGGGTTAGCATCGAATACGCCTCCCACACCTTGCTAGACATTTTGAATCTCGAGGATGAGATTCATCTTAAGTGGGTTAGTCTGTCACATCCCAAGATTTTAGAAATTGGGACTAGAAAAAAGTCTTTACATGACATTCATGAGCATTGAATTGCATACATGCAAAATTTAGCAAAGATTCCAAAATTCGAACATCGAACAAAACCCTAAATGCAAATGTGCTACTTTATTCCTATAAGGAAGTAAATAGGATTTATAGAATCCATTATTTTTAAGACAGTAACTATTGCTAAATAGCTTAATATGATCTATTGAATATTACAAAACTTAGAAATAACAATGAACTCATTTGGTGTTATTATGCACAAGATATAAAAGAAATACTAAAATCAAAAAAAGACAAGAATAAAAACCTAAACCTAACCCGTGGCCCAACCTATTGGAAATATGCCCTAGAGACAAATAATAATATGAATTATTATCATATTTCACAAAGTTTATGATTAGGTTTTTATCATGTTATAAATGTATTGACAGGAAACATCAATACACATGTGATATATAAACAACCAATAGTTCCCGATGAACCTCTAGTCACTAGTTCATTGGTCAACGGATGATCAAGGTTTCCTAATCATTTGACATTTATGCCAATTGATAATGGAGTCACCTCATTGGGAGAATGAGATGATGAGCAATACCCAATCTAACCATCATAACACGATCGTGTCGCAAAGTTCAAGTTACGATGATTAGGAAACATAGTGTCTTGTTTCTTAGACCATAAGACCATATCAATTACTATCACCCGAGAATACCTTGATAGCATCAAATGTCACTCGGTGAAATGGCAATCATAAAGGTGTGTTCAGGTATTTAGAGGGGCACGTATAGGCATTATGTGTCAATAGTGGGATTTGTCCATCCACGTGACGGAAAGATATTCAAGGGCCCACTCAGAGAAGTTATATCCAACAGCTGCGCAACGTGTGACTAGGTCTCGGGGATATCACTTGTCGGAACTATTTAAGTAGCATTTGTTGGTAACGATATTGAACATGACATGGTGATATCACTGATCATATCTCGGACAATGCAAGTATCGCAGAGACAAAAGGAATGGGACACATCGTTCATGGTTCAACAACACAAATTCGTGGAATGCACAGGGGTCATCATGGGCATCCATGTTCCGCTAATGATCATTGGTACAAGAGGGATCTAGACCATGTCTGGTGTGTTCCCGAACCGTGGGGTATCAAGCTTAAGGGCTTGATGATTCTTGGAGATCATTTTGGTATTATCAGAATCACCGAAGAATAGAAAGAGAGAAAACCAGAAGGGTTCTAGGAAAGTCTAGAGGATGTCCGGAGTGGTATGGAAGGAGTTCCATTGCCACAAGGATTGAATAATATTCAATTAAATGTTAAATATTTATCTAATAATTTATTTATATTTATTTAATAAAATAAAAGGAGTTAAAATGGTAAAATTCACTATTGGGCCAAAATCCCTAGGGGAAAAGGCCCATGAGGGGAAATACCAAAAGGGAGGAGGGGCCGCATGGTCCCATGCACACGTCGGCAGGGCCCATGGGGGCGTTGGCCGGCCAGCCAACCCCTCCCCCTCTCCTCTCCCTTGTTTAGTCCCACATGGCTTAGCTAATAAGCTATGAGGTCCCTTTTCCCCTATATATTGAGAGGTATCTTGAGAAAATAAATACACCAATAAACAATAAAAGGTTTCCTCTCTTTGGGGGAGACCTCCAGTTGATACTCTCTCTCCCATGATCACGGTCCCAAGTATGGACTGCGTGAACATCAGACTTCTTCACCGCGGAGCGCTGTCACGCTACGGGATTCGGATCCAGAAGGTCTACTTATGCAACTTCTGCTGGATCAGAGGAACGGGAGTCATAGTCAAGCACCAGACATGTGTAACTCCCTCGGAGGTGCAACTCTTGGGGCACTAGGAGTTTTCGGAGCCATTGGAGCCATTAGACTTCAACACAACCCCGAGGTCGGCGTCGGTATGACTACATCAACCATGTTCTCCTAAACATTGACAATGATTTTTGGTCTTCAAGGGTAAGTTCGGAAAAAGCCCCTCCCATTACTACATTACTAATAGATAGGCCCTAGCATTAGGGTTCTTGGCGTAGGAAAAAATTATTGTTTTCAGGCGCGAACCCCTGTAGTGGTATTAGAGCTAGATCTATGTGTAGTATTGCTTATACGGGTAGAACACACGAGTTGTAGCGTGTGGGAATTGATCTTACAGTTATTACCCTCCCATGTGCAGTTGTGCATACCACAGTAATGCTTGATGAAGCGGCCCCTAACCGACTTTATGCGTTCATTCACGAGACTGGTCCATGCTTGACATACGGCTTGTACCGTATAAAGTGGCTTTGGGGGTGTTTGTCTCTCTCTCGCATTAGTTGGTATGCCATTTGCAACGGAGGGCCCCGAAAGGGGTATACCATAGACAACTATTTGCTCAACGTTATGGTTGAAGTTCGTAGGTAAGAACGGTTCTTGCACGAAAGCCCTAATAGCCATGTAAAACATGCAAAGATAAAGTAGAAGCATCTGACTTTGTTTTGCAGGGGCATTATGATGTGATATAGTCGTAGTCAAGGTAAAGTAGTTTAATTTCTGTTGCTAAGTAGTAGTAACAGTCATTATGATGGTGTACTATGATGCCGGAGGCACCGGATCCGGAAACGCGGGATGGAGATCACAGCGCGAAGGACCATATCACATTGCATTTACATTCGATGTTTATTGTTTGTGCATCTTGGTGTGTTCTAGTATGAGATACTCGACGGTAGCCTAAATAAGATGATCCCTAAAATATAATACCAACAAAAGTGTTCTACCTTAGTGTGCACCATCAAGAAAGTTCTCCGTTATGAGGCAGGCCATGACGATTGGGTGTCAGACATATCTGCATTCGCATATGGTGGGTGTAAGCCATGTTGCACAACAAATACATGTAAGGTTGAGTTGGAGATCCTAGCATGTGCAGACATGGCCTCGAACACAGATGATTGAAATATCGAACATGAGTCATATGAATGATGTGCTCGACGTTTCGGCGTCCACCTTTGACACTATATCGCCGACCGTGACAATCGGGGGCGGTGTAGTGAATGGGGATCACGTAATCACTAAAACCTTTTTGTGGATAGTAGTTTTAGTGGAGTTCTTGTTTAACTCACATAATTATAGACTTAGTCTAAAATCCTTTTGTAATTGTAAATGTAGAAATGGCTCGCCGTGAAGCTTCTTTTGAGATTACTGAATGGGTAGTTGCTGAAAAACTGAAACTTGATGGATCCAACTTCCCTAAATGGCTTGTGCGTCTGAATAATCTCCTTAGTAAGAATAATGTGGAAGATTACATATGCCTCACGATGGATTTGGACGAGCCAGATCACTATGGGACCCCAGACTGTTATTTTCATCAAGAGATGTTTACTTACATTCAAGTGATAATGCGCTATGGGATGGTGAATGAACTACATCCACTCATGGGTGATATTGACCCATATGCGATGGTGGATCAGCTGAGAGCAGAGTTCAAAAGTCAAGTGCGCATGTGGAAGCACGAGCCTCTTGGAGATTTCCTTTCCATAAAGATGGAGGAACACACTTGTCTGGAGAGTCACTTGGAGCGCATGCATGATGCACACATGAGACTGGTTCACTTCGTGGACTACTAGATGACCGATTCCTTTGCAATAGACGTATTACTTCGGACGCTGCCTTCCTACTACGAAGGGTACGCCTGGACATGCATTATGAGAGGTGACGGAGAAACACTGGATTTCCATGAGTTCATATTACATTTCACAAGCGTGAAGGTCGAACCCATTGCCAGAGAGGTCATCCATGACGAAGGTATATATGATATACAGTTTTGTAAATGTTATAATATTGCAAAAACTAGTTGTAGTATTGAAGTATCTAATACTTGTTTTGTTTTGTGAAAACAGGTCCTTCTGCATGAGAGATGCTTGCTGGAGAGGAAGTGATGTTGCTTGTTTATGGCAAGCATGATGATGGCCGATGACACTCTCCCTCGACATTTATCATTTAGTTTATCATTTTTAATAATTATTATAATCGATGGAATAGGAACTTTATTAGTCTGTCTTGCACCTCGCGAGCCGGTTATTCATATGAGTTTGTAACAAAATAGTTGTTTTGCTTTTATGAATGATTTCTATTCGTGTTCATATAGTTTTTCGATTATGTGTGAATTATTGGTGTTGTAAAACTAATTGATAATGAATGAACATTTGTAAAATATTAAAATGCCTCGAAAATACCCAACTTAATGATATATTCATTTTGAATGAAACCATTGTTTGAAATTCAAAAGTTATGTTGATAATATGTGAAAGTCATTTGATCTCTTGTCACATTTAAATCATGCCCAAGTTTGGTAAGATAACTGAAACACCGCATATTGTAAAATACAAAGTGTTTGATGAATTGTTGAAAGAAAATATGTATTCGATGTACGGTATTTCAAAGAAGTGGTGATTATCATTTTGTAGTTGTTGAATTTTGTAAAAGAGTTTACCAAATAAAACGGAAGCATGAAAACTATTTGATGTGATCAAAGAATTTCAGCATCAAAGGGTATTGAAGATAAAAGAGAATCAAACTACTATGATTTGATCAATAGTAGTGAAATTCGACGTGATGAGATTGGCATAAGAAATTGTAAAATGTTGTGCATTTTGATACACTGAAATGTAAAAAATCACGGTGTGATATTTGATATTGAGTGGGTGAATAGATGGCACCAAATAAAGCATGGCAGAGTTAGTGTAAAGACCATTAGTTGGAAATAGCAAACACTCTCTTAGAATAAAGTAAACCATCTAAAATTCATGAGATCGGCACCATATCTTGTATGGAGTGTCGTGGAAGTTTTGGAGTTATTCGATATCACCAAAACAACTGCGAACAAGTCCTTGTAGTGTATCCATTGGAAACTTTGAATATGAAATCCATGACTAGAAACCAAAAAAAGGCAAAACTAGTATTGCCTAAAGTTTGGTACGTTTTTGAGGAAGTATGATCCTCGACCATGAAGAGAATGGAAGAAAGTGACAGCACGATGAAGGTTCGTGACCCTGCATCAGAGTGTCAATAAGCACAACGGAACATGCTCCAGAACGTGTCTCTTCACATAAAGGAAATGATCAATGATAGTGATCATCATGTTTCCCTACTAGTGCTTTTACTAAACAAAGTAGGATTCGCAAATGTACCCTACATATTGTGTGGAGACATTTGTGAATCACTTGTCATGATTATCGGAACATGACATACCTATGAACTACAAAGAAAGTGATGGTAAACTAAAATTACGCGAAAACCTAGGAGTGAATTTCACTTAAGATTTAAAACTAAAGTGTTGCTAAATCTAGTCAAGTAAAGGGGTTACTTGATTTTTTCCAAAGGACTGCAAGGTCATGATGGAAAAGGTGAAAGACAAAGCACGATTCATCGCAAATAATATCTTGGGCAAATTCAAATGAATTTGATTCAGAAGTGCTAAAGTACAGGGGGTTTTCTCATAAAAGAAACTCTCAATTTGATAATTGATCAATGGATTTGAAGCCACTCAAAATATTGAGAAGATATGGAATTTTCATGAAATTAAGTGAGAGTTATAAAGTCTTCCTAAATTAATGTGTGAATGAAATATTTTTGAGTGGGAGCAATGTAAGTTTCGGACTCAAATATGTAGGAAACATATTTTGAGTGGGAGCTTAATGTAAATTCTTATGTGTATACGACACATTAAGAATAAAAGCACAAGTAGTAATAAATAATGATTTATAAGGGTAAGTTGAAAGAAAGTACGTTACAATATTATGTTGTAATGTATTCCTAAAAGAGATTCTGAAGTAGTTTTAGAATAGGAATTGATGAAGGAATGGTTCTTAATCATTCAAGTTAGGAATTGCATTTGAGTGCTACATCAATGGTTAAAAGGAAGAAAAGTATGATCGTCATCCACTATGTTATGACATAGGTTTTGTCTTAGAAACCATGATGAGAACTCAACATAATAAGATCTAACAAGAAAAGTTTGGAAGTGATTAAGTATGAATCACTGAACATTGAGTTGGGTTTTGTCCATAGTGTCTAATGAGAACTGTAGACATATTTTCTAGATCTATAAAGGACAACATGCATAAAACGTAAAGTGTTATGCTGAAGGACATATGTTAACCTTAAAAGACTGGGAATCTCTGCATTAAGAATACCGACTTGAGTCAGAAACAAAGCATGGTGACAAACATCGAAAGTTGCACATGGTTCACTATTATTTCGATGACTACATTTAAAGTATAAGTATAAAGATACTTCCTAGTGTCATGTATAGTGTTATGGCTAGAGAAGTTCATTTTTTCACAGAGAGTTTGTCCCAGGGCATAGTGCCCATGAGAAAGTTCACATTGACTGATCTAACATCACTGCTAGCTCCTGGAACTGACCTGGCTTTGTTGCCATAACTACTATACATACACAAGATGTTATCATAAGATGATAAAGTATTAATGTCAATTAAGGTGACGTTAGTAAGTTGCAAAGGATATGAGGGGTTATAAAGTCCAGACCCTAGACTCAACCTCTTCCATGAGCAAGCATGATTAGAAGTGCCAGGTTATATGGTGCCGATGATTGGTAAAAAAATGCAGCTAGTTTATTTGTACTCTAGTGCAAGTGGGAGACTTTGGAAAATATGCCCTAGAGACAAATAACAATATGGATTATTATCATATTTCACAAAGTTTATGATTAGGTTTTATATCATGCTATAACTGTATTGAAAGGAAATATCAATACACGTGTGATATATAAACAACTAATAGTACCCGTTTGAATCTCTAGTCACTGATTCATTGGTCAACAGATGATCATGGTTTCCTGATCATGTGGCATTTATGCCAATTGACAATGGACTCACCTCATTGGGAGAATGAGATGATGAGTAATACCCAATCTAAGCATCATAACACGATCGTGTCACAAAGTTCAAGTTACGATGATTACAAAACACAGTGTCTTGTTTCTTAGACCGTGAGACCATAATAATCACTATCACCCAAGAATACATTGATAGCATCAAACATCACTCAGTGAAACGGTGATCATAAAGGTGTGTTCAGGTATTTAGAGGGGCATGTAGAGGCATTATGTGTCAAGAGAGATTTGTCCATCCGCATGACAGAAAGATACTCAAGGGCCCACTCGGAGAAGTTATATCCAATAGCTATGTAGCGTGTGACTAGGTCACGGGGATATCACTTGTCAGAATGATTTAAGTAGCATTTGTCGCTAATGATATTAAACACAACATGGTGATGTCACTAATGAGATCTCAAATAATTCAAGTATCGCATAGACAAAAGGAATGGGACACGACGTCCATGGTTCAACGACACAGATTCGTGGAATGCATAGGGGTCATCATGGACATCCAGGTCCCGCTGATGATCATTGGTACGACAAGGATCTCAACCATGTCTGGAGTGTTCCCGAACCATGGGCTATGATACGTCCATTTTGCATCACTATTCTATATCATAATTCACTGTTATTCATTGATATATTTCATATTAAGGGATGATACTTATGTTATTTCATCTGTTTTTGCCTGGTTGATGACTTTTGGAGCATGGACCACTGGAGTCATGATTCTGATGGGAAAGGTTCTGTTTGGAGGCAAAATTCACGAAGATCAGAAAATCCGAGAAAATATATGGAAAATCCTATTTTTCCAGAAGACGAAGACAGCGAGAAGGAGGAATGGAGATGGGCCACAGGGGGGCCACACCACCCCCTGGCGCAGGCCAGCCTAGGCCGCGCCACCAGGTGGTGTGGCTGCCCTGGTCCAGCTCCAGCTCTCCCCTCTAGCGTATATTATCTCCACGGAACCCTAATACCAGGGGAGTGACCACAGAAAGATTCCGCCACCTCTGCGGGGCGGAAAACACCAAGATAGAAAGATCTCTCCGGCAGATAGAATTCTGCTGAGGGAATTCCTTCCTGGAGAGGGGAGATCGTTGCCATCAACACCACCATCAAGCTGGACTTCATCGGGATCATCATCACCACCATCATCACCATCATCATCATCAGCACCCTCATCACCATCTCCATACCACTGTAACAATTGGGTTGAATCTTGCATAGTTCTTAGGGGAAACTTTCCCGGTGTTGATTACTCCTTGTAGTTGATGCTATTGAGTGAACCGTTGAATTATCGTTTATGTTCAGATTGTTATACATCATTATTCCATCTCTGATCATGATCCATATGATGTCTTGTGAGTAGTTTGTTTTGTTCTTGAGGACATGGGAGAAGTCATGTTGTTAGTACTGGAATTATGTTGAGAAAGATTCAATAGTTTGATATTTAAGTTGTGGTGTACTTCTTCTAGTGGTGTCATGTGAATGTCGACTACATGACACTTCACCTATATGGGCCTAGGGGAATGCATTGTGTATTTGGATACTAATCGTACGGGTGGCCGGAGTGACAGAAACCTGAACCCCCGTTAGGAAACCATTGCACAAGGGACGTCAGGGTCTTAGAGTTTAAAGTTGTGGTTAGGTTTATACCTTAATTACTTTCTTGTACTTACGGATGTTTGCAAGGGGTATAATCATAAGTATGTATTAGTCCTAGGAAGGTCGGTACCTTAGCAAAGGTTCACCCACACAACATTTAGCAAACTAAAGAAGATTAATCAACTATATGAAGCGAAAGCACTTGACAGAATTCCCGTGTTTCCTCGATAACGTTTGGTCATCTTAAATAATACAACCGATTTGTCCTTTGCTGAATAAAGGATTGGGCCACTTGCTGCATTTATTCTTACTCTCTTTTATTTACTCGTACTTTATTTACTTGCTTTATCAAAAACCCATAAAAGTCCGTTTGCTAAGTATTTGCAGCGAATCCCTAATCCATACCACTAGCCAGCACCTTCTGCTCCTCATTGGGTTCGACACTCTTACTTATCGAAAATACTGCAATACACCCCCTATACGTGTGGGTCATCAGGCTATCACACTTAAGGGCTTGATGATGCTTGGAGATCATTTTGGTATCGTTGGAATCACCGAAGAATAGAAAGAGAGGAAACTGGAAGGGTTCTAGGAAAGTCTGAAGGATGTCCGGAGTGGTTTGGAAGGAGTTCCATTGCCACGAGGATTGAATAATATGGAAAATTAAATGTTGAATATTGATATAATCATTTATTTAATAAAAGAAAATAATTAAAATGGAAAAAATCACTATTGGGCCAAAATCCCTAGGGAAAAAGGCCCATGAGGGGAAATACCAAAAGGGAGGAGGGGCCGCATGGTCCCATGCACACGCCGGCAGGGCCCATGGGGGCGTTGGCCGGCCAGCCAACCCCTCCCCCTCTCCTCTCCCTTGTTTAGTCCCACATGGCTTAGCTAATAAGCTATGGGGTCCCTTTCCCCTATATATTGAGAGGTATCTTGAGAAAATAAATACACCAATAAACAATAAAAGGTTTCCTCTCTTTGGGGGAGACCTCCAGTTGATCCTCTCTCTGTCTCTCTCTCTCTCCCGTGACCATGGTCCCAAGTCTGGACTACATGAATAGTAGACCTCTTCACCGGGAAGCATCGTCGCGTTGCGAGATTCGGATCTAGAAGGTCTACTTCCACAAATGCCGGTGGATCAGAGAAGCAGGAGTCATCGTCAAGCACTAGACTTGTGCAACTCCCTCGGAGGTGCAACACTTGGGGAACTAGCAGTCGTCAAAGCCGCAGGAGTCGCCAGACTTGAACACGACCCCGAGGTCGGTGTCAGTACGACTACATCAACCATGTTCTCCTGAACGTTGAAAACGCTTTTTGATCTTGAAGGGTAAGATCGCAAAAAGCCCCTTCCGTTACTGCATTACTAATAGATCGGTCCTAGCATTAGGGTTCTTGGCGTAAGAAAAATTTATTGTTTTCAGGCGCGAACCCCTGCACAACCTACCGCCCCGGCCTATCTAGCCCTGCAGCCCAGCCCACGTAATCCTACTCCTAACTAACGCTCGTGCGCAGCTCCAGCGAACGCATGTAGCCCATCTCCCCTTCGCTCTTTGTCATGGCGTATAGCGTGCAGAAGCAGCCGCCGTGCTGGGCTGGCCCATTGCAACAGCCGCAGCCCACGCACCCTCTCTTCGTCGTTGTCACGCAGGGCCCGCGTGTCATCCCCCACCTTCGTCTGGTTTACCCGAGACAAACATGTCCCTATCCGAAACGAATTCTGTCGAATTTGTTGAATCTGTTCAAACCCTTGCCTCTTTTCTGTGCCACCTCTCCATATAAACTGACCTCCCTTACTTTTAGTTTTTTTCAAAACCCTAGCGCCGCTCGGAGCTCATATCGATCTACTAGTGAACTTGCCGAGGTGGAGAATGTCCTTGAGGATTCCCTCACCCCGAGTCCTCCCTTTCTCCTCTAGCCATCCCCATATCCTTCACCGCCTCTCCCTGACATGTTTTCCCCATCGTGGGACCACTAGAGCGTGTAGAAGAAGTCGTCGGAGCTCCACCTCGCCGGACTGCTCCAGCCGTCTACCACCGCCACCCGGGGAAGCAACACAGCACACCAACACCACCAACCCGCTTGATGTCGCTAGAGCCACCACCGCCGTCCGCCGTCATGCCCCGGTGAGCCAGGAAGCTACCGTTCCCGGCTGCAAGATCTGTGATGGATGCTCACGATTAGAATACTTAGCTGAAGGGGTACCAGCTAGTTTCATAACACCATGTGGCGCAGGCGTGGTGTCCGCGTCAGCTCTGACTCAGCGCCCAGTCAGCGCTAGTCGGCGGTTAATCTGCAAATAAATAAAATTGTTAAAAATTGCAGAACATGTATTTAACTTCAAAATTTCATAGGAAAATATCTACACCTTTGAAATATACAAATAAGATACTATTGGAAAGATAATTTTGTTTATATTATCAATCTGTAATTGGATTTGACATTTAATGTAAGTATTTGTCGTGATAATTTAATTGGTTTAATACCCTTTTTAGAGCAATTAATCCATTGAATATAAAATACATATCAGAAAATTTCAAATGACATACCTCTGGATTTTAAAATTGTGTAGAACATGGTTCTAGGATAAAATTATGAGTTTACTATACAGATATAGTTTGAAATATTAAAAGGCTTATTGTAGTATTTTAATTCTAGAAAAATTATATGTAAGTCTTTTTGACATGAATCCTTTTGCTCCTGGCTCTACATCAATATACCTATCTAGGCATATTTTTACCAAAAATTATCTATCTTTTTTACAATAAAGGCTAATTTAAATTGAATAAAGCATATTAAAAGGATCTAATTAGTGCAATAAATGGTTTTGATGCATTAAAAAGTTTTTGATGCATGCCATTTGTAAGAATAATGATCAGAGAATCTAAATATCCTATTGAAAGATTTATGAACATGTCATGCATGCATTTGTTGCATTTGTTTGATTCCTTTTTCTTGTCATTTACCCTGGTATTATCGAACCATGTAGATTGTGAGGAGTGCAATATGTGACTGTCAAGATTGTGCTTTTGACTCATACGACAAAGGTAAGTGGTGCTACATAAATGTCCTAATTATTTTCCTATGCATTGTAGCTCTATTTTTGTAGTTGCATGTGTAGGAATATTATTGCTATGTTATATCCCATTATTGTCGTAGTACTCCTTGTTAGGTGAGCTACCATATGTTAT
Organism: Avena eriantha; assembly: GCA_910589775.1. Lineage (NCBI taxonomy): Eukaryota > Viridiplantae > Streptophyta > Magnoliopsida > Poales > Poaceae > Avena > Avena eriantha. Next base: position 185,003,458 of record OU342746.1, read on the forward strand.
ATATGCTTACTTAGACAAGGATGGGTTTATACCATGATGAACTATGTTTTTGAAAGCAGTTGTTTTGTGAAAACCAAAACAACTTAATTAATGAATCACCTAGGTGTGATGGGATTGATAATTTTTGGATGATTTTAATGCGGAAAGGCTCCCATGCCTCAGAGAAATGTTTAGGGACTTTTTTGGTAGCTTTCGTGTGTAACCATGTGCCAGTGAGTTATGGGTGGCTGGTTGGACTTAGTAGGTCGTGGTGACCCGAACCCTTCGTATCCAGAGATGTAGTGAATGGTAGGTTGGTACGGTGTGTGGATGGGTTTGGGGAACTATTTCTGAAATTGTATCTTCTTGGACTTCTCCCTATTGTGACTCAAAATGCATATCATGGTAAGAGTCGGTTGACCAGGTCACATGGGTTAAGTGTACAAACCCCTGCATGGTATAAAACTAAGTATTTAGCCATGTTCCCGGTTATGGAAAAAATGAGTTGCTGAATTCAGTCCCATTTTTATAATTTGACAAAACTTGTGGTTGAACTTAATTGGGTTGTGTGCTAAAAGATCTAAATGATTTAAAAAGATAGGATGAACTTATTTTGATGCTGCAAACATGCCTTGAACTCCAAAGCCAAATAAGCATGTAGTGTATAGACTTGTTTCACTCTCTCTTAGTTCCACTTGCCATACATTTAAAATATTATCCACTCTATGGCTGCAATGTGCAGGTTATTCCAATTGTTCTAAGTGATCTTATAGGTTGCGACTCTCCACTCAACATTTGTTCGCCTATGGCACACTTGAAGATGGAGCCTATTATCTATTTATGCTTCCGCATGCTATTAAACTATTTGAGCTAGCTTTGAGCTAAGCATTATGTAATAATTAAAAATTCTGGATCATTTGATGTAATAATGATGCACTATTATATTCTTTGTTATTCATCTATACTATGTGTTCTAGTGGACCGATCCAGGGATTGGTACTATACACGGGAACTCAGCCTTATCAGGCGATGGTGTTACAGTCACTACTAGGAAACAGCCCATCTGTGGCACACTGAAATGGGACTTCTGTGGCGCATATCCTAGTCGTCATTGTTACCTCGCCACTGATAACTACTTCCTGTGGCGCATATGGATATGCGCCACAGAAGTTCCAGACTTCTGTGGCACATTTCTTCATATGCGCCATAGGAAGAACTTCTGTGGCGCATTTACGTGTATGCGCCACAGAAATGCCATGTGCCACTGACTATATAATTATATGCGCCACTGATTGCGTAACACGTATTCGAAGTAAAATACTTTCCTGGTGTATAATCAGGTATTTATACAGGATTTATACAGTATTTATTCAGATGAGTACAAAATACATTGCACAAGTAGTAGATGCATGAAAACCGACATATATATAATATAAACACTTAGAGCCCGATCGAGATACATATATAGTGTCAAGTGCCAAATTTTTACACAAGCACTGAATACAAAGTTCATATCATCTCACATTACAAATATGAAGTGGCCACCGCCGCCTACACTAGGATCAAATAGAATACAGCTGTGATAATGGTGAGCAAGAGCATTAGCCCGACCAATATCTTCATCCGGTTCTTCTTCCACAAGTGGTTCCTCCACTTGGCTATCGCCTCCTCTCTAGTCGCGTATCCTTTGTAGATGTTGCCGCTGAACTTGTTCACTTGTTTGTGGCAATCCTCCCACTCCTCGTAGACTCCTGTAACCCTACCCATGTACACCTCGTCGCCATCTCTATAGATGACAAGGCATATTAGTAAAAATACAACGAAAAGAATGAATAAAGGGTTCACATCCATATATATATATATATTCACATAATATAAAACAAATGATCCATAAACCTAAAAGTTAGATCATCATAGAAGCAATAAGTTCAACGACAACATGACCACAAGGTAGTTTAAGTCTAACAACAATGACCATTTCGACCACGAGATAGTAAAGTTTATGACACACACACTAATACAACAGGCGTCCATCAAGAATATACACACACTGGATCATGCTAGAGGCACACATCAATCATGATGAAGACTTCCTCTTCTCGCTCGGCTTCAGGAATGGTAGATAGCCCTCTTTCGTCATCCACATCCTTGTGTCACCCTGCTTACGGAGGCGTTCTTCAATCTCCCTCTTACTTAACCCTCTGGCTTGTTGTAGGGCACCGCCCCTTGTGTTGACATCTTCAATGATGATTTGCAACAACTTCATCTGAATGCGATGGAAGTCTTCTCTAAGATCAGCATCGTCGATTTTTGCCAAAGTTTCGGCCCATCCTCGGAGACTAGATGGCAGCGCTAGGTTCTGGCAATCCCGAACATAGCCTTTAAGGTGATGGAGGAGGTAGAAGGTCTCCTTGGCACCAGTAGTCGACTGCTTGACGCAGGGGAAGTTGAGCACGTGCTTGAACACGTGTTTGCCATCCTTGATACGTTCCCCCTTATCTACGAAGGTGCATCCCTTCTTGGTGTAGCCCGCGAGAGCCTCATTGAGAACACCCCTTATTCTGGTGTAGTCTTTCTTCTTCGTCAAACTCCCCGAGTCGAAATACGTGGCTAGCGAATACCTCGGGGCAAGGACGATGAGTGTGCAGCATTTGTCTCTGCGTAACACAATTGGAACGGAATGTTGGAAAAAGAGCAAAGGAAGAAATCTATAAGAAATGCATAAGTTACGATGGCGATGAGCGAGTGTGTACTTACTCGGGAAAGAAAGGCAAAAGAAGTGTGCCCTTCCTCTTGTTGTCCACCATGAACTTCTCGAGGTACGCCGTCGCCTTGGTCCGTGTCTCTGATCCTTCAACCAACTGGATGTCCCGCATGTATTAGGGATCCACTATCGCGATTTTCGGGGTACTTTCTCTCTTGATCGTGAGCGCCAGATTGAGCGCGTATAGGCGGACCAAGTCATAGTCCAGCCGTTTCGTGAGAAACAACTTGAATATGTCCTCGAACGCTATGAAGAATATATCCGCGGGGGGTTCATCGACGAAGCCCACATCCAATGGCACCTTGGCCGTGAAAACCGGGTAATTTGGATGTTCGTCTTTAAGAAGGAGGGCCTCTAGTGTCTTGACACCCTCGTGCAAAGTTAACATGGCTCCAACCGCAATGTGGATCATATCCGGAGTCAATATCGGATCACCAGCTACATGCACTCAGGGCAAGCCAAATTGTGTGGATGGTACGACGACGGCGTCCTGACCCCGGATCCTCTTCAGAAGAGGCTGGCTCGCACCCTTCTTCTTCTTATTATTACCTCTCTTCCTGTAGTGTTTCTTCTTCACAACAGTGTCAGCCACTGCCATCTTCTCATCAGTCGCCTTTCGGAGTGTGTTGGGGCTAAAAACTAATCCCGGATTCTCTTGTGGTGGATCGGCGGCCGGAGGCGTCTCTTGAGAAAGACCATAGAAGACCAGGCGCTGCGTGCATGTATTGGGCCGACCAGCTTGATGGTCGTCGCGAGCTGCGAAGGGTTCTTCATCCATAGAAGGCATATACAATCCTTTGGCGGCGCCGGTGTTGATGAAGTCGTCAACGTTGACCAATTCATCATCATCTTCATGGGTGCCATCATGTGATGGTGGTAGCGGGGGCGACGGACAATTTCTGTGACAACAGTGAACTCATCGCAGACGGTGGCGAGCACTGGTACCTTCCGCTCCTTCTGTTCCTTCTTCTTCTTCTTCTTCTGAGAAGCGGCCGGGTTGCCGCTACCGCCATCCGTGCGCTCGCCGCCATCGGTGGTGTCATCCTCTTTGTCGCCGCCTTCACTAGTTCCATCGTAGTCGTCTTCGTCCCCCTCGTAATCAGGATATCCGCCCTCATTGGCCCCAGCAGCTCTAGCGACGGTCGCCTCCTCCTCCGGTGGTGGTGTCATCCTCATCGCCTCATCCTCCTCCTGTTGGGACCCCCCGCCAGAATGACTGGTTGGCCTGTCTAGCTTGTTCTTCGACGCTGATCATGTGCTTAGAAGGGCCAGACTCCTTGTTGCCCGACATGTTTGCACTACTCTATTTAAAAGAGGCAAAAAGTTAGCACAAATCTCGACCGAAAAATTCGGCATGACCTTTGCTATTTTTTGACCTAGTAGTGCCCATTTCTCAACCGAAACGGAAGTGAATCGACACTTCGGGAGAAATGGGCAACTCAAATGAAATCCTTGCAAGACAAAACACCCCATCCCCATATTAACAGCCCCATCCCCATATAGCATCACCATATAGCAGCACCATATAACAGCACTTAACAACAGCACCATATAACAGCACTATAATAGTTCTATAATTACAACACTTAACAACAACACCATATAACAGCAGTTAACAAAATATAATTACACGCGAGGGTGGCTTGTAATCCAGTGAGATAATCTCTGCAGCACTTAACAACAGCACTTAACAACAGCACCATATAACATCACTTAACAACAACAATGGCATAGATTAGTTAACAGCACTTAGCAACAACAATGTTGTTAACAACACTTAACAACAGCACCATATAAAAACACTTAACAAAATATAATTACACGCGAGGGTGGCTTGTAATCCAGTAAGATAATCTCTACAGACTCCTACCCTGCTGCAATGGTCAGGGTAACAATGATGTCAAAACAATGTACTACCGTTTTGTCAACCCAAACAAAATAGTGTTAATATTTGAGTTGGTGCACTATAGACATCTGCCAAGATGCCAATATTTATTCAAAAACATCATTCCAAATTTACTAATGCAATTAAACATAATTTATCCCACATAATATGTCCAGTTAGCCAGTTAATCCATCATCTGACTTGAAATGAACCGCAATGCAATCAACTTCTCCATTCCGCACGGATCATGAAACAAAGGACCAGCAAAAATTTCATATCTTAGATAGAGAATCATCGCATGATGCACAACTACCATGATGTTAGTATTAATTTTTAGTTCAAATCCTCATTGTACAATATAATATACAAGCATGGTCCTACCAGATTTGTACCCTATTCTATTGAAGTTTACAGTTCTTCACTCTGTCAAGAGGAGCAATCTAGAAATAACGGCTATTAAATGTGTCATGGTCAAGTCATATCATAGTTTTATACCCCCTTAGTGGACCATGTGCTCTTTTAGAATTTCATAAAGCCTAACTTGGATATGATGATCTTTTAAATGTTGCTGAAGTGCCTGGGCACATGGTAAGATGTATCTAAGTACTTGTCATTGATGAATGAGAGATTATATGATAAGTATCAACAACTACTTGAGGAAGCTTGCTACATCCTAAAAGCAGCCCAATAAGTTTGCAAATGATGCTTTTTAATCACCTGAAGTACTTTACAGAAAATATATCCTTGTATTCAGATATTTCAAATGGTTGGTCTGTGTGTAAGCCCAAAGCAACCCATATCAGTGGTCTGGTAGTACAAAATACGCTCTTACATGCAAGGTGTTTTGTCCAGTACCATAGAAAACATAGTTTTAACAGCACTATTTGGGTCGAAGAGCACTATAAGTCAGAAATAGAGGGGGATGGGTAAGCAACTAGGGTTCAAAGGGGGGTGGGGGACGAACGGTGCGCTCTACTGCAGCGGTGGTCGACGACGACAAGGGTGGCGGGCTCTAGCGTGTGGCGGCTCCTCCTCTGGTGGCTCCTCCTCCACGGGCTGCAGGTCTGCAGGACGGCTCCTCCTCCGGCAGCTCCTCCTCCACGGGTTTCTTCGGGCGGCTCCTCCTCCACGGGCTACTAGGGCTCCAGCGTGGCGGTGGCTAGGGCTCCGGTGATGAGGGCGGCGCTAGGGTTTGCGCGCGGGTGACGATAGAGAGGTTACTCGAATTTCGGCTAAGTGTTGGATCGAGAGAGAAAGGGGGATTAGGGGGAGAGGCCGAACCGTGCACTTTGAGATTTCTTCTTGTGAATGGACAACCTTTAGTAGGCAGTGTGGTCTTCCTTCTTACTTTAGTAGTAGTAGGCATGTCAAAGTACTTGTCGAATTCCTCTTCGATCTTCGGGTCGCCGTTTTTTGTCGAAGTTTTGCTCATTGGCGGCTCCTTCCATTCCGATGATGCTCCTCTTGCCCCTCCTAACTACAACACCGTTGGGCTTCGATGGGTCGGTAATAAAAAAACATTGATCAACTTGGCTAGCGAGTACCCAAGGCTCATTTTTTGCGGAGGCGTTCTTCGTTGATTTGGCATCTGGTATAACCATTGTGGTGAAATAGCGGCCTTCTTTTTCCATGTTCTTGGCCCATCTAACACGGAACATCGGTACGATCTCTCCACAGTAGTCGAGCTCCCATATCTCCTTGATCCTTCCGTAGAATGTTTCCATCACAGTAGTCTCGTCATCAGCAAAGGATAAGATAGTTACTCCTGAGTTTTGATATTCACTATTCTTGTCCTTTTCCTCGGTGTAGAATCTGTAACCGTTTATGTCGTATGACTAATAGGTCCTTAGGTTGTGCCCTGGGCCCTGTGACAAGGATAATATGAGTTTTTGATCTTCCGTAGAAGGCGTTTGTGGGGGATTGTCCAGTTGCCTTTCTTGAACCAACCCGTGAAGCTGGAGTTGTGCTCTCTGGTTACGTCTCCCTTCTTCCTCGGCTGGCCCTGGTCAACGTACTCCTGCTCGATTAAGCTTCTGTGCTCTTTGACCCAAGGGCCGACCACTTCAATGTGTTGTAGCGCGACTCGGTGTTCCCTTTCAAAATCAGTGCGTCGACCATCAATGCCGACATGCAGTGAGCGGCAGCCCTCGCGGTGACCATATCCACCGATCCTGCCGAGGTGCTTCTTTGTGGGTATTCCAACATCCTCGTTCTCGGTGGTTAGATAATTCTGGCAGAAGGAGATGCACTCGTAGATCAGAAAGCCCTTGGCTATGCTTCCATCTGGACGAGACCTGTTGCGAACGAATCCTTTGATGACACCGTTTAGCCTTTCAAACGGCATCATGTTGTGCAGGAATGTCGGCCCGAGCTGGATGATGTCGTCCACGACATGTACAAGCAGATGCACCATAATGTCAAAGAATGCGGGCGGGAAGTAAATCTCAAGCTCGCATAGTATCATCACGATCTCTTCATGTAGCATGTCGAGCTGATTCACACCGATCGACTTCCTAGATATGACGTCGAAAAAGTTACAGAGGCCAAACAACGTCTCACAGACATGCTCGTCCATTATCCCATGGATCGCAACGGGGAGTATCTGCGTCATCAGCACGTGACAGTCGTGAGACTTCATACCGCTGAACCTCTTCTTCGCCACGTTCAGATATCTGCTTATCTTCCCCGAGTAACCATGACGAACTTTCACTCCTAAGAGGCACCTGAAAAACTGCTCGAGCTCCTCCAGACTCAGAGTGAAGCAGGCAGCGCGAAGCACCACCTCATTCTTCTTAACTCTTTTGCGGCGACCTTGAGTCCCTTCCGTCCGATCATCATCATCATCATCATCATCATCATCATCATCATCATCATCATCATCATCATCATCACCATCATCATCACTATCAGGGTACTGAAGATCTTTCTTTATGCCAAGCAATTTAAGGTCCTTTTCTTGCTTTCGGCCCATCCTTGGTCCTCTCCGGCATGTTCAGTAGAGTGCCAAGCAGACTCTCGGTAACGTTCTTTGTGATGTGCATTACATCGAGGCTATGGGGAGTGTGAAGGACCTTTCAATACGGCAGGTCCCAGAAAACAGACCTTGCTTTCCATACACCCAGCAGCGGCTTTGTCCTCGGTCGTTTTTTCAGGCGCAGGGCAATCTACCCAATTATTCAAAAGCTCCTCGATTTCTTCGCCGCTCCTCGGACGCGGGGCTCTTTCGAGCTCGTCCTTACCATTGAACAGGTCACCATGTTTTCTCCACGGGTGATCCATGCGGAGCCACTTTCGAGTACCTTGGAACACGGTTTTCGAAGACTCGGGATCCCTTGGTAGCTGGAGATGCGGTGTCTCATCCATGCACTTGACGCATGCATTGTGTTTGTGGTTCACCTGGGCCGATACATATGCGTAACCAGGATAGTCCTGCACGGTCGTGAGCAACGCGGCTCTCAGATGGAAATATTCTTTAGTGTAGGCGTCCCACGTACGGGCCGGCGTCTCCCACAAGCTGGCTAACTCCTCTCTCAATAGCCCGAGATACAGATGCATATCGATACCTGGTTATTTCAGCCCCTGAATAAGAATGCTCATGTGTACATACCTTTGCTTCGTGCATAGCCACGGGGGGAGGTTGTACGGCCATACAAACAGGGGCCAGGTGCTATGCGTGCTACTCTGTTTTCCAAAAGGATTGAGTCCATCGGTGCTCATACCCAGCCTGATGTTCCTTGCATTGCCCCTGAACTCTTCAAACTCGATGTCCAATGCATTCCACTGGCTAGCGTCTGAAGGGTGTGTCAGGATCTTGCCCTTCTTTGGATCATCTTCGGGTTTCTCTCTTTCCGCGTGCCATTACATGAGCTTTGCTTCCTTAGGATCTACGAAATATCGCTGCAGACGGGGGGTGATAGGAAAGTACCATACCACTTTTCGAGGAACTTTCTTGTTCCCTCTCTTGTACCATCCTTGGCCACACACCGGACATGTGGTTCTATCCGCGTACTCGTTCCGATAAAGTGCGCAATCATTGATGCATGTGTGGTATTTAATGTGTGGTAGGTCGAGAGGGCACACGATTTTCTTGGCCTCCTCAATACTTGTTGGCAATGTGTTCCCCTTAGGAAGTCGGTCGTGCCAGTATTCAATGTTCGCGTTGAAGCTCACATCGGTCCATTTGTGTTCGGCCTTCATCTCTAGAGCCTTGAGCGTTACACTCAAACGTGTATCCTCAGGGCGACACCCAGGATACAATGGAGTCATCTCGTCTACCTCCATTTGGGCCAGCTTGGCTTTCTCTCTAGCTGCAGCTTTGTCGTTGCTCGTCTCCTTGAGGAGCAGTTCTTGAACATGAGGGTCCTGCAAGACCAAAGTTAGCAGCGTTTGTGTGTTCGCGTCTTCTCCTTCTTCATTATCATGATCATGCCCGTCGCCATCTCCTTCTCCATGCTGATCATGCCCGCCGGCATCTCCTTGGTCATGATGATCATGCCCGCTGGCATCTCCTTCGTCATGATGATCATGCCCGGTAGACTCTTCGTCTTCTCGCCCGCCCACGTCTTCGTGACCACCACCATGTCCTGTCGGCGCCTCATTGAGGTCGCGCATGAAACCGCGCCTGAGCAGGTGACCCTCCAATTGTCCAGATTCAGGGTCGATCCAGCGCTGCAGTTTGCATGTTCGACATAGACATCTTATCATGGTCTTGTTGTTTAGAATCATGTCCTCCTTCGTGCCTTTCTTGTACCTAGCAATTCGACCTTCGCTCATCATGCGGACCATGGTTGCCTGAGCGGTCAAAACAGAGAGTATAGGTGAGAACCACACCATATGAACACACACATGCATGAATGCTAGCCGGAAAAAATTCAGCATGACATTTCCTAAAATTAGGACATATGGGTAGTGCAAAAATTTGCCAAAATAGAAATGAATCAACATTTCGGCAAACATCCATGCAACCACACCGGCCGGGCCCGAGAACAACAAGCAAGCAATAAAAAACTTCCTCCCATTGCAAACATTCATGCACCACACAAGCATTGTCTTCCCATGGATCGCACACACACACACCGCCCGCGCGACAAGCTTTACCTACATGTTCATGGCCAAGTACTCACCTAGTAGACACAATAATAGCGAGACGAGACCACGCGATGAGAGAGTGTGGACAAATAGATCTACAATGCAAGATGGTGGAGAGGAAATTAGTAAACAAATAGAGATGTGAGAGAGAAAAGTAAGGAACTTTTAGATCTAAAAGTTGGAGTGAAGCTTCCACTTACCAATCTATGGATTAAAGTAGGTTTAGTTACAAGAAAATGGAGAAACTATGGGCAAGATGGGGTGTGAGGGAGGAGGAAGACGAGTTGGGAGGAGGTAGAGATGTGAAATGGGGGTGGTGGATAGATAGATAAGAGAGCTAGCTTTTGTCACCTTTTTAACATGGATCTGGACGCCCTCATATGTGGCGCATATCGAGCAAATGCGCCACAAATGCTGAATCTTTTGTGGCGCATAAGTCCATATGCGCCACAGAAGTGGGTGAATTAGATTCTCTCTGTGGGGCCCACCTCCAAGTTCTGTGGCGCATGTGGGCATATGCGCCACAGAAGTGAAACACATCTGTGGCGCATATCAGAACATGCGCCACAGAACTTGGGTGAATTAGATCCCGTGGTGGGCCCCCTCCATGTTCCGTGGCGCATAAGAAAATATGTGTCACAGAAGAGGCAACTTCTGTGGCGCATATCTCAGAATGCGCCACAGAACTTGGATCAACCCACCCCGGCTGGCGGGTCCCACCAATCTTCTGTGGCGCATGTTTTGGAAAATGCGCCACATAACTTCCAATCTCCTGTGGCGCATGTTTTCTAGTGCGCCACTGATGTTTTTCTGTGGCACATGGATTCGCATATGCGCAACTGAATATCTTGTCTATCAATAGGCTGTTTCCTAGTAGTGAGTCCTCAACCCTCCTCATCAGAGCCGGTCGAAAGTTATCGTATTAGAGCTTGTTGTAGTGAACATAAGGAAATCTTCACGCTAAAACCCCAAAGAACCACATCAAGAGAGCAAACATCGTCGACATATATATGAACCATACATCGGAAGATCCAAACCCACAACTACATTAACAAACATGAAAACCGACCCAATTACAGGAGCTCAGCTAGACACACGACACAATGGGCGCCTTCTGCCGGCACAAGTCGCACCACCGGAGAAGGAATAGGGCGGAAAGGATCTTGTTTTGACACAGATACCGTCGCCGTCTCACCGTACCTTGACGAAGCCACAACTAGACGAAAACACATAAATTAACTAAAACAAGAAAATGAAACCCTCTAGCTAGTGAGTGAACTGGGTCCCCCCAAACCCTCTAGCTAGTGAGTGAACCGGGTCCCCCCGCACCTCCAGGGTCTAAAAGGCCAGAGTAGGCGGGGCGAACCTGCGCGCGGGGGGGGGGGGGGGGGGGGGGGGGAGGGGGGAGGGGGGCGCCGACGGAGGGGACAGGAACCCTACCTCTCATCTCATACATGTTCAATAAGTATATTTCTTTTCAAATATAAGAATACATAAATAGTTTCTTTCTAAAATATATCGATTTCTTATTAATCTGATTATTAACTTATTGTACTCGTAAAAAATCTGTGTTTTTTAAGGAGAAAAATCTGTGTTCATTGGCTGTCCCGTACATGGTTGTCCTCTCAAAAAAAAAAACGGTTGAGGCGGTGCGTATAGTGCACGCGGGTCTTGAATATACCCCGAACTGATTTCGGTTTGGTCACTACTCCAATCAGGTACATACTAGGATTGGAACGAGAGACGCCGACTCTGTTCCAGTCTTAGATTCAGCCAGCTCGAATATGTAGCTCTGCTCCTTGGTTTCCGAGTCCAACACGAACGGCACGATAAGCTGGACCCGCGCCCATATCTATACATTCGTACTTCCTTCCGCCGTAGCTCTGCTCGATTCCATACCCAGCTGATCTCCATCGGCAATGGCGATGATCGGAGGAGCGGGTGCCACCGCGACCGTTCGCCGGCGCCGCGCCTACGACATGCTGGACTCCGCCTACCCCGACCGCGGCTATGCCCTGCGGTGGTGCGAGCAGGCGCAGGAGATGTACAAGGCCGACAGCGACATGAAGGAAGCGCGCCTCCTCCTGCGCAGCGCCCTCAGATGCAACCGCGTCGTTGACTACACCACCGTCTACAAAGCGTGGATCAGGATGGAACTGAACGACGGCAACGTCGGCGACGCCCGGCGCCTCTTCCTGGAGTGGGGGCACCGCCTATACGCGGGAGAGGACAGCGGCGTCGATTTCTGGTGCATGTTCATCAACTTCGAGATCGAGAACGGGGACGCCGATCACGCGCGAGCCGTCGCCAAGGTGGCCGTGGAGGCGTGCCCCAGCGATCCCACGGTCTACGCCAAGAACCTCAAGGTGCAGCTGCTCTTCGGTCACGGCCATCACGCGTCCGTCCACGTGCTCGCCCGCCACCTCGACAACTTCGCCATGGACGTCGACTGCAAGGTCTGGCTGGCGCACTACCAAGTGGGAGCATCCCACCACGACGATGACGACTCCAAGGCCAAGCGGCTCGGCGGCAGCAGCTTCTTTGGCAGGATGTGCAGCGGCGTCAGGCGGCTCGTGCAGGCACATGTATACAAGCCGCTTCAGCATGCGTCATCGACGACAAGCCTGCTCTCCGTGTAGATCATTATTATTGCCTCTCTAAGGCAGCTTTGTAAACTTCAAAGTTTCCAAATCTTGTATAGATAAACGAGTTTCTTATTACACATTAGCATGTGTTATTATTTTACGCTCTTGGTGATCGTGACTCGTCTTGTAGTATGATACACATTTGGGAACAGTGGTGTAATTTTATGTCAATGGTGAATTGGTGATCACTTTGGTATCGATTTTACACCTCGTTTATGGATCTACTTGAAGTGAACCGATGAAACGGCAAGGAAAGCACAGGATAACAGAGCTGAACTGCAAATGGCTTGCCCGCTGACAACGGGCGTACCAAGCCGCTACCGTATTTCTAATTTCAAACATTTTGTCAAGCGCTTTTTTATTCCTTCTTCCTTTCATACACTATCTATTTTCAGTCTTAAACTCCGGTCCATGGTGAATGTTTATATCTCAATCCCCAACTTCGAAATAATCTACGTAGTTTGCAGTCGAAACCGATAAGCGGGACTTCTTGGGCAGGATGTGCAGCCACATTGGTACAAGCCGCTGCATGCTACAAGCCTGATATCTGTGTAGATTGATGTCTGTGTAGATGATCGATATTGGCTACAAGGAAGCTTGCAACTTTCATTGTTCCATCTTGTATAGACTGATGTACGAACCTCTCCGTTTATGATTTGTCGTATTGGCTCTAAGGCAGCTTCGTAATTTTCAAAGTTCCACCATGTATAGGCCCCCTTCTTTTCAGCTTCTTGGACAGCTTCTCCTAGAAGCTATCCTCCACCAGCTTCTCTCAGAAGCTTATCTTTAAAATTCGTTCAAACTTCTTAACTAGTAGTTTCAACGTCAATTTAAAAGTATAAACGATTTTGGCAGATGAGATTCTGGAAGAAGCTGGTCGAGGGTAGCTTCTGGGAGAAGCTGCCCAAGAAGCTGAAAAGAAGGGGGCCATAGACAGATCTCCAGTATATTGTATGCATGGAAAAGAGAGGATTACCATTGAGCAAAATGATAATACCTTGAACCAATGTGATAACTGCCGAGTGGAGGATGATGTGCGAGAGAAATGAATAAATTTATCTGCTTTAATTATGTCAAGTCACATAACTGAATGCTAAGAATACCATGAGCAACTTTGACTTGAAGCACTGTATTGTATGAAGAACCAGCATGACTATCAGAGCATATGGAAAAAGAACCTCTTACTAACCCTTTGTATCCCAGCGACAGAGAGATTCGGTAACAAGTCATCGTTCAATTTTATTTTAGACACATTTTTCTTTTGCAGAGAGATGCTCTGCAGACATCAATCTACAGGATCTGCAATCATCCAGATGGGAGAAAATATGTTGCAATTCAGTTTACACACTTATGTACAGTTACAGTCCCTCCATTCAGCACAATGGTGTTGAACGTTACATGGAGCCATTTACATGCCAGCATCATTTTTTTTGTGCTAAAGTTAGGAAAACATGCTGCAATCAGCTAGCCAACCCAGCAGTAGAGTCCTAGAACTGCCACTAATGTCTCATGGCTCTTCAGGGATTCGACATTCTCTATCTCCGGTGTAAGCATCTTTAAGCTTGTCCTGATCTGTACTGCCAAGTGTCTGCAAGCGTGTGTGGTAGGGAGAAAATGTATCGCTTGCTCTTCACGTGTTCACTATGACCCTGTTGTACTGAAATAAATGGTTCTACACAGTGATCAGTGTATCTTCTGCATCGGAACTATCTTCTTCGCAAGTCATTATGCCCAGCCCAGTATTATGGCTTCTTAGTTTGGAAGTAAAATCTCATTATACATGCTCAGCGGACAATGCTTCCGAAGAATCTGACCTAAGAAGCCTTTCTGCTTCATCATTAGCCTCGGCTTGTATACGCCATTGCTATAATGATTTCAGAAGCAAATGTTAGTTCCTTATAAAGATTGTTATGCTCGATATAAATTTGGGAATAAAGTATTTCTCACCTCTTCAAGACTATCGATTTCCATTAACTGTTGAATCTGTTCTGATATTCTTTCCTGAAACCATAACGCTGATAATTAGCTATCTGCCTGGAATAAATAAGAAAACAAAAGCAATGGTACTTTAGGTATATACTGTATGCATTGGAAGGATTAAACTACTTACTGCACCAGTAGCTGCTTCAGCAACGAGAACATCAGAGTCCATCTCAACTTCAATTTCAATCATTGAACATAACTGCAATAGCATATTTATATTTTAGTAAAGTTTGATTAAATTAATGTATGCAGATTTATATTCATCGTTTATTGTATTACTTTCGCGTAACTTTCCATCAGCCCAATCTTTGCCAACAGCGTACTTTCCAAGCTTTTTCGTACCTTCTTCAGTCTACCACGTCGAGCACTGAAATTAGTTTGTACAACGCTTAATTCTCTTAGTAAAATACAGTAGAACAGGAAAATAGTCTAATAAGAGAGTGTTTTAAAGTAATTTAAACTAGTATGAAAGAAGAACATGGAATTTCTGTAAGAATTACCGATAGGATGGTTCGCCTACTGCTAATATCTTGTTCTCCAACTGACACATTCTTGCAAGCATCCACACCTTCGATGAAATAACTCTGAACACTATGATTTCCAAAGTTTTATGTTTAGCAGAAAATTTACTGGTTACAGAGATTAAAGAGACAAACCTCTTTTTCAGTAAGCTGTTTCAGATCCTTAAGACGACTCTGAAGCATGTCATACTGAGACAAGAGTTTCTGCCGTACAGCAACTATATCTACTGCCTTTTGCGGAAGCTGGATAAACACAAGACTTAAATCAGGCGCAACAAATAATACATATCATAATTTCTAATTTGAGACTATAAATCACTATGTTCATATACGAACTGTTGATCACCAGAATAAGACTTTCAAGTTGATAGTGCAGTTGAGATTTTGGATAAAATGTTTGAAAATATAGTGGACGAGGTTTAGGCCCTGTTTGGCATGAAAGTATTTTTGAAGTATTCTGAAAATACCATGGTTTGTAAAAATACTGTGGTATTAAATATTTTGAGGTATTTGGATGCAATAAATACTGTGGTTTTGAAAACTGAAATATTCTCCAAAACTGCAGTACTTTGCTGTATTAGAAATTTTGGTCCCAACCTTTTTTAAGAAAAACTCTGGTTTCAAGAAACTGAAGTAATTCCTTGCCCAGCGTTGCAATACTTTGACTTTGCAATACTCTAGTTTTAAAAACACGGAGCTGCCAAACACAACCTTAGAATCATCATTGCCCATCAGTAATGCTAGGAAAGGATGTAGTAGTGCCAACAAGTAATGGCAAGATTGGGTGGAGCCAATCCAACACATAAAGAAGGATTGAACAGTTTAATATTAAATAAGTAACATATTTATTGTCAATACATGAGTCTAGCGCATTATACCATCTGCTCACAGTGTTTGCACTTTGTTTCATTTCTTTAATGAAAAAACTCCCCAAGATGTTTGTGCGACATGGAATCAAATATACCTTTCGAGTCTCTGGCAGGATCACTTGATTTAGAGTTGTTCCTACAGCAGCTGATGCAATGACAGTTGCTGTAATTAGTCTAGGAAGACTTGGATCAATGAATGCAGAAACAGCATCTCCAGAAGCAAGCAAAGCAAGAGCACCGACAAATAGATACGGAGTAAGAACAAATGGTCCCACATTCTTTGATGGCACCCTTAGCAACTTCGAAAGCTGTCCACTGACGTGGTTCGTGAGGCACATGGGTTCTCCTGGACTAAAACCTTTTGGGCGTGCCACAATCTTGAGGGGGCCCATTTCACGATACACATTAGTTGGGGCTGCCAAGGAAATGGTCACTCTTTCTCCTCCTTGAGCAGGCAGTTCCACAGTCTTGGTAGCAAATCTATGCGTACGGGCTGTTCCTGAGGGTGTGCGGATCTACAACGACACATAAACATATGATTAATCAAAGTAAGTACTACTATGCATAAAGATATAGACAAACTAGGGTCTACTGTGCATTTTCAAAAAGGAAAGCTACCACGATAGAGTGAACCGCAGCTGGAAGACCATCTTTCATCACATTTATAAATTGCAAGGCCTTCTCAAAAGCTGAAATGTCCATGCTGCGTTCGGCAGGAGGAGATCCTTAGAAAAGTAATACTAGAAGCAACATCATGCATAGTACAGCTGGAAAAGGGAAATGAACCACTATAAACTGTATTGTCAGGTAATAATAAATTAATGCAATTGCTTAAGATAGAATGCACACCGGATGAATAATCATTGGAAGGCCTGAAAGCGACCTGTTATAGAGTTACATTTAAGAACGATGTCTAGTTATCGAACATTTGGGGTCCTATTGGAAATTTTCCTACGACGGCTGTTTGATTTGCAGGATTGATTCCCATAGGATTTTTTCCTAAAGATTCCTTTGTACTAGTTTTCATAGGAAATCAAACATCCACCCATACCTCTTTTGCAGATTCCTATGGTGGAATCAAACACACTTTGGTTCATATGAATTCCTATAGGATTGGAGTGGGCATGACATTGCAATCCTACATTTTTCCTATTCCTACTATTTTCCTATCCTACGAATCAAACAGATTTTAGTGTCTGAAAGTTTTGGCATCCTGGAAAGCAGACATTTGTTGGAACAACTGTAAGACCCAGCAAAGAAATTCCTAGAGCAATATATACTTGCCCACTGTACCATCCTCAAGACATGAAAAAGTATCAGTTAGATCACAGATGGATCAAAATGATGAAGCTCAACATTTTCATGACTCATTGTGATATCAATCCTAATTAACATTGAGTATCTCTAAAGTACTAACAGAAGTTAGACCTAGCCTTACCCAGCAAGCCAAAAAGACACCTGTTTTATTAGAATTTTTCTGTCAAAGGTACTTATCAGTTACTACTAGTCTACTAAGAAACAGTGATCATAATCATAGCTAAATGTACAAAAATTATAATAATCAACAGAAAATCCAAGAGACAGCACAAAGAATAAAACATGTCCACACTCGCTAACCTTACTTCTTCAGACTCAATGCTGATAATGTCTCCAGAAAATAGTTCATACTGGTAACGGCACTTTGAACATGAAACCACCTGATGAGCATCCAAATAAAAATACCATAATGAAATTTGCATTTTAAAGCATTCAAATAAAATAATGAAGTTTTTTTTTTGTTGATGCTGTCATCTCTCAACGTGCCTATACATAAAAGCAGGAACATATTTCTTACCTCTGTTTCACAATGATCATCCCTACAACATTGGACTTGATCAGCGTAAGGATATTAAACTCTTTACTAAAGCTATCGATTGTTACTAAACCCCAGTGAGGATACACAACAAGACTGACCTACAATAATTGTGATTTGCATGTGATATCTAAAAGAATTTATATTCCTAGAACTCTTCTCTTTGTGCCCCTGCCAGATTTTGGCTACTACACAATGGTTCATGTGGTAATAATATATAACAGCTACCCAGCCCCATTATTTTCCATCTTATTCTTCCAAGTCACCTATAGGTCTCTTGCATTGTTCAGAAGATCGCAAGTGTAAGCTAATTGGTCGAATTCAACAAGTCAACAAGATGTAAAGCAAGTTAGTTTTACGGAAACAAACCTGAGTTCCATGCTGAGGCTGCACAACAGCAATTGCCACCATGCAGGTTGGACAGCAAACAGTCATCCCAAATGGGACCTGCAGTAAGTTGTAACACTTACACTTACACTTACGCAAGTTTAATTTGTAGAAATGATATCTCCCATGCACGATGGTATGCACAAGTTAATATGAGACACTCCCATTCCTAAAGTAAGACGCACCAGAATTATCAAAATTCTAAGTTGTTCAGAACTACTTCAATTGTTGTGGCAATGCGCAATCTTGTGATATTAATGCTGCAAAAGTCTTCGAAATTAGAGACTGCATGAAATGAAGAAAAGATTGTAAGTGCAATGCAGCGTAGTAATATTGTTTCTATTTTCCACACATGTTCAGGAAATATTTAACTCATGAGACATGCATATTTTGATACATTGGCTGCCAAAGTGCCAAATAAAGATAAAGTTTGCATGGTAGAATGTTTCTGAGCTGATTTCACTCTGTTGTGCTGTGTGAACTATTAACTAAGGTGTACCTTCTGCAAACTCACAACATGGTCACATCTACCTTGAGCATTTCAAACTTGACCCCATGCATTTTTCTACTTTTTAATCTGGAATTTGCTATCTAGCTCAATTCATTTGGCTTGATTCCTCATATTTTGGGTACTTCAGATAGTAGCCAAAAAATATTGTGCTAGGTATATATCAGTTAAACTTGGAATGGGTTTTGATGCTACAGGATTATGGGTCAGAAATCTTACGAAAGTATAAGCACATGGCATTGCTTTTAAGTTTTAACACGTGACATCCTAGCATGAAATCTCACCTCCTCTGCATAAGAGGCACCAGCACGGGACACGTAACCGACTATCCTGATAGCATCAGAAACACGCAGAGCCGCCGCCAGCCGCTGGACTAGCAACGCGTAAGTCCGCACGTCCGGCCTCGCCCAGCTCCAGGACCCTACTGCAGCTCAGTGTTGGACACCAGACTCAGCACTCAAGCAACACATTCATCATGACTAAAATAGAAGAAGAGCCAAGGGGCCTCACCTTGCGCCAAGCCGGACCGCATCGCCTCGAAGACGGAGAGCGCGAGAACGAAGTTGCCCCGATCAAGCGCAGCCTCGACTATCGCGTTGCAGTCGGACGCGTCCAGCGACGATTTCGAACCGGAACCCGCCCCTCCCAGCGACTCCGCGACAATGTCCAGCGCCTGGTCTGCGTCCGCCGCCCCAGAGACCCTCCTGAGGAGGTCTGCGTCGAGCGGTGTGTCCCCCGCCGCTTCTGACGGGCCGGCGCCATCGCTGGAGGCCGCGGAGCTGGCCCTCTGCAAGGAGGGCCAGCGGGAGGCGGGAGGGAAGAAGAAGGAGAAGCCAGTGTTGGAGGTGGTGGCGCAAGCGTGTGGTGGAGATATGAGGGGGCGCAGGGAGGGATGGTGGACTGCGGGTGAGAGGAGGGCGAGCGCCATGGCCGCGTCGTCTCAGAGGCAAACCGTCGAGCACATGATGCCCGTTTTCTGTGTGGATGAGGCGCGGGTGGTGGAAACCAGGGAATCGGCTTTGCGTGCTGCTGCCTGCTACTCGCCTGCTCCTCGCTCTCAGCGGAAGATACCATACCGGGGCGCCGCGCGACCCAAAAACGGCGCGATCCACTGCCGGTAATTTAGGGCGCGTCTGCATCTCCACTACTATTAAACAAACAAATAAGAACTTTCTTATGTGCACCTCGCTCCTCTCACACACGTATCAATCAGCACCGCACAATTAGGCCCACTAATCTCAATCGAACAGCCACCATTAATCTAATGGGGCCGGTGTGCACTTAGCAATTATCATTGGCTGACCATACTCCACCACCGGCAAAGAAAATTACGAGATCCCAGTGCGGCCTCCACGGATCCTATAATCACACAAGTCTGTCGTCCATAAAAAAAAGGTAACTGTATACAATTGTATAACCATCAAACCCAATAATTGTCTCACCACCATGCTAGAGTCGCGAGACGCCGCCACACGCCCTAGCTCACCACCGCGCGCGCTAGATGCCCTGCCTCACCATCGCGACGGACACCACCAGACGCCCCACCGCCTCGCTGCACGACGACGTTGCAGCCCTGCACCGCACGTCAAGTGGGTGGTCGTTCCTCCTTCACCTCCCTCAACCCTGATGACTAGGAAGTCGGTCGCTTCCCTGCATGGCGACTTCGACATCCTGCACTGCACCGTCGAGTGGGTGGTCGTTCCTCTTTCGCCATCCTGTAAAGGACGGTGATCAATTAAATATACTATGTCTTCCTACTATAAGATTGTATCAGATTTAAAACACGGTGATCGCAGGTGGGAACAATAATATATGCATAAATGCCTGAATTTTGGATTCCTTGCAGGCTACAGCAATAATAATATGCAGAAATTGACTGAATTTTGAAGTATCAGAAAACCTTTGCGGAATGGTAATCCACTCAGACATGAAGTTTCAATCATTACAACTCACGTCATAATATAGTATTTACCTCTATAGGGACGAACTGAATTTTGAAGTATCAGACACCTTCACCCTGTAGCTAAGCATCATTTATCCATTTATCCCTTCAATATTTTCTAGGGTACATCAGTCCACGGCGTCTCTATTGCAATGACAAACTGTGTCTCGGTTTCTTCCTTAACCATACCTTTTCTCAGGTAAGTAAAGCGCATGCATTGCAATGAAAAACTTATTATAATTGACGAACACATAATACAATGTTTTTTATTGCGTCTCTGTATACAAAATATAGGAGGGCGGATGAGACCAGTAAACATACACAGACCTGCACCACATGGAGACACGCCGTGGATACATATATTGGTGTTATTGATTACCACTATGTTCAGTTTATCCATTCATCACTACTACTTCCTCAGCATTTTGTGGATAAAATGATAACAGGCAACGACCATGGCGAAGATGCTTACGGAATACTTGAGCTCTATGGGAACACAGCAAACATTGATGGTACATCATATCACTTGATTCCAGTACTATTATTTTCGAGGTCAAATATTTGATTTACTAATTATGTACTAGACTGCTTGGGAGATGGTAACCTTGGAGAGGCTGCATATGGTGAGCCTGATTAGGAAGCTAGGATTTTTGCCGAACAAGGTAAACACATTATTGCTATCATGCAAATGAGATATGATATAATACTGTCATTTATGCAAAATGTTGATTATGTTTCAGGTGTTGATTTTCAATCCTACCGAGTTGAAGATGTCAGGCTAATGTAAGTCCCATATATGATGCCCATGACAATGTGTACAGAAACATAACTAAAAAAAGTTTCGGACTGCCGACACTTTGGGGCATTGTGGTTCCATTCGAGGGACCTGCATTTTGTTGCAGGAAAAGAAAAGTTAGTTTAGTTACCCCTGATGTTCTAGAAGAGTTGAAGCGGTTGGTTACAAGTCAAGAGGATGAAGATGCTAAATATTTCAGAGAGAATATACGATATTTTAACTCCTATTTCTCATTCACAAGTCTAGGAGTCAACCTTGATCGCCGCGTTAGCACAGCTGCAAGAACCGGAGTATATACATTTCGAGCGTGTGCCGGTTTATACCATGCTCTTGACAATCTGTGTCAACTGATAATGGCGGCCATCTCCCACTTATTTTCTTATGCCAAACATTCTTTTTTTACAATACCCTCTACTTCATTCTTTTTTTACAATACCCTCTACTTCATTCTTTCTTGCAAGCTCGGTGTCGCATGGCCATCTCTCACTTATTTTCTTATACCCAGCAAAAATTGTGAATATACAAGCTAAAAAGACAAAACACCAACATCTGTGAACTTTTTTGACCCTAAATAACAGGAGCCTTGAACATGAAAACTCTATAAACCACAGGCTGAAAAAACTCAACATGACCATGACCACTCCCAGAAATGGAAAAACCACGCCAGACCAACACACCAACATGACATGTCTAAGCCGCTACATGATTGAAAGCTAGAGCAAGCATCTGCCACATCATCTCTGATGATAGCAAGTAGACCTTCCGATGTCATGTTCAGGCTTTGTAAAATAAGCCGACCTCGATCTTTCCAAATATGAGATACAATGTATATTTGCAACTGTAGCCTCCCGCCTCGCCAATTCATTTTTATGCCTCTGTCAAAGTTTGCTCCACCGAGAACATCAGTGAATTTGATCATGGCATAATTGCAAACCACATCCCACTTATTTCCTTGTACCCAACAATAATTCAGAATATACCATACTTAAGAAGTTCAGAGACCTCTTTCCTGATCTTCGGTCACACTGGTGCTTTTAAATAGCCTAACAAGTGCAGCGCCATTCAAATAACCATAAAAAAGCAATCAAATGCACGTGACAATTGAACTCCATAAATAAACAAAAACATCATACCACATCAAGTAACCATTTGCCAGCAAAATCGAATATATCAGTAAATAAGCTTCCCATAAATAAAATTTGAGGTTTGTAATAAGCCCAGCAAATTATCATGAATGATTAATATAAACACTATACTACCAATGCCATTTTATATAATCACCTTAGCAGGTTCATCTTTGTCAAGTAAATTGGTAGACCACAATGTGTCGATTCACCTATTCCATTTTGCTATCAAACGGTGTCTACTGTAACCATCGGAATCGAGCAGAATTGAGACAAGGGGGACGACGAATTACCAGTCCGGTGCGAGGCAGAGATGGGCGTTCACCGAGAGCCTTGCGACACGGACAACCATCCAGAGAGGGTCGTCCTCGTCGGCGTTGCTTGTCCCTATGGATCCGAGTGGAGGAAGCCGGCGTTGTGCATCCCTCTAACGTGCGCACGACTGGTGGAGACAGCCTAGGACGTGTGGTATGATTTGAGGAGAGCGGCGGTGAGGCATTTTAGGTGAGCGGAAGTGGAGAGGAGGCAGTGTAAGGGGTGGAATTGCGGCAGCCACGGGGAGGCAGGGGCGTGGCGCCGACGGAGGGGAACCTGCGGAGGGCTCGATCAAGGCGCCGACAGAGGGGAACTTGGGGAGGGTTGAGAAGAGATGAAGATGAAGATGACCTCCATGACGGCGGTTGTCTGCGCGAACTGCAGCGACCGCTCGAAGGCGGCAAATACTCCCTCATGGCCGCCGGCCGCCGCTCGGCAGAGAGGAATCGTGAGCTGCCGGAGAAATGGGAAGGGAAGAAGACGATGAGTGTTTGTCAAAAAAAAGAATAGATAAGAGTTAGGAAAATAGGAGAGAAAGTGGGGAGGCTTGGCACGTGCTGGGATGGGTTTTTTCCTTCTAAGTCGGTACTTCCATAAGCTTTTTTAATAGTATGTTATTAAAATATGTATGACTAAAAATTTGTAATTGTGTAGATCATCGTGTGGTTTGTGGATGTTAAACTTCATGGAGTACTAGACATGAAACATTTTTACTAGGTATATTTTGCTCGGTATCATGTGTTCAAATTTGTAATTATTGCAAAAACTAATTTTGATTATTACTTGATAGGTTCACGTGATAAATTTGAAGACAAAACTGGATACAGTTTGGTTTGACTCAGAATTTAATAATAAACAAGTAAGAAACCTAAACTTGGAAGTTGAGGAATGCAAAATAGAACCTACAGATTGTATGATGTTAGATGGTCCACCTGAGAATATCAAATCATCGAACTCATCATCAAAGGTTGAGTTCATTTCTCCATCACGAGTTTCTTTACTCTTCGTCAACTCAACAAACACCAACTTAACGGAACCATCGGATGTTGAGATCATCTCGCAACCATTTATACTTCCGTCGTATGTCAATCCAACATATGATGACTTAATAGACGAACTTTGCTTGTGTATTAACATGGTCGATGATGACACTTCCCTGGAGTAAGCATATTTTTCCAAATCATTTCGTGTTCTAATGGGTGAAAAGCTCACATCTTTATCATATTAGTTTAAATTTGAGACAACTAATGAATATATTAAAGATGAATGAATACATGAAAGTTTATTGTTTTAACATGGCAGCATGCCATGACATCCAGCACCAGTTCACTATATAGACTTAAACTTATGTGTAAGTTACTATAAACATATACTGCATTTTTACTCATATTAGTACTGATGTTTTCTTATTGTTATTTTAGTCGATGTCTCACTATGCACGAGACCCAAGTCATCATGAAAATCTAGACGTTGCTAGGTCCAGACAATTATTTACTCGCTGGCCTGATAGCAATGAGTACGATATCTCAGAATGCAATACAGTAAGGTTTTGATTCTTTATTTCTAAGAGTGATTTATTTGGTCTTATAATTATATTTCGAAGTGATGCATAATTGCATATTTTCTTGCCTTGGGATATGCTTGGGATGCTCCAATTGTTATTGGATCACAAGAAAAAAGTCACCTCTGTTTTGGATCCACTTACAATAGCTAATTTAGGAAACTTAAAATTATAGTCAACAATCTTAACCTTGCACTCCAAGATGCAAACCCGGCATTGAAAGAAGATATCTCTAAATGGGGATGCAAAGTTCCAATTGTTTTGACGAACTCATACCGGTATGTATTCTGTCAATGCATTGTAACCTTAATTGATTCATTCAAGGAAACATATAACATTTCATACATGCAGTTCTCTGTCTTGTTATTTAGTTTTTAATCTCATGCACTCTCAGGATGATGGAGCACTACATTTCCCAATACCCGAGGTGAGTATTTACACCATGCTCATTTGTACATACGACGCACATACTTTCTTATAATAATGCTCTACAATGCATATATAGGATACTATTGAATTGAGAAGGCGATTCTTGGTTCATATTTTGAAATACGAATGGAATGAAGCTCTACATAATAATCTCAGTAATTGAGCGAAGCATTATAGAGCATATGAAAAGATGGACCTTCAAGAAATAAACATCATCAAGGAATAAATAATAGATAGTAAAAACATTATAACTAATTATCGTACATTTGTGGTCGTGAATTTTATGTAAAGACATGTCTTCATTTTGTGTGTTAATTACATGTGAGATACATTGCCGACACGAGACACATTTGACTGACTCAATAAAAGAATCAAAAGAGAAATGAGATAGAAAATAGATATTTCTAATATACATTACGAGACGTGCGCTGCACGTGCACATGTACTAGTAGTAGTCAAATACCGTTAAAATCACCCAAATAACTGATAATCCCAGACTAAGTGATCACTCAAATAAGACTAAATATATTCAGAGAAACACAACAGATAGCACCTAGTTTCAGAGAATTTATTTCAACAGGCAGATTCGATTACAGAAGTGCTATTAGCCAGACCATAAACAGTGGCAGCGGGTATAAACCCTAACAAGAGATATGCCCAACCCCAGTGGGATTGCGGACTAGTTAGAGGAAATTTAGCTAGAAGACAAACTAGTGAGTGGTTGAATCTAAAAGCAGAGTAACAGAGGTGACATCGTCATCCTTGTCGTTTACAAGATGGCGCCAACAGGTATGAAGCAATTTGCATTATCAGATGCTAAGTGGACGGTTGCAGTGAGATCCGACACGCCTATTCCTTGTCTGATACAAGCTGGGTCTTGACAATTCCCCTCGATTAAGTTCAGACTTGTCCTTAAGGCTGGAAGGCGGGAAAGACTTTCTGTATGAAAGTCAAATCTTCCCAAGTAACTTGTTGGAGGTAGGTTCTCCCACTTGATTAATCAGTGAACAACAAGTATTGAAATTGAACCTTGAGCTCGTGTGAACAGCTTGCGCTCCAGTAATGTGCCATCTTGATTCAAGAGAGGGGGATGTGGTGTTGGGACAGCTTTTGGGCCCAGGGGCTTTTTCAACTGACTAACATGGAAGGTAGGGTGGAGTTGACAACCTTCCGATAGCAGTAATTTTTAGGATGTGTTGCCAATATGCTCCAGTACCCTGAAAGGTCCATAATATTTGGAATGCAACTTAAGACATCTGTGAATGTTGAGGGAAGTGTGCATGTAAGGTTGGAGCATAAGATAAACCATATCTCCCACTGCCAGTTCTTTTTCATGTCTATGCTTTTCTTCATGTATTTTGTAACATACCAAAACTTTAATCAAAGTGATCAAGATCAAAACTACCCAATTTAGGATTAACAAAAACTTTTTCTCATTTAAAATATCTAAGCATGCATATGAGTGTTGCATTAAATAGGAGTTGTTTTGAAATGCCATGATTGCTTGTTCTAATGGTTGTAAAATGATTCTAAGATGAATGCCACATCATCTAGATCCATCCCAAGCAAAAACCAAAGAAAAATAAATCAAATACAATTAATAAAGGGAATGGTCACTTTTGCCATTTTAATCAACTAGCCCACTTTGGGTGTTCTTAGCACTCAAATTCCAATAGAAAGAATCGTGGATCTTTGCACCCCTTGCTAGTATAAGTTAAGAGGTACCAAGGCCCACTTTGTGATCTTCCAAAAACTTTTAAACTCTAATTTTAAATGACATTTGAAATGGAATCTATCTCATATGTCTAGATCACATTTTTTCAAAAACCATCCAAATGAGCTCAATTTGAAAATCCCAAGCAACCATAGATGCTTAAGCATGTGAAAAACCACTCCACCAAAAATCTCTGAAAAATTCAAAAGTTTTCTTCATGCGGCCATTTGGTCGAACACTTGGCATGCACTGATCACACCCTAGTTTAGCTTCACTGTTTCTACAGGGTTTTGCCACACATTTGACCCCAAATCACTCCCTTTGTCCCTCTTTGATCAAACCAAGCCTTAAATAGCCCACCCCCTAGTCCCTAGCAGCAGTGCACCGCCCCCGCGAGGCCATGCTCGCCGGCCAACCGTGCCAACGCCGCAGGAGACCACCAGCCCCTCTCCGCCGCTCCAGGAAGGAAGGCGTGACCTCACCGCCGTCCACGGTCCACCCCGCGAACCCTGCTACCCCCTGGACCACCCTAGAGCAGCCCCGCACTAAGTCTCTGCGCCGCGCCAGCGCACGCCAGAGTGCCATCACCGCCAGCACGCCACACACCGCGCCTCGACACCAGACCGCGCGCGCCGCTCCGCCTTGACAACCTCAACCCACCAGACACGCCCTTGAACCGCCGCTCGACCCATAGTCGCCGGGAACCACGTCGAGCACCGCCTCTGTCTCCCAGAGCGCACGACGCTCCCGACCGCTAGCCACCGCCCCTAGCACCACCATTACGCCCTAGCTAACCGCCAGGGAACCGCCCACCATCCACCTACCTCGCCCATGCCGATAGCCCCCTATGCCATCGTCACCGACGAGCTCCGCCCACACCTCTCTGCCACCTCGCCGGGCCTATATAAGGGAGCCACCCCAACACGAATTCTTCACACTCCCACACTCCCCTCTCTCCACTGATCCTTCCCCACCTCTCACCGGAGCAGCTCGAGCAGCCAGCCGCCGAAATTTCGCCAGAGATAACCGCAGTAGAGGAGGAGATGCTCCTGTCGATTTCGTCCACCCCAGCCTCTGCCGCCATCGTCTCCTCGCTTGTTTGCCCGCCTCGCTAGAGCCCAGGTACACCCTTACCGTACCCGCACTGAGCCGTTAGGGTTCCACCTCGTCAGCGACGAGTCCGTCGTCGACGATAAACCCTAGCCGTAGATGCTAGCTCTAATCCTACGGTCCACATCGCCCCGTACCGCTTCGCGTTTAATGAGCCACTGACAGGCGGGACCCGCCAGTCAGCAGTCCTCAGCGCCGCGGAGTGAATCTGGGACGGTCTGTTAGTGTTCCCGCCTAAGCCCGTAGATTCAAATTTAGCTTTTTCTTTTTAGACTTAAACTTAGTTATGTCCCTTAGTTTGAAAATCAATTCAGGGAGTTCTACAAATCCAAATTGAGTGATTCCAATTTTTTTGGAAAGCTCTTTAAAATCTCTATCCAAGCCAGTTGGATTTAAATCATCTAGAGTTATAGATCTCTCCTAGCTAAAATAACAAGGCAGAAGCTTTTGCACATTCAAACATTTTTGTAAAATCAACCATAATAGCTTTTGAGTTGATTCCAACTCTCAAAAATCACATTTAACCATACCTATCTGAATATGTAATAATATTAAGGTTTGCATGCAGTGAATTTGTACTAGTACCAAAATAATGCTATATAGGAATTTCTAGTCACTTTAAATCATTATATATTAAACTTAAACTTATTAAAATGTGATCCAACCTTTAAATCACATTCCCATATATTAGAATATGTGGTGATGACATGCGTCCACATGATCCCATATTTTAATTGGAGAATATTAAATCTTAGTTAATTTCAATGAGTAGAAATTACTTTTATCAAATAAAATAAATGAAACTAGTTCATTAAACCTTGTGATGTTTGTGATGATACTAGATCATCAAATGTGTGCCTTAGTGTGCTAAGTAGACTAGTTAAGTATTGTTCGGTGATTGTGTATTCCGTATGTATTTATAGACGATAGTACCAACCAAGTCTACGAGGAGGAGGAGTTCTACCAAGAGGAGGAGGAAGAGAATTTCAACCACTTCACCAACCAAGGCAAGCTATTGTTAGCAAACTAGTATTAAGCAAGATAACCTAAGCAAGATGCATTAGGCATGCTTTGGTTACACTTTTGACTTATACCTACTCCAAGTTTTATTTATACACTTTTGACTTATACCTACTCCAAGTTTTATTTACAAGTTTTACTTTCTTTACTTTACCAAAGTCCTTTACTTTGTTTATAGATAGCATAAAGAGTATAAAACTTGACCTATCTAGTTAGACTTAGATGTCATTCTATGGCATGAGATTGATATTAGCATCCCACATTAGTGAACACTCTTAACTTAGTAGTTTCGAGTTAAACCAAAACTTGATCACTTTAGATGGGAATACTTGGTGAAAATGACTTGTGAAAACCTTGGAATGATGAGTCATTATATTGAGATGTTTTGACATGTGTTGAGAAACACAAATGGTTTATGATGATGAAAATATTGAGGCATGAGCCTTAGCCCTTTTTACAAAATACTAATGGTTGGGCTCAGATGCGATACCATTCCAATTTTACCGTACAACCACAATACCTGAATTGGGTAAGGCTTAGCCGGAAGTTTATATGCATTAGTATTAGTTCCCTCGCGGGAGAGGTTTGAGCTGAGGCTACCTCTCAATGTTGTCCACCTATGCAGTGCCCAGGATGACAGATGGTCATGGCTGGGAGGCCAAGCTCATAGGAGAGGTGCTTATACTAGAGTGTGTAAAGGAAAGGTTATGTTTGATTATCTGCATACTAAGTATGATGATTCAGGGTTATCCCTGACAGATGTATCGAATTTTGTGGTGAAAGTGTACCACCTCTACAGAGTGTCAAACTATTTGAATAGCCGCGTCCGCAGTTATGGGCAGTTGGAGTGGCCATACTGTTCCGTTGTTAGATGTTTTCAAAATGACTTATGAAATGAATTGTGACATGAATTGACCACAATAGAGTTGTGACGATGACAACTAAGTTCCCACTTAGGTGATTTCAAACTTTATTTTATCTTTCTTTGTTTCTGAATTCAGCTTAGGTTTCAAACTTAACTTTATAAATAAACTTAGAGTTAGCTTTCCTACTAGAACTATCTTACTTGTTAGTGGTAGTTTGCGAGTACTTAAAGTGTACTCATGGATTTTGTCCCTGGCTATTCCCGTGGCCAGGCTGTGAGGAGGACTACCTTGAAGGAGGACGTCTACGACAACTAGGTGAAGGGGTTCCACAGCAGAAAACAAAAAATTCCTACGATGGAACCTCCTAACGCCCAAGATCTATCTATGTAGTAATGCAGTAACGGCCGGAGCGTATAGAATATATACCCTTGTAGACCGTACGCGGTTAACGTTCCGAGGGGAACGTGGTTGAAGTAGTCGAAGCCGTAGCCGACCTCAAGGTCGCGATGCTCCTCGCAGGTCACCCCTTGCTCCTTCTTCATCGTGCAGCAGCTCCGGCTCACGACATCCAAGGTGCCTCAAGCGAGGCCCCTCGTGGTTTCGTACACATATGGTGTACGATGACGACCGCCGACTCCTTGATCCCTGCCGGGAGTGCGGAAGTAGATCTTTGGCTTGGAATCTCTGCAGCGCAACGGCGTGCTGCAGGTGTGGTGTCTCATGCTCGGACCGTCCTTACTTGGGACCGTACCAATGCATGGAGACGAGAGAGAGAGGGAAGGATAAAGTCAACCAAGGACTTCTCCAAATATTGGTGTGTCTGTTCCCACCCATGGGCACCCCTTTATATAGGGGGAGGGGGTGTGCCCTCCCCTTTGGGTTTCCCATGTGGGACTAAACAAGGGAGAGGGGGCGCATGGGCCTTCATGGGCCAGCCGGCTTGGGGTGGGCCCCACCCCGCGCACAGCCCTAGGCTGGCCGGGTGGGCCCCCTTGAGGCGCCTGGGACTTGGCCCTTCCCTCCTCCGGTTGTCCCTAATGGGCCCTTTTTCCCTAGGAAGTTTGGCCCATTAGTGGAATACCCCTTCAAATTAAATTTTAATATTATATTTAATATTAATTACATTAATTAATATGTAAATACATATTACAAAATCTGATTTGACCAGAAACACCTTTCGGTTCCCTTTCGATTTCCTCCGAATGACTTTGGAACTTTCCCAGAACAATTCCGGTTCTCTCACGAAACTTTTCCGGTTTCCTTTTCTCTTTCATATGGTGATTCCAACTTACAGAGGATCTCTAGCTCATCGTACCCTTAAGTGTATTTCCCCACGGCTCAGGAATGGCACAGACATGATCTCCGTCAATGATAAATAGCGGGACCGGGATGTCCATATTGACCCCTGTGCATTCCACGATGATAATGTCGTTTGAACCGTAAACAGTCGTTTCCCATTCCCTTTGCATCTTGATACCTAGTTCATCCGAGATTTGATCTACGGTATCTCCATACCTTCGTTTGATCTCGTTACCGATGAACTTGTTTTCTCGTTTCCGTGTCGTTGCATTCTATGACCCAGTCACACGCTTGCAAGCTTCGTTAATGCAACGTCACCGAGATGGCCACATATGTATCTATCCGTTACATGGATTGGAAAATCCTGGTCTTGATATGTACTCCTCTATGCGCTCCTTTGGGAAACCTGAGTAACACATTTTCGATCACCCAGTCACGGAGTGATACTTGATAACCATCTAAGCTCCCTCCAGAACGGTGATTTGCATTATCTCACAGTCTAAGGACAGGTCGCGAGGTTTCCTTAGTTTTATCATTAATGGTGAACTTTATAACTAGATCTCATTAAGATACAACTTGTTGGGTTGTTTGTCTATCACACCATTCAACTAATGATGTGACCTCATTGTCAATTGGCATAAATGCCCATGATCTCGAAACCCTAGATCATCCTCATGACCAATGAACTAGTTTGCTAGAGGTAACTAGAGACACGGTTTGTTTACATACCACACGTGTATTAACGTTTCATATTAATACAGTTATAGCACAGTATGAAACTATTATGAACTAATTGAGATATGACAATAAAAACCTATTTATTATTTGCCTCTAGGGCATATCTCCTTCTGTCTCCCACTTGCACTAGAGTACAAATAATCTAGCTTGTATTTTACTCATCATAAACCATATCACATATGTGTTTATTGATCATGCATGCTTATGGAAAACGTCCTGTCCATGTTCTGTTTTACCAGATCATTATGTCTTTGCAAATCGTTAATGTTTTCCTAACTTTAACATTCACACCATTATCTCATAATGGGTCGAAGTATTCATTGGGCAACAAAGTGAGACTTTGTTTCTACTGTTTATAATGACGGTCGTTTTCACTGTTGTCATCTAAACTTCGAAACACACTTTGCAATCCTTTGTGTATATACGGCAGTTATGGCAGTAGAATGAGGCCGGTTTCCAGGAGCCTATAGTGACTTTAGATCAACCTCGAGGGCTTTCTCATGGGCACTGTGCCCTAGGACACATCATTCTACGTTAAAAGCGAACTAGCCCCGCCATAACAATATACATCACATCAGATGGAGCCTTTATACTTCTATATCTATGTAGATCCCAGTGCATGAAATGTAACTATGCCACTTACTTTGCTTCTTGCCATTTAAGTATAAACTTAATTCTGGTTCAGTGATTAATTCAAGAATCACTTCAAGACATGTTCTTACAGTTAAGAGCGTGTCCTTCCAACCAAAACTTCGGGTCACATTACGTCGACTATACACTATGGTTGTATGGAAGAACCTATGGCTAAGGCATAGGAGATGCAACACATCTCTTTCTTCCTTTTTTAACCATTGTTGTAATACTAAGACAACGATTCATATAGTAAGAACTTCTTTCTTACCTTGTTCCATTCTGAACTTCTTCAGAATCTTGCTTAGGACATTCTGAACATCTTGAAATCAAGTCCAAGAAGAATTCGACATTCAATGTTTATTAAACTCACCAATCTATCTCGATAGATCTTATTGTTTAATAACTTCAACTTCATCCCAATTTATCTATTT
Organism: Avena eriantha; assembly: GCA_910589775.1. Classification (NCBI taxonomy): domain Eukaryota; kingdom Viridiplantae; phylum Streptophyta; class Magnoliopsida; order Poales; family Poaceae; genus Avena; species Avena eriantha. The sequence goes on from OU342746.1 coordinate 185,035,917, forward strand.
AAATGTTATTAACACCAATCACATCATTCACATATGTTGTCCACATATCCTAGAATGATTTCACGCTCCCACTCAAATATAGCATCCATATTTGAGATCCATGGATTTCACTTAGCTCCCACTCAAAATATATCTGATACATATTATGATTCAGCTAAGCTACTTAGCTCCCACTCAAAATATGTCTCTTACATATTAAGATTTGGCGAAGCTAATTAGCTCCCACTCAAATGCATGTCCTCTCGATAATCTTGGACATTCCAAAATTCTTTGATCATCATCAAATTGAGAATTCAATCTACGAGACTTCAATATCCATATATTGCTAGTGTAAATCCAATAGACTCAAGCATCGCAACATTTGTAGTCAACTCCTTGAATTTGTCCATACTGTGTGACAAATCGAGCTTTACGTCTCCATTAAATTTTATTTCTTTCTTATGACTTTGAAGTCATTCAGAAATATTAAGTAAACTACTTTACTTAATAAGATCAAGTAACATATTACTTTGCAATCTTAAATGTAACTTAATATAGGATTTTATGACTCCTAGTCATTTCTCGCACTTAGGTCCATCACGCTTCTTTGTAATTCGTAGGTATGTCTTGTTTATAAACATGACAAGTGAATCAATAATATATTTCCACGAACTTGCAGAGTATATATTGTTGAATCCTACTTTCTTTAGTAAAAGTATTCGCTGAAACTTTTATGATCATTATCATTAATTTCTCCTCTATTTGTAGAGTTCGGTTTCACGAAACAAATTCCGCTGCGCCACTCAACAATTCGGAGGCAAGGTCAAATACCTTGTTTTGATCTTTTACTTTGTTCCACCTGTATCTTCATCAAGACACATCAACTTTGGACAACAGTAGGTTTGCCCTTTGTGGAACATGTATTCATAGTTGCCTAAGAATACGCTACAAAGACTTGTTTATTCGCCACGATTTCGAATTATCGAAACCTCTAGAAACTCGAACATGCCATAACTCTTATGGTGTTGTTTCCACGAATCTTTAGATGTTCCTTTGTATTTCAACCGAGTGTTCGCTCATTTCGATCTCTAACTCTAAACGATAACTATAACCTCGATAAGAGATACTATTATAACATATGTATCTAATACATAATGATTATGATGTTTAGTCATTTCAATACACTTTGAAATTGCCCTTATTATCATAATTTGTGAAACCTCTTTCACATGTCCATTTATGCTAAAATTAACTTAAATACTTTAGTCATGTTGATCAAATCGAAGAGACTTTTGTATTCTTGTTAATTCAATATCCTCCTTCATTTTGAAATCTTTTGAACAATTCAAAACAGTTTCAAACTTATGTTTCATTAAGAAAATACTCATATTCACTTAAATCCACAATGAAGTGTGAAATGATGATTTCCACTATTTGTTGAAAATACGATACATCACTATGTATAAGTTTCAACATTAAGTATAAATAATGATTTCCACTATCTTGTTGAAAATACAACACATCATTATGTATAAAGTTCAACATTTCTTCGCATATCACTATTTTACCAGAATGCGGAGTTTTAGTCATTCTACCCAAGAGGCATGGTTTTGCAAAGTCTTTAGATAAAGCATCTAGGACCCCGATCTTCATTTAGAATGAAGAACATGCAGTAACCAAAATGACTTAAACTATAGTGTCATGTCATTACTAAACCTTGGATATCTTTTAGCATTCTAATACTTTATAAATGCTTAAACTATTATCATTAACATAGTGATGAGAACAACTCTTATAATCGTAATGTGACCATAAAGGTATTATTCATAAGAACAGTACAACTGGCTTGTACCTTATTCATATGAACAATCGCCTTGCTAAAAGCAAGACACACAAACAAGGAATACAAATTATATTCAAGTCCACTAATGATAAACCTTTGAGGAAAGAGGTGATGTCGGCCATCAACTATTTTGCTTGCCGTCATCATGCCACATTGCCTCAATTCAAGCAATTCTCAAGCAAACCATCCTGTTTTCACAAAACGGGACAAGTATCCAATACTTATATAAACTGCAACAAGTTTTTGCAAGAATTACATTTATAACTTTGTATATCTAACATATACCCTTTTTCATTCATGACCTCCATTGCAATCAAGCCCTTTCGAGAGTTCATAACTCGAATGCAAGATTGCTAAGTGTTTCTCCAAATATTCTCCTTTTCGTCCATCATGGAAGAAAACTCATCCAACGGCTCGAACTTTATGTGCCTAATCTTGCAGAATACAAGATTGTAATCCAACTCTCCGTCGAATGGAGAATGGCTTGTTGGATGATTACGGAGAACACACAAACATTGCGGAGTCATCGGATTCTCTCCTAGTGGCATAGTATCAAGAAGAGAAGATCACCTTTTACGAGGATATCCCTCAGGCGTGGGTATTAATCTATGAAGTTGGACCCTTATGCTAAGTTCCATATCAAGAAGTATATTCCCATGGTCGCAAAGGACCTCAATGGGATAGGCCATGATCTACTAAGATATTTGCAAACAGACATCTAGACTAAGTTCATAATATGAGTTCAATCCTAATTGAGCTCCCACTAAAATTGTTATCCCCTGGACAATTTTAGTGATCACATGATCCCAATCATCTGCACCTCCCCCGATCGTCATGGCCATCAATGCAGCATCAAAGGTAGACATTCCCTAATGTCAATCACATCAACCATGTGATTCATGCTTGACCTTTCGGTCTCTTGTGTTCCGAGGCCATGTCTACACATGCTAGGCTCGCCAAATCTAACTTGTGTGTATTTGCTGTGCAACATGGCTTACACCCACTGTATGCGAATGTAGATATGTCTGACACCCAGGCATGTAACCCTGGATCGCCTCATAACGGCAAACTTTCTTGGTGGTGCACACACAAGGGGAACACTATCATTGGAATTATATAGGGATTATCTTATTTGCTACCATTGAGTATCTAATACTAGCATACAATAAGATATAAAGCAGGTATCAACATCACATTTGTATTGTGATATGATATGGTCCTTCTTCTTGCACCTTGATCTCCATCGAGCGCTCCGGCATGATCTCCATCTTGCCCTTGCTCAGAACGATGGCTATTACTACTTAACTTAGTAACATAAAAGTAAACTACTTTACCTTTCTAACGAGCAATACCATATCATAACACAAGCCCTCCTGCAAAATAAAGTTAGACGCCTCTACTTTATCTTTTGCAAGTTTTACATGGTTGTTAGGGCTTTCGTAATAGAACTGTTTCTAATCTACGAACTTTTCAACCACAACATGGATCCAACAGTTGTCTCTACTACACCCCTTTCGGGGCTCCATTGTAAATGTAATATCAACTATTGAATGAGAGACAGACACCCGCTAGCCACTTATACGGTACAAGCCGTATGTTGAGCGTGGAACCAGTCTCGCGTACGAATACACGTAAGGTCGGTCCGGGCTGCTTCATCAAAGAATACCGCGATATAAACAAGTACACGTTAGAGGGTAACAACTAAGGGATCAATGTCCGCACAATACATGTGCGTACTGGCCATACAACACTCCTATGCATAGATCGGCTCTGATACCACTGAAGGGGTTCCGCAGCAGAAAACAAAAAATTTCCTACGATGGAACCTCCTAACGCCCAAGATCTATCTATGTAGTAATGCAGTAACGGCCGGAGCGTATAGAATACATAACCTTGTAGACCGTACACGGTTAACGTTTCGAGGGGAACATGGTTGAAGTAGTCGAAGCCGTAGCCGACCTCAAGGTCGCGATGCTCCTCGCATGTCACCCCTTGCTCCTTCTTCATCGTGCAGCAGCTCCGGCTCACGACATCCAAGGTGCCTCAAGCGAGACCCCTCGTGGTTTCGTACACATACGGTGTATGATGATGACCTCCGACTCCTTGATCCCTGCCGGGAGTGCGGAAGTAGATCTCCGGCTTGGAATCCCTGCAGCGCAACGGCGTGCTGCAGGTGCGGTGTCTCATGCTCGGACAGTCCTTACTTGGGACTGTACCAATGCATGGAGACGAGAGAGAGAGAGAGGGAAGGAGAAAGTCAACCAAAGGACTTCTCCAAATATTGGTGTGTCTATTCCCACCCATGGGCACCCCTTTATATAGGGGGAGGGGGTGTGCCCTCCCCTTTGGGTTTCCCATGTGGGACTAAACAAGGGAGAGGGGGCGCATGGGCCTTCATGGGCCAGCCGGCCTGGGGTGGCCCCCACCCAGCACACAACCCTAGGCTGGCCGGGTGGGCCCCCTTGAGGCGCCTGGGCCTTGGCCCTTTGGCCCTTCCCTCCTTCAGTTTTCCCTATTGGGCCCTTTTTCCCTAGGAAGTTTGGCCCATTAGTGGAATACCCCTTCAAATTAGATTTTAATATTATATTTAATATTAATTACATTAATTAATATGTAAATACATATTACAAAATCTGATTTGACCCGAAACACCTTTCGGTTCCCTTTCGATTTCCTCCGAACGACTTCGGAACTTTCCCGGAACAATTCCGGTTCTCTCACGGAACTTTTCCGGTTTCCTTTTCTCTTTCATATGGTGATTCCAACTTACAGAGGATCTCTAGCTCATCGTACCCTTAAGTGTATATCCCCACGGCTCGGGAATGGCCCAGACATGATCTCCATCAATGATCAATAGTGGGACCGGGATGCCCATATTGACCCCTGTGCATTCCATGATGATAATGTCGTTTGAACCGTAAACAGTCGTTTCCCATTCCCTTTGCCTCTTGATACCTAGTTCATCCGATATTTGATCTACGGTATCTCCATACCTTCGTTCGATCTCGTTACCGATGAACTTGTTTTCTCGTTTCCGTGTCGTTGCATTCTGTGACCCAGTCACACGCTTGCAAGCTTCGTTAATGCAACGTCACCGAGATGGACACATATGTATCTATCCGTTACATGGATTGGCAAATCCTGGTCTTGATATGTACTCCTCTACGCGCTCCTTTGGGAAACCTAAGTAGCACCTTTTCGATCACCCAGTCACGGAGTGATACTTGATAACCATCTAAGCTCCCTCCAGAACAGTGATTTGCATTATCTCACAGTCTAAGGACAGGTCGCGAGGTTTCCTTAGTTTTATCATTAATGGTGAACTTTGTAACTAGATCTCATTAAGATACAACTGGTTGGGTTGTTTGTCTATCACACTATTCAACTAATGATGTGACCTCATTGTCAATTAGCATAAATGCCCATGATCTCGAAACCCTAGATCATCCTCATGACCAATGAACTAGTTCGCTAGAGGTAACTAGAGACACGGTTTGTTTACATACCACACATGTATTAACGTTTCATATTAATACAGTTATAGCACAGTATGAAACTATTATGAACTAATTGAGATATGACAATAAAAACCTATTTATTATTTGCCTCTAGGGCATATCTCCTTCACTAGGATCATCTCCCGTCGTCAGCATTGCCTGTGACTCTGAAGATGGACCCCACCGCTACGCTATTTATTCCGCTACTTGATTGTATTAAGACTGGATCATGAGATCCTTTATTTGTGTAAGACCTTATTATGGTTTGTAATGGATGAGGTACTATGATATCCAATCTGTTATGTCTCGCAAAAATGGTAATCCTAGGATTGCGATGTATGGCATAACAGGCATCTGGGATAAAAAATCCGGGTGTTAACAAGGTGGTATCAGAGCCATCCTGGCCATAGGAGACCCTAGTTAGAATGGACGTCCAAAAAAAACTTAGTTTCAAAAACCAAAGTGAGTATTTGTGAAAACTATTTCCTCTCTTACCCTTGGGATTCTTTCTCTCAAAAAAATTCATGTTCCTCCAAATTCTTACACTACTACATAAAATTTTGACACACTTGATCACTTCACTAACTTTCTCGTCCTAAATTCTTATAGATGGAAGTTTAGTACAACAAGTTCCACCAGTTGGGCAATGGAGGCCAACTGATCTTCGAGAGGGATCTTGATTCACTGTCTGTGTACTTGGAGCGTCCTCATCTGGAATTCTTTGGAGCTCAACTCAATGGTCCACCAGGAGGAGATTTACAATGGATAGTAGTTGCTGATCTTCGAGGCAAGTTAGAAGCACCAACGTCCGAGAAGATTCAGTTCTCCGTGAGAGAGAAAAACTGGCTAGATGGATTAGCCAGGGCAATGCATGAAGCTCTCGCTCGTCTCTGCGCACAGAATGTCAACCTAATCCAAGGAACCCGCTTTGTTCACTATGCAAGGCATGATTCTATGGGAATGCCGCTAAAGATGCCAAGTCACCCAATATTGAAGCGTCAAGTGGAGAACCTCAACTTCCTGTTGTATGACAGACAGAAGGAGTTGGACAATTCTAGAGAGTTCGCCAACCACAACCTCGCCATTGCCGCCCAGAAGGCCCAGACTTTCTCACTGCTAGTTAAGGATCTTCAGTCTCTTCACCGTCAACGCGCAAAGAAGGATCACACCTCAACCGTCTTTACAAGAAGGTGGCCGACCTCGAGAAGACCATCAAGGAGCAGGAAGCTCAGCTTGCAGCAAAGGAAGAAGAAGAAGAGGAAGGTGAAGACATCCAAGGGGATATTCACTCGTACCTCAGCAATGATGATGACTATCTGGAGGATGATGCTATGGACTTCTACACCGACGATGATGACTCCGACTTCATCGATGATGAGTAGATGCACTAGAGCACTATCGTAGGAGTGAGGAATATCGATCCCTTTGTATCTTAGCTTACAGAATGGTTCTTAAAACCATCTATTTTCCTTTGATGTTGTGGTGTGTGTGTGTTTGTATCGTGTGCTTTGCTTGAATGAATGAAAAGAAGTTAGTTGCAAAACCTGAGTGAAACTCAAAGTTTTAGCTTTGAAACCAAAACCATGAACCTTAGAACTTTCCCTCTTACCCCCTTATCTATCTCAATCTTCAGATGACTCGTGGAAACCAAGGAGGGAGCAGCTCATCGCAAGACCCAATGCTGCAGATTCTGCAGACTCTCATTGTAGACCGTGAAGCTAGTAGGGCAGAGCGCCAAGCAAATCTAGCCACCTTGCAGCAGATCGCCCAGATGGTTCACAACAATTAGAACCATGGAAATCAGGATCATCATGGATCCAAACTCAAAAACTTCCTGAATACCAATCCCCCAATCTTTAGCAAGTCGGAAGACCCGCTGGATGCCGATGACTGGTTGCAGACAATGGAAAACAACTTAGAAGTAGCCGGAGTGGATGCCAACGAGAAAGTTCTTTTTGCCACCCACTATTTGGAAGGAGATGCAAGAGCATGGTGGAACAGCACCCGCACAATGAACCATGGTTAAGTGATGACATGGGAATCCTTCAAGATCAAGTTCAGCCGCACCCACGTGCCGCAGGGTCTAGTCACCAGAATGAGAGATGAATTCAGAGAGCTAAAGCAAGGAAGAATGACTGTAGTGGAGTACCGTGACAGATTCTTGTCCCTCGCCAGGTATGCACCTGATGAGATCAACACGGAGGCCAAGAAGAAGGAGAGATTCCTAAACGGACTGCATGATGAGATGCAGACTATCCTCGTCAACATCCGTTTCGAGGATCTTGAAGAGCTAGTCGACTCTGCCATTCAGATGGAAGGGAAGATTAATCAAGCAAACAACAACCACAAACGTCGTATGATGCACCAAGCTGGATCTAGCAGCCACCCGAAGTACCGTCCCAACCCATCTGCCGGATATGCACCGCGGAACAATCGACCCCCAATGTCTCGCCCAAGCTACCCCAACCGTAGCGGAGGAAATGTGAAGTCCGGAGGAAACAACAATCACCCCGGCAACTCCAGCAATTTCAACCGTGCACCTCCCAAGCACAACAACAACAACACTGCACCGAGAACTGGGAGCAATGTTGTGCACGTGGCAGCAAAAGACAAGTCTCAGATTACTTGTTTCGAGTGTGGAGTGAAGGGTCACTACTCAAATGAGTGTCCCAAGAAGATTGCCGCCACTGCCAATATGAATGCCCCAGCTCAACAGCAGCGTCGTGTTCAACCCGGAAGAAGATTCGCCCCAGGGAACCCTCACAACCGCAACGGCCATCTCTTCCACATGAACGCCGAAGAAGCCCAAGAAGCGCCAGATGTAGTGTCGGGTATGTTTTCTGTCAACTCAGTTTTAGCAAGAGTGTTGTTTGATTCTAGAGCATCACACTCATTTTTCACCGAAGAATTTGCATGCACTAGTAATATTCACCCAACCAACTTGAAGCATGTCATGATAGTTCAAATCCCCGGTTCAACAACAAAAGCTAGAAAAATTTGCAAAGTTGTACCTATCAGAATACATGGGATAGATTTGTATGCCAATCTAATAGTACTTGGGACCAAAGGCTTGGAGGTAGTACTAGGAATGGATTGGATGTCAAAGCATAAAGGATTGATTGACTGTGCCAAGAAACCATCACCATGACCAGTAGCTCTAGAGTATCAGTAGAGCATATATCTGAAACTTTGCCCCGTCAATTCAAGTGCAACAAGAGTCTAGCCCTACCCACCATAGACCAAGTCAGAGTAGTCTGTGAATACCCTGACGTATTCCCAGATGAATTGCTTGGTATGCCCCCGGATAGGGGTATTGAGTTCATTATTGAACTAATCCCCGGAACCGGACCCATAGCCTAGAGACCCTATAGTATGAACCCCTCCGAGTTGGTGGAATTGAAGAAGAAGTTGGATGCTATGTTGGCAACATGCTTGATTCAACCAAGCGCATCGCCATGGAGATCGCCCGTGTTATTCGTCGACAAGAAAGATGGAGGCGCAACCGTTTGTGCATAGATTACAGGAAGCTGAATGACATCACCATCAAAAACAAGTACCCATTGCCAAAGATAGAGGATCTATTTGATTAGTTGACTGGTGCCAATGTGTTCTCTAAGATCGATCTTAGGACTGGTTATCACCAACTTAAGATTCGTGCAACGGATATTCCAAAGACCGCCTTTACTACTCGTTATGGATTATACGAGTATAAGATCATGTCTTTTGGATTAACCAATGCCCCTGCTTATTTCATGAATCTCATGAATAAGATCTTTATGAATTTTCTAGATAAGTTTGTCGTTGTGTTTATCGACGATATCCTTATCTACTCCAAGTCAGAAGAAGACCATGAGCAGCATCTGAGGATCATTCTTGAAACCCTTAGAGAGCATCAGTTGTATGCCAAGTTCAGCAAATGTGAGTTTTGGCTGAAAGAAGTAGGATTCCTAGGACTTATTGTGTCTGCCGGAGGAGTCGTTGTTAATCCCGCCAAGATCAAAGATGTCGAAGAATGGGAAGCCCCAACCACTCAAACCCAAGTCCGTGCATTTCTCGGATTAGCGGGATATTACCGCAAGTTCGTTGAAGGATTTTCGAGCATAGCAAGACCCATGCCCCAATTGTTGAAGAAGGACAAGAAGTTTGAATGGACTGACAAATGTGAATCAAGTTTCCAAGAGCTCAAGAAGAGATTGATTTCAGCCCCAATATTGATCATGCCAGATATCAAGAAGCCGTTTGATGTGTATTGTGATGCATCCAAGATTGTTCTCGGATGTGTATTGATACAAGAAGGCAAAGTCCTCACATATCTGTCTCAACAACTGAAGCAGCATGAGCAAAACTATCCTACCCATGATCTTGAGTTAGCAGCCATAGTTTTGGCATTGAAGACATGGCGTCATTATCTTATGGGTAATCGCTATGAGATTTATTCAGATCACAAAAGCTTGAAGTATATTTTCACTCAGAAGGAGCTGAATATGAGGCAGAGGAGATGGATAGAGTTAATCAAGGATTATGACCTTGACATTCACTATCACCCCGGCAAAGCCAATGTGGTAGCGGATGCCCTTAGCAGATTGCCATGTAGATTAAACACCATGATCAAGGAGAAGCAACCAAGTTTGTATGAGGAGTTGGAGAAGTTTAGAACTGATCTAGTTAGCAAAGGATTTTTAGCTAGCACTGAACTTCAACCCTCTTTGATTAGCCAAATCAAGGAAGCCTAGAAGGGAAATGCAAGTATCGACGGAATCAAGCGGCGTATTGGTACATGAAAGGTACCTGGATTCACCCAAGACGAAGAAGGTGTACTGTGGTACAAAGGACGTATCTGTGTGCCAGCAGATTCGGAGCTGAAGCAAGTTATCATGCAAGAAGCTCATGATACTCTTTATTCTATCCACCCCGGAGGAACAAAGATGTATCAGGATTTGAAGGAGCAATTTTGGTGGCACAAGATGAAGAGAGAAATCGGAAGCTACATCGCCAAGTGTATATTTGTCAGCGAGTCAAAGCGGAACATCAGAGGCCGGCAGGACTGTTGAAACCATTGCAGATTCCAGAATGGAAATGGGATTCCGTTGGAATGGACTTTATCACCGGTTTGCCTACTTCTAGTAGGGGAAATGACTCAATCTGGGTCATTGTTGATAGACTGTCCAAGGTATCTCATTGTATACCTGTCAAAGCTAGCAGAGTTGTATATTTCTAGAATTGTTAGTTTCCATGGAACCCCCAAGACCATAGTGTCGGATCGAGGAACCCAATTTACCTCAAGATTTTAGCAGAAAGTCCAAGAAGGATTAGGAACCAAGTTGAATTTCAGCACAGCTTATCACCCGCAAACAGATGGACAAACTGAAAGAGTCAACCAAATCTTAGAAGATATGTTAAGAGCTTGTGTGTTAGAATACGGATCAAAATGGGAAGATTGCCTGCCTTTCGCAAAATTCTCATACAACAATAGTTATCAAGCCAGTTTGCAAATGGCACCATTTGAGTTCCTATACGGAAGAAAGTGCCGTACCCCTTTGAATTGGTCGCAAGTAGGAGAGAGTCAGATTTTCGGACCCGACATTCTCCGAGAAGCCGGAGAGAAGGTTCACAAAGTGCATGAGCACCTCAAGACCGCCCAATCCAGACAGAAGAGTTATGCTGACAAGAGAAGGAGAGACCTGACTTTCAATGTCAGAGATTTTGTGTATCTCAAGGTTTCTCCATTGAAGGGAACGCAATGTTTTAGTCTGAAAGGAAAGTTAGCCCCCCAGATATATCGGACCCTTCAAGATTCTGAATCGCCGAGGATAAGTATCGTATCAATTGGAACTGCTAGAAGAGATGTCTGCCATCCACAATGTGTTCCATATCTCGTTACTTCGCAAATGCCTAGAAGTGCCGGAGAAGACTGAAGTTTTCAAGAACATCGATCACCGAGCCGTTGATATCAAGAAGGATATGACGTATCGTGAAGTGCCCATCCGTATCTTGGAGGAAGCCTACAGAACCACCAGGACCCGGAGTATCAAATTTCTCAAGATCCAATGGAGCAACCATACCGAAGAAGAAGACACTTGGGAGCGAGAAGATTACATTAGGACAGAGTTCCCAGATCTCTTTAGTTCCTAGTTTTCTTTCTTAAATCTCGGGACGAGATTTTGTTTAAGGGGGAAGGTTTGTAACATCCCAAAACTTTAATCAAAGTGATCAAGATGAAAACTACCCAATTTAGGGTTAACAAAAACTTTTTCTCATTTAAAATATCTAAGCATGCATATGAGTGTTGCATTAAATAGGAGTTGTTTTGAAATGCCATGATGGCTTGTTCTAATGGTTGTAAATGATTCTAAGATGAATGCCACATCATCTAGATCAATCCCAAGCAAAAACCAAAGAAAAAGAAATCAAATACAATTAATAAAGGGAATGGTCACTTTTGCCATTTTAATCAACTAGCCCACTTTGGGTGTTCCTAGCACTCAAATTCCAATAGAAAGAATTGTGGATCTTTGCACCCCTTGCTAGTACAAGTTAAGAGGTACCAAGGCCCACTTTGTGATCTTCCAAAAACTTTTAAACTCTAATTTTAAATGACATTTGAAAATGGAATCTATCTCATATGTCTAGATCACACTTTTTCTAAAACCATCGAAATGAACTCCATTTGAAAATCACAAGAAACCACATATGCTTAAGCATGTCACAAACCACTCCACCAAAAGTCTCTGAAAAATTCAAAAGTTTTCTTCATGCGGCCATTTGATCGAACACTTGGCATGCACTGATCACACCCTAGTTTAGCTTCACTGTTTCTACAGGGTTTTGCCACACATTTGATCCCAAATCACTCCCTTTGTCCCTCTTTGATAAAACCAAGCCTTAAATAGCCCACCCCTAGTCCCTAGTAGCGGTGCACCGCCACCCCGAGGCCATGCTCGCCGGCCAACCGTGCCAACACTGTAGGAGACCACCAGCCCCTCTCCGCCGCACCAGGAAGGAAGGCGTGACCTCACCGCCATCCACGGTCCACCCCGCGACCCCTGCTAGCCCCTGGACCACCCCAGAGAAGCCCCGCAGTAAGTCTCTACGTCACGCCAGCGCACGCCAGAGCGCCATCACCGCCAGCACGCCACACGCCGCGCCTCGACACCAGACCCCACGCGCCGCTCCGCCTTGACCACCTCAACCCACCAGCTGCGCCCTTGAACCGCCGCTCGACCCACAGTCGTCGGGAACCACGTCGAGCACCGCCTTTGTCTCCTAGAGCGCACGACGCTCCCGACCGCTAGCCATCGCCCCTAGCACCGCCATTACGCCCTAGATGACCGCCAGGGAATCGTCCACCTACCTCGCCCACGCCGATAGCCCCCTGTGCCGTTGTCACCGACGAGCTCCGCCCACACCTCTATGTCGCCTCGCCGGGCCTATATAAGGGAGCCATCCCAACATGAATTCTTCACACTCGCACACTCCCCTCTCTCCACTGATCCTTCCCCACCTCTTGCCGGAGCAGCTCGAGCAGCCAGCCGCCGGAATTTTGCCGTAGATAGCCGCAGTAGAGGAGGATACGCTCCTGTCGATTTTTTCCACCCCAGCCTCTATCGCGACTTTGCCTGAGCCCGCCGTCGTCTCCTCGTTCGTTTTCCTGCCTCGCCGCACTCGTTGGAGCACTGGTACACCCTCACCGCACCCCCACTGAGCCGTTAGGGTTCCACCTCGCCGGCGACGAGTCCGTCGTCGACGATAAACCCCAGCTGTAGATGCTAGCTCTAATCCTACGGTCCACATCGTCCCGTACCGTTTCGCATTTAATGAGCCATTGACAGGCGGGACCCCTTGTTAGCAGTCCTCAGCGCCGCGGAGTGAATCTGGGCCGGCCCGTTAGTGTTCCCGCCTAAGCCCGTAGACTCAAATTTAGCCTTTTATTTTTAGACTTAAACTTAATTTTGTCCCTTAGTTTGAAAATCAATTAGGGGAGTTCCACAAATCCAAATTGAGTGATTCCAATTTTGTTAGAAAGCTATTTAAAATCTCTATCCAAGATCGTTGGATTAAAATCATTTAGATTTATAGATCTCGCCTAGCTAAAATAACAAGACAGAAGCTTTTGCACATTCAAACATTTTTATAAAATCAACCATAATAGGTTTTGAGTTGATTCCAACTCTCGAAAATCACATTTAACCACACCTATCTAAATATGATATAATATTAAGGTTTGCATGCAGTGACTTTGGACTAGTAACAAAATAATGCTATATAGGCATTTCTAGTCACTTTAAATCATTAAATATTAAACTTAAACTTATTAAAATGTGATCCAACCTTTAAATCACATTCCCATATATTAGAATATGTGGTGATGACATGTGTCCACATGATCCCATATTTTAATTGGAGAATATTAAATCTTAGTTAATTTCAATGAGTAGAAATTACTTTTCTCAAATAAAATAAATGAAACTAGTTCATTAAACCTTGTGATGTTTGTGATGATACTAGATCATCAAATGTGTGCCTTAGTGTGCTAAGTAGACTAGTTAAGTATTGTTTGGTGATTGTGTATTCCATATGTATTTATAGATGATAGTACCAACCAAGTCTACGAGGAGGAAGAGTTCTACCAAGAGGAGGAGGAAGAGAATTTCCACCACTGCACCAACCAAGGCAAGCTATTGTTAGCAAGCTAGAATGAAGTAAGATAACCTAAGCAAGATGCATTAGGCATGCTTTGGTTACACTTTTGACTTATACCTACTCCAAGTTTTATTTACAAGTTTTACTTTCTTTACTTTACCAAAGTCCTTTACTTTGTTTATAGATAGCATAAAGAGTATAAAACTTGACCTATCTAGTTAGACTTAGATGTCATTCTATGGCATGAGATTGATATTAGCATCCCACATTAGTGAACACTCTTAACTTAGTAGTTTCGAGTTAAACCAAAACTTGATCACTTAAGATTGGATTACTTGGTGAAAATGACTTGTGAAAACCTTGGAATGATGAGTCATTCTATTGAGATGTTTTGACATGTGTTGAGAAACACAAATGGTTTATGATGATGAAAATGTTGAGGCATAAGCCTTAGCCCTTTTTACAAAAAACTGATGGTTGGGTTCGGATGCGATACCATTCCAATTTTACCATACAACCACAATACCTGAATTGGGTAAGGCTTAGCCGGAAGTTTATATGCATTAGTATTAGTTCCCTCGCGGGAGAGGTTTGAGCTGAGGCTACCTCTCAATGTTGTCAACCTATGCAGTGCCCAGGATGACAGATGGTCATGGCTGGGAGGCCAAGCTCACAGGAGAGGTGCTTATACTAGAGTGTGTAAAGGAAAGGTTATGTTTGATTATCTGCATACTAAGTATGATGATTCAGGGTTATCCCTGACAGATGTATAGAATTTTGTGGTGAAAGTGTACCACCTCTACAGAGTGTCAAACTATTTGAATAGCCGCGTCCGCGGTTATGGATAGTTGGAGTGGCCATACTGTTCCGTTGTCAGATGTTTTTAAAATGACTTATGAAATGAATTGTGACATGAATTGACCACAACAGAGTTGTGACGATGACAACTAAGTTCCCACTTAGGTGATTTCAAACTTTATTTTATCTTTCTTTGTTTCTGAACTCAGCTTAGGTTTCAAACTTAACTTTATAAATAAACTTAGAGTTAGCTTTCCTACTAGAACTATCTTACTTGTTAGTGGTAGTTTGCGAGTACTTAAAGAATACTCATGGCTTTTGTCCCTGGCTATTCCCGTGGACAGACTATGAGGAGGACTACCCTGAAGGAGGACAGCAGGATGGCTACGACAACTAGGATCATCTCCCATCATCAGGATTGCCTGTGACTCTGAAGATGGACCCCACCGCTACGCTATTTATTCTGCTACTTGATTGTATTAAGACAGGATCATGAGATCCTTTATTTGTGTAAGACCTTATTATGGTTTGTAATGGATGAGGTACTGTGATAGCCAATCTGTTATGTCTCGCAAATATGGTAATCCTGGGATTGCGATGTATGGCATAACAGGCATCTGGGATAAAAAATCCGGGTGTTGACATAAATCCATTTTTCTTGTGCTCTTGGCTAGTTGTCTTCAATCTGGTTACCAGCTAAAAGTTGGATTTTCTTTAGCTGGTAACCAAATTTTAGCTAGTTGAGGGGGTGGTCTGTTGGGTCCGCAGCATAGAAAACAAAAAATTTCCTACGATGAGAACTACACGCCAAGATCTATCTACTAGGTACAGAGCAATGGGTGGACATACATCCAACGAGAACTTACCCTCGAAGACAACAAGTTTTGATAATGAGTAGGAACTCGTGGTTGATGTAGTCGTACACTTGCCGATCTCAAGATCGTGTGGAAGTCCTAGCGCCGCAAATCAGCAGCGCATCCGTCCTTGCACACACGTTCAAGCCACCGGACAACCTCCACCTCCTCGCTCCAGCGATCTAGCGGAAGCAGCAACTCCTTCCAGATGAAATGCCACCGGGAACATGTATCTCGCTAATCTGAGACCATGGGGGAATAATTCTAGAGGGGGAGAGAGATCCTTCACGAGGAGGTGTGAGGAAGAAGGAGGAAGAGGGTGGCCTTTTATAGGAGGAGGGGGGTGCCCCTCCCCATGGCCGGCGCCTCAAGGGGGTGCCCCTTCACCTCCTCCATTCATGTGGTGGTAACCCCTCCACATTAAAATGCCTCTTCACATCCCCTTTTAAAGTCCCCACTTTAAATGCATTAAAATTCTCTAAGTTTAATGCTCTCTCATTTAATAAAACTCTTTTATTAAATTTATTCAGAATTTTGTTAATTACTTTAATTAACAAACATTCAGATATAACCCCTTGCAATATTTCAATCTCACATGCAGGACCACTTTCTGCAATTTCACCCAAAACAATTTCCGGTTTCTATCGAAACAATTCCTGCGCTTTGCAATTCTTTCGTCTGAAACATATGTGCTCCAAAATGGTGTCCGGTAACTCTTAAGTGTGCCACCCTATGGTTCGCGAATAATGCAGACATGATCGAGACCCTTCTCCGATCAATAATCAGCAGCGGGACCTGTAGATCCGTACTGACTCCTACACATTCAACGATGACTTCTGTGATCGTGAGAACCTTTAACGCTTGTAACAAAATCCCTTTGTCTCTCGATATATTACATGTCCGAGATTCGAGCATCGGTGTCTCCATACCTAGTTTGATCTCGTTACCGACATGCACTCTTTTCTCGTTCCCGTGATATAACATTCTAGTGATCACATCACTTGCTTGCAAGCTATCTTAATGTGATATCACCGAGAGGGCCCAGAGTATATCTATCCGTCATCGAGATTGACAAATTCCACCTCTTGATCCATGAGCCTCAACATAACACCTTCGTAGTATTGAGCCCATCTTTATAGTCACCCTGTTATGGTGTGACGTTTGATGTTATCAAGATACTCTTCCGGTGTTAGCAATTAATATGATCTCATGGTCTAAGGATAAAGATTACTTCGTCTGATGTTATAACAATGTAAACATAATGACTTGATCGTAATGCTATACTTCGGATGAATGTTCATCACATCATTTCACAAATGTTGTGACCTTGTTATTAACAACATCCAATGTCCATGATCAGGAAACCTTGATCATTTTGTTAATCAACAAGCTAGTCTATAAGAGAGGCATAACTAGGAACCCTTTTTGTTTATTAAACACACATATATTGATGTTTCCGATCAATACAATTATAGCATGCAAAATAAACATCTATCATATATAAGGAATACATAATAACAACTTTATTATTGCCTCTCAGGGCATATTTCCTTCAGTCTCCCACTTGCACTAGACACAATAATCTAGTTCACATACACCCATGGAGTTCTGGTTTTGATCATGTTTTTCCCTAGGGAGATATTTAGTCAACGGATCTGCTACATTTAGGTCCGTGTGTACTTTACAAATCTTTATATCTCCATCCTTGACATGCTCGTGGATGGAGTGAAACCGATGCTTAATATGCTTGGAATTCTTGTGAGACCTCGGTTCCTTGGCGCTGGCTATGGCTCCATTGTTGTCACAATAGATCACCATTGGTTCCAATGCACTAGGAACCACACCTAGTTCCATTATGAACTCCTTCATCCAAACCGCTTCCTGCGCCGCTTCTGAAGCAGCAACATATTCTGCCTCCATCGTTGATCTAGCCACCACAGTTTGTTTGGAACTCCTCCAACTAACTGCTGCTCCGTTCAAGAGAAATACGTATCCGGATTGAGACTTAGAGTCATCCGGATCAGTGACAAAGCTAGCATCGACATAACACTTAGCGACTAGCTCTTCTTCACCTCCATATATAAGACACATATCCCTAGTTCTTCTCAAGTACTTGAGGATGTTCTTGACCGTTATCCAGTGTTCCGAACCTGGATCAGATTGATACCTACTAGTCAAACTAATAGCATGTGCCACATCCGGTCTTGTACATAGCATGGCATACATTATAGAGCCTATGGCGAGGCATAGGGGATCTTATCCATTATCTCTCTTTCTTCCGCCATAGCCGGACTTTGAGTCTTACTCAATGTCTTGCCTTGCAACATAGGTAAGAACCCCTTCTTACTTCCGTCCATATTAAACTTCTTTAATATCTTATCAAGGTATGTACTCTGCGATAGACCAATTAGGCGCCTTGGTCTATCTCTATAGATTTTAATGCCTAATATATATGATGCTTCACCAAGGTCTTTCATCAAAAATTTGCTGTTTAGATAACTTTTAACACTGTTTAAAAGATCTATATCATTTCCAATCAATAATATGTCATCCACATATAATATCAGAAATGCCACATTGTTCCCACTCACTTTCTTGTAAATACAAGCCTCTCCACAAGTTTGGACAAATCCAAACTCTTTGATCACCTCATCAAAGCGGAGATTCCAACTCCGGGATGCTTGCTTCAATCCATAGATGGATCGCTGAAGTTTGCATACCTTATTAGCATCCTTAGGATCAACAAAACCCTTAGGTTGTATCATATACAACTCTTCTTCAATATTACCATTGAGGAACGCAGCTTTGACATCCATCTGCCATATTTCATAATCGAAATATGCAGCAATTGCTAACATAATCCTAACCGACTTAAGCATCGCTACGGGAGAGAATGTCTCATTGTAGTCAACTCCTTGAATTTGTCGAAACCCCTTTGCAACAAGTTGAGCCTTATAGATGGTCACATTACTATCAACATCAGTATTTCTTTTGAAAATCCATTTATTCTCAACGGCCTTTCGATCGTGAGGTAAGTCCACCAAGGTCCAAACCTGGTTCTCGTACATGGATTCCATCTCAGATTTCATGGCTTCTAGCCATTTGTTGGAATTCGGGCTCATCATCGCTTCTTCATATGTCGCAGGGTCATCTATTTCATCAACCATGAAATTCACAACATGATTACCGTACAGTTCAGGAGCTGCACATGTCCTACTTGACCTGCGAGGTTCGGTAGTGTCCTCTTTCGGAGTTTCATGATCAATATCATTAGCTCTCTCTTCATTAGGTGAAGTCAACTCCGAAACAATTTCCGGTGCTATGCTACTTGCCAATTCATGAAGAGAAGGTTCAATAACCTCTTCGAGTTCTACCTTCCGACTACTCACACCTTTCGCGAGAAACTCCTTCTCAAGAAAGGATCCATTCTTGGCAACAAAAACCTTGCCCTCGGATCTGTGATAGAAGGTATACCCAATCGTTTCCTTAGGGTATCCTATAAAGACGCATTTTTCCGCTTTGGGTTCGAGTTTATCCGACTGAAGTTTCTTCACATAAACATCGCATCCCCAAACTTTAAGAAATGACAACTTAGGTTTGTTTCCAAACCATAATTCATACGGTGTCGTTTCAACGGATTTATATGGTGCCCGATTTAAAGTGAATGCAGTTGTTTCCAGTGCATAACCCCAAAATGACAGTGGCAAGTCAGTTAGAGACGTCATAGATCCATATCCAATAAAGTACGATTACGACGTTCCGACACACCATTACATTGTGGTGTTCCGGCAGACGTGAGTTGTGAAACTATTCCACACTCTTTCATGTGTGTGCTAAACTCGTAACTTAGATACTCACCTCCATGGTCGGACCACAGAAATTTGATCTTTCTGTTACGATGATTTTCCACTTCATTCTGAAATTCTTTGAACTTTTCAAAGGTTTCAGACTTGTGTTTCATCAAATAGATATACCCATATCTACTCTCATCATCCGTGAAAGTAACAAAATAACGATATCCACCTCGCGCCGACACACTCATTGGTCCACACACATCAGTATGTATGATTTCTAATGAATCTGCCGCCCATTCCATTGAACCGGAAAACGGCGTTCTAGTCATCTTGCCCATAAGGCATGGCTCACATGTATCAAATGATTCAAAATCAAGTGATTCCAAAAGTCCATCAGAATGGAGTTTCTTCATGCGTTTAACACCAATATGACCCAGACGGCAGTGCCACATATATGTAGATATATCATGATCGATTTTAATCTTTTTAGCATCAACATTATGAATATGCGTAATATTACTATCGAGATCCAACAGAAATAAACCATTCAACACATGTGCATGACCATAAAAGATATTGTCCATATAAATTGGACAACCATTTTTTTCAGACTTAAATGAATAACCACTTTGCATCAAACATGATCCGGATACAATGCTCATGCTTAGTGCAGGAACCAAATAACAATTATTTAGATTTATAACTAATCCCGATGGCATCTGGAGAGGCAGTGTTCCGACGGCGATCACATCAACTCTTGATCCATTGCCGACCCGCATCGTGACCTCACCCCTTGCTAGTTGTTGCTTGTTTCGCAGCCCTTGAATCTAGTTACATATATTAGCAACCGATCCCGTATCAAATACCCAGGTGCTACTGCGAGTACTAGTCAAGTACACATCAATAACATGTATATCACATATACCTTTGTTTGCCTTGCCGGCCTTCTTGTCTGCCAAATACTTGGGGCAATTGCGCTTCCGATGGCCAGTCCCCTTGCAATAGTAACACTCGGTGTCGGACTTAGGGCCAGCTCGGGGTTTCTTTTCAGGTGTGGCAACAGATTTGCCACCCTTCTTTACCTTGTGCTTGCCTTTCTTGTCCTTCTTGAAACCGGTGGTCCTACTGATCACAAACACTTGATGTTCTTTCCTAATCTCCACTTCTGCAGTCTTAAGCATTGATAGAAGCTCGGGAAGAGACTTCTTCATGCCCTGCATATTATAGTTCATCATGAAGCTCTTGTAGCTAGGTGGCAGATATTGGAGAACACGATGTATGCCTAAGTCAATGAGAATCGTTATTCCCAAGGACACAAGCTTATCACTGTACCTAGACATTTTGAGTACATGCTCACTAACAGAGCTGTTCTCCTCCATCATGCAGCTAAAGAACTTTTCAGTAGCATTATAACTCTCTACGGCAGCATGGGTATCAAAAATCATTTTCAATTCTCCCATGGTATCAAAGGCATTGCCATTTTTGAAACGCTTTTGAAGTTCTGGCTCTAGCCCATACAGTATGCCGCAATGAACTAAGTTGTGGTCCGCCTGACGAGTCATATAGACATTCTTTTCCTCGTCAGGGGCATCAGGAGCTGGTGGGGGGGCCTAGCGGCGCATCTAGCACATATTGCTTTTGTGCAGCAGTGAGGAGAATCCTCAAATTCATAGCCCAGTTGGTGAAGTTGCTACCATTCGCAGCAAGTTTCTCTTTCGCCATGAACACATTGAAATTAAAAGCAGGTGGTGCCATCTACAACAGAATTTGTAAAGTTTATTTAGACTAAGTTTATGATACATTGAGTTCAACTAATCCAAATTACTAATGAACTCCCACTAAAAAACGACATCCCTCGTGCCTTTTTGGTGATTACATGAAACAAATCCACTACACCAAGTCCGATCATCACGTGAGTCGGTGCAGCTTCAAAGGCAAGCATCTATATGGGCATCATATCAACTATATGACTCATGATTAACCTTTCGGTCCGTGTTCTGAGGCCATGTCTGTACATGCTAGGATCGCCAAGTAAGAACCTTAGTACTCGCGTGTGTAAAACAGTCTTACACCCGTTGTATGAAAGCGTAGAGTCGAGTACACTCGATCATCACGTGATGTCTCGAAACACGATTCATAGAATGGTGCATACTTAAGGAAGAACACATTTTATCTTGATATCTAAATGAGGTATCATCTTACAATGCTACCAAAAGCGCCAAACTAGCAATATAAGATGCTAACATCTAATGTGTAAAGTGAGATGACATGGTCCATGCATTTGATCTCTATCATTTGCATCGTGGTATGATCTCTATCATTCCTTTGTGTGTAAGGCCAAGGTCTATGGAACTTACACGTTGAATGTGTTGTAAGAGTATCTATCATACATCTACTTACAACAATACCATATCAATACACTAGCCTAGCAACGATCTAAACTAGACGCCTCTAATTTATCAATTGCAAGTTTTACGTGGCTTAGGGCTTTCGGAGATAGAACCGTTCTTACCTACGAACATGAACCACAACGAGGATAACCAAGTTATTAGCAACTCGTTGTAAATCAGATATTGACTATAGTAGGAGAGATAGACACCCGCCAGCCACTTATGCAAAACTAGTTGCATGTCAGTCGTGGAACCGGTCTCATGTACGATGACATGTAAGGTTGGTCCGGGACGCTTCATCCCACTATGCCACCAATATCCAAAATACATAGAAGATGAAATAACATGATCATCATTGCCCACATATAAACATATGTGTACTACCCGTGCAAAGCACCTACGCATAGATCAGGCTCTGATACCACTGTTGGGTCCGCAGCATAGAAAACAAAAAATTTCCTACGATGAGAACTACACGCCAAGATCTATCTACTAGGTATAGAGCAACGGGTGGACATACATCCAACGAGAACTTACCCTCGAAGACAACGAGTTTTGTTAACGAGTAGGAACTCGTGGTTGATGTAGTCGTACACTTGCCGATCAAAAGATCGTGTGGAAGTCCGAGCGCCGCAAATCAGTAGCACATCCGTCCTCGCATACACGTTCAAGCCACCGGACAACCTCTACCTCCTCGCTCCAGCGATCCAGCAGAAGCAACAACTTTTTCCAGACGAAATGCCACCGGGAACATGTATCTCGCTAATCCGAGACCATGGGGGAATAATTCTAGAGGGGGAGAGAGATCCTTCACGAGGAGGTGCGTGGAAGAAGGAGGAAGAGGGTGGCCTTTTATAGGAGGGGGGGGGGGTACCCCCTCCATGGCCGGCGCCTCATGGAGGTGCCCCTTCACCTCCTCCATTCATGTGGTGGTAACCCCTCCACATTAAAATGCCTCTTCACATTCCCTTTTAAAGTCCCCACTTTAAATGCATTAAAATTCTCTAAGTTTAATGCTCTCTCATTTAATAAAATTCTTTTATTAAATTTATTCAGAATTTTGTTAATTACTTTAATTAACAAACATTCAGATATAACCCCTTGCAATATTCCAATATCACATGCAGAACCACTTTCTGTAATTTCACCCGAAACAATTTCTGGTTTCTATCGAAACAATTCCTGCGCTTTGCAATTCTTTCGTCTGAAACATATGTGCTCCGAAATGGTGTCTGGTAACTATTAAGTGTGTCACCCTACGGTTCGCGAATAATGCAGACATGATTGAGACTCCTCTCAGATCAATAATCAGAAGCGGGACCTGGAGATCCATACTAACTCCTGCATATTCAACGATGACTTCTGTGATCGTCAAAACCTTTAACGCTTGTAATTTAATCCCTTTGTCTCATGATATAATACATGTCTGAGATTCGATCATCGGTATCCAAATACCTAGTTTGATCTTGTTACCGACATGCACTCTTTTCTCATTCCCGTGATATAACGTTCTAGTGATTACATCACTTGCTTGCAAGCTATCTTAATGTGATATCACCGAGAGGGCCTAGAGTATATCTATCTATCATCGGGATTGACAAATTCCACCTCTTGATCCATGAGCCTCAACATAACACCTTCGTAGTACTGAACCCATCTTTATAGTCACCCTGTTACGGTGTGACGTTTGATGTTATCAAGATACTCTTCCGGTGTTAGCAATTAACATGATCTCATGGTCTAAGGATAAAGATTACTTCGTATGATGTTATAGCAATGTAAACATAATGACTTGATTGTAATGCTTTACTTCGGATGAATGTTCACATCATTTCACAAATGCTGTGACCTTGTTATTAACAACATCCAATGTCCATGATCAGGAAACCTTGATCATTTTGTTAATCAACAAGCTAGTCTATAAGAGAGACATAACTAGGAACCCTTTTGTTTATTAAACACACATGTATTGATGTTTCCGATCAATACAATTATAGCATGCAAAATAAACATCTATCATATATAAGGAATACATAATAACAACTTTATTATTGCCTCTTAGGGCATATTTCCTTCATGGTCTAGCATACAAGGCTTGGAAGGGTGACATTTTCAGGGATGTACAAAATGTGGTATTGTACCAGCACTAAGCCAAAGATAACCAATGACTCCACTTTTTGGGGTGCAAGATGCCATTTTCCTGAGATAATTTTCCAGGCATGGGTGACCCTTTCAGTCTGACCACCAGTCTGTGGGTGGTATGAAGTGCTGAAGTGTAGTTTAAAACCTATGGATTTGAATGAATCTTGCCAAAGGTTGCTTATAAAAATTATGCCCCTATCAGTGACCATGAATGTGGGTAGTCCATGTGATTTGAAAAGATGGTCAGTAAATTCCTTGGCCAATGTTTTACTATGATGGGATGTTTGAGGGAAATGAAGTGGGTATGTTTTTTCAGTCAATAACCACTAACATGAGATCCTTGTTGTCGGAAATTGGCAGTCCCTCTATGAAGTCCGTACTTATGTGTGTCTAAGCAAAGTCAGGTACTGGTAGTGGTTGTAGTAGTCTAGGGTATTTGCAAGTTTCTGATTTGTTGATTTCACAAACAGGGCATTGTTTGACAAACTCAATGACTTGTTGTTTCAAGCCTTGCCACTGGAATAAGATCTTGGTTCTCTGGTATGTTGCTCTTTCCCCAGAGTGGCCACCTAGCTCTGAATCATGCAATGATGAGATTATCTTATATCTCTAGTCAATTCTACTACCAATTACATTTTTCCTTTGTATGTGCTAATTCCCTTAGAAATGTGAAGTTGGGTAGTGCATTTGAGGAGAAAGGTAGTTGCTAAATTATTTCCTTGCATTTTGTATCTTCCCTATAAGATTTAACCACATCAGATATCCATGTTGGAATAGCAGCACTAGTGAAAAGTGAGGAGCACCTTGTGCTTAACTCTAGACAGGGCATCCGACACCTTATTTTCTTTTCCTTTTTTATATTCCACAATGTAATTGTAGCCAAGTAATTTGCTCGACGTTTTTTTTGAATGCCTTTAGTCAATTTTTGATCTTGTATGTATATCAAGCTTTGTTGGTCTATCTTGATGATGATGGAGGAGGCAGAGAAGTAGTGTTTCCAATTTTTTAGTGCTTCTAGAATGGCCATTGCCTCTTTGGCATAGGTAGATAGTCCTACTGATTTTGGACCAATGGACCTGCTTAGAAATGATATTGTCTTGTCTCTTTGCATCAGTACTTCCCCAATACCAAAATCAGATGCATCTACTTCCATTGTACATGGTAGTGAAGAATCAGGAAGGGCAAGTACATGATGACTAGTCATGTTCTACTTGAGTAGTTGGAATGCATCTTGTTGGTGTTCTTTCCAAGAAAAAATATCCTTCTTGAGTGCATAAAATAGTGGTTTGGAGACTATGCCATAGTTTTGGATGAATCTTCTATAATAGCTAGTGTGGCCAAGAAGACTTCTCAATTGGATGAGATTTTCTAGAGTTGGCCAATTGAGGATAAATTCAATTTCGTTTGAGTCAGTAGCAACTCCTTTTCCACTGATTATGTGTCCTAGATACTCAAGTTGCTGCTATGCAAAAGATCAATTCTATTTCTTGGCATAGAGGTGTTTTTTCTGCAACAAATCAAGCACTTGCTTTAAATGGTCAAGGTGTTCTTGCATTGTTTTGATGTACATGAGTATATCATCAAAGATTACCAAGGTGAATTTCATGAGGAAGGGTGCCAACATTGAGTTCATTAATTGTTGAAATGTGGATGGTGTATTGGTTATCCCAAATGGAATTACCACATATTTGTGGCTGGTTATGGTGCTGTGCTGGGAAAGCTGTTGCATAGGGAAAACTGATGTTGTAAGTTTCACTTCTGTTTGGTGACTTAGCTGGTTGTCTAGCTATAAAATAAGGGATTGTCTGAAATACCTTCAAGTCGTGTATTTTTTTTGTTGATTAATGTGTAAATAACATGTGGATCACTTTATAATAACATGAGAATAAAAAAATTATAAACCAAATAATACAACAAATATAGTTTTATCCAAAATACTTCATATGTTCCAAATTAATTGACTCAAATTTGTCTAGATACATGTGTATTTAGACATAGTTGGGGCAACTAATTTGAGATAATAAAATAAATATTATAGTGATAATTATTTTGGAGCAATTCATTTGCACTAGCAACTCAAGTGCACTAGTACAATTTTACATGACTCAGTTTGCAATAGCAAAAACACTCCTACGTGCATAAATTGAGGAAGCACAGAGTACTATTCGGTTACTAGTTGGTGGCAACATGGACGAGCAAACGAAATTAGCGAGAAAGTCAAATAGTAGTAGTCGACGGCAACAACGCATGTCAGCGAGCAACCAAGCAACATCTGCGAGCGAGTGTGGATGAGCGGACAAGAGGGAGAATGGAGGCCGGGAACAGCTAGTGCGAACGGAGACACATCAGCACAGGCCGGTGGCCGGCGGTTAATGGTGTTGGTGGCGGCGCACAACCGGATAGGGAGAAACACAGGAATCCTATTCTCCACTCGTACGGGTCAGAAAAATGGTTCGGCCCACGAAAGGAGAGGAAGGTCTCAGGGGTGGCATTCTACTTGTAATTATAGCTGAACGATATAACCCTAATGCAAAAACGTTTTGATTCCTGAGTAGGAAGCCGTGGTCAGCACCTCCGGAGGTGCTTTCCTGCATATGACTATTCTCTTCCTTGGCTTTGAAAAAGCCCACGTCCAAAGTTGTAGGGTTCCGAAGCAGAAAACAAAAAATTCTAACTATGCGAACACTACTATCAGGATCTATACTTTGTAGACATAAGTGATGGAAAGGAAGATGGTATTCATACCCTTGAATATCGAGGAACACCTTACGCATAAAGGCGTACGTTGCTGAAGATGAGCAGCTCTAAGCGCCCCAATTGTGGCGCCTCCGAAGTTCTACACACGTCCGGTGTAGGCGACGTCTCCCGGGCTCCAATCCAGTCGAGCAGCGGAAGAAGAAATATGACGGGCCAAAGATCACACCACGGTAGTGTGAAGGTGGAGAACTCAAGTCTCTCGGGATCATCTCCAATATTACGGAGAAATTCCCAAAGAAAATGAGAGAGAGAAGAGGGAATGGGATGGTTTCCAAGGAGAGGGGGTGATCCCTATATATAGTGGGAGGGGAGGGGCACTGTAACATCCCAACATTAGAGCTTAGAAATAAGCTGAGTTCGGGTGTGTGCATTGCATTCGTGTATAAGAAAATCCAGGGATTTTCGCGCAAACTAAAGGAGCTATAGAGGGATCAAGATCTCTCTTGCTCTGATAAAAATATTCGGCAAGTGCGACAGATTTCGACATGACCTCTATTATATCTTTTTGTCTGAGGAGAATCATTTCAAATTTGAAGATTCAAATGGTATATTTGAATTCAAAAGAAATTGAAATTGAATGATAAATGTTGAAATGAATAATAATACAAATAAGACTTGATTTCTTATTTATAAGTAATATCTAAATGCTTAATGGGTTCAAATTTTAAAAAGAAGAAGGAACTCTAACTTTATTACAATAATAATAAATAACAATGCCTTTTATAGTATTTAAATAAAAAAGAAGGTTACAAGAAGAAGAATATAAGTTATAGAAAAAGATAAAGTTGAACTATAAAAAGAAATTCAACTTTATTATTTAAAACAAACTATATTACATTGTTTATTACAGATAAATAAAAGTAGAAATAAATTACAAAAGAATCATGAATAAGATATAATATTTACAAGTCTCAAATTATAAATCAATAAAGGATAAAATAAAATTACAACAATTGAGGAAAGAAATCTTTGTTAATATATGAATATAGTATTACATTGAAAGAGAAGTTACAACAATTAAATAACAGAAAAACCTAGACTAAATCTACAATACTTTCTATCTAAATTCTTGATCTTCTCTTTACCATCTTCTTTATACCTGCAAGTAAGAATAAATGAAACAAATAATAAGAAGGAAGGGGTTAGTGTAGTGGTTTTACTCTGAGAATGAACAGTGTAATACACTGTAATCATTTCATCACTAAGCTAATTTTAAAGGGGCAAGTTTCACCAAATTGAGCATCTGTTCTGATTCAGTAATGGCCTTAGTACAACCTCATCGACAAGGGAAAGTTTCACCAAAATAAGGAAAAGAGAAATGCTCATATATGTGATAGATAAGACCAAACCAGCTGAGTTGATCCTCACTCAATAAACATCTCAGTACAATGGAACTTGAACCAACACATGTCCCTCTAGGCAGCAGCTTACTCACACATGCAAAAATGTGTGTTGTCAACACAAGGGAGCTCAGAGAGAGAGAGAGAGTTAAAAACATAGCCGATGCAGAGGGATTCCTCTCTGCCAAAAACAGTTTCTCATCTCAAGAACAGTTTGAACAACCATCTCAGCTCAGTTAGATATTCACCAAACCACAAATCAATCCCTTAAAGGAATTTAGTAGACACTAAGGCAACCTTGGTCACATGGGGAGGTGGTAGCTCTGGTGTGGAGCAAGGTCAAGCCAAGGAGAAGGCCAAGCTAGAGATCGAGTAGCAGATCAAGAGGAAGATCTGACCAAGATGGTGATCAAGAAACACTACACATGCATCAATAAACCATCATCTGCACCATTCAACTCAGCATAACAAGGTAACAACCAAGATCTTGAGTAGTATCCCTTCCAATCCCTTAACTCTAAATGAAAGGGAATTTAAAAGTGGCACAGAGCTCTCAGATAAGCATATACGTGCTATGCTATGTCATCCTAGAGCTAATTGAAGGCAACCATAGCATTTGTTCTTATTTTACAAGAATTTATGCTCATCCAACAATTAGAGCCTTAGCCTTTTGCATCACTAGCTAGAAGCAATCAAGGTATCAATATACCCAGCAATAAATCATACTACCTGGACCACTACTGTGCACACTCCAGGTTTGGAGGCACCACAACAGCAACCCAGGTTAGCAAAGCCACCTATGGAAGTCATATAAAACCAAGCATTCAAAAGTCTGAAATATATTCAGCAAACCAAATTTTAAATCATATTCCTAGTTTATACTAGTAATCATCTTTCAGTTGTTCGTATCTAAGTTGACAACAGTTAATAGCTTATAATCTCATTAGGAAATCATGCTTGGCAGCACATCACTGTGCACACTCCACCAAGGATAGTGCTCTGCCCACCAGCAGAAGCCAACTAGGGAAGATTCTATGCATCCTCTAAGGAGGTACCACAAGAGCAGCTAACATAGTAGTCTTTTAGCCTCTGGAAGTTGTTCTTCTAAACTTTAACATAACAGATAAATAAATCATCTTCCTAAACTAGTTAGGAATCACTTATTTTTACTTAAAACTCTCCAAGGACTTTTACCAAATTAAATAACAAGTGTATCATCATTTTGAGGAAATAAATCTTTATCTGATACATAGGGGAATCATTTCAGTAGTTCAATATAGAGGCAAATTGACAGGTTCTGAACCTCAACCTCTATGGACAAGTACAAGTAAGCTCCAGAATTAGAACCACTAAGATCTCTTTCAAACAAACCATTAGAGTAAAATTGAATCCATAACCAACAAACAAGCTTTAGTACTTAAGCTTATCAATTATCAGATAAGAATCATCTATCAAACCTAGATTAACACCATAGTACCAAGAGCATATTTTTCTAAGATAGCTTCAATCTTAAATTAAAGCAATATTTAGTTTGACCACAAGACACTACCAATCATATCAAAGAATACATAGTTTAGATCATTTATAGTCTACCAGCGGAGGCATTCCACATGAAACCAGTCCAATTGACAGTGTTAACCATAGTACAAGGATGAACCCTAATCAAGGATTCATGGCAGTAATCACATAGAGTGTAATAAAGGGAGATAGAGAGCAAGGAGGGACAAGAAGTACACTCACCCGAGGTCCTCGCTCAGCAAGAAGAGGAAGCGGTGGCCGACATCGAGGAAGCACACAGCGGCACGAGGAGCACCCCAGAGGGGCGCTGGAACCCACACCGAGCCACGTCAATGGCGGCTACAGAGGATAGGGCGATACCACATCATCGCTAAGGCACCAGGGCGGCACCAAAAGGGCGTCGGAGCGCCAAACCACCGACGAGGTCCAAACCCTAGGCACCAATGAGGTAGTGACACAACTAGTAGAGGGAACAAGCGGCAAATTGAAGAGGGTAGAACGATGTAGCAGGGTCGATACCACCACCTTGCACCCTGGCGGTGGCCAGAGGGGTCAAGGGCGGTTGGAATCGAGCGGCAACGACAGGGTGGCTCACATTCACCTGAGCGAGAGAGTGGGGTGCACACTGAGATGAGAGGGTAAGGTCGAGCACGAGAGAGTGGGGTGCACACTGGGCTAGTGGTTCGGTTTAGTGGTG
The DNA here is from genome assembly GCA_910589775.1 of Avena eriantha. NCBI lineage: Eukaryota > Viridiplantae > Streptophyta > Magnoliopsida > Poales > Poaceae > Avena > Avena eriantha. The sequence continues at coordinate 185,066,166 of OU342746.1, forward strand.
CACTGGGTGGGTTTGACCCAACCCAGTTTGGCCGAGCCGGGCTGAGCTAGCCCGTGGGCCAGGCCAAGGTTTTAAAAGAAAAAACTTAAAATTAATTTAGTAAAAGACCAAAATATCCCTAGAACTTATTTAACTCGAGAAAATTATTGAAGAATCCTGAAAATACCACTGTTCAAAAAATCAGCCAATATGCCGATTAATCGCTACTCGGGGGTGGCCGATATGCCGATTTTCTGATTTGTCGCCTGATAAATCTGCCGATACGCTGAAAAATCGCCAATTTTCAGTCGGCCGAGAAATTACCGATAAGCGATATCCTTAACACTTGAAAATACATATAGTTCATCAAAATGATCACAAAAATAATCTTACTACATGAAAATACAAATTTGTATGTTTACATTAAATAAAATACAAATAAATATTAAGGACACTAAAACCCTAATTGAAATTTAATAAAATAATGAGAAGTCCTAAAAATGAATAAAAATAATTTTTGCATACAAAAATAAATCCAGTATTTTATAAAAATACTAACTTAACTTTTGCAAGTAAAACTTGAAACTAATATCTAAGAACATTTAATCCTTTGTGGATTTTTATAAAAATAAGAACACTTCTTAAAATAAATAAATAAACATTTTTAAGAACTTTAATATATATTTTTTACTTGAAAAATACTAAATATATTATTCCAAAGGTTTTTAAAAATTTAAAGTAATGAATCCTTATCTATTTTATAAACGACCTATTTTGTACATTCCTTGAAAACATTTCTAAGTAAGAAATAGTCACAATTCTATATGAAACCTTAAGTCCTTTATATCTAAATACTAATTACAAAACCATAAGTTGGATCTATAATAAATCTTAAGTGTTACTTATTAACCTTATAAAACTCTTTTAAAACCAGAACTCAAAATTAAACCAACAATCTTGAATTAATTTTAAACATCATTCACTTACAATAAAAGTGAAGCTATTTATCTTTTAACCATTCTTAAAAATGATTTAAAACTTTAATAGATCATTAAAATCATCTAAATTTACTTTCCTTAATAAGGTGAATTATATTCTTAATAACAAACCACATTTAAACTCATCATTCACTTAAATTGGAAGTGAATGATCTCACACTCTTAATCATTCTTATCATAACCCTAGAACTTGATAATGATTTAGACACATCACACCTAAGTATACTTATGTTTTAAAGTTAACTTTGGTCCACAAAGTTATAAGCACAACATATAAGGTTTAATTATGTTTTTATAGTTAACTTTGGTCTGTTCAATTATGACATAAGGCATCTCAAGTCCAAACTATTCAAGAAAACACAAACGACATCAATCACATTATATTAACCTTATCAATAAACCTTTTCTTCAAAAGTTATTAGTTTTGCCACTTCAAATAACAACCTTACAAATAAGTCCTTTAACTCTTAACAACCTAACACATTAACTTCTATCACAATTACTAGACAATAATTCACCTTATTATTAGAGTGTTATTATACTTCACTTATGTATTTTTCATGTTAAACACTTAAAATGCTTTGTAGATATATTTACTTATGAAGTAACATTAGAAATAATTAAATCCTAAAAGCGTCACTTAAATTTAACTCATGCACATTATTGAGGAATTATCTCGGGATCTTACAAAATGCATTACATTACTTATGCATCAGCATATTTCTTATTTAAACATTAGCCCTTACCGGACCAATGATGCTGATTTCAGATATTGAATCTTCTATTGTCTTGAAGATCATGAGTGCATAATTTTGCAATAACAAAAGGCAAGTTCACACTTGCTCATATCCTTTCATTATTTTCTATCAAGTATTTGCAAACTGTTGAGTCATCACCTACATTTCAAAAAGGTTGAAAACAATATTTTCATAATTAACTTGAAGTATCGGTTACTGATCCAGGGTGATCAGCTAATCTATTATAACTGGCAATGGAAACGCCATTACACAGGAATGTATCATCTAGGAATTAACAACCAATGTCGCTAGTGATTCTAGCACCGTATATTATGCGTTAACCATAAGATTTTGAATGGGACGGAGAAGTCAGCTAGATCTTCTTCCTTTCACATGGACGAATGCCCATCTCGTGTGGCTGGTGTCCTTACGAGGCTCAGCATGGGTGGGACCCCTTAGCTCCCCGCGATTTTGGTGTCTAGACTATCTATGAGCGGCTGCCGAAGGTATATTCAGTCCTTTATGGAGCTTGCCAGGGGCACAACCGTCTCATAGACTCTTCAGGAGCCTACCAGAGTTATAGTTGGTCCAAAAAATGGGGCTTAACAGAGGTACGACTTGGCCTGGGGGGTCATGTCTTCATGCGGGGTCACGGAGAAGGGAAGTGATTGGCTTGGATCATCTACTGGGCCCCACACCATAGGAAGTGTGGACGGGAATAAGCTGCCCGGATGTGTGATGACCCACAAGTATAGGGGGTGTATCGTAGTATTTTTGAGGAAAGTGAAACCCAATTTATTGATTCGATAGAAGGGGAGACAAAGAATATTTATAAGCCTTAACAACTGAGTTGTCAATTTAGCTGCACCTAGAAACAATCTTGCTCACAGCAGTTTATCAGTAGCAACAATTTTGTAGTAGCAATAGTAAAGTAATAGCAGTAGTAAAGTAAAGACAGGAGTAAGAATTGCAGTAAACAGTAGGATTAAAGCGCGGTAGGCATAGGGATGGATGGACGGACGTTGCATGGACAAGACATTTCATATAACAATCAGAACATAGGGCATTTGCAGATAAATAAGATAAAGCATCCAAGTACTCATAACCGATGCCATTACAATGAACGATCTCATCCAATCCCTACTATCCCCATAACCTACAACGGGGGATTACTCACTCATAGATGGGGGAAACATGGATGGTCGATAGAGAAGCGATGGTGATGATGATGGCGATGATCTCCTCCAATTCCCCATCTTGGTAGGGTGCCAAAACGGAGTTTCTGGTTCCGAATCATGGAATCTGGTGGTGGCGGCGGAGCGAAACTCTTTCTAGAAAAACATCGACCCCCCCTGAGTTTTTAGGTCAGAAGGCAATTTATAGGTGAAGAGGGAGTCCGAGGGGGTGTCTGGGGCAGCCAGACCACCCCCTGGCGCGGCCAGGCCTAGGCCGCGTGGCCAGGTGGTGTGGCTAGGGCCCAGCCCCACTCCGTCTCGTATTCTGGCTCCGTGAGTCTTCTAGTGAAATAGGATTTTTGGCATATTTTTCGGGATTTTTCCTGATAGTTGATTTTCTGCACAAAACCTAGACACCAAGGTGATTCTGCTGAAAACAACATCAGTCTGTGTTAGTTGTATCCAAATCACACAAGTTTAGAGGAAAAACAATAGCAAAAGTGTTCGGGAAAGTAGATACGTTTTGGACGTATCAATGTGCAATAAGGATTTGATCTCTTATGGGTAAAGAAACGCACCTCTATAGAGTGTAAGAACTATGACATGTTACTCCCTGTTCCGGGAAGGAGCTATGAGCGCGGCAGGAAAGGAACTCCACAAAGTTCTGGCAAACTTGTGAAGGCTGATGGACATAGCTTTTTAGAATAAAAGCAACCTTTGAAGAAATGTTTACGAAAACCTGCATAGCCTACGACCTATGGTCTATGGCTGTAGATAGTACCTCAAACACTCCTTTTAGTGAACTTGCTGAGTACGCTCGTACTCAACCATACCTTTTTAACCCTTGCTAGATTCTGAAGCCAATGAAGACGACGCCAACACCAATTTATGCTCAAGGAATCAACATCGAAAAGCCCAAGTTCTTCAATAAAGTCAATGGAATCAACATACACATCAGCTGAAGTGAAGATGAAGTTTCTGATTAGATAGGAGTATATTCTCTAGCCATAAAACCTACTTCTGTAGAGCATTGCAATAGAAGCAACAGTAAGCTAAATAGTTTAGATACTAGTCTTATTAGTATGGTAGTTCTGAGTCGATATTTCTGGTTCTTCTCTATAAGAAGTTTCTTTCTTCCTCTTTAATCTAGAATGTTCTCTAAATCTTTTGTAAAGAGTCGAGTTGTAACCTTTAGTCATGTCTTAGACCTGCTATGTTTCTGTTGTACCACTCTGAGGGATGTAATACTAGTGGAACGGTGTTTCATTGGTGTTATATCAACGACTATAGTGTACTACATCATGTAGTGGTATGCAAGGTCACCACAGGCACTACCCAAGGGGCAAGCAGTGTGGGACTAATCCCACAGCCACCGTCCTAGGTGGGCCCTACCTGGGGAGCCCACTAGGGCTAGGCCGGCTAACCCTCCTCCCTTAGGCGCCTTGCCCCTTTGGGCCTCCCCTGCACGTGAGGCCTATTAGTAATGGGTTGCCTATTAAAATAAAAAAAAATATTTTAATATTAATTCAATTAATTAATATAAAACACATATATTATTATATCCTTCACTCTAGAACTCCTTTCGGACCCCTCCGATCAACATCGGGTGTTACACGACACTATTCTGGTTTCTCTTTCTCATTTCTCCTGCGGTGCTATATCAATCCCTATGTGTCCCCACCCTTAAGCGTGTCACCCTTCGGTTCAGAAACACTCTGGACATGATCAAGACCTCTCTCGTATCAATGATCACTAGCGGGACCTCGATTCCCATGATGACCCCCGTGCGTTTCAAGAATCTCATCGCTTGAACCTTCAACATCACGTCCTATTTGTTGGAAATATGCCCTAGAGACAAATAATAATATGGATTATTATCATATTTCATAAAGTTTATGATTAAGTTTTATATCATTCTATAACTATATTGAAAGGAAATGTCAATACACGTATGATATATAAACAACCAGGAGTTCCTGGTGAAGCTCTAGTCACTGGTTCATTGGTCAACAGATGATCAAGATTTCCCGATCATGTGGCATTTATGCCAGCTGAAAATGAAGTCAACTCATTGCGAGAATGAGACGATGAGCTATACCCTACCTAAGCATCGTGAGCCGATCATGTCACGAAGTTCAAGTTTTGATGATTAGAATAGACCTAGTGTCATATCTCTTAGACCGTGAGACCATATCAATCACTGTAACCCGAGGATACTTAGATAACATCAAACATCATCTTGTGACTCGATGATACTAATGGTGTGTTCAGGTATTCAGTGGAATAGTTGAGGCAATATGCGTCAAGAGCGAGATTTTTCCATCCACGTGATGGAAAAGATACTCGAGGGCCCACTCGGAGAAGTTGTATCCAATAGATGCACAACGTGTGATTTGATCACGGGGATATCACTTGTCGGAACGAGTCAAGTGGCATTTGTTGATAATGAGATTGAACATGACATGGTGATGCCATTTAGCAAATCTCGAACAATGCAAGTACCGAGAGACAAAAGGAATACGACACGACATTCATGGTTCAACAACGAAAGATTTCGTGGAATGCATAGGGATCAACATGGCCATCCAGGTCCCTCCGATGATCATTGGTATGGTAGGGTCCCAACCATGTCTGGAGTGTTCCCGGACCGTGGGGTATCACGCTTAATGTCTTGATGATGCTTAGAGAGTGTTTTGGTATCGGTAGAATCACCGAAGAAAAGAGAGAGAAAACCGGAAGGGTTTCGGTAAGTCCGGAGGATGTCTGGAATGAGATGGAAGGAGATTCGCATCAATGGGGATTCAATAATATGTAAGTGAATGTTGAATATTGATTTAATCATTCATTTATATTTATTCAATAAAAGAAAAGGAATTTAAAAAGGTCAAATACCTAACTGGGCCAAAATCTAGAGGGAAAGGGCCCATGAGGGAAAGACCAAAAGGGAAGGAGGAGGAGGGGGTGGCCGGTTGGGCCTTGGGCACCCCGCGTTGGGCCCACTAGGGCCTTGTCCGGCCGGCCAAGCCCCCCTCTCTCCTATCCTTTGTTTAGTCCCACATGGCAAAGGAAATTGCCTATGTGGGGGGGGGGGGGGGGGTTCCCCTATATAAAGAGAGGTATTTTGACAAATTAAATACACAATAATCAATAAAAAGTTCTCTCTCTTTTGGGGAGACCTCCAATTGATTCTTTCTCTCTCCCGTGACCATGGTCTGATGTCTACGCACTTCTATTCTTGTAGACAGTTGTTGGGCCTCCAAGTGCAGAGGTTTGTAGAATAGCAGCAAGTTTTCCCTTAAGTGGAGCACCCAAGGTTTATCGAACTCAGGGAGGAAGTGGTCAAAGGTATCCCCTCTCAAGCAACCCTGCAATCAAGATACAAGAAGTCTCTTGTGTCCCCAATAGACCCAATACACTTATCAGGTGTATAGGTGCACTAGTTTGGCGAAGAGATAGTGAAATACAAGTGGTTTGGATAATTATAAGTGGTAACAGTGATAGGAAGTAGCTTGATGGCGTGGAAAATACTAAAGGCAAACTGAAATAAAGATGGAAGCAAGCAAACATGTAACATATCTAGTAGCAAACGGTGTATCAATGCTTAGAAACAAGGCCTAGGGATCATACTTTCACTAGTGAACACTCTCATATAAATATCTTCTCTTTATGATACTACTCTTAACTACTCTCCGGTTGGACACTCTAATCGATGGTAGGGCTATAACAGCACACCTCAAAGTAAGCCTTTCCTATCTAGAAAACCCCACACTGTCACCTTGAGCACTAGATAGGTCCAACAAACACCACAATTTCATAAAGATATTCAACTCCAAATATAACTCATAACAAGTATTTGTAATCTCTAGCCTAAGTGCCACCATGGTGAGCACGCTGTCACTTTCACACACATGGGGAGAGCAGAGATTCATAAAAGCACTTGAGTAGCAAGGTAGATCTATAGATTACAAGCTCATGACCACAACAAGATCATGCATAGATAGAGAGATGAACACATAGCTACCAGTAGAACCCTTAGCCTCGAGAGAGAACTACTTCCTCCTCATCATGGGAATCAGCAATGGTGATGGAGATGGCGGTGGAGATCGATGGAGATGGCTTCGGGGGCACTTCCCCGTCCCGGCAGGGTGACAGAACAGAGACTTTCTGTCCCCCGAATCTCCCCTTTGGTGACGGTGGCGCTGCGGAACTTTTCGTGGCTAGAGCCTTAACTATTTAGAGTTTATGCCTCGGGAGGCTTCTTATAGGCCAGAGGGCAAGGTCGGTGGCCACCCAGGGGGCCCACACCATGCCATGGCACGACCTAGGTGGACCCGCGCCTAGGAGTGGTGTGGCCACCCTGTGGCCCCTCTCCGTCTCTCCTTCTGGCTCCGTGCGTCTTCCGGGAAAATATCAACTTTGGCTTTTGTCCCGTCCAATTCTAAGAATATTCATTTTCTGACTTCCTGAAACCAAAAACAGCAGAAAACAGGCAACTAGCACTGTGGCATCTTGTTAATAGGTTAGTCCAAGAAATCATATGAAAAGTACTCCAAAGTGTGGACAAAACATAAGAAAGTAGATAGCATGGAACATCAAAAATTATAGATACATTTGCAATGTATCATGGTCCCAAGTACGGATCACGCGAGCAGGAGTCTTCTTCATCACGGAGCACCATCGCGCTACGGGATTTGGATCCAGAAGCTCTACTTCCGCAACTGCTGCTGGATTTGAGGAGCGGGAGTCATCCTCAGGCACCGGACGTGTGTAACTCCCTACGAGGTGCAACACTTGGGGCACTAGAAGTCGTTGGAGCCATAGGAGCTGCCGAGACTTCAACATGACCTCGAGGTCGGCTTCGGTTCGTCTACATCAACCATGCTCTCCACAGCATTGACAACACTTTTCGGTCTTCAAGGGTAAGTTTGCGAAAATCCCCTCCAGTTACTACATTACTAATAGATAGGTCTTGGCATTAGGGTTCTTGGTGTGGGGAAAATTTATTGTTTTCATGCGCGAACCCCTTCAATGGTATCAGAGCTAGATCTATGTAGAGTATTGCTAGTACGGGTAGAACACACGAGTTGTAGCGTGTGGGTGTTGATATTTTAGTTGTTAGCCTCCCACGTGTACTTGTTGTAGGGTTCTGTAGAAGAAAACAAAAAAATTCTATCTACTCGAACACTAATACTAGGATCTATACTATGTAGACATAAGTAACGGAGAAGGGATACGATATTCATACCTTTGAAGACCGAGGCACGCCTTACGTAGGAAGGAGTATATTGATGAAGACGAGCAGCACCCCAAGTGTGGTGTCTCCGAAGTTCGTCACACGTCCGGTGTAGGAGACGTTAACCGGACTTCGATCCAGCCGAGCAACGAAAGAAGTAGATGCCACATCGCAGATCACACGATGGTGGTGTGAAGGTGGAGAACTCACCCACGAGGTCCTCCCCAATATTACGAGGAAGTCCTCAATGGATGAGAGAGAGAGAGAATGAGAGGGAATGGGGTGATTCCAAAGGGGGAGGGGATACCCCTATATATAGTGGGAGGGGGGGCGCACCACGCTAGGGCCAGGCGGTGTGGGACTAACCCCCACACCCACCGGCCACCTAGGGGCAGCCGCCAGCCCTAGGTGGGCCCCATTGGGGCGGCCCACTAAGCCTAGGCCGGCTGGCCCCCTTTCCCTAGGCGCCATGCCCTATTGGGCCTCCCTACGGGTGAGGCCCATTAGCATTATGATGCCTTTAATAATAAAATAAAACATATATTTAATATTAATTCTCCAATTAATATTCAAATACACATATTGTATTATTCCTTCACTCTGGAACATCTTCTGGACCCCTTCTGATCTCCATCGGATGTTACCTGGAACTATTCCGGTTTCTCTTTCTCTATTTCTCCTATGATACCTCATCTACCCTAAGCGTCCCTACCCTTAAGCGTGACATCCTTCGGTTCGGAAACACTCCAGACATGATCGAGACTACTCTCACATCAATGATCAACATAGCGACCTGGATGGCCATGTGACCCCCGTGGGTTTCACGAATATAATCGCTCGAACCGTGAGATAGTCGTTTCCCGTTCCCTTTGTCATATGATACCTAATTCATTCGAGACTTGATCTTCCGTATCCACATACCTTAGTTCGGTCTCATTACCAATAAACTTGTTTACTCCCTCTCATGTTGTTGCATTCCGTGACCAAGTCACATGCTAGCAAGCTTTATTAATGCAACGTCACCGAGATGGCCACATGTATCTGTCCGTTATATGGACTAGATGAAATCTTGGTCTTGATATGTACTCCTCTACGCATCCCTTCGGAAAACCTGAGTGGCACATTTTTGATCACCCTGTTACGAGATGATTCTTGATAACCATCTAAGCTTCTTCCGGAATGGTGATTTGCATTACCTCACAGTCAAAGGATCAGGTTGCGAGGTTCTCTGTGTTTTATCATCAGTGGTGAACTTTGTAACTAGATCTCATTCAAGATATAATGGTCGGATGTTTGTCTATCATGTTATTCAACTAATAACATGTCCTCATTGTCAATTGGCATAAATGCCCATGATCTTGAAACCCAGACCATCCTCATGACCAATGAACTAGTTCGCTAGAGGTAACTAGAGACACGATTTGTTTACGTACCACACGTGTATTATCGTTTCGCATTAACACAGTTATAGCACAGCATGAAATGTATTATGAACATATAGGAGATATATCAAATAATACACTTTATTATTTGCCTCTAGGGCATAACTCCTTCGGTCTCCCACTTGCACTAGAGTATCAACAAAACTAGCTTACAATAGGCAGGAACCTAACACCAATGGAATCTTGGTGTTGTTCGTGCTTTTCCTGATGGAGAGCTTTAGTCAAAGGATCTGCCATATTGAGTTCCGTATCTACTTTGCAAATCTTGACTTCACCTTCGTCAACGTTCTGTCGGATGACGTGAAATCTAAGCTTGATGTTTTGGCTGTGGAATGAGTTCTTGGTTCCCTTGCGTTTGCAATAGCTCCCGTGTTATCACAATAGATCGTCACAAGGTCTTGCGCATTTGGAAAAACTCCCAGTTTGATGATGAAATTCCTTAGCCAAACAGCTCCGTTTGCTGCATCGGCCACAATAATGTATTCGGACTCCATCGAAGATTGCACCACCACCGGCTGCTTCATACTCTTCCAGCTTACCGCCCCACCATTCACTAGGAACACAAATCATGTTTGAGACTTCCAGTCATCATGATCTGAGTTCCATCTCGCATCCACGTAACCCATTATGTTTAGAGCTTCATCACTTCGTCCATAGATTAGGAACATATCCTTTGTTCTTCTCAAATACTTTAGGATATTCTTTACAGATGTCCAGTGATCCGGTCCTGGATTACTTTGGTATCAGTGATGAACCATAAGTATAGGGGGTGTATCGCAGTATTTTCAATAAGTAAGAGTGTTGAAGCCAACGAGGAGTAGAAGGTGTTGACGAGTGGCTTGGAGCAGGAATTCTCTATAAATACTCGACAAACGGATTTTTAGGGGTTTTTGAAATTGCAGGTAAATAAAGTACGAGTAAATAAAAGACAATAAGAATAAATGCAGCAAGTGTCCCAATCCTTTCTTTAGCAAAGGACAAGGCGGTTGTATTACTTAAGATGACCAAACGTTCTCGAGGACACACGGGAATATCGTCAAGTGCTTTCGCTTCATATTGTTGATTAATCTTCTTTAGTTTGCTAAGTGTTGTGTTGGTGAACCTGTGCTAATGTACCGACCTTCCTAGGACTAATACATACTTGTGATTATACCCCTTGCAAGCATCCACAAGTACAATAAAGTAATTAAGGTAGAAACCTAACCACAACTTTAAACTCTAAGACCCTGACATCCCTTGTGCAAAGGTTTCCTGACGGGGATTCATGTTTCTGTCACTCCGGCAGCCCCTACGATTAGTAGCCAAATACACAATGCATTCCCCTAGGCCCATATAGGTGAAGTGTCATGTAGTCGACGTTCACATGACACCACTAGAAGAAATACACCACAACTTAAATATCAAACCATTGAATCTTTCTCAACACAATTCCACTACTAACAACTGGACTTCTCCCATGTCCTCAAGAACAAAACGAACTACTCACAATACATCATATGGATCATGATTAGAGATGATATAATGATATGTAACAATCTGAACATAATTGATAATTCAATGGTTCACTCAATGGCATCAACTACAAGGAGTTATCAACACCGGGAAAGTTTCCCTAAGAACTATGCAAGATTCAACCCAATTGTTATAGCGGTATGAAGTAGTGATGATGGTGCTGGTGGAGATGATGGTGGTGATGATGATGATGATCCCGATGAATTCCAGCTTGATGGTGGTGTTGATGGCGACGATCTCCCCTCTCCGGGAAGGAATTCCCCCAGCAGAATTCTATTTGCCGGAGAGATCTTTCTCTCTCGGTGTTTTCCGCCCCATAGAGGCGGCGGAATCTTTCTGTGGTCACTCCTCGAGTCTTAGGGTTTCGGGAGGATAATATACGCCAGAGGGGAGAAGCTGGAGTGGACCAGGGCAGCCACACCACCTAGTGGCGCGGCCTGGGGTGGCCCGCGCTAGGGGGTGGTGTGCCCCCCTGTGGCCCATCTCCACTTCCCCTTCTGGCTTTCTTCGTCTTCTGGAAAAATAGGATTTTCCATGTATTTTCCTGGATTTTCTGATCTTCGCAAATTTTGCCTCCAAACATCACCTTTTCCATCAGAATCCTGACTGCAGCGGTCCATGCTCCAAAAGTCATCAACCATGCAAAAATAGATGAAATAACATAAGTATCATCTCTTAATATGAAATATATCAATGAATAACAGTAAATTATGATATAAAATAGTGATGCAAAATGGACGTATCAACTCCCCCCAAGCTTAGACTTCGCTTGTCCCCAAGCGAAACTGAACTCAATAAACATGACCTCAGGTTTATGGAGTGAAGAGTCGATAAAAGAATACGGACAAGAAGCATCACATTCATCAATACATAAGTCATAATAGAAGATAACTCACTATTATATAACTTAACTTGCAATAAGTAAAGGAAACACAATAAAGATACATAAAGTAAATCATAATTGGTAATGGCAAACTTAGCTCTTGGTCGAAGAATAGTTGACAATTTGCTGGAGTTCACAAATAACTGATTTTCAACGATAGCTTTCAAAGCAGTAGATACTAAGATAAGAGCAAATATGCAAGACAAGGAACATAAGAAACATGATTGAATAAATCATCATATGAATGAATGAAACACAACAACTCAAAATACTTGCTGAGGTAGAAGAGAATAGGTTTACTGACTCAACTAAAAAGTAAAAGAAAGGTCCTTCGCAGAGGGAAGCAGGGATTTCAAGTTTCATAAAGAGCTTCCAAAAATTATGATACTTATTATCTTTCAGCTCTCATTGCCCCTATCATAGCATCTTTAGGTGATTAAGGTTAAAGTGATCAAATATGAGGATATGCTTGACAAGTTGTAAGTTGAAAACCTCATGTCCCTTGAATACGACGGCTGCTTCTCATGCTACTCAAGTTTAGTCACCGGTAAGTTCTTGTCATAGTAAGTACATGTGTATCATAGAGAACCGCCAACGGGGTACCCCTTGCTCGATGATACGGAAGAATCCCCATATCAAAATGACAAGGAAAGCACACAAAAAGCATCTCAACAATCTTCTTATTTACCATGGGAATATGGTGCTTTTTTCTCTCTTTCCTCTTTTCTCATTTTTTCTTTTTCTCCTTTTCTCAATCTCAATCTCTTTTTTATAAGAAGAATGCTTCATAGGTGCTCGTTATGGTTACGCTGTAGGTTTCCACCAGGACATCATGGATTAGACCGGTGGCCCAGGCGTTTCTCTAACACACATACATAACTCCATGGACTTACAAGCTCCCCTTTCATTTCACACCGACGACATCCGTAGACAAAATAACATGATATCAACTAGGTACAAAGCACCAATGCAATGTTGAAAGCGTTCCCCATGACAACATGGTTCTGCTAATTCTCAACTTACAAAGCGCAAGCATATACGCAACATAGATGGGCACAATGGTTCAAGTTTATTAAGTGTAAGAAAGTAAAGTGTGCCATCAAGTTCGTGAGAGCTTTAATCACTAATCTTCACATAACAAGTTTAATTTGGAAGGTAGATAAAAACATGAATTTACTTGGAATAGCAATAATGCTAATAGGTAGGTATGGTGGACACAAATGGCATAGGTTTTGGTTTAAGGATTGGATGCACGGGAAGCATACCCTCTCAGTACAGGTTTTTGGCTAGCAAGGTTGGGTAGCAAGCACAAGAGTTGAAGGAAACAAACAAACATACAAGTGATAAAAACAAACATGCAATCTTCCTTGGAAGCACAAAAGATCTTAACTAGAGAATACTAGACTTATGAGCAAATCAAGAAAGAAAGGTGATGAAATTATATTTCTTTTAAGAGTACTTTTATCTTTTTCATTCAATTCTCAAAATAGTGTTGCTATTGACCAGTCCAGGTTTGCCAAAACCAACTAAATTTACTCAATGATCCCAAAGTGGTACCAATACTAATGACAAGATAAATCATATAACCATGAATGGAAAACTAATATAAGATATGCAAAAGAGTAAATGATAGAGCTTCTCATTAATATTCCATAACGGCAACTCACACCAAGGGATACATAGATATCTAACGAGAGGGGGGACACTTCCATAATGCAAACCATCCTACATGATAACTTCTCTATTCATGATATGACTCTACTAAAAAAGGTAAAAAGATAGAAGATAGTGATGTGATACCGTGGCACTCCCCCAAGCTTGGAACAAACCAAGGGGATGCCAAAACCTGATGACGAATTACTCATTCGATGGGGGTGGTATTCTCTCGTTGTCGTCTGACTTCCAAGGTAAGGGCTCCCCATCAACAAAAGACATAGTGGTCTCCAGCATCCTGAAACCTGCAGTAGCACTTATGTGTTTAAACCTAACCTCATACTCACAGTTTTGATTTTGAACGTCATAGAGCTGTGCTTGCAGTTGGTTGGTTGTTTGTTGGAGTGAGAGAACTTCATCCTTGAGCTCAGCGGTCTCCTTTTAGTTCTCGACGATGAGTTCGGAACAAATCTTGTGGATGATATCCACTTCGCGTTCCACCATCTTCTTGTACCTAAAGAATTCTTGCTCCAGTGCTTCCATCCTGTCCTCCAGACTTCCTTCACCCTTAGGGCCTTGAACCTCTTTTATCCGTATCTCCCCATCTTCAAGCAATAACTCCTTGGGATGAATCGATATCCGCTGAGGAGACATTGTGGCTCCAAATCTGGGAGTCTACTTGTCAGAAACAGATCGAAACAAAACATGACGAGAACACGATATACGAACCTCGGCGAATCCGGGGGATTATATATTACGAAGCTTTACAATAAAAGGAAGGTACTGGGAGAAAACGGGTCGGAGACGGAGTCCGGGGAAGCCACGCCACCTGTTGGCGCGGCCAGGGGGGCCGTGCCAGGGGTGGTGTGAGCCACCCTGGCTCTGTTTTCGTCCCTCTTTTACTTCATAGCTTTCCTTGTTGGATAAAAATTGCAAAAATATAACTGGATAGTATTTTCGCGGAACTTTTCTTACCAGATCTGTTACCTATTCGAAAATGGACTCTGCAGGTCTCTGAATTTGGCATTTAGTAGATTCTTCCGGATTTTCTGATCTTCGCGAATTTTGCCTCCAAACAACACCTTTTCCATCAGAATCCTGACTGCAACAGTCCATGCTCCAAAAGTCATCAACCATGCAAAAATGGATGAAATAACATAAGTATCATCTCTTAATATGAAATATATCAATGAATAATAGTAAATTATGATATAGAATGGTGATGCAAAATCGACGTATCAATCGGCTCGTCAAACTAAGAGCCAATGCCACATCAGGTCGTGTACTTAGCAGTGCATACATGATAGATCCTATGGCTGAGGCATAGGGGATGTAAGACATCTTTTCTCTATCATCATCTGTTACAGGACATTGAGTCATACTCATTTTGCAATTCTTCATCATGGGTGTAAAACCCCTTTTGGTGTTTTCCATTTTGAACCTCTTCAAAATCTTTTCGATGTAAGTACTCTGACTTAATGCAATTAGGTGCCTTGATCTATCTCTGTAGATCTTGATTCCCAATATGTATGCAGCTTCACCTAGATCCTTCATGGAAATTGGTTACTCAAATATGTTTTCACGCTTTTCATAAGATCCACATTGTTTCCCATGAGTAATATGTCATCCACATATACTACTAAGAAAACAACTGAGCTCCCACTCGCTTTATTGTAAACATAGAACTCTTGTTGATTTTGGACAAATCCAAAACTCTTGATCACTTGATCAAAACGTTGGTTCCAGCTCCGAGATGCTTGCTTCAATCCATAAATGGACCGTTGAGGCTTGCATACCTTTCCAGCATCCTTAGGATCAACAAAACCCTCTGGTTGCATCATATACAACTCTTCATCAATGTGACCATTGAGGAATGCGGTCTTGACATCCATCTGCCAAATTTCATAGTCGAAATGTGCAACAATTTCTATTAAAATCCGGACAGCCTTAAGCATCACTACGGGAGAGTAAATCTCATCGTAGTCAACTCCTTGAATTTGTCGAAAACCCTTTGCGACAAGTCAAGCTTTGTGAACGGTCACATTACCATTCGAATCTGTCTTTTTTCTTAAAGATCCATTTATTTTCCACGGCTTTGCGGCCTTCTGGAAGATCCACCAAGGTCCAAACTCGGTTCTCATGCATGGATCCTATTTCAGATTTCATGGCTTCTAGCCATTTCTCGGAGTCAGCACTATCCATAGATTCTTTGTAGTTTGCAGGTTCTTCCTGTTCATCTAGGATGACAGACATTACAAGGCTACTACCAATCAGGAGTGGCACGAACCCTTGTAGACCTGCGAACCTCAGGAGTTTCGACGTTGTTGTTTTGATCATCATCAATGCGCTCTTCCTCCATGTTGGAGAGCGGTCTCGGAATAGCTTCCGTTGCGCTACTCGGAATTTGGAGAGAAGGGTCAACAATTTCATCTAACTCAATTTTCCTTCCACTCACTCCTTTTCTAAGAAACTCTTTCTTGAGAAAGGTGCCGGTTCTTGCAACAAACGTTTTGCCTTTGGCTTGGTTGTTGAAAGTATACCCAACGATTTCCCTTGGATATCCCACAAAGATAAAAAAATTCGATTTGGGTTCGAGTTTGTCAGGCTGTAGTTTCTTAACGTAAGCCTCACAACCCCAAACTTTCAGAAACGACAACTTCGGCTTCTGACCATACCATATCTCATATGGGGTTGTCTCCACGGATTTGGATGGTGCTCGGTTCAAAGTAAAAGCGGCGGTTTCTAACGCGTACCCCCAAAAATACACAGACAAATTAGTTAAAGACATCATGGACCGCACACTATCTGATATGGTTCGGTTACGACGTTCCGACACACCATTACGCTGTGGTGTTCCGGCTGGCGTAAGCCGTGGGATAATCCCACAGTCCTTCAAGTGCATGTTAAACTCATAACTCAAATACTCGCCTCCTCGATCCGATCAAAGATGCTTGATTCTCTTGTTAAGTTGATTCTCTACTTCTTTCTGAAATTCCTTGAACTTTTCAAAGGTTTCAGACTTGTGCTTCATTAAGTAGATATATCCATATCTGCTTAAGTCATCAGTAAAGGTAACAAAGTAACAATAACCATTGCGCGTTGAGACGCCCATTGGTCCACATACATCCGTATGTATGATTCCCAGTAGGTCTACAGCTCCCTCCACTATCCCAGAGAATGGTGTCCTAGTCATCTTTCCCATGAGGCAGGGCTCACATGTATCAAGGGATTCGAAATCCAATGATCCAAGAAGCCCTTCTGAATGAAGCTTCTTCATGCGTTTTACGCCAATGTGACCAAGACGGCAATGCCACATAAACATGGAATTATCATCACTATGCTTACAACGTTTAGCATCAACACTATGGATGTGTGTATTACAATCAAGATCAAGTAAGAATAAACCATCACACACAGGAGCATGAACATAGAAAACATCATTCATATAAATTGAACAACCATTTGTTCCTGATTTAAATGAATAATGGTCTTGCAACAAGCAAGACCCACTCACAATATTCATACTCAATGCGGGTACATAGTAGCATTTATTCAAAACCAACAATAATCCTGACGGTAGATGGAGATGTAGCATGCTGACGGCCGTCACTTCAACTCTCGAACCATTGTCGACGCGCATCGTCACCTCGTCCTTCCTCAGGTGCCTTCTACTCTGCAGATCCTGCTGAGAGTTATAAATGTGAGCAACAGATCCAGTATCAAATACCTAGGGGTTACTCCTGGCGCTTGTAAGGAATACATCAATAACATGTATATCATATATACCTTTGTCCTTGGTGGCTATCTTGTCGGCTCGCTTGTCTTCAAGGTACTTGTGGCAGTTGTGTTTCCAGTGCCCATCCCCTTTGTAGTAGTAGCACATTGTGCCGGGCTTAGGGCCAGGTTTGGCAGTCTTTGAGGTACTGGCAATGATCTTGCCATCCCTCTTGTACTTCTTGCCCTTTCCCTTTCCCTTTTGCCCCGGCTTCTTAAAATTGGTGGTCTTATTGACCATCAACACCGTGTGCTCCTTTTTGATTTCAACCTCAGCAGTTTTGAGCATGGCGAACACCTCAACAAGGGTCTTAGTCATCCCTTGCATGTTGTAGTTCATCACAAAGCTCTTATAGCTAGGGGCAGCGAGTGCAGCACCATATAAATCGCGAGCTCCTCCGGGATTTTGCAATCCAGGGCGTTCAAGCGCTTAACGTAGCAAGACATTTTGACCACGTGCTCGCTAATACTGCTACGCTCTTCCATTTTAGCAGAGAAGAAGAGCTCGGAAGCATCATACCTCTCTGGACGGGCCTATGGAGCAAAGACGGCCTGGAGATCCTCAATGATCTCAAAAGCATTCATCTTCTCAAAACGCTTTTGAAGCTCCGGCTCCATGGCATTGAGCATTCCACTCTGGATGAGGGAAAAATCGTCTGCCTTGGACTGCCACACATTCATTTTGTCCTGGGAGGCGGAATCTGTAGGCTTAGCCGGAAGCTCAGCCTCAATGACATAAGTCAATTTTTAGGGGACTAGGAGGATCCTAAGATTGTGGAACCATGCGATGAAGTTGGTTCCATCAGTTTTTAGCTTGTCCTTCTCGAGGAAAGTGCTAAGGTTGAAGGTGGGTGGGCGAGACATCTACATTGGATTTGCAAAGTGTTTAGACCATGTTCATAATAATGAGTTCAAGTTTTAATTAAAAGAACTCCCACTTAAACAAACATCCCTCCACTCGTTTAGTGATCACATGATCCCAATCCCCTACACCTCCCCCGATCATCACGGCCATCAGTGCAGTATCAAGGATGGACATTCCCAATGTCGATCACATCAACTATGTGATTCATGCTTGACCTTTTGGTCTCTTGTATTCCGAGGCCACGTCTCTGTAACATGCTAGGCTCGCCAGTTCTAACTTGTGTGTATTCGTAGTGCAACATGGCTTACACCCACTATATGTGAATGTAGATATGTCTGACCCCTACTCATCGCAGGGCGCCTCATACCGAAGAACTTTCTTGGTGGTGCACAGACAAGGGGAATGCCATAACCGGAATACTATGAGGGATTATCTTATTATGCTACTGTCGAATATAAGTATACCAGCATAATAAGTAATACTTCAAAAGTAAAGTGTTATGATGTGGTTATAACATTTTAATCATCATCAATAGTTTCAATGAAAGTTTCATAAACTTGTCATTTCCACGTTATAATACATGCCCCTAGGCAATAATAAAATAGACACTTCTATATTATCTATTGCAAGTTTTACGCGGCTTTAGGGCTTTCGCAACAGAACCCCTTCCCACCTACGAACGTGGAGCCACAACATGGATTCAATGATTGCCGTTCTTCTTCCCTTTTCAGGGACCTCCAATGTCAATGCCGTATCAACTATTGTAGAGAGACAAACACTCCCCTAAGCCACTTTGATTCATGGACCAGACTCGTGAATCACCACGTGAGGTCGGTTGGGGGCCACTTCATCAAATAGTGATGCGATATGAACAACAACATTAAAGAGGGTAGCAACTAGAGAATCAATGTCCACATATCGCTATGTGTTCTATCCGTACGACATGTCTACCCATAGACCCGCTCTGATACCACTGTAGGGTTCCGTAGCTGAAAACAAATAAATTCTATCTACTCGAACACTAATACCAGGATCTATACTATATAGACATAAGTAACGGAGAAGGGATATAGTATTCATACCTTTGAAGACTGAGGCACGCCTTACGCAGGAAGGCATATATTGATGAAGACGAGTAGCACCCCAAGTGTGGTGCCTCTGAAGTTCGTCACACGTCCGGTGTAGGAGACGTCAACCGGACTATGATCCAGCCGAGCAGCGGAAGAAGTAGATGCCGGATCACAGATCACACGAAGGTGGTGTGAAGGTGGAGAACTCACCCACGAGGTCCTCACCAATATTACGTAGAAGTCCTCAATGGATGAGAGAGAGAATGAGAGGGAATGGGGTGATTCCAAAGGGGGAGGGGAGACCCCTATATATAGTGGGAGGGGGGGCGCACCACCCTAGGGCCAGGCGGTGTGGGACTAACCCCCACACCCGCCGGCCACCTAGGGACAGCCGCCGGCCCTAGGTGGGCCCCATTGGGGCGGACCACTAAGCCTAGGCCGGCTGGCCCCCTTTCCCTAGGTGACATGCCCTATTGGGCCTCCCTTCGGGTGAGGCCCAATAACATTATGATGCCTTTAATAATAAAATAAAACATATATTTAATATTAATTCTCCAATTAATATTCAAATACACATATTGTATTATTCCTTCACTCCAGAACATCTTCCGGACCCCTTCCGATCTCTATCTGATGTTACCTGGAACTATTCTGGTATCTCTTTCTCTATTTCTCCTACGATACCTCATCTAACCTAAGCGTCCCTACCCTTAAGCATGACATCCTTCGGTTCGGAAACACTCCGGACATGATCGAGACTACTCTCACATCAATGATCAACGGAGGGACCTAGATGGCCATGTGACCCCCGTGCATTTCACAAATATAATCGCTCAAACCGTGAGATAGTCGTTTCCCGTTCCCTTTGTCATATGATACCTAATTCATTCGAGACTTGATCTTTGGTATCCCCATACCTTAGTTCAGTCTCGTTACCAATGAACTTGTTTACTCCCTCTCATGTCGTTGCATTCTGTGACCAAGTCACATGCTTGCAAGCTTCATTAATGCAACGTCACCAAGATGGCCACATGTATCTGTCCGTTATATGGACTAGACAAATCTTGGTCTTGATATGTACTCCTGTACGCATCCCTTCGGAAAACCTAAGTGGCACCTTTTTGATCACCCTATTACGAGATGATTCTTGATAACCATCTAAGCTTCTTCCGGAATGGTGAATTGCATTACCTCACAGTCAAAGGATCAGGTTGCGAGGTTCTCTATGTTTTATCATCAATGGTGAACTTTGTAACTAGATCTCATTCAAGATATAACAGTCGGATGTTTGTGTATCATGTTATTCAACTAATAACATGACCTCATTGTCAATTGGGATAAATTCCCATGATATTGAACCCAGACCATCCTCATGACCAATGAACTAGTTTGCTAGAGGTAACTAGAGACACGGTTTGTTTACATACCACACGTGTATTAACGTTTCGCATTAACACAGTTATAACACAGCATGAAACATACTATGAACATATAGGAGATATATCAAATAATACACTTTATTATTTACCTCTAGGGCATAACTCCTTCACTTGTGTATACCGCAGTAATGCTTGATGAAGCGGCCCCCAACGAGACTTTATACATTCATTCGCGAGACTGGTCCATGCTTGACATACGGCTTGTACCGTATAAAGTGGTGTTGGGGTGTCTATCTCTCTCGCATTAGTTGGTATGACATTTGCAACGGAGGGCCCCAAAAGGGGTGTAGTAGAGACAACTACTCAATCAATGTTGTGGTGGAAGTTCGTAGGTAAGAACAGTTCTTGTGCGAAAGCCCCATCAGCCATGTAAAACATGTAAAGATAAAGTAGAGGCGTCTAACTTTGTTTTGCAGGGGCATTGTGATGTCATATGGTTGTGAAAAAGCTAGTAATTTAATTTATGTTGCTAAGTAGTAGTAGATGGTCATGGAAATGATGGAATACCATGCCAGAGGCACCGGTACCCTGGTGCCTACGACACCGGTACCCTGGCACCGAAATCTGGAGGCACGGGATGGAGATCACAGCGTGAAGGACCATATCGCATCACACTTACGTTCAATATTTATTGTTTGTGCATCTTATTGTGTGTTAGTATTAGATACTCGACGGTAGCATAATAAGATGATCCCTAATCAAAATACCAATATAAGTGTTCTCCCTTAATGTACACCACCAAGAAAGTTCTCCGATATGAGGCAGGCTGCGATGATCAGGTGTCAGACATATATGTGTTCGCATGCAGTGGGTGTAAGCCATGTTGCACAGCAAATACACTAAGGTTGAGTTGGCGAGCCTAGCATGTGTAGACATCGCCTCGGAACACGGATGGTCGAAAGATCAAGCACGAGTCGCATGAATGATGTGATCGACATTTCTACGTCCACCTTTGCAACTATATCGCCAGCCGTGACGATCGAGGGCGGTGTAGTGAATAGGGATCATGTAATCGCTAAAACCCTTTTGGGGATAGGAGTTTTTAGTGGGGTTATTGTTTTAACTTATAAAATTATAAACTTAGTCCAGATTCCTTTTTGTAATTATAAATGTAGAAAATGGTTCTCCCCGATGTTACCTTCCCCATTGATGACTGGTTAGAAGGAGAACATCTCAAACTAGACAGATCAAACTTTTCTATGTGGGTTGCGCATCTCCATGTTCTCCTTAGTGAGAATGATGTGGTCGACTATATACTCTACGAGATGGATTTGGAGCAGTCCTATTTCTATGAGACCCCAAAGCAGTAGGAATACCGCTGCTGCCATCGTGTGATGTCCACCTTCATATCAGTAACAATGCGCTTTGGAATGGTTGATGAGTTGTGGCCAATTGTGGGTAACCTTGATTCTCGTAAGATAATGGTACAACTTAGATACTGTTTCGTGGAAAAAGTGCACATATGGGAGCATGAGTGTTGGGGGGATACCCCCGGGTAGGGTCACGCCGGGGTATAAAGGCCGAGTTAGCCGAGGTACGGCAAGGTCAAAGCAAGTGCTGGCCGAGTCACCTCAAGGCAGGCTGAATCACGGGGTAACCCGGACTGGAGGATGTCCGCCTAACTGAGTTCCGGCCGACCTATGTCGTATGTCGGCAGGATGTAGCTAACTTGTATGCAGGTACAAGTGTGGCCGGATTAACCAGGCATGATCCGGGTTATATCAGGCTTGCAAGAGAAGGAAGGTATTTCGCTGGTCAAAAGGAGGTCACTGTACGCTGGAGCATGAGCGAAGCGGATAGAGGCTAGGACCACCGAGGCGTGGCCGACAAGGGTGCCGTTGCCTATGTCGGATGACGCTGGCGCCCTAGAGGCTCACGTAGCCTCTGCATGGCTTACGACGGGGAAAAGTGACCCGGTCGGTTTACTATTTTGGGAAGAGGCATATTCCCTGGAATATGCCTCCACGTATGCCCTAATTGGAGACCTAGCCACCCCTATATAAGGAGGGCTAGGGCCTCTGTAGAAGGGGTTGATCTCTAGTGGGTTGAGTTTTACTTGTTTGGTGCTAGTTTCCTGAGAGCTAGTTAGTGGTGAGAGTAAGAGAGTTTCTTCTTCCTCCTCTCCCCAATACAGCTCAAGGAGCAATTGTAACCTAGGAAATCCATTGAATACAAAGCAACTGTGTGTGGAATCACCACACTATCCCTCCCTGGATTCCTCTAGTGCATATTGTCCCCACCTTTAGCCTATCCATGGCATCTGCCGTGACACCACGACGACAGTTGGCGCCCACCATGGGGCTAGCGGCGCTAGCAGGAGTGAAGATCCGGACGGGAAACCTCATTGGCACCGGCGAACACTTCGTCTCCGGGCTTGTTCAGCGCTGGACTTCGTCAGCGACAATGCTGGCTGCTCCGGCAAGCGACCTCTCCCGCGCAACGGCCTCTTCGTCAAGCTTGGTGCGCACAAGATCTACGTCGCTGTCGATGTGTCGTGCGTTCACCTGCGGCACGTCGTCAAGGGAGGCGAGCCACCCCTTAGCGCGGCTCGCGGGGCGCGTATCACTCGCTCCCTTGACCATGCCGAGGTGATGATGACTGCGCCTGGCGCTGGCGCGAGCAAGGAACCGGCACCAGATCCAGAGGTAACACCCAAGGCACCGAGGAAAAGTAGAGGTCCTCCGCTAGAGAGGACAGAGAATGTGCTGCAGTAGGCAATAGATAGCTTGGCAAGCCCCGTAGCAGAAGTGGTAGATCCGGCTCAGGCACATGCCAAGTTAGAGGAAACTAGGCAGAAAATACTAGAGGGTGCAAAAAAGATAGCCACGGCTCAGCAGTCGTTGAACATGACACTGCGTGAGTACGCAAAGGCAAATAAGGTTGATGTTGTAAAAGTGAAGGGGAGAAACCTCATGAGTGAAATGAACAAAGAGGGTGATACTAGAATTGAGGAATCAGAGAACTGTTTGTCCGTGGGGCTGCCGAAGTATAGTACCCCGGCAAAGAACCTCAGAGCAGCAGATGCGGCTGCATCCGAGTTAGAGGGTTTGACGGGTGAAGCCCGACAGAGACAACATGAAAGGGTCAATGAGTTAGTTGGGATCACAAACAGACAGAATGAGGAGTTGCTCAGGGCAAACCCGGAAAGAGCTAGGGCCTCCAAGATCATTTATTCGGCAGCGGGTAACCTGGAGAAATCCACTGGAGCTGCATCGTCTCCTCATGGTGGTCCTAGGAGAGAAGAGGTAGTAACCTCGGCAAGGAGAAACAAACAGATAGTCCCATATGACCCGGCAAGGGCAGGGAAAGGAAAAGCAGTGCAGGGAAATGAAGATCGACGGAGTGTGAGCCGAGGAGAAGCTGGCTGAGGTAGCTTCGACCAAGGCAATGCTGGTCAAGGGAACGCTGTGAACGGCAATGCCAGACAACGCAACTCGGCGGGAGCAGGGCAACCGTAGCAGCGGAATATACCACGGCAAGAGCGCAGTGCCGGCCAAGGTATGCAACAGAGAGCAGCTCCACAAGAGCAAGATAGATATAATGATGGTGATTCGGAGATGGTGAACGCAGGGTATCCTAGGCCGGACTATCACGTGATAGGGTCGAGATTGGGAAGCAGTAACTTGATGCCTGACGACGCCAGGTTAAAACTGGATCGGCTTTATAGGTCGGAGAAAATTGAGTGTCAAGGTCCTCTGGGTCCCACATGTTTTGGGCCCCGGATCATGAAGGAGCCTCCGGTACCTAACTTCCAGTTACCTAGAGGCACTAAGACATATGATGGCAGCACTAAGCCAGAGGATTGGTTGATTAACTACGCGACAGCAGTAAAAATTGCTACAGGCAACTTGAGATGGGCTGTGAGATATGTACCTGAGATGCTGGAGGGACCAACAAGGGTATGGCTAAACAATTTGCCACCTGGAAGTATTAACTATTTGATCGATTTTGAGGAAATGTTTGTCAGTAATTTCTCAAGCACGTATCAGAGGCCCAATAGACCACAGACCCTAGCAATGTGCAAGCAGAGACCAAATGAGACAGACCGGGAATTCTTAACCCGCTGGTGCAATGTGCGAAACTCTTGTGAGGGTGTAATTGAGTCACAGGCCATAGCTTGGTTTGCGCAAGGGTGCAGATATGCAAGCATGCTATGGCAAAGGTTGCAAAGGGATATGCCAACTACATTGGCAGTGACAATCCGGATTGCTGATTCGTACACGTTGGGTGATCCGACTCAGCCTAGGCTCATGTCAAACGAGGAGTACTATCCGCGAGATGGAGCCGGATCATCCTAGTGGAATGATTACCGGGGTAAAAGAAGAGATGATAGACCGGATTACCGGTATAGTTCGCAACAAGTTGCTGATGTGAATCAAGATCAACCCGGAGCAGGAAGCAATCAACGTCAGAAAACTGGAGGGCAGCAATGGACCCCAAGGAGTGATGGCAAGAAAACTTGGACGCCCGAACAAAAAAGACAGTGGCAGGAGAAGAAGGACAGGCCCCGAGGTATACTTATGAGGCAATGCTGGATCAGCCGAGTAAATTTCACATGCCAAATCCGAGTAACCCAGCGGGTCACACAACCCGGCAGTGTGAGTGGATGAGGAAGATAGAACAAAGTGGTTCGAGGAATGCTCAGGCACCTCAGAATAATCAACCTCGGCAGGAGTTACCCTGGCAACAATTGCTCTTCGGAGCGAACATGCAACTGTTAATGTTGCCACCACCTCCACCGAGGTATGAAAACCATGAGAGAAGGGATGCAGTGCATCAGGTGGAAAACCAGCATCAACCAGATCAAAGGTACCCCAGAAATGAGGGGAGAAATGAGTACAGAGAGCATCACCAGAGTTACTGTGTGTTCATCACAGAAGAGACAGATAGAAAGAGCTTGCAGCACCGACACATGGAGGTCAATGCGGTAATGCCAGCAGTGACGAGGTATATGCCTTGGTCGGACCAAGAAATTACATGGAGCATCAAAGATCATCCCAGGCTTATGCCTATCCCTGGTTTGTATGCGCTGGTGTTGGATCCAACATTCATTGGGCCAAACATCAATGTGAGGTTCTCAAAGGTGCTGATTGACAATGGCAGCAACATCAACATCATGTATGTGGATACAATGCGCAAGTTGGGTATCACGGAGAACATGCTCCAGGCTACGAGGACAACTTTCCATGGCATTGTGCCAGGAATCTCCTGTGAACCCATTGGCAAGGTCCGGGTTGACGTGTTGTTCGGCACGAGAGATAACTGCCGAACTGAAAATTTGGAATTTGAGGTTGTCAATCTGGAAAGCGCATATCACGTGTTGCTCGGCAGGCCAGCCCTGAACAAATTCATGGCAAGTACTCACATCAGTTACTTGAAGATGAAGCTGCCCGGGCCAAATGGTGTGATTACCATAACTGGGGATTTCCCACGTTCCATTGAGTACGCGTCAGCCGGGTCTAACCTGGCCGAACCACTCGTAATTGCGCAAGAGAAGAGAAAAATCCAGGAGGTGGCGGCATTGGCTCAATCCGCGCAGCAATATATGCCGGCGCTGAGTAACCCGCATGGTATTGTCTCATTTCAAGCGACAAAGGATACCAAAAAAGTGCCTGTTGATGATATGTTCCCAGAGCGCACCGTAACAACTGATGCCGGGTTAAATGACAAATAGGAAAGTGAGCTTATCAACTTCCTCCGTGAGAATCGGGATATCTTTGCTTGGTCCACGCAGGACTTGCAAGGTGTTCCGAGGGAGTTGGCCGAGCACTCTTTGAATGTGAGACCCAGAGCAAAGCCAGTGAAGCAACCTCTCCGCCGCTTTGCCGAAGACAGGAGAAAGGTCATCGGAGATGAGATAGCTCGGCTCCTAGCAGCTGGATTTATCATGGAAGTGCTTTACCCGGATTGGCTATCTAATCCGGTGCTGGTGGAGAAGCAGAAGGATGATCCGAACGTGGCAGAGGTTTGGCGCATGTGTATCGATTACACGAACCTGAATAAGGCATGTCTGAAAGATCCATTCCAACTGCCAAGGATAGACCAAGTCATAGATTCTACTACTAGGTGTGAACTGTTGTCATTCATTGATGCATATTCTGGTTTCCACCAGATACCTCTGAACCCAAGTGATCAAATAAAGACTGCGTTTATCACCCCGTATGGGGCTTATTGCTATCGCACCATGCCTTTTGGTTTACGTAATGCAGGGGCAACGTACCAAAGATGTATGCAGAAATGTTTACACGACCAAATTGGTCAAAACGTGCAGGTATATGTGGATGATGTTGTTATAAAGACCAAGGAAAGCAAAACGCTCCTTGACGATATCAGGCAAACGTTCGCGAACCTGAGAAGATTCCGAATGAAGCTTAACCCGGAGAAATGTACTCGAATTTCTTGTCTCCAGCCGAGGTATCGAAGTTAACCCAACTAAAATCTGAGCCATAGAGCGAATGGAATTGCCGAAGTGCCTTAATGATGTCCAGAAGTTCACTGGTTGCCTGGCATCCTTAAGTCGGTTTGTATGTCGGTTGGGAGAAAAGGCACTGGCTCTCTATAAACTCATGAAAAAGTCGGACAAGTTCATTTGGACGCCGCAGGCCAATGAAGCCTTTATCCAATTAAAGAAAATGTTAGCCACTGCACCAGTTTAGCCTCTCCACTATCAAAGGAGCCAATGTTGCTCTATATAGCCACAACCAACTGAGTTGTAAGTGCAGTAATTGTGGTAGAGCGCGACGAAGAGGGTAAGTCAGTGCAAAGGCCAGTATATTATCTGAGCGAGGTATTATCAGCTTCGAAACAAAACTATCCCCATTATCAGAAGATGGCATATGGTGTGTATATGGCGGCTAAAAAGCTAAAGCATTATTTTGAAGAACACCCCATCAAAGTAATATGTGAAGCCCCCATATCTGAGATAATGAGCAATAAGGATGCAAGTGGCCGGATTGCAAAATGGGGATATTGAACTAGCCCCTCATGCGCCACAATACGACAGGAGAGAAGCAATCAAGTCTTAGGCGGTGGCCTACTTTTTTGTGGATTGGGTCGAGGTACAATATGAGCCACCATTGCCAGATCCGAACTACTGGAGAATGCACTTTGACGGATCAAAAACAAAACCGGGTTAGGCGCCAGAGTTGTGGTTACCTCGCCCAAGAAGGACCAACTAAGATACGTGCTACAGATCCACTTCACAACATCAAATAATGTTGCAGAATATGAAGCACTTGTGCATGGGCTCAAAGTGGCAAAGGAGGTTGGAATACGTCAGATCCAATGCTTCGGTGATTCAGATCTCGTTGTTCAACAAGTCTCCGGACAATGGGATGCTTTGGATGCAAATATGGCATTGTACAGATTTCATGTGTAGAAGATATCAGGATACCTCGACGGATGCGAATTTCATCACGTACCTCGGGCGTAAAATGAGGCTGCCAACGTATTGTCGAAGCTCGGATCAACCCGACAAGTAATCCCGCCAGGGGTAGCACTAGAGCACCTCAGAAGACCGTCTATCAGGCCATCCCCAGAATCCGAGTCAATTTATATCCCGGCAAATCCGGAATCGGAAGCTGTGCCCATGGACATTGATGTGGGAAGTAGTTCACGAAACCCGGGGACTGCCTCGGCAAACCCGAGGACTGCTTCGCAAGACCCGGGGACTGCGCAGCGTGATCCGGTTGAGGTTATGCCGGTGGATCAGATGGAAATTGATGAGGATGTGTTCCCAATACGAGCTATACCAGCTTGGGCACTGCCCATATTTTAATTCCTGAAAGATGGAACTTTGCCCAGTGAGGAGGTGCTTTCCAGGCAAACTCAGAGGAGGGCAAAAGCATACACGATCATCAATTCCGAGCTATACAAGAGAATTGTGACAAACGTCCTCCAACGATGTGTTGACCCGGAAGAAGGGCTTGACATTCTCCGGGATATACATCAAGGGGAATGTGGGCATCATGCCTCGTCCAGAGCCTTGGTAGCAAATGCTTTCCGTCATGGGTTTTACTAGCCAAGTGCTTTGGAACAAGCAGAGGATCTGGTAAGAAAATGCAATGGTTGTCAAAGATATGCTACCAAGACACATATGCCAATGTCAGAGCTCAAGACCATACCAATTACCTGGCCATTTGTTGTATGGTGTTTGGATATGGTTGGGCTGTTTAAACCAGCAAGAGGGAACATGACCCACATCTTTGTCATGGTTGACAAGTTTACTAAATGGATTAAGGTGAAGCCAATAAGAAAATGTGATGGAGCTACCGCCGTGACATTCCTCAAAGATATCTTCTTGAGATATGGTTATCCTAACAGCATCATAACAGATAATGGCACAAATTTTGCTGAAGGAGCACTTGTGCGATTCTACTGGGATAAGAAGATTCGGCTGGATGTTGCCTCGATAGACCACCCCGCATCAAACGGACAAGTGGAAAGATCCAACGGATTAGTATTATCCGGGATAAAACCCCGGCTCATTGAGCCGCTGCAAAGATCAGCGGGGTGCTGGATAGAAGAACTACCAGCGGTACTGTGGAGTTTAAGAACAACTCCGAATCGATCAACATGCTATACGCCATTCTTTCTGGTATATGGGGCAGAAGCTGTATTACCAGCCGACATAGAGCATGATTCTCCTAGGGTCACCCAATACACATAAGCCGAAGTGCAAGAAGCCTAGCAAAATGATGTTGATCTGCTGGAAGAAGCGAGAGAATTGGCATTGTCCAGATCCGCCATATATCAGCAAAATCTCCGACGCTATCATAGCCGGAAAGTAAACCCCCGAATTTTCCGGGAAGGTGATCTGGTACTCCGGTTAGTACAACGTACTGCTGGCATGCACAAGTTATCCCCCCATGGGAAGGGCCATTCATTGTGAGCAAAGCATTGCACAATGACTCTTATTATCTTATCGATGCAAAACCACAGGAGAAGAACAAGGCGGACAGGTCCGGCAAGGAATCTAAGCGTCCATGGAATGTAGCTCTACTCCGTCCATTCTACACTTAGCAAAGAAGTGTGTGTATTCGAGTCTCTCATACGTCGGTATGTATGCTGGCAATGAGCTTATCAATGAAATGGTGGCACCTCGAGCAGTAACTCGGGGACTGCCTTAATAACATTTGTTGTCTTCTGTACTTGTTATAATTTTTATGTCGGCTGGTTTAAGTTGCTTCTGCCTAAGCCAGATTAGTAGTGTGTGAGCACCAAAAAACTAACTCTTCGACTTGCTGCTGTCCAACAAGATTTGGCTTCATGGCAAGCAAGAGAACAAGTTTGGAATTGCGTAGCACACGAAAAAACGACTAAGGAAAAGAGCGTAAGCAAGCTGACATTTGTTATTTGGACTAACTTTATATTTACCTTGTTTTTTGCTATGTTGAATTATTTTGAGCTAGTCCTAAAGTTTCTAAGTATTGTTAAGTCAATTTTTGAAACTCGGACTCGTAAGTCATGAAACCGAACCAAGGTAGGCATGAGCTGAGCCAAGAAATTGGAGAAACAAGAAAATGAAACTCAGGGACTACGCCCAAGTTAATCCGGCACGAGCAACTTAGTAGCAAAATATGATCACTGTGCTTAATACATTTGCACCCGGCATACCGTGGATCTGATAATATTCAAAGTGTTTGTTATCAAGGAGCAGCAGGAGGAGGTAACTCGGCACCAGCAGGCGGAACTCCGGCCCCGGCTTCAGCATTATCTTCATCTTATTCAACGTCCGAGGCTTCGCCCTCATCATCTTCACCCGAACCATCTTCGACGTATTCGTCATCAATAGCGTCAAGGAAGCTTGGTCCTTCGTTCCATTGATGGATGGGGGCATACTGAATGAGGTTATGGGCGCAAGCTTTGCTTCGAGTTATCCAATCCAGGTCATTGGACCACCTTGATCCGGTGCGCATGCGCTCGAGAAGATTGAGATTTATTTTCTCATACCATGTGAGCACGTAGTGGAGGACGGTTTCAGCTCCGGCATGTCCGGTGGATTCCCTCCAGAGGTCAAGCTGGGTCTCGCACTCCATTAACTTGTTGATTAGAGCAGCGGAACCCTCCGGAGTGTCTTCACCAGGCCAAAGGGAATTGAAGATTCGGACTGCTACGTCTAGGATATCCTTACCATGGTTCTTCACAATCTCGACGCAAGAAGATAAGCTGACCAGCAGGTCCTCCATGTCATAGAGAATATTTTCATAGCCAGGACCAGTTGGGGTAGCCCTCTTCTGGCAGAACTTGGCAACGGCGGTGGTTGCAATGGCATCACCCTCCAGAAATTTGTCTGAAAAACAAGACAAGTGAGATAAGTGAAGGAGGTTGACCTAGAGAGATTCATGCCGGCTGAAAAAAAAGAACTTACGAGAAATATGGCTGTGGATCCGGGTCAGCTCCGTGGTGCAGTTGTCATGCCTCTTCCGGAGTTGCACAAGTTCAGCATTTGCCGACTCAAGCTTAATGTCGGCCTCCTTCAGTAGCTCTTGATCTTTGGCAATTTGGAGGTTGAGGCGTTCTCGCTCTTCAGTAAAATCTTGGCCAGCTTTATCCATCTTGAATTTGTGGAGCGCCTTGAGCTTCTTCATTTCTGCCTTGAGCTTGGCAATCTCGTCATCCTTGGTCCGGAGGAGGGCAAGCTCATCATCCTTCTTCTTGAGTTCGGCCTGATGCTGTTCTTCTTGTTCGAGAAAATGCAGCATCATATCAGGCACGGGTACACTATCTTCAAGAGATGCTGAAATATTTTGTTGACCCGGCAAAGCCGAGGTATGAATATCTGCCAAGCCAAGAAGAAAAGGAGAGAGGGCGCAGAAGGAGACTAAGCGAAACGGACTTATCTTTTATCTGGTCCAAATTCTTCCGTATAAGGGTGTTCTCAGCGTCCACTCCAGCTGCGCAATCGGAATGATGAATTAGTACGGCGAGAAAAACAAAGTAAGGTGGAAAAAAGCCAAGGAGAAAACTTACCCCTTTTCTCAAACTCAGCGAGGAGCGTAGAATGCTTTGAGTGCAGCGCCTTATGTGTGTCCAAGAGACGTTGAAACTCAGCGCTCCGGCGATTGGTAGTCACCTGAAAAGAGCAAGAATAGCTTAGTCATATCCATATTCGGAGCATACAAAATCCGGGCCAAGTGGATCTTAACCCGGCTCTAGGTGTGTGCATATTCGGAGCATACAAAATCTGGGTCAAGTGGAACTTAACCCGGCTCTAGGTGTGTGCATATTCGAAGTGTACAAAATCCGGGCCAAGTGGAACTTAACCCGGCTCTAGGTGTGTGCATATTTGAAGTGTACAAAATCTAGGCCAAGTGGAACTTAACCCGGCTCTAGGTGTGTGCATATTCGAAGTGTACAAAATGTGGGCCAAGTGGAACTTAACCCGGCTCTAGGTGTGTGCATATTCGAAGTGTACAAAATCCGGGAAAGTGGAACTTAACCCGGCTCTAGGTGTGTGCATATTCGAAGTGTAAAAAATCTAGTCCAAGTGGAACTTAACCCGACTCTAGGTGTGTGCATATTCTGTTGGGTCCGCAGCATAGAAAACAAAAAATTTCCTACGATGAGAACTACACGCCAAGATCTATCTACTAGATACAAGCAACGGGTGGATATACATCCATATAGAACTTACCCTCGAAGACAACAAAGCTTTGTTAACGAGTTGGAACTCT
This sequence comes from Avena eriantha, assembly GCA_910589775.1. Lineage (NCBI taxonomy): Eukaryota > Viridiplantae > Streptophyta > Magnoliopsida > Poales > Poaceae > Avena > Avena eriantha. Next base: position 185,098,601 of record OU342746.1, read on the forward strand.
TGGATGATTTACTCGTACACTTGCCGATCTCAAGATCGTGATGAAGTCCAGCAGGTCCGGCTCCAGCACGTCCATCAGATCCAGCTCCAGCAAGTCCAGCACCACCAAGTCCAGCACCACAAAGCAGCGGTGCATTCGTGATCACACACACGTCTGGTACCCCGACAACCTCCGTCCCTCGCTCTAGCAAAGCATCGGAAGTGTTAACTCCTTTCTAGATAAAGCCACCGGGAATATGTATCTCGCTAATCCGAGACCATGGGGAAATAATACTAGAGGGGGAGAGAGATCCTTCACGAGGAGGTGTGAGGAAGAAGGGGTGTGAGGGGGGACTTTTATAGGAGGAGGGGAGGGTGTCCCTTCACCTCCCCCATTCATGTGGTGGTAACCCCCTCCACATTAAAATGCCCCTTCACATTCTCTTTTAAAGTCTCCACTTTAAATGTATTAAATTTCTCCAAATTTAATGCTCTCTCATTCAATAAAACTCTTTTATTAATTTTATTCAGAATTTTGTTAATTACTTTAATTAACAAACCTTCACATAAACCCCCCTGCAACATTTCAATATTACATGCAGAACCAATTTCAGCAATTTCACCCGAAACAGTTTCGGTGTCTATTGAAATAATTCCAGCGCTTTCTTAATCTTTATCTGAAACATATTTGCTCCTAAATGGTGTCGGTATCCCTTAAGTGTGTCACCCTACGGTTCACGAATAATGCAGACATGATCGAGACCCCTCTCCGATCAATAATCAGCAGCGGGACCTGGAGATCCGTACTGACTCCCACATATTCAACGATGACCCTTGTGATCATGTGAACCTTTAACGTCGTAACTAAATCCCTTTGTTTCGCGATATATTACATGTCCGAGATTCGATCATTGGCATCCAAATACCTAGTTTGATCTCGTTACCGACATGCACTCTTTTCTCGTTCCCATGATATAACATTCTAGTGATCACATCACTTGCTTGCAAGCTATCTTAATGAGATATCACCGAGAGGGCCCAGAGTATATCTATCCGTCATCGGGATGGAAAAATCCCACTCTTGATCCATGAGCCTCAACATAACACCTTTGTAGCACTGAACCCACCTTATAGTCACCCTGTTATGGTGTGACGTTTGATGTTATCAAGATACTCCTCCGGTGTTAGCAATTAACATGATCTCATGGTCTAAGGACTAAGATTACTTCGTATGATGTTATGGCAATATAAACATAATGACTCTGATCGTAATGATATACTTCGGATGAATGTTCATCACATTATTCCACCAATGTTGTGACCTCGTTGTTAACGACATCCAATGTCCATGATCAGGAAACCTTGATCGTCTTGTTAATCAACGAGCTAGTTTATAAGAGAGGCATAAGTAGGAACTTTCCTTTTGTTTATTAAACACACATGTATTAACGTTTCCAAATTAATACAATTATAGCATGCAAAATAAACATTTATAAACAAGGAATAAGATAATAACCACTTTATTATTGCCTCTCGGGCATATTCCCTTCAGTCTCCCACTTGCACTAGAGTCAATAATCTAGTTTGAAAAACTTTGTGTATTGAACACCTATGGCTTTCTGGTGTTGCATATACGTGATTTCTAGTGGTTACCATAATCTTCGGCTCTGACAGTTTCAGGTCCGTGTGTATTTGCATGTCTTTACGTCTCTACGTATCACTCATTCTCAATGAGATGGCATTGTATAAATTTGGTCCTTTGGTGAGACCTTTAGTTCGTTTGGGTTAAAATATGTTGATATTATTGTCACACAATATATCTTCATAGTATTAGCCCACTTTGAACCATACCTAGTTTGATAACAAACTACATAACACAAATGCCCTCCTTTGCTGCTACTATAGTAGTTATATACTTAGCCTTTTGTTGCAGTATCTGTCACAATGTCTCAACTTTGGAACTCATCCAAATCCATCATGGAACATCCTTTCCATTACATTGTGCCACCCATAGTCTAAATTGAGATAAATTTAATTTGTATCTTGTGACACAAATAGTATCAATGTAACACTTTACAATGGACTACCTTTAACTATTTGTCACTTATACATGATATATTCTTAGTTCTTCCAAAGCTCATAAGAATACCTCTACTATCGTCCAATGATCATCTTATGAATCATTCTGGTATGTGCTCATAACATTTAGAGCATAGGACATTTTGGATATATACATATCATGGTATAATCGATCAAAATCTTCATGTGATTTTACTCACCAAGTGTTGAAACACTTGAATCTTGATATAATTCTTTCCATGTAGCAAGAACCTTTCTTGTTGTTTCCATATTGAACCCTTTCAATATCTCATATATGTATGTTTGGCACAACAATATTAGCACCTTAATCTATCCATATAGATATTGATGCCAAATATTCTAGGTTTGCCCAAGTCTTTCATCGAAATCTTATTTTAATGAAATTCTTAACTTGTGTCAATACAAGATACATCATTTCCAATCAACAATATGTCCTCTACATAATGTATTAGAAATATGTCTTAGCGCTCCCACTTAATTTCTTGCAAATGCAAGCATCTTCATCATCTCCGATGAATTTAAACAGTTTTAACAATTTCATCATGGTGAAGATTCCGACTCTGCTATGCTTACTTCAACTATTGAAGTTTGCATGACCTTTTAGCATCCTTTGAATTAACAAAACCCTTCGGACCATGTCATGTACACGTCCTAGGTAACCGTTCTATTAAAAGAACCTTGTTTTGCTTATTCAACTATCATATACCAAATTATATGTAGTGGTTGCTACATTAATACGTTAAGACTATATATCGCTATGAAAGATCAAATCTTGTCATAGTCAACTCCTTGAACATTGCCGTAAACTTCTTTTCGACATGTCGACTATTTCATAGATGTTAAACACCCATGTCTATTTCTTTATAGATCCAAACACAATCGATAGGATTCACGCCTTTCCGGAGGGTCTTCCAAGTTCAGAAACTTGATTTCTTGTGTATGGATACTATCACGGATTCTATGACTTCTAGTAATTTTATGGAGTCAGGGCCCATCATCGCTTCTTTGCATGTAGTCGGTTCATCATTGTCAAAACAATAGCGACTTGCTTATCAAATCACACTATTTGATTCTTACCGACCCACATGGTTCAATAGGAACTCTAATCTCCGAGATCACACCCTTTGTAATCACGGGAGCCATGAGTATTGTGGCCGCCACCGAGACACTTTCCGGCGCTGTGCTACTTAGCACATATAGCTAAGGTTCAACAACCTTATCAAAGTTCTATTGTCCTCCCACTTAACTTTTCACGAAAAATTCCTTCTCAAGAAACTTGACGTTCCAAGTAACAAACTCTTTTGTCCTTGGTGTTATGGAGAAATTCCCAACAAATTCTTTGGGATAACCTACAAAGACGTGCTTATCTGACTTTGGTTGTAAACATTTTACTTATGCATAGCATACCAAAATTTAAGAAAAGACAGTTCGGGTTTTATCCCAAACCATAACTTATATGGTGTCATTTCAACGCAACAAGATGGTGCTCTTTTCAGTGTAAAAGCGGTATTCTCTAAAGCTTCAATCCTTAAAACATAATGGCAGTTTTATAAATGACACCTCTGATCTTACCATGTCAAACATGGTTTGGTTTCATCTCTCGAATATGCCATACTCCTATGGTTTATCAGGAAACAAAAATCATGGAACAATTCCTCAAATCTTAGGTGTTTTGCTAAACATGTAACTCAAATATTTTCCTTTATGATCGAATCATAAACTCTTTATTTTCTTGTTACAGTGATTTTCCACTTCATCTTAAAAGTCTTTGAACAATTTTCAAATGTTTCATACTTCTTCCTTATTAAGTAAATATATAGATATATTCACTTAAATTTCTGGAGAAAGTATATGAAGCAAAAACATCCATCACATGTGGCTACATATAATGGACTATATACATCAATATGTATAATATCCAATAAGTTAGTCATCCGTTCCTCTTTGGCCTATGAACGGAGTTTCAATTATATCAAGGAAAGTTTCACAAGCGTCAATTGATCAAAATCAAAAGACTCCAAAAATCCATCAACATGGAGTTTCTTCATGTTTACTTTCAGTATAATTTAAACAGCGATGTCACTTCATAAGTGATCTTCCAATCATTTGTCTTACGACATTTTAGCAATAATGTTTATGGATGTGATTTCTCTAACTAGACTTGTAAAGGTTCATCCATCATTTATGGAATACGGTAATTATTTGAACAACCATTGTTCTTGTAATACCGGAACAAAATAACAATTATTTACACAAATCTTGAAGGCTAGGTTTGATGACAACGGAAAAACACAATAACACTTTATTTGTTTTCGATGAACATCATCACTTATTCTCTTGCTAGTTACTTAGGCCATTGCAGTTCATGAATTGCATTGTCCTGTATGACACTTCATACCAACCAATTCGGTATCCAATACCAAAGAACCACATTGTTTAACAAGCAAGGAATACAGCCATAACATGTATATCTTCTATATACCTAAGTTGGACATCTCCAACCTTTTCTTTTCTGCCAAATATTTTATAGATTCTCTTTCAACAATTCCTTTTCTTTTAAAAGAATCTATCAACATCAATAGTGGTGTCATTCACATGACACATAGTACAAAGTGTATGTAGTCAAATACTAATACCTTTGAACTTGCACTTTGAAGTGGATCACCATCATCAAATGTTTGGTGTTCTTTCAAAAATCCATTCTTTAGTAATCTATTAGTGTAGTAAAAAATTTACTTACATCTTCTATTCATCCTTATGATCACAACTTTCATGATCAAGCTACTATAGCCTGTAAGGAAGAATCACGAGTATAATGTTAGTTCCTAAAACCTTTTTGGGAGATCCAGATGCTTAGCATCTCCATCCTTCACAAATTCTCATACAATATGAGAACATGTATTTTGCTAAATTATACTCTATCATAATGCAACCAAAAACATTGTTTCAGATATCACAATATCTTCCACACATGATGGTTTCTGAAACAATTATTTCAGCTCCTAGATAACCTCGATATTAAAACAACTTTTGAATATCAAGAATCATGGAGGCAAACATGATACTTTAGATACTAACATTGGAATTCTTACTCTTGATTTAATACTACTTATTAAACTTCATGGAGTAAATAGAGTTTGCTAAAAGTTTGCAATAGGAGTTATAAACATTAAATTGACATTCAAAACAATACAATACCAGTTCGTAAAGTAAATATCCAGAATTCTATAGTTCTATTATCTCAATTAAAACTAAGCATAAGGTAGTGAACAGACGCCAATGACTACAACAAATTATGCAAATTCACTTCGATTTAGTTTATGAAAAATTTAGTTCGACTAATCCAAATGAGAAATGAACTCCCACTCAAAAACGACATCCCACGTGCCTTTTTGGTGATTACATGAACCAAATCCACTACACCAAGTCCGATCATCACGTGACTCGGTGTAGCTTCAAAGGCGAGCATCGATATGGGCATCATATCAACTATATGACTCATGCTTAACCTTTCGGTCTGTGTTCCGAGGCCATGTCTGTATATGCTAGGCTCGCCAAGTGAGAACCTTAGTACTCGCATGTGTAAAACTGTCTTACACCCGTTTGTATGAAAGCGTAGAATCGAGTACACCCGATCATCACATGATGTCTCAAAACACGATCCATATAACGGTGCATACTTAAGGAAGAACATATTTTATCTTGATATTTAAATGAGGGATCATCTTACAATGCTACAAAAAGCGCCAAACTAGCAGTATAAGATGCTAACATCTAATGTGTAAAGTGAGATGATATGGTCCATGCATTTGATCTCTATCATTTGCATCGTGGTATGATCTCTATCATTCCTTTGTGTGTAAGGCCAAGGTCTATGGAACTTACACGTTGAATGTGTTGTAAGAGTATCTATCATACATCTACTTACAACAATACTATATCAAGACACTAGCCCAACAACGATCTAAACTAGACGCCTCTAATTTATCAATTGCAAGTTTTTACATGGCTTAGGGCTTTCGGAGATAGAACCGTTCTTACCTATGAACATGAACCACAACGAGGATAACCAAGTTATTAGCAACTCGTTGTAAATCAAATATTGACTATAGTAGGAGAGACATACACCCGCCAGCCACTTATGCAAAACAAGTTGCATGTGAGTCGTGGAACCGGTCTCATGTACGATGACATGTAAGGTTGGTCCGGGCCGCTTCATCCCACTATGCCACCAATACATAGAAGATGCAATAACATGATCATCATCGCCCACATATAAACATATGTGTACTACCCGTGCAAAGCACCTACGCATAGATCAGGCTCTGATACCACCGTTGAGTCCACAGCATAGAAAACAAAAAATTCCTACGATGAGAACTACACGCCAAGATCTATCTACTAGATACAAGCAACAGGTGGATATACATCCATAGAGAACTTACCCTCGAAGATAACAAAGCTTTGTTAACGAGTTGGAACTCGTGGATGATGTAGTCGTACACTTGCCGATCTCAAGATCGTGATGAAGTCCAGCAGGTCCGGCTCCAGCACGTCCATTAGATCCAGCTCCAGCAAGTCCAGCACCACCAAGTCCAGCACCGCAAAGCAGCGGTGCATTCGTGATCGCACACACGTCCGGTACCCCGACAACCTCCGTCCCTCGCTCCAGCAAAGCAGCGGAAGCAGCAACTCCTTTCTAGATAAAGCCACCGGGAACATGTATCTCGCTAATCCGAGACCATGGGGAAATAATACTAGAGGGGGAGAGAGATCCTTCGTGAGGAGGTGTGAGGAACAAGGGGTGTGAGGGAGGACTTTTATAGGAGGAGGGGAGGGTGTCCCTTCACCTCCCCCATTCATGTGGTGGTAACCCCCTCCACATTAAAACGCCCCTTCACATTCTCTTTTAAAGTGTCCACTTTAAATGCATTAAATTTCTCCAAATTTAATGCTCTCTCATTCAATAAAACTATTTTATTAATTTTATTCAGAATTTTGTTAATTACTTTTATTAAAAAACATTCACATAAAACCCCCTGCAACATTTCAATATTACATGCAGAACCAATTTCAGCAATTTCACCCGAAACAGTTTCGGTGTCTATTGAAATAATTCCAGCGCTTTCTTAATCTTTATCTGAAACATATTTGCTCCTAAATGGTGTCGGTATCCCTTAAGTGTGTCACCCTACGGTTCACGAATAATGCAGACATGATCGAGACCCCTCTCCGATCAATAATCAGCAACAGGACCTGGAGATCCGTACCGATTCCCACATATTCAACGATGACCCTTGTGATCATGTGAACCTTTAACGTCGTAACTAAATCCTTTTGTCTCACGATATATTACATGTCCGAGATTCGATCATTGGCATCCAAATACCTAGTTTGATTTTGTTACCGACATGCACTCTTTTCTCGTTCCCATGATATAACATTCTAGTGATCACATCACTTGCTTGCAAGCTATCTTAATGAGATATCACCGAGAGGGCCCAGGGTATATCTATCCGTCATCGGGATGGACAAATCCCACTCTTGATCCATGAGCGTCAACATAACATCTTTGTAGCACTGAACCCACCTTTATAGTCACCCTATTATGGTGTGACGTTTGATGTTATCAAGATACTCTTCCGGTGTTAGCAATTAACATGATCTCATGGTCTAAGGACTAAGATTACTTCGTATGATGTTATAGCGATATAAACATAATGACTCTGATCGTAATGCTATACTTCGGATGAATGTTCATCACATTATTCCACCAATGTTGTGACCTCGTTATTAACGACATCCAATGTCCATGATCAGGAAACCTTGATCATCTTGTTAATCAACGAGCTAGTTTATAAGAGGGGCATAACTAGGAAATTTCCTTTTGTTTATTAAACACACATGTATTAACGTTTCCAAATTAATACAATTATAGCATGCAAAATAAACATTTATCATAAACAAGGAATAAGATAATAACCACTTTCTTATTGACTCTTGGGCATATTCCCTTCATATTCGAAGTGTACGAAATCCGGACCAAGTGGAACTTAACCCGGCTCAACGTGTGTGCATATTCGAAGTGTACAAAATCCGGGCCAAGTGGAACTTAACCCGGCTCTAGGTGTGTGCATATTCAAAGTTACTAAGGAGCTACACTAATTCTCTAAGAAGCATCCGGCCGAGTAACAAGTTACTCCCCCGGAGGCTCGGGGACTAATGGTTATATAACTGTGGCATCCCGCTAAAACCACTACTAGAAAATCGCGGTGTTTTTGTGCATTGCATCATCATGACGGCATGCTCATGTCATCATGCCACATTGCATATGAGCATCTTCATCATCAGACATGGTTTGCCAAAAACTATTTTTGAAAAGCCTGGTTTTGTTTTCTGAACACCCCGTCTTTTATTCAAACTAAACACCGGTCTTCCGGATTATTTTGTTTTGTCTAAAAACGGATTACAAACACCTCGTTCTTAATAAATAAAATATTATATTATTTTTAGGGGGCAGCCGAACCAAGCCAAACCGGCCCAGCCGGCCACCCCCAATAAACAAAAACTAGAGCAAACCCTAGCTACCCCAATTCCCACCACCCAGCCGCACCCTCAACTCCCTAGCCGCACCCACCATTCTCCCTCCTCCCGCCGCCACCATCCACTCCACCTGGCCCACCACCTGCCATCCATCCCCACCTGTTTCTCCCTGCCACCGGGCCCACCCCGCGGTAGACCATCCCCAGCCCGCGCCTGCGTGTCCCCACCACCACCATCTCCCGCCTCATCCCGACAAAATCCCTCTTGCGCCTCCTCCTCCCGCTCGTTTCCCCCACCCGCACGCCACATTTTCCGTCCGGTCCCACCTCTTTTTCTCCTGGCCGCACACTCAGCGTGACTGACCCGGACACCCCCCGCGACACACTCCTCACCGCCCTGCTCTCTCGCCCTCAAGCCTATCGCCACCCACCGCCCACCAACCTCTCCCGTGGTCCCACCCCGACGCCCTGTCCTCTCCCATAATTTTCGCCGCCGCGCTTGCTCCCCATCCTCGCTCCCGCATCCTCCTGGCGCCGCCGCCTTCTCAGCATCGAGCAGAGGCCGCTGGAGAGGCCCTCCGCCGCTCGCCATGTCCTTCCTCTGTGAAGCACCCGGCGCGCATCCCCCCAGCACCGTCGCTCGTGCCCGCTCCGCCGCCAACGGCCTCCCTCTCGCCTCCGGCCGCCGCCCTGTAGCCCGGCCAGGGCCCGACCCCGCCTCGTCACCCTCGCCTCGCGAGCTCGCCCCCGACATCGTCGTCGGTCGCTTCTCCCTCGATCCGAGCTCGTCGACCCGGCCGTCCTGCAGCGCGGTCGTTCCCATTGCCAGGACCCCACGGCCGCCCTCCTCCCCGTCACATGAGCACAGCCCCGCCTTCCTCTCCATTGTTTGTGCCCCATCGTCGCCAGGCCCGCCTCGGTCGTGCTTCTCTACCCGTGCGAGGCCCTGCGCATGCCTCCTCGACCTGGGTCTCGACCCCAACCTAGCCCCATCTCGCCAGCGCCTCGCGGTCTTGGGCCGAACGTCTGTTGCCGCCTCCTGCGTGACCGGATGGGGCTAGGTCCCCTAGGTGAGCCCCTGGCCAAGTATTGTGGCATTCCGAGCCAATAAGTGGCCAAGATATGTTCCTGTGTGTTCGATGTCAACTCGTCTTGGTGTCGTCTTTTGTGTTGATGTAATCTTGTCGCTGCTAAGGTCGAACCTCGCTCATTGCAGTCCATGTTTGTCTCGACATGATCTTCTCGTCAGCCCGGTACATCGCAAGGAGCATGCCGACACTCGTTAGACCATCGACAAGTACTTCAACATGGAACCCCAAGACCTCCTTCCCGGGTCCGATGATCGAGACCTTGAACGCCATGACCGTCTACACGGGCTCGAAGACCACAGATGCGACAAGATCTACTCCGTTGTTCGAGAACGTTCCCGCCGAGACCGATCCCCGTCGAACCCTGTCGAACCCCGAACCTCCGGAACCAAGATGTTCCGAACCTAGATGTGTGACCCTAAGACTCTATTTTTATAATATGGCATATACCTGTCGCATCATTAAATCATCATGCTTGCATACATGTCATCTGGTGGGTTGGGTTAAATAGTCGATTCACCTAAATTAAATATGGAGATCATATGCGGGCTATTCTAGTCTTATATGAACTCCATTTAAATTGGTGTAGTGAACTGATGCCATGTTTTGTCTTGCTAATCCAACATTTAATTTGCGGGGCAGATAAATAACTTGAACCATATAATTATTTGTCGGGACCCCAGTTCCACTTAATATTGCCTAATTGCACCGCATCTGTGCCATGCCATGCATCATATCATAAGCATGCCGGATCTTCTGCCGTACTATTAAATATTGCATCCGGTGTTTCTTCTTGTGTTTGCTCTTCACAGATTAGGCCGATGAGTTGATGCGAGTATTGACAAGTTCTCTGGATATGAACCTCCGGCAGTGTTTCCCAGGCGAGCATTCTCCCCCTTTCTACCTATTTTTCATTTATAGTCTTTATTTCCTCCTGTTGATCTATTGCTATCCGTGTTCCGTACCAGATGTATTCCATGCCGCCTTTATATTGCCTTGGACACATCCTATTGCCTGATGATTGATAGACAATCGGCCTTGCGAGTCGTAGTTGCTTGCTCAGGTGCTGCTTTGCGTTGTTGTCGTTCCACCGTTGATAAAAGGTTGGCACATGCTTAACGGTGGAGATGCTTAATGGTGGAGATGATCATGACTTTAAATACAACTATTAAATTGCTAGGATAACTAATGAAAGAGGCATCGGTGGGCAATATATGCTATTTGGTTTTTATGTCCACTTGTGTCCCGTAGGCCCCGAGTACTTGATACCTGTTCCTTGACTATTCGCACTATCCACATCCGGGAGAGTCTATGAATCCCCCTTAGCCAGAGCTTGATTCATTTCTATTTCTTGGGGCCACAAACTAGTTTGGGGCTTTATTACTATCATGTACTTATGCCATGTTTTACTGCTTTATTTACGGTTGTGCGTGGAGCACCTGTACTATTTAGGATTGCAGAGTGTTTTCGCGGTATCGACAAGCCCAGTCACACTTTCGGGTTCCTAGTCGTTTACAGCCATTGGCGCAAACCTTGGGTCCATCTCGGAGCCGGCCAACTTCGTTGCGGGTAGCTTAATGGGGTGGCCCCCTGAAATATTTTATGAATCTTGTGATTTCTTTGTCGTGAAAGCCTCGCCGGGTTTTGATTTGGTTTTTCCGAGGTTGATCGTGTGTGTGTTGCTATTTGTGCACCCCTACAGGGTAAATCTTTCTGAAAGCCGTGTCCGCGGTTATGGACGACTTGGAGCACAGTATCTCGATCATAAACAAGCATAACTAAAGTAGTGCTATAAATTTGACTCAATATGTGACTAGTAATCAGCTTCACTACAATGGAATGGATAATAAAAGTGCCAACAACTGGTGGAACTTGTGTGTATCGTGTCATATTATACCTGCCTAGTAAGTATCGCAACTCCAATGGAATGAAATAAAAGTGCCAACAACTGCTGGGTTTGGGATGTCACATGCTATTTGTATCTGACTAGTAAGCACTGCAACTACCACTGAATGGTTAACTAAAACTGGCCACTACTTATGCTATCAGGATGACTCATGATATCTATATCTGACTAGTAAGTGCTTCAACTATAATGGAATGAATAAAACTGCCAACTGTGTGAGTTCCTCGGTTTGACTTCCTTGTTTGGTCTCGAGGGGGAATACCAGGATGGGTATGATTGGTGTTAGTATAAGGTTGGTTCCGGATAGGTCTTTCTTATCCCTCTCTAATAGCCGACAGATGTGTCGAGTCTCTATAGGTTGTTTAGTGCATGCTTCGCTGCCGCTTCAGTCCACCATACCTATGTAGGCGAGAGCCACCAAATTCTAGCCTCGCCGTGTACTGGCCTCAGTACTGACGCTCCTCTTTTTCCTTTGCCCTTTGTCGGCATCCCTTTTGTTTTAGCAGGTTTGAGATCGACGTCGTTAGCAGGGTTACCCTTCCGGCTTGGCCTAGGCAGGGTTATGGTCGCCATTGGTTATTCTTCAGGGCTCTTAGCCCCATTTGCATCTTGTCCGTACTCGGATGCTGTAGCGATTTCAAGGTGATTTGGATCTTTGTACTGTATATCGGTATTCTTGACTCATGGAGTTGTGTTGTATATATATCTGTTTTGTGGGTCCCATGGAGGACTGTTGTGTAATGGTATTACTTTGTTTTCCACCCGCACGAAAGTGCCTGGTGGGTGTCCTTGAATCGTTTCTATGCGGGTTTGGTGGAAAAGGGCTAAAACTTGCATAGGGCCGATTCGAGGGTGTTACAATAACTAAGCACTAGTACATGTTAAAGAAAAGGAGAAGTAGCGTACGTCCATCATCCGACCCGCAAGGTTTATAGCCTTGGCGGCTATGTTCATCTATGTAGCAAACTCCGCATGCCCAAATTTCTCCGGGAGATCGTCGTTATGGACGAACTCTGCCTTGTTCCAGTTGTTAACAAACTCAATCAAGGCCGAAGGATAGCGTTCTCCGCTAAGCATGTGGGGCGCGACCAAACCCTTGGCATGGGCCTCCCTTCTCTCAACTTGTGCAACAGCGGGGCTGGTGCGCAAGACAAGTTGTGCATCAGCTGACCCGGCAGAGGTGTCTTTCTTTGGTGAGGTCTTCTGCGGAAGCATGGACGCGAGCATGCGCTGTCCAGCCTCAATAGTTGCTGCCCTGGTGGCGTCAGAAGCTTTCTTTCCCTTGGGCTGCTGCTGAGAAGTTGAGGTTTGGGCTGTGGATTTGCCCTTGGGCACGGCCTTGGGCATAGCCTTGGTGCTAGCATTGGTGCTAGGTGTGTCTTCTCGCCGAGTCTTCGAAGACTCGGACGAGGCGGAAAGAGTTGGTGCTGCTGGCATTTTTGCTGTTGGCGCTGGTGCTGGCGCTGATGTTGGTCTTGGTGGGGGTACTGAAGGAACCTCGGTGGTGGCTGGTTGCGGCTGAGCCGAAGAGGAGCTGGGAGCAACCGCAGCCTCGGCAGAACCAATTCCCCCTACTCCGAGGTTGCCCTCCTCTTGACGAGGTGGGCTAGAACTTGGAGCAGCCACTGAACCCTCCTGAATGGGGCTCAGCGGGCGTAAATCGTCGCCACGAGGGGGAGAAGGGCTATGCCGGAGGGGCGAAGCTATGCTTGATCCACTTTGAGGGACTTCCACCACAGCCCTGCCAAATCAAATGACGAATAATAAGTTACCATAGAAGAAAAGCGTGAACCAAAGGATTGGACAGAGAGAAAAAATAACTTACTCACCCGAGGTCAATGGCTCCTTGGGCTTCCGAGCCCTCTGAGTTATGGCCTTAGTTATAGGCTTGGTGGCGGCTTTGTCTGCGGACTTCTTTGACCTCTTGGTTGGCTTGGGAGGCCCGAAAGAAGAAGCAGAAGTAGCTCCCCTTTTCTTGGACGCAATCGGGACAGGCTCACCCATGGCGAGACGAGGATCTTCATGAATCTGCCCACCCGGGTTAGCTGATGCCGGATAGGCGTAAGAAAGGGGTACATCGTCAAATGCTTCCATCACCTCAACGTCGGAATCATCTTCATCGTCAGGCCAATCTCTAATGGAAGAGAATTTACCAGTATGTCGCTTGGTCGCGTCGGGGAGTGGCAGGAACATTTCCTGATCCGGCTCCTCCTCGTCTGGGGCAACTCGATCCTTCGCCCATTTGAGCGAAGGCTCGGCGCCATCTTCAAGTGTTTGCTGAAGAAACAGCTAAGAGAGAAATACAAGAAGATCATATAAGCAACATACTCCGACATACAATATAACTCAGAAAGAAATTGGAGCACGAGAATTACCACAGGAGGAAGCCTGTCTCGGCAGAAATGTTCAATTCCCCACTCCCAATCAGCGGAGAAGTTCTTGCCAGTGGTGAAAAGGGCCTTGACCCGGCGAAATATCTCGGTATTGCTCAGCTCAAAGGAGGAAGTCTGGTTAGGGTCAAGGCGCCAGCTCATATGGCACAGCTTGTGTGTGCGTTTCTGGAGAGGGGAGATCCGGTTGCGGACGAAAGTGAACGTCGCATCCTCGTTGCGCATCTTGGCGTTTTTCAGCTATTGAAACTGTTTTTTTACTTGGTTCGCCAGGACTGTGGGTTTCTTGGAGATCCGGTCCCACAGATCCGGATTAGGAGGACCCGGAGCGTAGGGGCGTAGCCGGATCAGATCTTCCTTCGTGCTATTTCTAACATAAAAGAAGGTTCGGGCCCAACCCTTGCAAGAGTCAAGACCCGTGACCCGGGGAAAGACGGACTGTTTTCGAGGAGAAATAGAGGCAGCACCGAACTACGTGAGTTGTTTGTCCTCCGGCTCAAGCTCCTTATTCGGAATCACGTTCCGGCGTAGACCAAAAAACCGGATCTAGAGCTCCTTAGTGGGCCACAATCCGACGTACCCCTCTATGGTGGAGGCAAAGCAAGAAAGGGAAGTGATGGCGTTCGTCGGAAGGTGGTGTGGTTGAAGCTCGTAGGTGTTGAGCCAATCTTGGAAGAAATCGCTAACGGGGAGCCCAAATCCGCGTAAGAAGTGGGAGAGAAATACTACAAACTCACCCGGATTGGGTGAGGAAGCGAGCTCCTCGGCGGTGACACGGGCAACGATGCCTTCCGGGATACGGCGCGTGCGGTAGACCCAGTCGAGGTCATCCTAGCAAACCCAGGACCCAGCCCAGGCGCCGCGCTCGGCGATCTCCGCATCCTCCTCCATCTCCTGTTCCGCGACGGTGAGCTCCTCTTCTGTCATGTCTAGGTTGCTGTCCTCACTGGCCCTATCGGCGGTGGGGGGCAGTGCCTTGGACTGGCACGGACCCGTGGCGGTGGAGATGCGCAGGAGTGGCGGCGATGCTGGTGCACGGGGAACGGTGCAGCGGCGGCGCTGCTAAGCAGGTGCGGCGGCGGCGTTGTCGCTGGGAATAAGAAGAAGAGGCAGAGGGGCGCGAGAATGGGGAAAAGTCCCAAGGGGCGCGCCCCTCCCCTATTTAACCACGCCCCAGCGGGGTAGTGGGATCGTGCAGTGCGGAAGGGCCACACGGTGTCGCCGTGTATAATCCGGATCAGCCAATCAGCAACGAGCCACAGGAACGGCCATAGGGCGTAGCGGATCGCACGACATGACGTTATGATACAGTTAATAAGGAGACAGACACGATGTGACGTGTGCAACTGTAACACCTGACATTAACTGCGGCAGTTACTGGCGCAGGCCCTTAAAATGAGGCAAGATAATGATTACCCTCCACGTGGGATAGTGTACAAGAGAAGGAAGAATAACCCGAATAACCAAAGGATGACCCGGCCAGCGAGTGAAAACTCAGAATGTGCCAAGGGAAAGTTAGCCTATGGAATCCAAACTATGAGATAACTCGGAAAAGGAGCAAAAGGTTCGGAAAATTGAACCTGTCGTGGCCTTAGCAGCTGGAGCTGCTAAGACCGCACGAGCTTCGAGGACTAATGTTGGGGGGATACCCCCAGGTAGGGTCACGCTGGGGTATAAAGGCCGAGTTAGCCGAGGTACGGCAAGGTCAAAGCAAGTGCTAGCTGAGTCACCTCAAGGCAGGCCGAATCACGGGGTAACCCGGACTGGAGGATGTCTGCCTAATTAAGTCCCAGCCGACCTATGTCATATGTCGGTAGGATGTAGCTAACTTGTATGCAGGTACAGGTGTGGCCGGATTAACCAGGCATGATCCGGGTTATATCAGGCTTGCAAGAGAAGGAAGGTATGTCACTAGTCAAAAGGAGGTCACTGAACACTGGAGCGTGAGCGAAGCGGACAGAGGCTAGGACCACCGAGGCGTGGCCGACAAGGGTGACGTTGCCTGTGTCGGATGACGCTGGCGCCACAGAGGCTCACGTAGCCTCTGCATGGCTTACGATGGGGAAAAGTGACCCGGTCGGTTTACTATTTTGGGAAGAGGCATATTCCCTGGAATATGCCTCCACGTATGCCCTAATTGGAGACCTAGCCACCCCTATATAAGGAGGGCTAGGGCCTCTATAGAAGGGGTTGATCTCTAGTGGGTTGAGTTTTACTTGTTTGGTGCTAGTTTCCTGAGAGTTAGTTAGTGGTGAGAGTAAGAGAGTTCCTTCTTCCTCCTCTCCCCAATACAGCTCAAGGAGCAATTGTAACCTAGGAGATCCATTGAATACAAAGCAACTGTGTGTGGAATCACCACACTATCCCTCCCTGGATTCCTCTAGTGCATATTGTCCCCACCTTTAGCCTATCCATGGCATCTGCCGTGACACCACCACGACAATGAGCTGATGGGAGATTTCTTCTCCATAAAGATGGAGGAAACTCTTCGCTTGACGACCACTTGGAGCACGTGCATGATGCGTACATGAGGCTTGCATACTTTCTAGACAACAGGTTCACGAGCTCTTTTGCAATAGGTGCGTTGCTACGGTCGCTGCCACCAATCTACCATGCACACGCCAGGACTTGCATCATGAGAGGTGATGGGGAAACACAAGATTTCCACAAGTTCATATCACATTTCAGGAATGTGAAGGTTGAACCCATTGCTGGAGAGGCCATCGATGAAAAGGTATATACTTGATATCCGGTTTTATAAATGTTATAATCTTGAAAACACATATTGCAGTGTTAAAATATTTGATACTTATTTTATTTTGGTGAAAACAGGTCCTTGTGCATGAGAGTTGCTTGCTAGAGAGGAGGTGACGTTGCGTGTTGATGGCGAGCATGATGATGATGGCCAACGACACTCTCCCTCGACATTTATCATTTAGTTTATCGTTTTTGGATGGTTATTGTAATCGATGGATTGTGAACTTTTTTAGTGTGCCTCACACTTCTTGAGACAGTTATTCATATGAGTTTGTAACAAATAGTTGTTCTGCTTCTATGAATGATTTCTATTTGCGTTCATATGTTGTTCGATTATGTGTGAATTATCCTGGTTACCAAACTAATTGATAATGCATGAACATTTGTAAAATTATTGAAAATGCCTTAAAAAATACCCAACTTAATGATATATTCATTTTGAATGAAACCATTGTTTAAAATTCAAAGTTATGTTGATAATATGTGAAAGACATTTGATTTCTTGTCGCTTATGAATCATGCCCAAGTTCAGCAAGATAGCTTAAACACCGTGTATTGCATGAATACAAAGTGTTTAATGAATTGTTGAAATAGACTACATATTCGATGTATCGCATTTTAATGAAGTGGTGATTATCATTTTGTGATTGTTTGAATTTAGTAAAAGAGGTTTACCAAAGGAAACATGAGCATGAAACTATTTGATATGATCAAAGTATTTCATCATCCAAGGGAAATAAAGATAAAAGAGAATCTAATTACTATGATTTGATCAATAGTAATGAGATTTGACGTTATAAGATTGGCATAAGAAATTGTGAAATGCAATGCATTTGATATGTCGAAATGCAAAGCATCGCAATGTGATCAAGTGGGTGAATAGATGGTTCCGAATAAATCGTTGTAGTGTAAGTGTAAAGACCATTTGTTAGAAATAGTAAACACTCAATTAGAATGTATAGTGAACCATCTGAATTTGTGAGATCGGCGCCACATCTTGTATGGATTGTCATGAAAGTTTTGGAGTTATTTGATATAACCAAAACAATAGCGAATAAGTCCTTATAGAGTATTCATTGGAAACTTTGAATACGAAATCCATGGCTAGAACCAAAAGAAAGGCAAAACTAGTGTTGCTTGAATTTTGGTGCTTTCTCAAGAAAGATTATGTTCTCGAATGTGAAGCTTATGGAAGATAGTGAAAAACACGTTGAGGATTCAAAGCCCTGCATCAGAGTGTTGAGAAGCGCAACGGAAAGAATTCCTGAAAGATTCTCTTCACAAAGGAAAGAATCAATGATAATAGTGTTTTCCCCACAAGTGTTTTTACTACATGAAGTAGGATTCAAAAATGTACCCCACATCTTGTATGGAGACATTTGAGAATCAATTTTCATCTTACCGGAATATGGCATACCTATGAACTACGGAGGAAAATAATGGTCAATTATAATTATGAGAAGTCCTAGAGGTAAAATTCACTTAAGATTAGAAAGCAATTCATTGCTGAATCTTACCAAGTAAAGGGTTACTTGAATTTTCCAAAAAGGCTGCAAGGTCATGGTGGAAAAAGGTGAATGACAAAGGCACAATTTTTCATGAATAATGTATTGGAAAAATTCAAAAATAATATGATTCAGAAGTGCTGAAAGTCTAGTGGATTTAATACTACTAAGGTACTATCATCTCATAATAAAACTCTTAGTTTGATAATTTATCAAAGGATTTTGAAGTATTCAAAATAGCTATAGGATATGCAACCTGCATGAAATTGAGTGGGAGCTGTAAAAGTCTTCCTAAAACAATATGTGAATGACAAATTTTTGAGTGGGAGCAATATAAGTCTCAGACTCAAATATGTTGGGAACATATTTTGAGTGGGATCTTAATGATTAATTCTTAAGTGTGTACGCACATCAAGAATAAAGTGCAAGTACCGATAAATAGTGATTTATAGGGATTAGAAGTTGAAAGTAAGTATATTACGATATTACGTTGTATTTGATGACCCACAAGTATATGGGGTGTATCGCAATATTTTCGATAAGTAAGAGTGTCGAACCCAACGAGGAGCAGAAGGTGCTGGCTAGTGGTATGGATCAGGAATTCTCTGCAATACTTAGCAAACCGATTTTTAGGGTTTTTTTATATAGTAAGTAAACAAAGTACGAGTAAATAAAAGACAGTAGGAATAAATGCAGCAAGTGGCCCAATCCTTTATGCAGCAAAGGACAAGCTGGTTGTATTACTTAAGATGACCAAACTTTCTCGAGGACACATGGGAAGACTATCAAGTGCTTTCGCTTCATATAGTTGATTAATCTTCTTTAGCTTGCTAAGTGTTGTGTGGGTGAACCTGTGCTAATGTACCGCCCCATCTAAGACTAATACATACTTGTGATTATACCCCTTGCAAACATCTGTAAGTACAAGAAAGTAATTAAGGTAGAAACCTAACCACAGCTTTAAACTCTAAGATCCTTACGCCCCTTGTGCAATGGTTTCCTAATGGGGGTTCAGGTTTCTGTCACTCCGGCAACCCCTACGATTAGTAGCCAAATACACAATGCATTCCCCTAGGCCCATATAGGTGAAGTGTCATGTAGTCGATGTTCACATGACACCACTAGAAGAAGTACACCACAACTTAAATAACAATCTATTGAATCTTGCTCAACGCAACTCCACTACCAACAACAAGACTTCTCCCATGTCCTCAAGAACAAAACGAACTACTCATAATACATCATATGGATCATGATCAGAGATGGAATAATGATGTATAACAATATGAACATAAACAATAATTCAATGGTTCACTCAATAGCATCAACTACAAAGAGTAATCAACACCGGGCAAGTTTCCCCTATGAACTATGCAAGATTCAACGCAATTGTTACAACAATATGGAGATGGTGATGAGGGTGCTGATGGTGATGATGGTGGTGATGATGATGATGATCCCGATGAAGTCCAACTTGATGGTGGTGTTGATGGCGATGATCTCCCCTCTTTGGAAGGAATTCCCCCGGCAGAAATCTGTCTACCGGAGAGATCTTTCTCTCTCGGTGTTTTCCGCCCCGCAGAGGCGGCGGAATCTTTCTGTGGTCCGCTCCCCGAGTCTTAGGGTTTCGGGAGGATAATATACTCTAGAGGGGAGAGGCTAGAGTGGGCCAGGGTGGCCACACCACCTCCTGGCGCGGCCTAGGGCTGCCGGCGCCATGGGGTGGTGTGGGCCCCCTGTGGCCCATCTCCACTCCATCTTCTGGCATCCTTAGTCTTCTAGAAAAATAGGATTTTCCGTATATTTTCCCGGATTTTCTGATCTTCATGAATTTTTCCTCCAAACAGCACATCTTCCATCAGAATCCTGACTGCAGCGGTCCATGCTCCAAAAATCATCAACCATGCAAAAATAGATGAAATAACATAAGTATCACCTCTCAATATGAAATATATCAATGAATAATAGTGAATTAAGACATAGAATAGTGATGCAAAATGGACGTATCAGTATTCCTAAAAGAGATTCTGGAAAATAGTTTCGGAATAGGAATTGATTAAGGACTGGTCCTTGATCACTCGAATTAGGAATAACATTAAGTTAAACATCAACGGTTGGGAAGAAATAAAAGGATGATTGTCATCCACTATGTGGAGACATAGGTTCTGTCCTAGAAACCATGATGACAACTTAACATAATATATGATCCGAGAAAGAACATTTGAAAAGTGATTAAGTATGAATCACGGAACATTGAGCTAAGTTTGTCTGATGTGTCTAATTGAGAACTATAGACGTGTTCTCGAATCTATGAAGGATGACATATCTTAAAGCATAAAGGGTTATGTTATAAGGGAATGTGTTAACCTTAGAAGATTGGAAATTCCTGCATCAGTAATACCGATAGAAGTCAAGTAGGTAGCAAGGTGATAAAACATCGAAAGTTGCACAAAGTGCACTAGTGTTTCGATGATTACATTTATAATAAAAGATAAGGGTACCATCTAACGTAATGTATATTGTTATGATGGGACTAGTTTGTCTTTACGTAGAAGGTGTGTCCTAGGGCACAGTGCCCATGAGAAAGCTCGATGTGGCTGATCTAAAGTCACCGTTGGCTCCTGGAAACCGACCCCATTCTGCTGCCATGACTACAATGCATACATAAAGATATTATCATGAGATGATAAATTATTAATGTCAATCTAGGTGACATTAGTAAATTGCAAAGGATTTGGGACTATAAAGTACAGACCCAAGACTCAACCTCTTCCATGAGAAAGCATGATCAGAAGTGCTGGGATATATGGTGCCAATGATTAGGAACAAATGGAGCTAGTTTATTTGTACTCTAGTGCAAGTGGGATACTATTGGAAATATGCCCTAAAGACAAATAATAATTTGGATTATTATCATATGTCATAAAGTTTATGATTAAGTTTTATATCATGCTATAAATTTATTGAAAGGAAACGTCAATACACGTGTGATATATAAACAACCAGGAGTTCTCGGTGAAGCTCTAGTCACTGGTTCATTGGTCAACAAATGATCAAGGATTCCTGATCATGTGGCATTTATGCCAATTGAAAATGAAGTCACCTCATTACGAGAATGAGATGATGAGATATACCCAACCTAAGCAGCATGACCCAATCATGTCACGAAGTTCAAGTTACGATGATTCGAATAGACCTAGTGTCCTATTTCTTAGATCGTGAGACCATAACAATCACTATTACCCTAGGATACTTAGATAGCATCAAACGTCATCTGGTGACTCGGTGATCATAAAGGTGTGTTCGGGTATTTGGAGGAATAGTTGAGGCAATATGCGTCAAGAGCGAGATTTTTCCATCCGCTTGATGGAAAAGATACCCGAGGGCCCACTCGGAGAAGTTGTATCCAATAGCTGCATAGCGTGTGATTTGACCATGAGGATATCACTTGTCGGAACGAGTCAAGTGGCATTTGTTGATAACGAGATTGAACACGACATGGTGATGTCATTGATCAGATCTCGAACAATGCAAGTATCGAGAGACAAAAGGAATACGACACGCCGTTCATGGTTTAGTGACGAAAGATTTCGTGGAATGCATAGGGATCAACATGGCCATCTAGGTCCCTCCGATGATCATTGGTATGGGAGGGTCCCAACCATGTCTGGAGTGCTCTAGGACCGTGGGGTATCACGCTTAAGGGCTTGATGATGCTCAAAGAGTGTTTTGGTATCGGTATAATCACCGAAGAAAAAAGAGAGAGAAAATCGGAAGGGTTTCGGTAAGTCTGGAGGATGTCCAGAATGAGATGGAAGGAGTTTCGCATCAATGGGGATTGAATATATGTAAGTGAATGTTGAATATTGATTTAATCGTTCATTATATTAATTCAATAAAATAAAAAGAATTAAAAAAGGTCAAATACCTAATTGGGCCAAAATCCGGAGGTAAAAGGGCCCATGAGGGAAAGACCAAAAGGGAAGGAGGAGGAGGGGGTGGCCGGCTGGGCCTTGGGCACCCTGCACGGGGCCCACTAGGGCCATGGCTGGCCAGCCAAGTCTCCCCCTCTCCCCTCTCCTTTGTTTAGTCCCACATGGCTAAGGCAATTGCCTATGTTGGTGGTTTTTCCCCTATATAAAGAGAGGTATTTTGACAAATTAAATACACAATAATCAATAAAAGGTTCCCTCTCTTTTGGGGAGACCTCTAATTTATTCTCTCTCTTTCTCTCCCGTGACCGTGGTCCCAAGTCCGGAGCGCGCGAGCACGAGTCTTCTTCACCGCGGAGTGCCATCGCGCTGCGGGATTTGGATCCAAAAGCTCTACTTCCACAACTGCTGCTGGATCAGAGGAGCGGGAGTCATCGTCAGGCACCAGACGTGTTTAACTCCCTATGAGGTGCAACACTTGGGGAACTAGAAGTTGTTGGAGCCACAGGAGCTGTCAGGACTTCAACACAACCTCGAGGTCGGCTTTGGTTCGTCTACATCAACCACGCTCTCCTGAGAGTTGACAACGCTTTTCGGTCTTCAAGGGTAAGTTCGCGAAAATCCCCTCCCGTTACTTCATTACTAATAGATAGGTCCTGACATTAGGGTTCTTGGCACAGGGAAAATTTATTGTTTTGATTCACGAACCCCTTCACTACTCCCTTTTCCACTTGATACCTAGTTCATCCGAGATTTGATATTTGGTATCTCCATACCTAGTTCGATCTCGTTAGCTATGAAATTGTTTACTCGTTCCCATGTAGTTGCATTCCATGACCTAGTCGCATGCTTGCAAGCTTTGTTAATGCAATGTCACTGAGATGGCCCACGTGTATCTATATGTTACTTGGATTGGCAAATCCTGGTTTTGATATGTACTACTCTACGTGTTTCTTTGGGAAACCTTAGTGGCACCTTTTTATCACCCTTTCACAGCTTGATACTTGATACCATCAAAGCTCCCTCTAGTAATGGTGATTTGTATTATCTCACAGTCTAAGGATTATGTTGTGAGGTTTCCTTTGTTATCATTAATGATGAACATTGGTAACTAGATCTCATTATGATATAACTATTGGGTGTTTGTCTCAACCAATGATAACTTGACTAATGAGCTAGTTTTCTAGAGGTAACTAGAGACACGGTTTGTTTACATAACAGACATGCATTAATGTTTCGTATTAACATAGTTATAGCACGGCATGAAACGTATTATGAACATACAAGAGATATATCAAACAAAACACTTTATTATTTGCCTCTAGGACAGATCTCCTTTAGTCTCCCACTTGCACTAGAGTACAAATTAATCTAGTTTACATTAGGTAAGAATCTAACACCAATGGCAACCTGGTGTTGTTCATGCTTGGCTTGTAGAGACCTTTAGTCAAAGGATCTACAACATTCAGATCCGTGTGTACTTTGCAAATCTTGATTTCGCCTACATCAATGTTTTGTTGGATGGCGTGAAAACGTAGCTTGATATGTTTGGCCATAGAATGAGTTCTTGGTTCCTTTGCGTTTGCAATGGCACCCGTGTTGTCACAATATATCGTCACGGGGTCTTATGCACTTGGAATAAATTCTAGTTCGGTGATAAAACTGTTGGGCCCGCAACATAGAAAAAAAAATTCCTACGATGAGAACTATACGCCAAGATCTATCTACTAGATACAGAGCAACGGGTGGACATACATCCATGGAGAACTTACCCTCGAAGACAACGAGTTTTGTTAACGAGTAGGAACTCGTGGTTGATGTAGTCGTACGCTTGCCGATCTCAAGATCGTGTGGAAGTCCGAGCGCCGCAAATCAGCAACGCATCCGTCCTCGCACACATGTTCAAGCTACCGGACAACCTCCACCTCCTTGCTCCAGTGAATCAGTGGAAGCAACAACTCCTTCCAGACGCAAGGCCACCAGGAACATGTATCTCGCTAATCCGAGACCATGGGGGAATATCTAAAGGGGGGGGAGAGATCCTTCACGAGGAGGTGTGAGGATGAAGGAGGGAATGGGTGGCCTTTTATAGGAGGAGGGGGCTACCCCCTCTCTCCATGGCCGGCGAATGGGGGGGGTGACCCCTCACCTCCCCCATTCATGTGGTGGTAACACCTCCACATTAAATTGCCTCTTCACATTCCCTTTTAAAGTCTCCACTTTAAATGCATTAAATTTCTCCAAATTTAATGCTCTCTCATTTAATAAAACTCTTTTATTTATTTTATTCAGAATTTTGTTAATTACTTTAATTAACAAACATTCACACAAAAGCCCTTGCAACATTTCAATATCACATGCAGAACCACTTTCTGCAATTTCACCTGAAACAATTCCGGTTTCTATCGAAACAATTCCTGTTTCTATCGAAACATTTCCTGCGCTTTGCAAACCTTTTGTCTAGAACATATGTGCTCCTAAATGGTGTCCAGCAACCATTAAGTGTGTCACCCTACGGTTCGCGAATAATGCAGACATGATTGAGACTCCTCTCAGATAAATAATCAGAAGCGGGACCTGGAGATCCATACTGACTCCTGCATATTCAACGATGACTTCTGTGATCGTGAGAACCTTTATCGTCAGCAATTTAATCCCTTTGTCTCATGATATAATACATTTCCGAGATTCGATCATCGGTATCCAAATACCTAGTTTGATCTCGTTACCGACATGCACTCTTTTCTCGTTCCCGTGATATAACATTCTAGTGATCGCATCATTTGCTTGCAAGCTATCTTAATGTGATATCACCGAGAGGGCCCAGAGTATATCTATCCGTCATCGGGATTGACAAATTCCACTCTTGATCCATGAGCCTCAACATAACACCTTCATAGCACTGAAACCACCTTTATGGTCACCCTGTTACGGTGTGACGTTTGATGTTATCAAGATACTCTTCCGGTGTTAGCAATTAACATGATCCCATGGTCTAAGGACTAAGACTACTTTGTATGATGTTATAGCAATATAAACATAATGACTTGATCGTAATGCTATATTTCGGATGAATGTTCATCACATCATTTCACAAATGCTGTGACCTGGTTATTAACAACATCCAATGTCCATGATCAGGAAACTTTGATCATCTTGTTAATCAACAAGCTAGTCTATAAGAGAGGCATAACTAGGAACCCTTTTTGTTTATTAAACACACATGTATTGATGTTTCCTATCAATACAATTATAGCATGCAAATAAACATCTATCATATACAAGGAATATATAATAACAACTTTATTATTGCCTCTCAGGGCATATTTCCTTCAGTCTCCCACTTGCACTAGAGACAATAATCTAGTTCACATGGTGATAAATCTAACACCCATGGAGTTCTTGTGTTGATCATGTTTTGCCCTAGGGAGTACTTTAGTCAACAAATCTGCTACATTTAGGTCCGTGTGCACTTTACAAATCTTTATATCTCCATCCTTGACATGCTCGCGGATGGAGTGAAACCGGCGCTTAATATGCTTGGAATTCTTGTGAGACCTTGGTTCCTTGGTGTTGGCTATGGCTCCATTGTTGTCACAATAGGTCACCATTGGGTCCAACGCACTGGGAACCACACCTAGTTCTGTAATGAACTCTTTCATCCAAACTGCCTCCTGCGCCGCTTCTGAAGCAGCAACATATTCCGCCTCCGTTGTTGATCCAGCCACCAGTTTGGAACTCCTCCAACTAATTGCTGATCCGTTCAAGAGAAATACGTATCCGGATTGAGACTTAGAGTCATCCGGATCGGTGTCAAAGCTAGCATCAACATAACACTTAGCGACTAGCATTTCTTCACCTCCGTATATAAGAAGCATATCCTTAGTTCTTCTCAAGTACTTGAGGATGTTCTTTACCGCTATCCAGTGTTCCAAACCTGGATCAGATTGGTACCTACTACTCAAACTAATAGCATGTGCCACATCCGGTCTTGTACATAGCATGGCATACATTATAGAGCCTATGGCCGAGGCATAGGGGATCTTATCCATCATCTCTCTTTCTTCCGCCATAGCCGGACTTTGAGTCTTACTCAATGTATTGCCTTGCAACATAGGTAAGAACCCCTTCTTACTTTCGTCCATATTAAACTTCTTTAATATCTTATCAAGGTATGTACTCTGCGATAGCCCAATTAGGCGTCTTGATCTATCTCTATAGATTTTAATGCCTAATATATATGAAGCTTCACCAAGGTCCTTCATAAAAATTTTGCTGTTTAGATAACTTTTAACACTATTTAAAAGATCTATATCATTTCCAATCAATAATATGTCATCCACATATAATATCAGAAATGCCACATTGCTCCCACTCACTTTCTTGTAAATACAAGCCTCTCCATAAGTTTGGACAAATCCTAACTCTTTGATCACCTCATCAAAGCAGAGATTCCAACTCCGGGATGCTTGCTTCAGTCCATAGATGGATCGCTGAAGTTTGCACACCTTATCAGCATCCTTAGGATCGACAAAACCCTTTGGTTGTATCATATACAACTCTTCTTCAATATTACAATTGAGGAACGCAGTTTTGACATCCATCTGCCATATTTCATAATCAAAATATGCAGCAATTGCTAACATAATCCTAACCGACTTAAGCATCGCTACGGGAGAGAATATCTCATCGTAGTCAACTCCTTGAATTTGTTGAAACCCCTTTGCGACAAGTCGAGCCTTATAGATGGTTACATTACCATCAGCATCAGTTTTTCTTTTGAAAATCCATTTATTCTCAACGGCCTTTCGATCGTGAGGTAAGTCCACCAAGGTCCAAACCTGGTTTACGTACATGGATTCCATCTCGGATTTCATGGCTTCTAGCCATTTGTTGGAATCAGGGCTCATCATCGCTTCTTCATATGTCGTAGGGTCATCTATTTCATCAATCATGAAATTCATAACAGGATTGCCGTACAATTCAGGAGCTGCACGTGTCCTGCTTGACCTGCGAGGTTCGGTAGTGTCCTCTTTCAGAGTTTCATGATCAATATCATTAGCTCTCTCTTCATTAGGTGAAGTCAACTCCGAAACAACTTCCGGTGCTGCGCTACTCGCCATTTCATGAAGAGAAGGTTCAATAACCTCTTCCAGTTCTACCTTCCGACTACTCACACCTTTCGCAAGAAACTCCTTCTCAAGAAAGGATCCATTCTTGGCAACAAAGACCTTGCCCTCGGATCTGTGATAGAAGGTATACCCAATCGTTTCCTTAGGGTATCCTATGAAGACGCATTTTTCCGCTTTGGGTTCGAGTTTATCCGGTTGAAGTTTCTTCACATAAATATCACATCCCCAAACTTTAAGAAATGACAGCTTAGGTTTGTTTCCAAACCATAATTCATACGGTGTCTTTTCAACGGATTTAGATGGTGCCCTATTTAAAGTGAATGTAGCGGTTTCCAGTGCATAACCCTAAAATTATAGTGGCAAGTCAGTCAGAGATATCATAGATCGAACCATATCCAATAAAGTACGATTACGACGTTCTGACACACCATTACGTTGTGGTGTTCCGGCAGGCGTGAGTTGTGAAACTATTCCACAATCTTTCATGTGTGTGCTAAACTCGTAACTTAGATACTCTCCTCCACGGTCGAACCCTAGAAATTTGATCTTTCTATTACGATGATTTTCCACTTCATTCTGAAATTCTTTGAACTTTTCAAAAGTTTCAGACTTATGTTTCATCAAATAGATATATCCATATCTACTAAAATCATCCGTGAAAGTAACAAACTAACGATATCCACCTCGCGGCGACACACTCATTGGTCCACGCACATCAGTATGTACGATTTCCAATAGATCTGTCGCCCGTTCCAATAGAAGCGGCGCAGGAGGCAGTTTGGATGAAAGAGTTCATTACAGAACTGGGTGTGGTTCCTAGTGCGTTGGACCCGATGGTGATCTATTGTGACAACAATGGAGACATAGCCAACGCAAAGGAAACAAGGTCTCACAAGAATTCCAAACATATTAACCGTCGGTTTCACTCCATCCGCGAGCATGTCAAGGATGGAGATATAAAGATTTGTAAAGTGCACACGAACTTAAATGTAGCAGATCCGTTGACTAAAGTTCTCCCTAGGGCAAAACATGATCAACACCAGAACTCCATGGGTGTTAGATTATCACTATGTGAACTAGATTATTGTCTCTAGTGCAAGTGGGAGACTGAAGGAAATATGCCCTGAGAGGCAATAATAAAGTTGTTATTATATATTCCTTGTATATGATAGATGTTTATTTGCATGCTATAATTGTATTGATAGGAAACATCAATACATGTGTGTTTAATAAACAAAAAGGGTTCCTAGTTATGCCTCTCTTATAGACTAGCTTGTTGATTAACAAGATGATCAAAGTTTCCTGATCATGGACATTGGATGTTGTTAATAACAAGGTCACAGCATTTGTGAAATGATGTGATGAACATTCATCTGAAGTATAGCATTACGATCAAGCCATTATGTTTATATTGCTATAACATCATACAAAGTAGTCTTAGTCCTTAGACCATGAGATCATGTTAATTGCTAACACCGGAAGAGTATCTTGATAACATCAAACGTCACACCATAACAGGGTGATTATAAAGATGGGTTCAGTACTACGAAGGTGTTATGTTGAGGCTCATGGATCAAGAGTGGAATTTGTCAATCCAGATGACGGATGGATATACTCTGGGCCCTCTCGGTGATATCACATTAAGATAGCTTGCAAGCAAGTGATGTGATCACTAGAATGTTATATCACGGGAACGA
Source organism: Avena eriantha (assembly GCA_910589775.1). Taxonomy (NCBI): domain Eukaryota; kingdom Viridiplantae; phylum Streptophyta; class Magnoliopsida; order Poales; family Poaceae; genus Avena; species Avena eriantha. The sequence continues at coordinate 185,127,628 of OU342746.1, forward strand.
GAAAAGAGTGCATGTCGGTAACGAGATCAAACTAGGTATTTGGATACCGATGATCGAATCTCGGACATGTATTATATCATGAGACAAAGGGATTAAATTGCTGACGTTAAAGGTTCTCACGATCACAGAAGTCATCGTTGAATATGCAGGAGTCGGTATGGATCTCCAGGTCCCGCTTCTGATTATTGATCTGAGAGGAGTCTCAATCATGTCTGCATTATTCGCGAACCGTAGAGTGACACACTTAAGGGTTGCCGGACACCATTTAGGAGCACATATGTTCCAGACAAAAGGTTTGCAAAGCGCAGGAAATGTTTCGATAGAAACCGGAATTGTTTCGGGTGAAATTGCAGAAAGTGGTTCTGCATGTGATATTGAAATATTGCAAGGGGTTTTATGTGAATGTTTGTTAATTAAAGTAATTAACAAAATTCTGAATAAAATAAATAAAAGAGTTTTATTAAATGAGAGAGCATTAAATTTGGAGAAATTTAATGCATTTAAAGTGGAGACTTTAAAAGGGAATGTGAAGAGGCAATTTAATGTGGAGGGGTTACCACCACATGAATGGGGGAGGTGAGGGATCACCCCCCATGCCGCGGCCATGGAGAGAGGGGGCACCCCCCTCCTCCTATAAAAGGCCACACATTCTCTCCTTCATCCTCACACCTCCTCGTGAAGGATCTCTCTCCCCTCTAGATATTCCCCCATGGTCTCGGATTAGCGAGATACATGTTCCCGGTGGCCTTGCGTCTGGAAGGAGTTGCTGCTTCCGCTGATTCACTGGAGCGAGGAGGTGGAGGTTGTCCGGTGGCTTGAACGTGTGTGCGAGGACGGATGCGCTGCTGATTTGTGGCGCTCGGACTTCCACACGATCTTGAGATCGGCAAGCGTACGACTACATCAACCACGAGTTCCTACTCATTAACAAAACTCGTTGTCTTCGAGGGTAAGTTCTCCATGGATGTATGTCCACCCGCTGCTCTGTATCTAGTAGATAGATCTTGGCGTATAGTTCTCATCGTAGGAAATTTTTTGTTTTCTATGCTGCGGACCCAACAATCATGGACCGCACACTATCTAATAGAGTATGGTTACATCGTTCCGACACACCATTACGTTGTGGTGTTCTAGCTGGCGTAAGCTGTGGTACGATGCCACAGTCCCTCAAGTGCATGCCAAAATCTTTACTCAAATGCTCGCCTCCCTGATCGGATCGAAGATGCTTGATTTTCTTGTTAAGTTAATTCTCTACTTAGTTCTGAAATTCCTTGAACTTTTCAAAGGTTTCAGATTTGTGTTTCATTAAGTAAATATAGCCATATCTACTCAAATCGTTAGCAAAGGTAATAAAATAATGATAACCATTGCATGTTGAGATGCTCATTGGACCACACATACATCTGTATGTACGATTACCAATAGCTCCACAGCTCGCTCCATTGTGTCGGAGAAGGGTGTCCTAGTCATCTTACCCATGAGACAAGGCTTGCACGTATCAAGGGATTCAAAATCCAATGATTCAAAGAGTCCATCCGAATGGATCTTATTCATGCGCTTTACGCCAATATGACCTAGATGGCAATGTCATAGATACATGGTATTATCATCGTTGTGTTCATAATGTTTAGCATCAACATTATGGATGTGAGTATTGCTATCAAGATGTAGCAAAAATAAAACATTACACATAGGCGCATGAATATAGAAAACATCATTCATCGAAATAGAACAACCACTTGTTCTGGATTTAAACGAATAATGATCTTGCAACAAGCAAGATCCACTCAAAATATTCATACTTAGTGTGGGTAAATAGTAACATTTATTCAAAACTAAAATCAATCCTGACAGCAGACGTAGAGGTAGAGTGCCAATGACCACCACATCAACCTTCAATCCGTTGGCGACGCGCATCGTCACCTCGTCCTTCCTCAGACGCCTCTTACTCTGTAGCTCCTATTCGGAGTTACAAATGTGAGCAATAGAATTGGTATCAAATACCCAAGTGTCACTCCTGGCTCTATTAAGGAATACGTCTATAACTTGTATATCAAATATACCTTTGTATTTGGCGGCTAGCTTGCTGGCTTTGTTGTCCTCAAGGTACTTGGGGCAGTTGCACTTCCAATGCCCATCCCCTTTGTAGTAGAAGCACGTGACGCCGGGCTTAGGACCAGGCTTTGCAGCCTTAGTGGTGTTGGCAACATGTTTGCCATCCTTCTTAGGCTTCTTGCCCTTGCCCTTATGCCCGACTTCTTAAAGTTGGTGGTCTTATTAACCATCAGCACCGTGTGCTCCTTCTTGATATCAACCTCATCAGTTTTAAGCATGGCAAACACCTCAGCAAGGGTCTTAGTCACTCCTTGCTTGTTGTAGTTCATCACAAAGCTCTTGTAGCTAGGGGAAGCGAATGTAGCACCCTATCAATTGCGAGCTCTTCCGAGGTCTTGCAATCTAGGGCACTCAAGCGCTTAACGTAGCCATACATTTTGACTACATGCTCGCTTATACTGCTGTGCTCTTCCATCTTAGCGGAGAATAAGAGCTCAAAAGCATCATACCTCTCTGCCCAAGCCTATGGAGCAAAGACAGCCTTGAGATCTTCAATGATCTCGAAATCATTCATCTTCTCAAAATGCTTTTGAAGCTTTGGCTCCATGGCATAGAGCATTCCACTCTAGATGAGGGAGAAATCATCTGCCTTGGACTGCTAGACATTCTTGTCATCCTCAGAGGCAGTTTCTGCACTCTTAGCAGGGAGCGCAACCTCGATGACATAAGTCAACTTGTAGGGGACTAGCAGGATTGTCAAATTGCGGTACCATGCGGTGAAGTTGGTTCCATCAGTTTTCAGCTTCTCCTTCTCTAGGAACATGCTAAGGTTGAAGGTTGGTGGGCGAGACATCTACAATGGATTTGCAAAGTATTTATACCATGTTCATAATATTGAGTTCAAGTTTTAATTTACGTTATTAAACTAAAACAAAAGGAACTCCCACTCAAAAAACATCCGTCAATTCGTTTGGTGATCACACAATCCTAATCCAATACACCACCCCCAATCGTCACGGCCGGTAGTGCAATTTCAAAGGTAGACATTCTCAATGTCAAACACATCACATGTGACTCATGCTCGACCTTTTGGTCTCTTGTGTTCTGAGGCCACATTTGTACATTCTAGGCTTGCCAATTCTAACTTGTGTGTATTAAAGTGCAACATGGCTTACACCCACCATATGCGAACACAAATATGTGTGACACCCGATCATCACGGTGTGCCTCATAACGGAGAAATTTCTTGGTGGTGCACACATAGAGGGGAACACTATAATTGGAATTATGTGAGGGTTCATCCTATTATGCTACTATCGTATATCCTAATACACAATCACAATACGATGCAAATAGAATACTTCAAAAGTATGGTGTCATGACATGGTTGCAGTGCCTTGATCGCCATCAAGAGATCCAATGAAAATGTTTCATAAACTTACCATTACCATGTCATGACACACGCCCCTGCAAAATAAAGTTAGACGCCTCTACTTTATCTATTACAATTTTTACATGGCTTTAGGGCTTTCGTGGTAGAACCCATTCCCGCTTACGAACGTAGAGCCACAACATGGATTCAATGATTTTCATTTTTCTTCCCTTTTTGGGGCCCTCCGATGTAAATGCCATATCAACTACTGTAAAGAGACAGACACCCCCAAAGCCACTTTCTTGTGGACCAGTCTCGTGAATCACCACGTAATGTCGGTTGGGGGCCGCTTCATCAAAAAGTACCGCAATATAAAAAGGTACACGAAAGAGGGTAGCAACTAGAAAATCAATGCCCACATATTGCTATGTGTTCTATCCGTACGACATGCCTATCCATAGACCCGCTCTGATACCACTATCGAGATCTGAAGCAGAAAACAAAAAATCTAACTACACGAACACTAATACCAGGATCTATACTATGTAGACATAAGTAATAGAAATGAAGATGGTATTCATACCCTTGAATACCGAGAAATGCCTTACGCAGGAAGGCGTATGCTGATGAAGACGAGCAGCTCCAAGCGCCCCAAGTGTGGTGCCTCCGAAGTTCTACACACGTCTAGTGTAGGTGATGTCTCCCGGGCTCCGATCTAGCCGAGTAGCGGAAGAAGAAAGATGGAAGACCAAAGATCAAACAACGGTAGTGCGAAGGTGGAGAATTGATACGTTGCTAACGTATCTATAATTTTTGATGTTCCATGCTTGGTTTATATGTACTTTCTTATGTTTGGTCCACACTTTGGAGTATTTTTACACTTTCTTGGACTAACCTATTAACAAGATGCCACAGTGACATATGCCTGTTTTCTGCTGTTTTTGGTTCCAGGAAAGTCAGAAAATGAATATTCTCGAAATTGGACGGGACAAAAGCCAAAGTCAATATTTCACACGGAGCCAGAATACGAGACGGAGCGGGGCCAGGGGCCGCCCAAACCACCTGGCCATGTGGCCAGGCCTGGCCCACGCCAGGGGGTGGTGTGGCCTCCTAGGGCACCCCCTCGGTCTCCCCTTTCTCCTATATATTGCCTCCAATACAGAAACCCTAAGGACCCGATCAAAATTCCACGAAAGAGTCTGTAGCTGCCGTCATCTCCATCCCTAGATCGAGAGGGATCTGAAGCTCTTCCCGGCACCCTGCCGGAGGGGAGAATTCACCCTGGAGGCCTTCTTCATCACCATGCAATCCTCCGGTGTGATACGTGAGTAGTTCATCCCTGGACTACGGGTCCATGTAGTAGCTAGATGGTTGGTTCTTCTCCTTTGTGCTACCATGTCTAGATCTTGTGAGCTTCGTTCATGATCAAGATCATCTATTTGTAATCCTACATGTTGTGTTTGCGGGGATCCGATGGATATTGAGATGCTATTTCAGATAGATTATTGATTCTATCATGTCTTTGTTATTTGTGATCTTGCATGCTCTCCGTTGTTAGTAGATATCTTGGCCGAGTAGATGCTAGCAACTCCAAGAGGGAGTATTTATGCTCGATAGTGGGTTCATGCCTCTAGTAATCTAGGGAAGTGACAGAAATCTCTAAGGTACTAGATGTGCTGTTGCTACTAGGGAGAAAACAACAATCCTTTGTTCATAGAACAATCGTATTGTTTACTTTATACGCAATGCTTAATGCAATTATCTGTTGCTTACAACTTAATACTGGAGGTGGTTTGGATGATAACCTGAAGGTGGATTATTAGTCATAGATGCAGTTGGATTACGGTCTATGTATAATGTTGTAATGCCCAATCAAATCTCATAGGAGTCAAGATGATTAGTATATGCATGTATGCTTTCTTGATGTTTGTCAATTGCCCCGCTGTAATTTGTTCACCCAACATGTCATCTATCTCAAGGAGAGTCACCACTAGTGAACTATGGACCCCGGTCCTTTATTTTACCATCAATCTACAATTGTTTACTGTTTTCTGTTTATTTTCTGCAAGCTATTACTTTCTTCCACACAATACGTTAAATCCTTTGTTTTCAGCAAAACCGGTGAGATTGACAACCTCACTGTAAGTTGGGGACAAACTTCTGTGGTTGTGTTGTGCAGGATTCCAAGTTGGAAACAACACCTTGGAGGTGTTTCCTTGCTCCTAGTGGTTCGATAACCTTGGTTTCACAACTGAGGGAAAATTTGTTGTTGTGCTCATCATACCTTCCTCTTGGGGTTCCCAACGAGCGCATCGTATATTGAGCCAACAAGCATCTTTCTGGCGCTGTTGCCATGGATTGAAGGAACAAACACCCACGTCAACCACGCGCCATTAAGAACTCAAGTCCCTCGGGGTCCTCTCTTATATTATGAAGAAAATCCCCAAAGAAAATGAGAGATACGAGATAATGGTATGGTTTCCAAGGGGAGGGGTGACCCCTATATATAGTGGGAGGGGAGGGGCACTACCCAAGGGCAGGCGGTGTGGGACTAATCCCACAACCTCCGTCCACCAAGGGGGAGCCATCGACCCTAGGTGGGCCCCACGTGGAGAGCCCAATAAGGCTAGGATGGCTACCCCTACTCCCTTAGGCGCCTTACCCCTTTAGGCCTCCCCTCCGAGTGAGGCCCATTAGCAATGGTCTGCCTATTAAAATAAAATAAATATATATTTTTTAATATTAATTCAATTAATTAATATAAAACACATATATTATTATATCCTTCACTCCGGAACTCCTTCCGGACCCCTCCGATCAACATTGGGTGTTACACAGAACTATTCCGGTTTCTCTCTCTCTCATTTCTCCTGCGGTGTCGTATTAATCCCTATGTGTCCCCACCCTTAAGCGTGTCACCCTTCGGTTCGGAAGCACTCTGGACATGATCGATACCTCTCTCGTATCAACAATCATTAGTGGGACTTGGATGCCCATGATGACCCCCGTGCATTTCACGAATCTCATCGCTTGAACCTTCAACGTCGTGTCCTATTCCCTTTTCCACTTGATACCTAGTTCATCTGAGATTTGATCTTTGGTATCTCCATACCTAGTTCGATCTTGCAACTGATGAACTTGTTTACTCATTCCCATGTCGTTGCATTCCGTGACCTAGTCACACGCTTACAAGCTTTGTTAATGCAATGTCACCGAGATGGCCCACGTGTATCTATCTGCTACTTGGATTGGAAAATCATGGTCTTGATATGTACTCCTCTACGCGTTCCTTTCGGAAACCTGAGTGGCACCTCTTTGATCACCCTTTCACGGCTTGATACTTGATACCATCAAAGCTCCCTCTAGTAGTGGTGATTTGTATTATCTCACACTCTAAGGATTAGGTTGCAAGGTTTCCTTTGTTATCATTAGTGATGAACGTTTGTGACTAGATCTCATTATGATATAACTATTGTTTGTTTGTCTATCACATCATTCAACTAATGATATGACCTCACTTTAAATTGGCATCAATGCCCATGATCTCAAAACCCTAGATCATCCACTTGACCAATGAGCTAGTTTGCTAGAGGTAACTAGAGACACGGTTTGCTGACATACCACACGTGTATTAATGTTTCGTATTAACACAGTTATAACATGGGATGAAATGTATTATGAACATACAAGAGATATATCAAACAAAACACTTTATTATTTGCCTCTAGGGCATATCTCCTTCAAAAGCACCCAGTTTGTTTCGATTTGACTGCTTTTCTGAGTAGAAAGCTAGGAAAAGCCCAAAAAAACACCCCCTTAATGTGTGGTGAAAGTTTTTTTTGCGACGTCTTCCTCCTTCATCCTAATTTCATGATATCCACTTCTCATGTCAATCTCAGAAAAGAAATTTGCTCAGTTCATCCAACAAATCCTCAATGATTGGGATTTTTTTACTATTTGTTGATTCATTTTTATAAAATCAATGCATTTCGTCCAAGAATGATCTTTCTTCTTAACAAGTAACACAAGGGAGGAGTAATGGTTGGCACCATTTCTAATTACTCCCTTACTGATTAATTCCTTGATGATTTCCTCCGTGATCTTCTTTTGATGATGGGGTAATCTTTAGGGCCTTTGATTTATGGCCTTTGCATCAGGCATCAGAGTGTGCTATGGTCACAGTTCCTCTTTGTAGGTAGATATTTGGGCTCCTCAAATAACTCATTATAATCCTTCAACATTTTTTTGCATTTGAGTTGAATTGTAGTTTTCCTAGACTTGATCAGTCAGGACTGGTTTGACTAGTAATACTGCTCCAGATATGGAGTGCAGGAGTAGCATGTTCAGTTTCTTGCTCTCTTTTATTTCTGAGTTGCTTGGCAAACTTTCATCATGAAAGTTACGGTGTTGCCATGTGCAAGTATTGTTGTCATGGTCATTCTAGTTTAATTTAACTAGGCTTTGATTTTATATCCAATCTTCTCCTAAGATCACATCATAGCCTTTTAGCTGCAAAATTTTGAAATCATAAGTGAATGTTGTTCCTTGAATATTTTAAGAGCAAGTAGGAAAGGATAATTATGTCCATAATGTGTCACCATTAGGCACTATCACTGTCATCTTTGATGTTGTTACTATTGTACATTTTGCTGTTGCAACAAATTTAGGAGTAATGAAAGTGGTAGTGCTACTATGCCAAAAGCTATTGCCTCATTATCACCAAATTGCAGGGATAGGGTGAAAGCATGTTGGTTTGTCTTGATGCTTGGTAAGGCGTGCATAGAGAGATGCAATTCTTGCTTAGTATTATCAGTTTCTTCCTCACTATATGTATCTTCAGTGATATATACAATATCACCTAACTTTGTTGTAATGCTTGTATTTGAGAATTTTTTCTATTTTGCGCACACTCTTGTGGCGAGGAAACCAAGATTCCTTGCATTTGTAACACGAGTTCTTTGCTTTAGCTTGCTCAATGACTATAGTTGTTGTAGAGTTAGCTGGTTGTTTTGGCTCAAATGTTATTTGCCTTTTGAATGAGAATGGTTTCTGGTAATATGATTTCTATGGAGGTTGTTCTTGCTCAATCCTCCTTGTTAACCACATAGCCCTCAGCATGTCCTCTGGTTTATGGCACTGAATGTGTGCATGGATGTAGTCAATCAAGCCAGAGATGAAGCTATTAATGTAATAGTCTTCACGCAAACTTGGATTGTATCTTCTGAAGAGATTCATTACTATGTCAAAGTTTTGGATATACACTCTATTGTCGATGTTTGAGTAAGTGAGTGGAATGCCCTGACATTGTCATAGATGGAGCTTTTAGCAAATCTATCTCCTATCTACATGCAGACCCTATGTCATGGCAGGTTAGTTGTTAACACCCGAATTTTTAATCCTAGATGCCTGTTATGCCATACCTCGCAATCCCAGTATTACCATTTTTGCGAGACATAACAGATTGGATATCACAGTACATCATTCATTACAAACCATACATAAGGTCTTACACAAATAAGGATCTCATGATCCAGTCTTAATACAACAAACAACGGAATAAAATATAAGCGTAGCGGTGGGGTCCATCTTCAGGGGCACAGGCAATGCTGACGAAGGCAGATAGTCCTAGTTATCATAGCCGTCCTACTGGCCATCATCTTGGTAGTCTCCTTCATAGTCTGGCCATGAGAATAGCCAGGGACAAAAGCCATGAGTACTCTTTAAGTACTCGCAACCTACCACTAACAAGTAGTATAGTTCTAAAGTAATGTGCTAACTCTAAGTTTAACTATAAGGTTAAGTTTGAAACCTAAGCTGAGTTCAGAAGCAAAGAAAGATAAAATAAAGTTCTAGAATCACTTAAGTTGGGAAGCTAGTGTCATAAACACAACCCTGTTGTGTTCAAGTCGAGATTCATCATTCCTTTCATAAGTTATTTTGAAAACATCTGACAACGAAACAGTATGGCCATTCCAACTGTCCATAACCGCGGACGCGGGTATTCGAATAGTTTGACACTCTATATAGGTGGTACACTTTCACCACAAGATTCGATACATCTGTCAGGGATAACCCTGAATCATCATACTTAGTATGCAGATAATCAAACACAACCTTTCCTTTACACAGCCTAGTATAAGAACCTCTCCTATGAGCATGGCCTCCCAACCATGACCATCTGTCATCTTGGGCATTGCATAGGTGGATAACATTGAGAGGTAGGCTCAGCTCAAACCTCTCCCGTGAGGGAACTAATACTAATGCATATAAATTTCCAGCTAAGCCTTACCCAATTCAGGTATTGTGGTTGTACGGTAAAATTGGAATGGTATCGCATCGGAATCCAACCATGAGTTTTTGTAAAAGGGTTAAGGCCCATGCCTCAACATTTTCACCATCATAAACCTTTTGTGTTCTTCAACACATGTCAAAACATCTCAATAGAATGACTAATCATTCCAAGGTTTTCATAATTCATTTTCACCAAGTATTCCCATCTAGCGTGACTCAAGTTTTTGATCTACTCTAAACTACTAAGTTAAGAGTGTTCACTAAGGTGAAAATATGGGGTCAATCTCATGCCATAGAATGACATCTAAAGTTATCTAAATAGGTCAAGTTTTATACTCTTTATGCTACCTTCAAAACAAGTAAAGGACTTTGGTAAAGTAAAGGAAGTAAAGCTTTGAAAATAACACTTGGGGTAGGTAATGGTCAAAGTGGAATAGCCAAATCATGCCTAAAGCATCTACTTAGATTATCTAGCTTACAAGGGTTAGCTTGCATTGCTAATGGTGGCTTGCCTTGTGTAGTGCAGTGGTTGAAGTTTTCTTCCTCCTCTTGATAGAACTCCTCCTCCTCGAAAGATTGGTCGGTACTATCGTCTATAAATACATACGGAGTACACAATCACCAAACAATACTTACTAGTTTAATTAGCACTCTAAGGCACACATTTGATGATCTATTATCATCACAAGCATCACAAGTATTATTAACTAGCTACATTCTTTTTATTTAAGAAAAGTAATTTCTACTCATTGAAAATTAACTAAGATTTAATATTAACCACTTAAAATATGGGATCATATGGACACATGTCATCACCACATATTCTCACATGTGGGAATGTGATTTAAGGGTTGGATCATATTTACTTAGGCTTAAGTTTATTATTTAATGATTTAAAGTGACTAGAAATGCCTATATAGCATTATTTTGGTACTAGTCCAAAGTCACTGCATGTAAACCTTAATATTATTACATATTCAGATAGGTATGGTTAAATGTGATCTTTGAGAGTTGGAATCAACTCAAAAGGTATCATGGTTGATTTTATAAAAATGTTTGAATGTGCAAAATCTTCTGTCTTGTTATTTTTACTAGGAGAGATCTCTAATTCTAATTGAATTAAATCCAACGGGCTTGGCTAGATCCTTTCAGTAGCTTTCTAACAAAATTGGAATCACTCCATTTGGATTTGTAAATCTCTCTGAATGGATTTTTAAACTAAGGGACAGAACTAGGTTTAAAGTAAATAGAAAAATCTAAGTTTGAATTAAATGGGTCACGCGGGAAAGTAAATGGGCTGGCCCAGTGGCGTTCCGCGGCACAGAAGACAGCTGACAGGGGGTCCACCGGTCAGCGGCTATTTACACACGAAGCGGTACGGGGCGATGTGGGCCATTAGATTAGAACTAGGATCTACGGCCGGGGCTCGTCGTCAACGGCGGACAGGTCGCCGGTGAGGTCTAACCCTAGTGGCTCGGTGGGGTTGCTCAGGGGGCATACCAGGGCTCTAGCTACGGCGGCGATGGGGGCGATCTAACGTGCTGTCGACGACGGGCTCAGGGGTGGTCGTTGCAGCTCCTGAGGTGGACGAAATCGACGGCGCCTTCTCGTCCTCTACAGCGGGCTTCTCTGGCCAAATTCCGGTGAACAAGTGCTCGAGCTGCTCCGGCTAGAGGTGGGGAAGGACCAGTGAAGAGAGGGGAGTGGAATGGTGTGAGTGGTTTGTGCTAGGGTGGCCTCTATTTATAGCTCGATGAGGCGACCAAAAGGGATGGGCGGGCGACTCTGGCGAGGGCTGCACAGCGTGCTAGCGGCGTGGCTTGAGGTAGGGGACGGTGGCCTGCCTCCTGGCGGTGCTCTATGACTTAAATGCGTGGCTAGGGGCGGTGGCATTTGGTCGGGAGCATCCCGCCCTCTGGGAGACAGAGGCGGTGCTCGACACGGCGCACGGCGACTGTGGGTCGCGCGGCGGTGCACGGCCGTGTCTGGCGGGTTGCTGGGGTCGAGGCGGAGCGTCGCGCGTGGTCCGCGGTCGAGGCACGGTCTGTGGTGTGCTGGCGGCGTTGGCGCTCTGGTGCGCTCTGGCTGCGTGCAGAGGCTTAGTGCGCAGTGGTTCCTCGGTGGTCTAGGGGCTGGCAGTGAGCGTGGGGTGGACCGTGGGCGGTGGTGAGGTCACGCCGTGCTCCGTAGAGCGGCGGAGAGGGGTTGGTAGTCTGCTGCTGCGTTGGCAAGGTTTGGTCAGCGAGCATGTCCTCGGGGTGGCGTGGTACTGCTGCTAGGGACAAAGGGGTGGGGTGATTATGTAGGGCCACGTAGAGATAAAGAAAACGTTTTCCCTACGCGGTGATCCCAAGATCCAGCTCAGGTAGAAGGCCACGAGGATTACCACTAGATGCGCAGTTGCGGAATTGATGAAGCACGTCTCTTGATGCAGTGCAGTCCTCGCGATCCGTTCCGGTTCCACGATCCACGATCCGTTCTTTCCTCACGATCATCGAAGTGCTGAACGTATAACACCTCCGCCGGTATCCACGCATATGAGGAGGAGCGCCGGTAATGGACTGCTAGGTCGGTACGGCGGCGACAGGTCGGACTGGGGCTTGGGTTTCCAACACATGGAGTGACCTAACCTTGTGCTCTAAGCACCTGCGCCCCTGCTTATATAGGGAGTGGAAGTGGGCTCCACTCACTTGTGGCCCATTCACTAAAAGGCCTATATTAGCCCCTGCAAGTCTCACTTGCTGACTAAGTCCATGTCTCTATTTGGGTCTAACCCAAACTTGCTCCCGCTCGTAAGTGTGAGACCTGACAGGCTCATGGTAACCCGGACACGATTCCGAGTCTCACTCGTGATCGATCAGTTAGTAGCGGCTCCTAGCAGAACGTGCCAACTCCCAAGTACCAATAAGTCATGATGACATACCTTTCCAATCTGACTTTCGTCTGAGTCCCTTTTGCCTCACGATATACCTTGTCGGACTATAGGCGAATGATCGTCATCCCTTAAATAGTCCGACTCTCTTTCTCGATCCGAGATAAGTGATTCGTCCGACTAACTCTTAGTCGGCTGCCTCGGTTAACACTTAACCGTGATGCACATGGCCATGGTTTCTGAATCATATCTTCCGAGAGGGCCCAGAGAATATCTCTCCAGATGGAGGGGCAAAATCCCGTCTTGGTTATTCACATCACGCAGCTTGATTCTCAGTCGACCCGAACTCCGCCTTTATAACTGCCCAGTGACGGAACAGCGTTTGACGGAACCTAAGTCAGAGATCCTCAACTCAGATTGTGCAATAACCTCAGGTCTAAGGATTACATTGATTGAGACATGCAAATTACGACTTGTTCGTTGCATCTCAATATGGGTCAGTCCGACTCGCTAAACTCTTTAGCCGAATCCGTGTAAGTCGGAATAGCATCTCCATGCCCATGAAAAGTGGAACCTAGTCATCTGCCGACTTTCACATTGGTCTAAGTTGTGTGTCCGGCACAGCCTCAATGACCAAGGACAATTAGTATGAACAACATGAATATGTAGTTCCACAATCAAATCACATATTCGATGATACATATCAGCAGTTCATACATGTACCATAACCTTATGAACACACAGGAATATCATCATACATGATTGCCTCTAGGGCATATTCCCAACAGATTAGGTTTTGGTTAGAGCTAGAAGGGACAGAGTGAGCAAACTGAGGTCAAATGGGTGGCAAAACCCCGTAGAAACAGTGAACTAGGATTAGAGTGTGATTCATGCCTGCCAGGTGTTCGACACAATGGCCGCATGCACTCAAGTTTGGAATTTTTGAATGAATTTTGGTGAGTTTTCTATACACATGCTTAAGCCTCTGTGGTTGCTTGGGTCTTGAAAGTGGAGCTCATTTGAGTGGTTTTAGAATAAGTGTGATCTTCCCATATGAACTACATTTAATTTTCAAATGCCATTTAAAATTAGTGTTTGAAATTTTTTGGTAGATCACAAAGTGGGCCTTGGTACATCATTACATGTACTAGCAAGGGGTACAAAGATCCACATTTGTCTCTATTAAGAATTGAGCCCTAGGAATAGCCAAAGTAGGCATGTTGATTAAAATGGCACAAATGACCATTTCTTTCTTTTATTCATTTTGATTTGTTTTTCTTTGGGATTTGTTTGGGAATGATCTAGATGATGTTTATGTCACCTAAGAATCATTTTACAAGCAATGGATCACTTAAACAAGGCAATTCAAATCAACTCCTATTTTAAATGCACACACATATGAATGCTTTAATAATTTTAATTGCAAAAGTTTTTGTTAACCCTAATTTTGATGATTTTGGATCATAATAACCTTGGATTAGAGTTTTGGGATGTTACAAACCTTCCCCCTTCAACAAAATCTCGTCCCGAGATTTACGAAAGAAAACTAGAAACTAAAGAGATCTAGGAACTCTGTCCTAATGTAATCTTCTCGCTCCCAGGTGGCTTCTTCCTCGGTATGGTTGCTCCATTGAATCTTGAGAAACTTGATACTCCTAGTTCTGGTGGTTTTGTAAGATTCCTCCAAGATACGGATGGGTACTTCACGATATGTCAGGTCATTGTTGATCTCCACAGCTCGGTGATCTATGTTTTTGAAAACTTCAGTCTTCTCCAGCACTTCCAGGTATTTGCGAAGTAACGAGATATGGAACACGTTGTGGATGGCTGACATCTCTTCAGGCAGTTCTAATTGATACGATACTTCTCCTCGACGATTCAGAATCTTGAATGGTCCGATATATCTGGGGGCTAACTTTCCTTTTAGACTAAAGCGTTGTGTTCCCTTCAATGGCGAAACCTTGAGATATACAAAATCTCTGACGTTGAAAGTCAGGTATCTGCTTCTCTTGTCCGCATAACTCTTCTGTCTCGACTGGGTGGTCTTGAGGTGCTCACGGACTTTGTGAACCTTCTCTTCGGCTTCTCGAAGAATGTCGGGTCCAAAAATCTGACCCCTCCTACTTGCGACCAATTCAAGGGGATACGGCACTTCCTTCCGTATAGGAACTCAAATGGTGCCATTTGCAAACTAGCTTGATAACTGTTGATATATGAGAATTCTGCGAAAGGCAGACAGTCTTCCCATTTTGATCTGTACCCCAAAACACAAGCTCTTAACATATCCTCTAGGATTTGGTTGACTCTTTCAGTCTATCCATCAGTTTGCGGGTGATAAGAGGTGCTGAAGTTCAACTTGGTGCCTAATCCTTCCTGGACTTTCTGCCAAAATCTCAAGGTAAACTGGGTTCCTCGATCTGATACTATGGTCTTGGGGGTTCCATGCAGACTAACAATCCTAGCAATATACAGTTATGCTAGCTTCGAACTCTGGAAGGTAGTCTTGACAGGTATGAAGTGAGCTACCTGAAGGAAATATGCCTTGAGAGGCAATAATAAAGTTGTTATTATATATTCCTTGTATATGATAGATGTTTATTTTGCATGCTATAATTGTATTGATAGGTAACATCAATACATGTGTGTTTTATAAACAAAAAGGGTTCCTAGTTATGCCTCTCTTATAGACTAGCTTGTTGATTAACAAGATGATCAAAGTTTCCTGATCATGGACATTGGATGTTGTTAATAACAAGGTCACAGCATTTGTGAAATGATGTGATGAACATTCATCCGAAGTATAGCATTATGATCAAGTCATTATGTTTATATTGCTATAACATCATACAAAGTAGTCTTAGTCCTTAGACCATGAGATCATGTTAATTGCTAACACCAGAAGAGTATCTTGATAACATCAAATGTCACACCGTAACAGGGTGACCATAAAGGTGGGTTCAGTGCTACGAAGGTGTTATGTTGAGGCTCATGGATCAAGAGTGGAATTAGTCAATCCAGATGACGGATAGATATACTCTGGGCCCTCTCGGTGATATCACATTAAGATAGCTTGCAAGCAAGTGATGTGATCACTAGAATGTTATATCACAGGAACGAGAAAAGAGTGCATGTCGGTAACGAGATCAAACTAGGTATTTGGATACCGATGATCGAATCTCGGACATGTATTATATCATGAGACAAAGGGATTATATTGCTGACGTTAAAGGTTCTCACGATCACAGAAGTCATCGTTGAATATGCAGGAGTCAGTATGGATCTCCAGGTCCCGCTTCTGATTATTGATCTGAGAGGAGTCTCAATCATGTCTGTATTATTCGCGAACCGTAGGGTGACACACTTAAGGGTTGCCGGACACCATTTAGGAGCACATATGTTCCAGACAAAAGGTTTGCAAAGCGCAGGAAATGTTTCGATAGAAACAGGAATTGTTTCGATAGAAACCGGAATTGTTTCGGGTGAAATTGCAGAAAGTGGTTCTGCATGTAATATTGAAATGTTTCAAGGGGTTTTATGTGAATGTTTGTTAATTAAACTAATTAACAAAATAAAATAAATAAAAGAGTTTTATTAAATGAGAGAGCATTAAATTTGGAGAAATTTAATGCATTTAAAGTGGAGACTTTAAAAGGGAATGTGAAGAGGCAATTTAATGTGGAGGGGTTACCACCACATGAATGGGGGAGGTGAGGGGTCACGCCCCCATGCGCCGGCCATGGAGAGAGGGGGCACCCCCCCTCCTCCTATAAAAGGCCACACATTCCCTCCTTCATCCTCACACCTCCTCGTGAAGGATCTCTCTCCCCCTCTAGATATTCCCCCATGGTCTCGGATTAGCGAGATACATGTTCCCGGTGGCCTTGCGTCTAGAAGGAGTTGCTGCTTCCGCTGATTCGCTGGAGCGAGGAGGTGGAGGTTGTCCGGTGGCTTGAACGTGTGTGCGAGGACGGATGCGCTACTGATTTGCGGCGCTGGGACTTCCACACGATCTTTTGATCGGCAAGCGTACGACTACATCAACCACGAGTTCCTACACGTTAACAAAACTCGTTGTCTTCGAGGGTAAGTTCTCCATGGATGTATGTCCACCCGTTGCTCTGTATCTAGTAGATAGATCTTGGCGTATAGTTCTCATCGTAGGAATTTTTTTGTTTTCTATGCTGCGGACCCAACAGTGGTATCAGAGCCTGATCTATGCATAGGTGCTTTGCACGGGTAGTACACATATGTTTATATGTGGGCGATGATGATCATGTTATTGCATCTTCTATGTACTTTGGATATTGGTGGCATAGTGGGATGAAGCGGCCCGGACCAACCTTACATGTCATCGTACATGAGACCGGTTCCACGACTGACATGCAACTTGTTTTGCATAAGTGGCTAGCGGGTGTCTATCTCTCCTACTATAGTCAATATCTGATTTACAACGAGTTGCTAATAACTTGGTTATCCTCATTGTGGTTTATGTTCGTAGGTAAGACCGGTTCTATCTCTGAAAGCCCTAAGCCACGTAAAACTTGCAATTGATAAATTAGAGGCGTCTAGTTTAGATCGTTGTTGGGCTAGTGTCTTGATATGGTATTGTTGTAAGTAGATGTATGATAGATACTCTTACAACTCACTTAACGTGTAAGTTCCAAAGACCTTGGCCTTACACACAAAGGAATGATAGAGATCATACCACGATGCAAATGATAGAGATCAAATGCATGGACCATATCACCTCACTTCACACATTAGATGTTAGCATCTTATATTGCTAGTTTGGCGCTTTTGGTAGCATTATAAGATGATCCATCATTTAGATATCAAGATAAAATGTGTTCTTCCTTAAGTATGCACCGTTTTGTGGATCGTGTTTTGAGGCATCACGTGATGATCGGGTGTTCTCGACTCTACGCTTTCATACAACGGGTGTAAGACAGTTTTACACACACGAATACTAAGGTTCTTACTTGACGAGCCTAGCATGTACAGACATGGCCTCGGAACACGGACCGAAAGGTTAAGCATGAGTCATATAGTTGATATGATGCCTATATAGATACTCGCCTTTGAAGCTACACCGACTCACGTGATGATCGGACTTGGTGTAGTGGATTTGGTTCATGTCATCACCAAAAGGACACGAGGGATGTCGTTTTTGAGTGGGAGTTCATTAGTAATTTGGACTAGTTGAACTGAATCTATCATAAAACTTAGTCTAAATATATTTTACAAATTCTATTGTAGATGGCACCACCTGCTTTTAATTTCAATGTGTTCATGGAGAAAGAGAAACTTGCTGCGAATGGTAGCAACTTCACCAACTGGGCTATGAATTTGAGGATTCTCCTCACTGCTGCACAAAAGCAATATGTTCTAGAGGCGCCGCTAGGCCCCCCACCAGCTCCTGATGCCCCTGACGAGGAAAATAGCATCTATATAACTCGTCAGGAGGACCACAACTTAGTTCATTGCAGCATACTGTATGGCCTAGAGCCAGAACTTCGAAAACGTTTCGAAAATGGCAATGCCTTTGATACCATGGGAGAATTGAAAATGATTTTCGATACCCATGCTGCCGTAGAGAGTTATAATGCTTCTGAAAAGTTCTTTAGCTGGATGATGGAAGAAAACAGCTCCGTTAGTGAGCACGTACTCAAAATGTCTGGGTACACCGATAAGCTTGTGTCCTTGGGAATAACGATTCCCATTGACTTAGGCATACATCGTGTTCTCCAATCTCTGCCACCTAGCTACAAGAGCTTCGTGATGAACTATAATATGCAGGGCATGAAGAAGTCTCTTCCCGAGCTTCTGTCAATGCTTAAGAGTGCAGAAGTGGAGATTAGGAAAGAACATCAAGTGTTGATGATCAATAAGACCACCGGTTTCAAGAAGGACAAGAAAGGCAAGCAGAAGGGAAAGAAGGGCGGCAAATATGTTGCCGCGCCTGAAAAGAAACCCCGAGCTGGCCCTAAGTCTGACACCGAGTGCTACTATTGCAAGGGGACTGGCCATTGGAAGCGCAACTGCCCCAAGTATTTGGCGGACAAGAAGGCCGGCATGGCAAACAAAGGTATATGTGATATACATGTTATTGATGTGTACTTGACTAGTACTCGCAGTAGCACCTGGGTATTTGATACGGGATCGGTTGCAAATATATGTAACTCGGTTCAGGGGCTGCGGAACAAGCGACAACTAGCAAGGGATGAGGTCACGATGCGTGTCGGCAATGGATCAAGAGTTGATGTGATTGCCGTCGGAACGCTGCCTCTCCATATGCCGTCGGGATTAGTTATAAACCTGAATAATTGTTATTTAGTTCTTGCACTGAGCATGAACATTGTATCCGGATCATGTTTGATGCAAAGTGGTTATTCGATTAAATCTGAAAACAATGGTTGTTCGATTTATATGAATAATATCTTTTATGGTCATGCACCTGTGTTGAATGGTTTTTTTCTATTGGATCTCGATAGTAGTATTACGCATATTCATAATGTTGATGCTAAAAGGATTAAACTTGATAATGATATATCTGCATATATGTGGCACTACCGTCTAGGTCATATTGGCGTTAAACGCATGAATAAACTCCATTCTGATAGACTTTTGGAATCACTTGAGTTTGAATCATTTGATACATGTGAGCCATGCCTTATAGGCAAGATGACTAGAACGCCGTTTTCCGGTTCAATGGAACGGTCGACAGATTTATTGGAAATCATACATACTGATGTGTGTGGACCAATGAGTGTGTCGGCGCGAGGTGGATATCGTTATTTTGTTACTTTCACAGATGATTTGAGTAGATACGGGTATATCTATTTGATGAAACATAAGTCTGAAACTTTTGAAAAGTTCAAAGAATTTCAAAATGAAGTGGAAAATCATCATAATAGAAAGATCAAATTTCTATGGTCTGACCATGGAGGAGAGTATCTAAGTTACGAGTTTTGCACACACATGAAAGATTGTGGAATAGTTTCACAACTCACGCTTGCCGGAACACCACAACGTAATGGTGTGTCAGAACGTTGTAATCGTACTTTATTGGATATGGTTCGATCTATGATGTCTCTGACTGACTTGCCACTGTCATTTTCGGGTTATGCACTGGAAACCGCTACATTCACTTTAAATAGGGCACCATCTAAATCCGTTGAAAAGACACCGTATGAATTATGGTTTGGAAACAAACCTAAGCTGTCATTTCTTAAAGTTTGGGGATGTGATGTTTATGTGAAGAAACTTCAACCGGATAAACTCGAACCCAAAGTGGAAAAATGCGTCTTCATAGGATACCCTAAGGAAATGATTGGGTATACCTTCTATCACAGATCCAAGGGCAAGGTCTTTGTTTCCAAGAATGGATCCTTTCTTGAGAAGGAGTTTCTCGCGAAAGGTGTGAGTAGTCGGAAGGTAGAACTTGAAGAGGTTATTGAACCTTCTCTTCATGAAATGGCGAGTAGTGCAGCACTGGAAGTTGTTTCGGAGTTGACTTCACCTAATGAAGAGAGAGCTAATGATATTGATCATGAAACTCCGAAAGAGGACACTACCGAACCTCGCAGGTCAAGCAGGACACGTGCAGCTCCTGAACTGTACGGCAATCCTGTCATGAATTTCATGATTGATGAAATAGATGACCCTGCGACGTATGAAGAAGCAATGATGAGCCCCGATTCCAACAAATGGCTAGAAGCCATGAAATCCGAGATGGAATCCATGTACAAAAACCAGGTTTGGACCTTGGTGGACTTACCTCACGATCGAAAGGCCGTTGAGAATAAATGGATTTTCAAAAGAAAAACTGATGCTGATGGTAATGTAACCATCTATAAGGCTCGACTTGTCGCAGAGGGGTTTCGACAAATTCAAGGAGTTGACTACGATGATACATTCTCTCTCGTAGCGATGCTTAAGTTGGTTAGGATTATGTTAGCAATTGCTGCATATTTCGATTATGAAATATGGCAGATGGATGTCAAAACTGCGTTCCTCAATGGTAATATTGAAGAAGAGTTGTATATGATACAACCAAAGGGTTTTGTCGATCCTAAGGATGCTGATAAGGTGTGCAAACTTCAGCGATCCATCTATGGATTGAAGCAAGCATCCCGGAGTTGGAATCTCCGCTTTGATGAGGTGATCAAAGAGTTTGGATTTGTCCAAACTTATGGAGAGGCTTGTATTTACAAGAAAGTGAGTGGGAGCAATGTGGCATTTCTGATATTATATGTGGATGACATATTATTGATTGGAAATGATATAGATCTTTTAAACAGTGTTAAAATTTATCTAAACAGCAAATTTTCGATGAAGGACCTTGGTGAAGCTTCATATATATTAGGCATTAAAATCTATAGAGATAGATCAAGATGCCTAATTGGGCTATCGCAGAGTACATACCTTGATAAGATATTAAAGAAGTTTAATATGGACGAAAGTAAGAAGGGGTTCTTACCTATGTTGCAAGGCAAGACATTGAGTAAGACTCAAAGTCCGGCTACGGCGGAAGAAAGAGAGATGATGGATAAGATCCCCTATGCATCGGCCATAGGCTCTATTATGTATGCCATGCTATGTACAAGACCGGATGTGGCACATGCTATTAGTTTGCCTAGTAGGTACCAATCTGATCCAGGTTCGGAACACTGGATAGCGGTAAAGAACATCCTCAAGTACTTGAGAAGAACTAAGGATATGTTTCTTATATACGGAGGTGAAGAAGAGCTAGTCGCTAAGTGTTATGTCGATGCTAGCTTTGACACCGATCCGGATGACTCTAAGTCTCAATCCGGATTCGTATTTCTCTTGAACGGAGTAGCAGTTAGTTGGAGGAGTTCCAAACAACCTGTGGTGGCTGGATCAACAACGGAGGCGGAATATGTTGCTGCTTCAGAAGCGGCGCAGGAGGCAGTTTGGATGAAAGAGTTCATTACAGAACTGGGTGTGGTTCCCAGTGCGTTGGACCCGATAGTGATCTATTGTGACAACAATGGAGCCATAGTCAACGCAAAGGAACCAAGGTCTCACAAGAATTCCAAACATATTAAGCGCCGGTTTCACTCCATCCGCGAGCATGTCATGGATGGAGATATAAAGATTTGTAAAGTGCACACAGACCTAAATGTAGCAGATCCGTTGACTAAAGTACTCCGTAGGGAAAAACATGATCAACACCAGAACTCCATGGGTGTTAGATTTATCACTATGTGAACTAGATTATTGTCTCTAGTGCAAGTGGGAGACTGAAGGAAATATGCCCTGAGAGGCAATAATAAAGTTGTTATTATATATTCCTTGTATATGATAGATGTTTATTTTGCATGCTACAATTGTATTGATAGGAAACATCAATACATGTGTGTTTAATAAACAAAAAGGGTTCCTAGTTATGCCTCTCTTATAGACTAGCTTGTTGATTAACAAAATGATCAAGGTTTCCTGATCATGGACATTGGATGTTGTTAATAACAAGGTCACAACATTTGTGAAATGATGTGATGAACATTCATCCGAAGTATAGCATTACGATCAAGTCATTATGTTTACATTGTTATAACATCAGACGAAGTAATCTTTATCCTTAGACCATGAGATCATATTAATTGCTAACACCGGAAGAGTATCTTGATAACATCAAACGTCACACCGTAACAGGGTGACCATAAAGGTGGGTTCAGTGCTACGAAGGTGTTATGTTGAGGCTCATGGATCAAGAGTGGAATTTGTCAATCCAGATGACGGATAGATATACTCTGGGCCCTCTCGGTGATATCACATTAAGATAGCTTGCAAGCAAGTGATGTGATCACTAGAATGTTATATCACGGGAACGAGAAAAGAGTGCATGTCGGTAACGAGATCAAACTAGGTATTTGGATACCGATGATCGAATCTCGGACATGTATTATATGATGAGACAAAGGGATTAAATTGCTGACGTTAAAGGTTCTCACGATCACATAAGTCATCGTAGAATATGCAGGAGTCAGTATGGATCTCCAGGTCCCGCTTCTGATTATTGATCTGAGAGGAGTCTCAATCATGTCTGCATTATTCGCGAACCATAGGGTGACACACTTAAGGGTTGCCGGACACCATTTAGGAGCACATATGTTCCAGACAAAAGGTTTGCAAAGCGCAGGAAATGTTTCGATAGAAACGTATCGAAACCGGAATTGTTTCGGGTGAAATTGCAGAAAGTGGTTCTGCATGTAATATTGAAACGTTGCAAGGGGTTTTATGTGAATGTTTGTTAATTAAAGTAATTAACAAAATTCTGAATAAAATAAATAAAAGAGTTTTATTAAATGAGAGAGCATTAAATTTGGAGAAATTTAATGCATTTAAAGTGGAGACTTTAAAAGGGAATGTGAAGAGGCAATTTAATGTGGAGGGGTTACCACCACATGAATGGGGGAGGTGAGGGGTCACCCCCCCATGCGTCGGCCATGGAGAGAGGGGGCACCCCCCTCCTCCTATAAAAGGCTACCCATTCCCTCCTTCATCCTCACACCTCCTCTTGAAGGATCTCTCTCCCCCTCTAGATATTCCCCCATGGTCTCGGATTAGCGAGATACATGTTCCTGGTGGCCTTGCGTCTGGAAGGAGTTGCTGCTTCCGCTGATTCGCTGGAGCGAGGAGGTGGAGGTTGTCCGGTGGCTTGAACGTGTGTGCGAGGACGGATGCGCTGCTGATTTGCGGCGCTCGGACTTCCACACAATCTTGAGATCGGCAAGCGTACGACTACATAAACCACGAGTTCCTACTCGTTAACAAAACTCGTTGTCTTCAAGGGTAAGTTCTCCATGGATGTATGTCCACCTGTTGCTCTGTATCTAGTAGATAGATCTTGGCGTATAGTTCTCATCGTAGGAAATTTTTTGTGTTCTATGCTGCGGACCCAACACTACCTTGGACAGTCTATCAACTATGACCCATATTGAGTCATTTCCCCTACTGGAAATAGGCAAACCGGTGATAAAGTCCATTCCTACGGAATCCCATTTCCATTCTGGCATCTGCAATGGTTGCAATAGTCCTGCGGGTCTCTGATGCTCTGCTTTGACTCTTTGACAGATGTCGCACTTGGTGATGTAGCTTCCAAATTCTCTCTTCATCTTGTGCCACCAAAATTGCTCTTTCAAATCTTGATACATCTTCGCTCCTCCGGGGTGGATAGAATAAAGAGTATCATGAGCTTCCTGCATGATGACTTGCTTCAGCTCTGAATCGGCTGGCACACAGATATGTCCTTTGTACCACATAACTCGTTCGTCTTTAGTGAATCCTAGTACCTTTCCTGTACCAATACGATGTTTGATTCCGTCGATACTTTCATTTCCCTTCTGGGCTTCCTTTATTTGGCTAATCAAAGTGGGTTGAAGTTCAATACTAGCTAAGAATCCTTTGCTAACCAGCTCAGTTCTAAACTGCTCCAACTCCTCATACAAACTTGGCTGCTTCTCTCTAATCATGGTGTTTAGCCTACAAGGCAATCTGCTAAGGGCATCCGCTACCACATTGGCTTTCCCGGGGTGATAGTGAATGTGAAGGTCATAATCCTTGATTAACTCTATCCATCTCCTTTGCCACATATTCAGCTCCTTCTGAGTAAAAATATACTTCAAGCTCTTGTGATCTGAGTAAATCTCATAGCGATTACCCATCAGATAATGACGCCATGTCTTTAATGCCAAAACTATGGCTGCTAGTTCAAGGTCATGAGTAGGATAGTTCTGCTCATGCTGCTTCAGTTGTCAAGACAGATAAGCGATAACCTTGCCTTCTTGCATCAATACACATCTGAGACCAATCTTGGATGCATCACAATATACATCAAACGGCTTCTTGATGTCCGGCATGATCAATATTGGGGCTGATATCAATCTCTTCTTCAGTTCTTGAAAACTGGCTTCACATTTTTCGGTCCATTCAAATTTCTTGTCCTTCTTTAACAATTGGGTCATGGGTCTGGCGATGCTCGAGAATCCTTCTACGAACTTGCGGTAGTATCCCGCTAATCCAAGAAATGCACGGACTTGGGTTTGAGTGGTTGGGGCTTCCCATTCTTCGACATCTTTGATCTTGGCAGGATCAACAAAGACACCTTCGGCAGACACAATATGTCCTAGGAATCCTACTTCTTTTAGCCAAAACTCACACTTGCTGAACTTGGCATACAACCGATGCTCTCTCTTAGGGTTTCTAGAATGATTCTCAGATGTTGCTCATGCTCTTCTTATGACTTGGAGTATATAAGGATGTCGTCGATAAACACAACTACGAACTTATCTAGGAAACTCATAAAGATCTTATTCATGAGATTCATGAAATAAGCAGGGGCATTGGTTAATCCAAAAGACATAACCGTATACTCGTATAAACTATAGCGAGTAGTAAAGGCAGTCTTTGGAATATCCGTTGCATGAATCTTAAGTTGATGATAACCAGTCCTAATATCAATCTTTGAGAATACCTGAGCTCTGAAGGAAATATGCCCTGAGAGGCAATAATAAAGTTGTTATTATGTATTCCTTATATATGATAGATGTTTATTTTGCATGCTATAATTGTATTGATCGGAAACATCAATACATGTGTGTTTAATAAACAAAAAGGGTTCCTAGTTATGCCTCTCTTATAGACTAGCTTGTTGATTAACAAGATGATCAAGGTTTCGTGATCATGGACATTGGACGTTGTTAATAACAAGGTCACAACATTTGTGAAATGATGTGATGAACATTCATCCGAAGTATAGCATTACGATCAAGTCATTATGTTTACATTGCTATAACATCATACGAAGTAATCTTTATCCTTAGACCATGAGATCATGTTAATTGCTAACACCGGAAGAGTATCTTGATAACATCAAACATCACACCATAACAGGGTGACTATAAAGATGGGTTCAGTACCACGAAGGTGTTATGTTCAGGCTCATGGATCAAGAGTGGAATTTGTTAATCCCGATCACGGATACATATACTCTGGGCCCTCTCGGTGATATCACATTAAGATAGCTTGCAAGCAAGTGATGTGATCACTAGAATGTTATATCACGGGAACGAGAAAAGAGTGCATGTCGGTAACGAGATCAAACTAGGTATTTGGATACCGATGATCAAATCTCGGACATGTATTATATCATGAGACAAAGGGATTAAATTACAAGCGTTAAAGGTTCTCACGATCACAGAAGTCATCGTTGAATATGCAAGAGTTAGTATGGATCTCTAGGTCCCGCTTCTGATTATTAATCTGAGAGGAGTCTCAATCATGTCTGCATTATTCACGAACCATAGGTTGACACACTTAAGAGTTACCGGACACCATTTTGGAGCACATATGTTTCAGATGAAAGAATTGCAAAGCGCGGGAATTGTTTCGATAGAAACCGGAAATTTTTTCGGGTGAAATTGCAGAAAGTGGTTCTGCATGTGATATTGGAATATTGCAAGGGGTTATATGTGAATGTTTGTTATTTAAAGTAATTAACAAAATTCTGAATAAATTTAATAAAAGAGTTTTATTAAATGAGAGAGCATTAAACTTAGAGAATTTTAATGCATTTAAAGTGGGGACTTTAAAAGGGAATGTGAAGAGGCATTTTAATGTGGAGGGGTTACCACCACATAAATGGAGGAGGTGAAGGGGCGCCTCCATGAGGCGTCGGCCATGGAGGGGGTACCCCCCTCCTCCTATAAAAGGCCACCCTCTTCCTACTTCTTCCACACACCTCCTCGTGAAGGATCTCTCTCCCCCTCTAGAGTTATTCCCCCATGGTCTCGGATTAGCGAGATACATGTTCCCGGTGGCATTTCATCTGGAAGGAGTTGCTGCTTCCGCTGGATCGCTGGAGCGAGGAGGTGGAGGTTGTCCGGTGGCTTGAACGTGTGTGCGAGGACGGATGTGCCGCTGATTTGCGGCGCTCGGACTTCCACACGATCTTTTGATCGGCAAGTGTACGACTACATCAACCACGAGTTCCTACTCGTTAACAAAACTCGTTGTCTTCGAGGGTAAGTTCTCGTTGGATGTATGTCCACCCGTTGCTCTGTACCTAGTAGATAGATCTTGGCGTGTAGTTCTCATCGTAGGAAATTTTTTGTTTTCTATGCTGCGGACCCAACAGTGATATCAGAGCCTGATCTATGCGTAGGTGCTTTGCACGGGTAGTACACATATGTTTATATGTGGGCGATGATGATCATGTTATTGCATCTTCTATGTATTTTGGATATTGGTGGCATAGTGGGATGAAGCGTCCCGGAGCAACCTTACATGTCATCGTACATGAGACCGGTTCCATGACTGACATGCAACTAGTTTTGCATAAGTGGCTGGCGGGTGTCTGTCTCTCCTACTATAGTCAATATCTGATTTACAACGAGTTGCTAATAACTTGGTTATCCTCATTGTGGTTCATGTTCGTAGGTAAGAACGGTTCTATCTCCGAAAGCCCTAAGCCACATAAAACTTGCAATTGATAAATTAGAGGCGTCTAGTTTAGATCGTTGCTGGGCTAGTGTATTGATATGGTATTGTTGTAAGTAGATGTATGATAGATACTCTTACAACACATTCAACATGTAAGTTCCATAGAACTAGGCCTTACACACAAAGTAATGATAGAGATCATACCACAATGCAAATGATAGAGATCAAATGCATGGATCATGTCATCTCACTTTACACATTAGATGTTAGCATCCTATACTACTAGTTTGGCGCTTTTGGTAGCATTGTAAGATGATCCCTCATTTAGATATCAAGATAAAATGTGTTCTTCCTTAAGTATGCACCGTTCTATGAATCATGTTTCGAGACACCACGTGATGATCGGGTGTACTCGACTCTACGCTTTCATACAACGGGTGTAAGACAGTTTTACACACGCGAGTACTAAGGTTCTTACTTGGCAAGCCTAGCATGTATAGACATGGCCTCGGAACATGGACCGAAAGGTTAAGCATGAGTCATATAGTTTATATGAAGCCCATATAGATGCTCGCCTTTGAAGCTGCACTGACTCACGTGCTTGGTGTAGTGGATTTGGTTCATGTAATCACCAAAAAGGCACGAGGGATGTCGTTTTTGAGTGGGAGTTCATTAGTAATTTGGATTAGTTGAACTCACTCTATCATAAACTTAATCTAAATAAACTTTACAAATTTTTTTGTAGATGGCACCACCTGCTTTTAATTTCAATGTGTTCATGGAGAAAGAGAAACTTGCTGCGAATGGTAGCAACTTCACCAACTGGGCTATGAATTTGAGGATTCTCCTCACTGCTGCACAAAAGCAATATGTGCTAGCTGCACTGCTAGGACCCCCACCAGCTCCTGATGCCCCTTACGAGGAAAAGAATGTCTATATGACTCGTCAGGAGGACCACAACTTAGTTCATTGCGGCATACTATATGGGCTAGAGCCAGAACTTCGAAAGCGTTTTAAAAATGGCAATGCCTTTGATACCATGGGAGAATTGAAAATGATTTTCGATACCCATGCTACTGTAGAGAGTTATAATGCTACTGAAAAGTTCTTTAGCTGCATGATGGAGGAGAACAGCTCCGTTAGTGAGCATGTACTCAAAATGTCTGGGTACGCTGATAAGCTTGTGTCCTTGGGAATAATGATTCCTATTGACTTAGGCATACATCGTGTTCTCCAATCTCTGCCACCTAGCTACAAGAGCTTCGTGATGAACTATAATATGCAGGGCATGAAGAAGTCTCTTCTCGAGCTTCTGTCAATGCTTAAGACTACGAAAGTGGAGATTAGGAAAGAACATCAAGTGTTGATGATCAATAGGACCACCAGTTTCAAGAAGGACAAGAAAGGCAAGCACAAGGGAAAGAAGGGTCGCACATCTGTTGCCACACCTAAAAAGAAACCCTGAGCTGGCCCTAAGTCTGACACCGAGTGTTACTATTGCAAGGGGACTGGCCATTGGAAGCGCAATTTCCCCAAGTATTTGGCGGACAAGAAGGACGGCAAGGCAAACAAAGGTATACGTGATATACATGTTATTGATGTGTACTTGACTAGTACTCGCAGTAGCACCTAGGTATTTGATACGGGAATCGGTTGATAATATATATAACTCGATTCAGGGGCTGCGGAACAAGCGACAACTAGCAAGGGATGAGGTCACGATGCGGGTCGGCAATGGATCAAGAGTTGATGTGATCGCTGTCGGAACGCTGCCTCTCCATATGCCATCGGGATTAGTTATAAATCTGAATAATTGTTATTTGGTGCCAGCACTAAGCATGCACATTGTATCCGGATCATGTTTGATGCAAAGTGGTTATTCATTTAAGTCTAAAAACAATGGTTGTTCGATTTATATGGATAATATCTTTTATGGTCATGCACCTGTGTTGAATGGTTTATTTTTGTTGGATCTCGATAGTAATATTACGCATATTCATAATGTTGATGCTAAAAAGATTAAACTTGATAATGATATATCTACATATATGTGGCACTGCCGTCTGGGTCATATTGGTGTTAAACGCATGAAGAAACTCCATTCTGATGGAATTTTGGAAATACTTGATTTTGAATCATTTGATACATGTGAGCCATGCCTTATGGGCAAGATGACTAGAACGCCGTTTTCCGGTTCAATGGAACGGGCGACAGATTTATTGGAAATCATACATACTGATGTTGTGTGGACCAATGAGTGTGTCTGCGCGAGGTGGATATCGTTATTTTGTTACTTTCACGGATGATTTGAGTAGATATGGGTATATCTATTTGATGAAACACAAGTCTGAAACCTTTGAAAAGTTCAAAGAATTTCAGAATGAAGTGGAAAATCATCGTAACAGAAAGATCAAATTTCTGCGGTCCGACCGTGGAGGTGAGTATCTAAGTTACGAGTTTTGCACACACATGAAAGAGTATGGAATAGTTTCACAACTCACGCCTCCCGGAACACCACAACGTAATGGTGTGTCAGAACGTCGTAATCGTACTTTATTGGATATGGTTCGATCTATGATGTCTCTGACTGACTTGCCACTGTCATTTTGGGGTTATGCACTGGAAACAGCTGCATTCACTTTAAATCGGGCACCATCTAAATCCGTTGAAACGACACCGTATGAATTATGGTTTGGAAACAAACCTAAGTTGTCATTTCTTAAAGTTTGGGGATGCGATGTTTATGTGAAGAAACTTCAGCTGGATAAACTCGAACCCAAAGCGGAAAAATGCGTCTTCATAGGATACCCTAAGGAAACGATTGGGTATACCTTCTATCACAGATCTGAGGGCAAGGCTTTTGTTGCCAAGAATGGATCCTTTCTTGAGAAGGAGTTTCTCGCGAAAGGTGTGAGTAGTCAGAAGGTAGAACTCGAAGAGATTATTGAACCTTCTCTTCATGAAATGGCGAGTAGCGCAGCACCGGAAATTGTTTCGGAGTTGACTTCACCTAATGAAGAGAGAGCTAATGATATTGATCATGAAACTCCGAAAGAGGACACTACCGAACCTCGCAGGTCAAGCAGGACACGTGCAGCTCCTGAACTGTACGGCAATCCTGTCATGAATTTCATGATTGATGAAATAGATGACCCTGCGACGTATGAAGAAGGAATGATGAGCCCCGATTCCAACAAATGGCTAGAAGCCATGAAATCCGAGATGGAATCCATGTACAAAAACCAGGTTTGGACCTTGGTGGACTTACCTCACGATCGAAAGGCCGTTGAGAATAAATGGATTTTCAAAAGAAAAACTGATGCTGATGGTAATGTGACCATCTATAAGGCTCGACTTGTCGCAAAGGGGTTTCGACTAATTCAAGGAGTTGACTATGATGAAACATTTCTCTCGTAGCGATGCTTAAGTCGGTTAGGATTATGTTAGCAATTTCGATTATGAAATATGGCAGATGGATGTCAAAACTGCGTTCCTCAATGGTAATATTGAAGAAGAGTTGTATATGATACAACCAAAGGGTTTTGTCGATCCTAAGGATGCTTATAAGGTGTGCAAACTTCAGCGATCCATCTATGGATTGAAGCAAGCATCCCGGAGTTGGAATCTCCGCTTTGATGAGGTGATCAAAGAGTTTGGATTTGTCCAAACTTATGGAGAGGCTTGTATTTACAAGAAAGTGAGTGGGAGCAATGTGGCATTTCTGATATTATATGTGGATGACATATTATTGATTGGAAATGATATAGATCTTTTAAACAGTGTTAAAAGTTATCTAAACAGCAAATTTTCGATGAAGGACCTTGGTGAAGCTTCATATATATTAGGCATTAAAATCTATAGAGATAGATCAAGACGCCTAATTGGGCTATCGCAGAGTACATACCTTGATAAGATATTAAAGAAGTTTAATATGGACGAAAGTAAGAAGGGGTTCTTGCCTATGTTGCAAGGCAAGACATTGAGTAAGACTCAAAGTCCGGCTACGGCGGAAGAAAGAGAGATGATGAATAAGATCCCCTATGCCTCGGCCATAGGCTCTATAATGTATGCCATGCTATGTACAAGACCGGATGTGGCACATGCTATTAGTTTGACTAGTAGGTACCAATCTGATCCAGGTTCGGAACACTGGATAGCGGTAAAGAACATCCTCAAGTACTTGAGAAGAACTAAGGATATGCTTCTTATATACGGAGGTGAAGAAGAGCTAGTCGCTAAGTGTTATGTCGATGCTAGCTTTGACACCGATCCGGATGACTCTAAGTCTCAATCCGGATACGTATTTCTTCTTGAACAGAGCAGCAGTTAGTTGGAGGAGTTCCAAACAACCTGTGGTGGCTGGATCAACAACGGAGGCGGAATATGTTGCTGCTTCAGAAGCAGCGCAGGAAGCAGTTTGGATGAAGGAGTTCATAAAGGAACTAGGTGTGGTTCCTAGTGGATTGGACCCAATGGTGATCTATTGTGACAACAATGGATCCATAGCCAACGCCAAGGAACCGAGGTCTCACAAGAATTCCAAGCATATTAAGCGCCGGTTTCACTCCATCCGCGAGCATGTCAAGGATGGAGATATAAAGATTTGTAAAGTACACACGGACCTAAATGTAGCAGATCCGTTGACTAAAGCTCTCCCTAGGGCAAAACATGATCAACACCCGAACTCCATGGGTGTTAGATTTATCACTATGTGAACTAGATTATTGTCTCTAGTGCAAGTGGGAGACTGAAGAAAATATGCCCTGAGAGGGAATAATAAAGTTGTTATTATGTATTCCTTATATATGATAGATGTTTATTTTGCATGCTATAATTGTATTGATCGGAAACATCAATACATGTGTGTTTAATAAACAAAAAGGGTTCCTAGTTATGCCTCTCTTATAGACTAGCTTGTTGATTAACAAGATGATCAAGGTTTCTTGATCATGGACATTGGATGTTGTTAATAACAAGGTCACAGCATTTGTGAAATGATGTGATGAATATTCATCTGAAGTATATCATTACGATCAAGTCAGTATGTTTACATTGATATAACATCATATGAAGTAATCTCTATCCTTAGACCATGAGATCATGTTAATTGCTAACACCGGAAGAGTATCTTGATAACATCAAACGTCACACTGTAACAGGGTGACTATAAAGATGGGTTCAGTACCACAAAGGTGTTATGTTGAGGCTCATGGATCAAGAGTGGAATTTGTCAATCCCGGTGACGGATAGATATACTCTAGGCCCTCTCTGTGATATCACATTAAGATAGCTTGCAAGCAAGTGATGTGATCACTAGAATGTTATATCACGGGAACGAGAAAAGAGTGCATGTCGGTAACGAGATCAAACTAGGTATTTGGATACCAATGATCGAATCTCGGACATGTATTATATCATGAGACAAAGGGATTAAATTACAAGCGTTAAAGGTTCTCACGATCACAGAAGTCATCGTTGAATATGCAGGAGTTAGTATGGATCTCCAGGTCCCGCTTCTGATTATTGATCTGAGAGGAGTCTTTATCATGTCTGCATTATTCACGAACCGTAGGGTGACACACTTAAGAGTTACCGGACACCATTTTGGAGCACATATGTTTCAGACGAAAGAATTGCAAAGTGCATGAATTGTTTCGATAGTAACCGGAAATTGTTTCGGGTGAAATTGCAGAAAGTGGATTTGCATGTGGTATTGAAATATTGCAAGGGGTTATATGTGAATGTTTGTTAATTAAAGTAATTAACAAAATTCTGAATAAATTTAATAAAAGAGTTTTATTAAATGAGAGAGCATTAAACTTAGAGAATTTTATTGCATTTAAAGTGGGGACTTTAAAAGGGAATGTGAAGAGGCATTTTAATGTGGAGGGGTTACCACCACATGAATGGAGGAGGTGAAGGGGCACCTCCATGAGGCGCCGGCCATGGAGGGGGTACCCCCCCTCCTATAAAAGGTCACCCTCTTCCTCCTTCTTCCTCACACCTCCTCGTGACGGATCTCTCTCCCCCTCTAGAATTATTCCCCCATGGTCTCGGATTAGCGAGATACATGTTCCCGGTGGCATTTCGTCTAGAAGGAGTTGCTGCTTCCGCTGGATCGCTGGAGCGAGGAGGTGGAGGTTGTCCTGTGGCTTGAACGTTTTTGCGAGGACGGATGCGCTGCTGATTTGCGGCGCTCGGACTTCCACACGATCTTGAGATCGGCAAGTGTACGACTACATCAACCACGAGTTCGTACTCGTTAACAAAACTCATTGTCTTGGAGGGTAAGTTCTCGTTGGATGTATGTCCACCCATTGCTCTGTACCTAGTAGATAGATCTTGGCATGTAGTTCTCATCGTAGGAAATTTTTTGTTTTCTATGCTGCAGACCCAACAAGCTCTAGTCAACTGATCAAATAGATCCTCTATTTTTGGCAAGGGGTACTTGTTCTTGATGGTGACGGCATTCAACTTTCTGTAATCTGTGCACAAACGGTTGCCTCCATCTTTCTTGTCGACGAATAACACTGGTGATCTCCATGGCGATGCGCTTGGTTGAATCAAGCATGTTGCTAACATAGCATCCAACTACTTCTTCAGTTCCACTAACTCTGAGGGGTTCATGCTATAGGGTCTCTGGGCTATGGGTCCGGTTCCAGGGATTAGTTCGATAATGAACTCAATATCCCTATCCGGGGGCATACCTGGCAATTCATCTGGGAATACGTCGGGGTATTCACAGACTACTCTTACTTGGTCTATGGTGGGTAGGTCTAGACTCTTGTTGCACTTGAATTGACGAGGTAAGGTTTCAGATATATGCTCTACTGTGACTCCAGAGCTACTGGTCATGGTGATGGCTTTCTTAGCACAGTCTATCATTCTTTTATGCCTTGACATCCACCATACCTAGTACTACTTCCAATCCTTTGGTTCTGAGTACTATTAGGTTGGCATAAAAATCTATCCTATGTATTCTGATAGGCACAGCTTTGCAAATTTTTCTAGCTTTTGTAGTTGACATGGGGATTTGAACTATCATGACATGCTTCAAGTTGGCTGGGTGAATCTTACTAGTGCATGCAAATTCTTCAGTGACAAATGAATGCGATGCTCCTGAATCAAACAATACCCTTGCTAAAACTAAGTTGACAGAAAACATACCCAGCACTACATCTAGCGCTTCTTGGGCTTCTTCGGCGTTCATGTGGAAGAGATGGCTGTTGCGGTTGTGAGGGTTCCCTAGGGCAAATCTTCTCCCTGGTTGAACATGACGCTGCTGTTGAGTTGGGGCATTCACATTGGCAGTGGCGGCAGTCTTCTTGGGACACTCATTGGAATAGTGACCCTTCACTCCACACTCGAAACAAGTGATCTGGGACTTGTCCTTTGCTGCGATGGGCACAACATTGCTGCCAGTTCTGGGTGCAGCGTTGTTGTTGTTGTTCTTAGGAGGTGCACGGTTGAAGTTGTTGGCATTGCCAGAGTTGTGATTGTTTCCTCCGGACTTCACATTGCCTCTGCTACGGTTGGGGTAGCTTAGGCGAGACCTTGGGGGTCGATTGTTCCTTGGTGCATATCCTGGTGAGGGGTTGGGACGGTACTTCTAGTGACTGTTAGATCCAGATTGTTGCATCATACGACGTGTGCGGTTATCGTTTGCCTGGTTAATCTTCCCTTCCATATGAATGGCAGAGTCGACTAGCTCTTCGAGATCCTCGAAGCCGATGTTGACGAGGACAGTCTGCATCTCATCATGCAGTCCGTTCAGGAATCTCTCCTTCTTCTTGGCCTCCGTGTTGATCTCATCAGGTGCATACCTTGCAAGCGACAGGAACCTGTCATGGTACTCCACCACAGTCATTCTTCCTTGCTTCAGTTCTCGAAATTCATCCCTCATTCTGGTGACTAGACCTTGCGGCACGTGGGTGTGACTGAACTTTATTTTAAAGGCTTCCCATGTCATCACTTGACCATGGTTCATGGTGCGGATAATGTTCCACCATGCTCTTGCATCTCCTGCCAGATAATGGGTGGCGAAGAGAACTTTCTCGTTGATATCAACTCCTGCAACTTCTAAGTTGTTTTCCATTGTCTGCAACCAGTCATCAGCATCCAGTGGGTTCTCTGAAGTACTAAAGATTGGGGGATTGGTATTCTGGAAGTTTTTGAGTTTGGATCCATGATGATCCTAATTTCCATGCCCTTGGTTGTTTTGGGCCATCTGAGCTATCTGCTGCAATGTTGCTAAGTTGGCCTGGCGTTCTGCCCTGCTTGCTTCACGGTATGCAACTAACATTTGCATAATCTGCAGCATTGGGTCTTGCGACGAGCTGCTCCCTCCTTGGTTTCCATGAGTCATTTGAAGATTGAGGTAGATAAGGGGGTAAGAGGGAAAGTTCTAAGGTTCATGGTTTTGGTTTCAAGCTAAAACTTTGAGTTTGACTCAGGTTTTTGCAACTAACTCCATTTCATTCATGCAAACAAGAACCCGATACAACACACACCACAACAAAGAAAAACAGATGGTTTTAAGAACCATTCTGCAAGCTACGATACAATGGGACTGATACATCTCATGCTACGACAATGCTCTAGTGCATCTACTCATCGTTGATGAAGTCGGAGTCCTCATCGTCAGTGTAGAAGTCCACCGCATCCTCCTCCAGAAAGTCGTCATCATTGCTGAGGTAAGAATCCATGTCTCCCTGGATGTCTTCACCCTCCTCTTCTTCCTCCTTGGCTGCCAGCTGAGCTTCCTGCTCCTTGACGGTCTTCTCGAAGTCGGCCACCTTCTTGCAAAGACGGGCGATGGTGTGATCTTTCTTCTCACGCTGGAGGCGAAGAGACTGACGATCCTTGACAAGCAGTGAGAAAGTCTGGGCCTTCTAGGCGACAATGTCACCGTTGTGGTTGGCAAACTCCCTAGCATTGTCCAATTCCTTCCGGCGATCATACAACAGGAAGTCAAGGTTCTCCACTTGACGCTTCAGCTCTGGGTGACTGGGCATCTCCATCGGCATTCCCATGAAGTCACATCTTTCATAGTGAGCAAAACGGGTTCCTTGGATTTGGTTGATACTGAGGGCACATAGACGTGCGAGAGATTCATGCATTGCCCTGGCTAATCCATCTAGCCAGTTGTTCTATCTAACGGAGAACTGGATTTTCCTAAACGTTGGTGCTTCTATGCTTCCTCTAAGATCCGCGGTGACTAGCCACTGTAAATCTCCTCCTGGGGGTCCTGGAAGTTGAGCTCCAAGAAACTCCGGATGTGGGCGTCCTAGTAACTCCGACAGTGAATCCAGACCCCTTTCGAAGATCAGCTGACCTCTGTTTCCCAACTGGTAGAACTTGCTGAACTGAGTCTCCATCTACACGAATTAAGGATGACGAAATTAGTGAAGTGATCAAGTGTGTCAAATTTTAAGTAGTAATGTAAGAATTTTGAGGAACATGAATTTTTTAGAAAGAATGAATTCCCAAGGATAAGAGAGGTAATAGTTTTTCATAAATACTCACTTTGGTTTGGAAATTAAGTTTTTGTTCGGACGTCCATTCTAACTAGGGTCTCCTATGGTCAGGATGGCTCTGATACCAACTTGTCAACACCCGTATTTTTAATCCCAGATGCCTGTTATGCCATACCTCGCAATCCTAGGATTACCATTTTTGCGAGACATAACAGATTGGATATCATAGTACATCATCCATTACAAACCATACATAAGGTCTTACACAAATAAGGATCTCATGATCCAGTCTTAATACAACAAACAGCGGAATAAAAGATAAGCGTAGCGGTGGGGTCCATCTTCAGGGGCACATGCAATGCTGACGAAGGCAGATAGTCCTAGTTATCATAGCCGTCCTGTTGGCCATCATCTTGGTAGTCTCCTTCATAGTCTGGCCATGAGAATAGCCAGGGACAAAAGCCATGAGTACTCTTTAAGTACTCACAAACTACCACTAACAAGTAGTATAGTTCTAAAGTAAAGTGCTAACTCTAAGTTTAACTATAAGGTTAAGTTTGAAACCTAAGCTGAGTTCAGAAGCA
The DNA here is from genome assembly GCA_910589775.1 of Avena eriantha. Lineage (NCBI taxonomy): Eukaryota > Viridiplantae > Streptophyta > Magnoliopsida > Poales > Poaceae > Avena > Avena eriantha. Next base: position 185,164,744 of record OU342746.1, read on the forward strand.
AAGAAAGATAAAATAAAGTTTTAGAATCACTTAAGTTGGGAAGCTAGTGTCATAAACACAACCATGTTGTGTTCAAGTCGAGATTCATCATTCCTTTCATAAGTTATTTTGAAAACATATGACAACGAAATAGTATGGCCATTCCAACTGTCCATAACCGCGGACGCGGCTATTCGAATAGTTTGACACTCTGCAGAGGTGGTACACTTTCACCACAAGATTCGATACATCTGTCAGGGATAACCCTGAATCATCATACTTAGTATGCAGATAATCAAACATAACCTTTCCTTTACACACCCTAGTATAAGCACCTCTCCTATGAGCATGGCCTCCCAACCATGACCATCTGTCATCTTGGGAAATGCATAGGTGGACAACATTGAGAGGTAGCCTCAGCTCAAACCTCTCCCGCGAGGGAACTAATACTAATGCATATAAATTTCCAGCTAAGCCTTACCCAATTCAGGTATTGTGGTTGTACGGTAAAATTGGAATGGTATCGCATCCGAATCCAACCATCAGTTTTTGTAAAAGGGTTAAGGCTCATGCCTCAACATTTTCACCATCATAAACCATTTGTGTTCTTCAACACATGTCAAAACATCTCAATAGAATGACTCATCATTCCAAGGTTTTCATAATTCATTTTCACCAAGTATTCCCATCTAGGGTGACTCAAGTTTTTGATCTACTCTAAACTACTAAGTTAAGAGTGTTCACTAAGGTGAAGAGATAGGGTCAATCTCATGCCATAGAATGACATCTAAAGTTATCTAAATAGTTCAAGTTTTATACTCTTTATGCTACCTTCAAAACAAGTAAAGGACTTTGGTAAAGTAAAGGAAGTAAAGCTTTGAAAATAACACTTGGGGTAGGTAATGGTCAAAGTGGAATAGCCAAAGCATGCCTAAAGCATATACTTAGATTATCTAGCTTACAAGGGTTAGCTTGCATTGCTAATGGTGGCTTGCCTTGTGTAGTGCAGTGGTTGAAGTTTTCTTCCTCCTCTTGATAGAACTCCTCCTCCTCGAAAGATTGGTCGGTACTATCGTCTATAAATACATACGGAGTACACAATCACCAAACAATACTTACTAGTTTAATTAGCACTCTAAGGCACACATTTGATGATCTATTATCATCACAAGCATCACAAGTATTATTAACTAGCTACATTCTTTTTATTTAAGAAAAGTAATTTCTACTCATTGAAAATTAACTAAGATTTAATATTAACCACTTAAAATATGGGATCATATGGACACATGTCATCACCACATATTCTCACATGTGGGAATGTGATTTAAGGGTTGGATCATATTTACTTAGGCTTAAGTTTATTATTTAATGATTTAAAGTGACTAGAAATGCCTATATAGCATTATTTTGGTACTAGTCCAAAGTCACTGCATGTAAACCTTAATATTATTACATATTCAGATAGGTATGGTTAAATGTGATCTTTGAGAGTTGGAATCAACTCAAAAGGTATCATGGTTGATTTTATAAAAATGTTTGAATGTGCAAAATCTTCTGTCTTGTTATTTTTACTAGGAGAGATCTCTAATTCTAATTGAATTAAATCCAACGGGCTTGGCTAGATCCTTTTAGTAGCTTTCTAACAAAATTGGAATCACTCCATTTGGATTTGTAAATCTCTCTGAATGGATTTTTAAACTAAGGGACAGAACTAGGTTTAAAGTAAATAGAAAAATCTAAGTTTGAATTAAATGGGTCACGCGGGAAAGTAAACGGGCCGGCCCAGTGGCATTCCGCGGCACAGAGGACAGCTGACAGGAGGGTCCACCGGTCATCGGCTCTTTACACTTGAAGCGGTACGGGGCAATGGCTTGAGGTAGGGGATGGTGGCATGCCTCCTAGCGGTGCTCTATGACTTAAATGCATGGCTAGGGGCGGTAGCGTTTAGTCAGGAGCTTCCCGTGCTCTGGGAGACAGAGGCGGTGCTCGACGCGGTGCACGGCGACTATGGGTCGCGCGGCGGTGCACGGCTATGTCTGACGGGTTGCTGGGGTCGAGGCGTGGCGGCGCACGCGGTCTGCGGTCGAGGCACGATATGTGGTGTGCTGGCGGCGTTGGCGCTCTGGCGTGCTCTGGCTGCGCGCAGAGGCTTACTACACGGCGGTTCCTCGGTGGTCCAAGGGCTGGCAGTGAGCGCGGGGTGGACCGTGGGCAGCGGTGAGGTCACGCCGTGCTCCCTAGAGCGGCAGAGAGGGGTTGGCAAGGTTTGGCCGGCGAGCATGTCCTCGGGGTGGCGTGGTACTGTTGCTAGGGACAAAGGGGTGGGGGTGATTAGGCTTTGGTTAGAGCTAGAAGGGACAGAGGGAGCAAATTGAGGTCAAATGGGTGGCAAAACCCTGTAGAAATAGTGAGCTAGGATTAGAGTGTGATTCATGCCTGTCAGGTGTTCGACACAATGGCCGCATGAACTCGAGTTTGGAATTTTTGAATGAATTTTGGTGAGTTTGCTATACACATGATTAAGCCTCTGTGTTTGCTTGGGTCTTGAAAGTGGAGCTCATTTGAGTGGTTTTTGAATAAGTGTGATCTTCCCATATGAACAACATTCAATTTTCAAATGCCATTTAAAATTAGTGTTTGAAAGTTTTTGGTAGATCACAAAGTGGGCCTTGGTACATCATTACATGTACTAGCAAGGGGTGCAAAGATCCACATTTGTCTCTGTTAAGATTTGAGCCCTAGGAATTGCCAAAGTAGGCATGTTGATTAAAATGGCACAAATGACCATTTCTTTCTTTTATTCATTTTGATTTGTTTTTCTTTAGGATTTGTTTGGGAATGATCTAGATGATGTTTATTTCACCTAAGAATCATTTTACAAGAAATGGATCACTTAAACAAGGCAATTCAAATCAACTCCTATTTTAAATGCACACACATATGAATGCTTTAATAATTTTTGTTAACCCTAATTTTGATGATTTGGATCTTAATAACCTTGGATTAGAGTTTTGGGATGTTACATTAGTAGCATTGTACCAGGTGCCTATCCACCATTGGATAGCAACTCCTTTTTTATACGCAATGGTTATTTTTGTTCTTTGTTCAAGTGGTGTCCTTGTTGCAACAAAATAGAGTTTAGTTCTTTGAATCCAAGAATCAACATCTTCCCCTCATATTATGGTATATTCATCTTTAATGGATCAACTGTTGGAACTACTCTTCCCATTTCCAAATTATGCTGGGTAGCAACCTTCTGTCATCTATTCAACATAGTTTCTTCATGCACTGTGTGTGGATTTATTTCCATCTAGGTTGTGGTGTTCTGTAGTTTCTCAATTTTATCAGGTCTATTGTGGGTACTTACCGAAATTTGAATGTCTCTATGGTGTTTTGGGGGTGCCATCCAAATTGATCTTTTTTCCCTACATATCATGCAACACACAAGTTCCTATTGGTTTGATAACTTGCTAACTTTTCTGCACGGAACCCGCTTCGGTGGAGTTTTAGGTGTAGTATTGTATTGTTCCAAAATCTCATCCTTTGTTCCAGCAAAAAGTTTCTCGAAGTTGGTCTCTATGTTGGTGTTGGTATGAATACTCACAAAATTGTTGTGGGCTAATGTGCTGAAATCAAGGAATTCTTTTCCATCTTCTTCTTTGTTCTGTTGGAGCATCTACACATCCATCTACAATGATTTCTAACTTGATCATACCTGTCGCATAGAATGCTGCCTCGTGAGCCATAGCTATCGTATGGGATTTTACACATGAGTAGGGCACTAGTGCAACCACATAGCATGTGATGATCAAAGCTGAGAGGGATTTAAGTGGTAGGTCTTTCTATCTGACTTGGAGTTGATGATCTTTATGCCCTCGTACAGTCACCATAGCTGTCGTGCCTCCATAGATGCACAGAGGTGAAAGGTATGTCCAAAACCACTTCCTAAACTTGAACCTACACACAAACTATGCTACTCCCTCCAGGCCGCCTCCTATAGCCGCTCACCTTCGCTGGAATCAAGAGTAAAGGGGAGGGATTTATGAGAGAACCCAACCTCTCCGAGCTCAAGATCCAATTCACCGCGGAGGCTTGTCTGGCTCTGATACCATTGAAGCCCATACTAAGTGATCACTCAAATAGGACTAAATATTCAGAGAAACACAACAAATAGCACCGAGTTTCAGAGATTTTATTTCAACAAACTGAGTCGATTACAGAGCTGATATTAATCAGATCACAAATAGTGGTGGTGGGGTAATAAACCCTAACAAGATATATGACAAAACCCTAGTGGGATTGTTGGCTAAATAGAGGAAACTGAGTTTAAAGACAAACTAGTAAGTGGTTGAATCTAAAAGCAGAGAAACATAGGAGGTGACATCGTCATCTTCATCATTTGCAAGTTGGTGCCAATAGGTATGAAGCAATCTGCATCGTCGGATGCTAAATGGATGGTTACAGTCAGATTCAACATGCCTATTCCTTATCAGATACAAGCTGGGTCTTAACAATAACCCATGCAACGAAAGTTTTCCTAAGAAAAAGAGAGATTTCTCAGTTCATTAATGAACATAATTACCATGTGGAGTAAGTATATGGACATGGGTTTTAATGATATTTGGGATGATGAGTGGATTCCCAATAGCTTCTGACGGAAAGTATTTACTAACTAGGGGTAGAACATGTTAACAAAGGTTACTAAGTTGTAAACCCAATGACTAATCAGTTGGATGACATCCTTATCGACCAAACAGATTGGTTGAGATGCATGTTGAGTTAAGGTTATTCCACTTCCTATACATGATATGTATCATTTTTTTGCATGGAATCCTACACAGAATGGTGTTTTCTCGGTCCGTTCAGCATACCATGTTGAATGGGAAGCACAATTTGGGAGGAGATTAAATGTTGGTCTAGGACTAGGACCAATATAATCTCATCCAATGTGGGAGAAAATCTAGAACCTAAAAACGTTGGCCAAGATCGAGATTTTTGTGTGGCGGGTTGAAAGAACATTTCATGGTTCCCTGTGTTTTGAGTGTTAGATAACAATACCGTGGAGTTTCCTCATGTGTGCTAAGTGTGTAGGGAATGTTTTGGTGTTTGGGGGCCCGGATTATCCGCCCCACCAAGGGCCGGATAATCCGGCCTAACTCATCGATCAAAGGTAGCCAAGGCGCGACGCTTGGAGTGGGTTCAGATTTTCTCTAGGAAAATCCGAATAGGGGCGGTTTTTCCTCCCCTGGCTGGATAATCCGGCCTTCGCATGGGGCCGGATAATCTGGCCCCCAGAAAATGATCAAAGGCAGCCAAGGCATGACGTTCAGAGTGGGTTCGGATTTTCTCCCGAAAAATCCGAACATGGACGATTTTTCCTTCCCTGGCCAGATAATCCGGCCTTCGCATGGGGCCGGATAATCTGGCCCCCAGGAGGCGCTCAAGGGCAGGCTCGGTGCGTCGCTCTGAGTGGGGGCGGTTTATCTGCCGGATAATCCGAGTCTGGAGCGGAGTTTTCCCCAGGCCGAATAATCTGGCCCTCACTTGGGCCGGATAATCCAGCCCCCAAAGGCTCCAACAGCTCAGTTGGGGAAGGGGTATAAAAGCCCCTTCATCCCCTTCAGGCATAACTCTTGATTCATTCGAAAAGTGTCAGACCCATTGCAAGAGCTCTCTCTCTCTCTCGATCTCCCACTTCACCCACCCAAAGGCTTCTATCTTTGGGGGAATTGAAGGAGGAGACAATCTACATCGTCATCACGAATCAAGCGCATCAACTCCTCTCCATTCATTTGGAGAAATCCCCGATCTAGTATTCTTATCAATATCTAGATCTTGTGTTTTGTTATTGATAACTTATTATTGTGGCAGCTTGTTGTCATTATGGGATCCTCCAATTTGGTTGTGGAGTTGTGCCCCGCTAGTTGTGTAAAGGTGCCAGTTCCCGCCTCGAAGGGTTCCTATAGTGGAAAGGTGGATTAGGCCTTTGGTGGCGGGATCCATCGGAGAACAGGGTGAGGCCTATTGTGGCGTGGTGGTCTTAGTACTACCCACCCCTCCAACACAGATGTACTTCCCTTAACAAGGAAGGAACCGTGGTAAAACAAATCGTGTGTCTCCGCGTGCTTCACTATGGTTCACTTGTTCCTCTTTCCACTCGCCTTTTACTCGCTAGTAGTTAGCATATAGGGAAATTCTTACTAATATTCTATCTAGAGAATTTACCTTTTGTGTCAAGCCTAAAATTGAAAAGGCATTAAAATTTGAAGTAGCACCTATTCAACCCCCCTCTAGGTGCCCATACGATCCATTTCAATTGGTATCAAAGCCCCGGCTCTTTATTCGGGCTTAACCGCCTAAGAGAAGTATGGGTACCAAGGAGAATGGGAATGAGGCTGTGGACAAGGTCACAATGGATGACCTCAAGACGTTGGAAACAACCTTGTTGAAATCCTTTGAGACCAAAATGGAGGAGATGCATCAAATGATTGCTCGCCTCACATCATCCGTAGCCCCATCTCCATCCTCCTCTAAGGCTGCCACTCCCTCATCCAAGGATAAGGCTAACACCGGATCCAAGGAAGATGAAGTGGTCGGTGAAAAACATAATGGTTCTGCCTCCAAGAAGGGAAGTGGTAAGGAGGAATATAGTGAGGTTCATAACTTATATTCCCCCGACCCACCTATCCCTTGTCCTCATATAAACAATAGGGGTGATCCACCCAAGCTTACTGCATCTTCATTTAATCAATGGCAATTCTTAATGAAGTCTCATGTATGCAGCTCTTCAATTGAACTTTGGAGGATTATCGAAGAGGGTCTTCATATTGGAGATCACACCAACTTGACAAGAAGAGGAGTTGTGGATAGCCAATTGAATGCAACATCTCTCCACATGATATAGCTCGGAGTGGGTCCCAAGGACATGCCCCACATTGAACATCTCAACACAGCTAAAGAAGCTTGGGATGCTCTCACCGACCTCTTTATTAGAAATGAAAGCATGAGAAGGAATAGGTATGATGCCCTTAGTAATGAAGTTGAAGGATTCTACATGTTGGATTGTGAAAACCATGAAGACATGTATAGAAGACTCAAGGGCATCGCAACAACATTTAGAAAGCATGGAGCCACTCACATTGATGATGCTTAGATAAAAAGGAAATACGTGAGTGCTCTAATGCCTTTTGAGCCAACAGACTTGAATAGCTTGCGAGGTAGACACAACTACCACCAAATGACGTCCAATGAAGTCATGCAAGAAATGGCATCATTCAAGGTTGCAGCTAAGAACGCGGAAGATGCCCGTGCCCGTGCCACTGGAATGCAAAAAGGGGTCAATGTTGCTGTAAAAGGCAAATGTTGTTGAGCAAGATGATGATGAAAGAGCTTTCGAGGGTGCCTCCATGGACTGTCCCGATGAAGTAAAGCATGCTCATGGTGAGTACATGGCGTTCTACGCAAGGAACTTTTGGAAGGATCCAGCCAAGGCCAAGTCGGAACTCAAGTGCAAGAATGGGTCAAGTGGAAGAAGAGAAAATGGCCCAAAACTGAGAGCATGTTACAATTGTGGAGATAGGCTACACTTTGTGGCTAAGTGTCCATATCAAAATAGAGAAGACAATGGTGGCAGGCTCATCCTTAAAGAAAAATCCAAGGCACCTAAGAAAAAGCCATTTATCAAAAAGAATGGCCCTTACAAGAAGCAACCCAAGATTGTCTTGGTGGCACAAGAAGAATATTCCTCGGCAAGTGAAGATGAATAGGATGAAGATAGTTCTCGTGAGGTGGCTGCTATAGCCACCACATCAACTCCATCATCTCTCTTCGACTCACCAAACGAAAACGTCATCAACAACAACGTCACTTGTCTTATGGCAGGAGGGCCCGAGGTATCATCTTCTAGTTCTTCATTCCCTAAGACTAACATAAATATGGATATGGATGATCATACTAGTCTTAAAATGAAAGAAGAAGTTATTGCTTTGGACAACTTTTTCACTAACTTGCAAGGTGAGCACAAACTTCATTTTGATGCTCTTATGAGTCAACTTGCCCAAGCCGAAGATCTCCTTGAAGAAAAGGGCAGAATTGAAAGAGAAGATGCCTTAGAGATAGCTTCCTTGAAGAATGCCTTGGAAGAAGAAGATGAAGCTCGAGTATCCTTGGAAGAGAGACTCGAATCAATTGAGGAGTCACATGAAGAAGTTGTGGCTCAGCTCATCAAAGAACGTGACAACGCTCTTGCCAAGGTAAAGAAACTAAAGAAGGAAAAGATTGAATTTGCGGCTGCTCATGCTAACTCTCAGAGAAGTTTGAGAAACTTGACATTGCTCACAAAGCATTGGAGAGTGAACACTCTACTCTAAATGAGTCTCGTGACCAGCTCCAAACTCAATTGGAAAAGTATGATGTGCCCAACACCTCCACACCATCTCGTGGACAAAAAGAACTTGCAAAGGGATCTCAACACAAAGGTAAAGAAGTTCTAGATGAGATACTTAGCAAGCAAAGGACAAACAATGGAAAAGAGGGTCTTGGCTATATTCCCAAGACAAAGAATAAGAACAAGAACAAGAAGAGCAAGACTGCTCAACCAAAGACTAGCACCACCACCAATGAAAAGTCTAATTATGATGGTTTTTCAGGGGCTAACAATCCTAACTTTGAGTTATATTGTGATTATTATGGTCATGTTTATGCTAGTTATGTTGGTCCTTATGATTGTTACATTCCTTGGTCTATTTTGGTCCCCAAGACCCTTGTCACTAACATGAGAGGACCCATTGAAAAATGGGTACCTAAAACCAAGAAGTAACTTTCTTGCAGGGCTATGCTTCCGGTGGGTCTAAATGGGTACTCAATAGCGGATGCACGAGTCACGTGACCGGAAGAAAGGAGATCATCATGGAGATGCGGCCAAATCATGATCATATAACCGTCTCCTATGGTGACAAGTCAAAATCTGAGGTATTGGGTCTCGGCAAAGTTGTGGTGGCTCACGATATCTCTCTCATGGACGTCATGCTTGTTGAGACCCTCAGTTACAATTTACTTTCAGTTCGCGCCCTTGGTAAGATGGGCTTTGCAGTTTTTATTGATGCGGATTTGGTGGTACTCTTGTGGAGCAAGTCTCTAAATGTCGCTTTCGTGGGATATGTCGAAAATGACCTATACGTGGTGGACTTTTCGGGGAAAACCACTACATGCCCGATGTGTCTTTTCAGAAAGGCTGACGCGGGTTGGTTATGGCATCTCCGACTAGCCCACGTCAATATGAGAACTTTGCAAAGTATACACAAGGGTGGCCACATCCTTGGACTAAAAGAAATTGTTTCCTTTGCCAAAGATCGTGTTTGTAGGGCTTATGTTGAAGGGAAAATGCATGACTCTCCTCATCGAAGGAAGACTATTATTTCGTCAAAAAGGATCTTAGAGCTCCTTCATGTGGACCTCTTTGGACCTCCATCTCATGCAAGCCTCGGTGGGAAGAAGTACTGCCTTGTGATCGTTGATGATTACTCAAGATACACGTGGGTCTATTTCTTCAAGTTGAAGAGCGAGACTCAACAAACGGTCATCGACTTCGTCAACGAGGTTCAACATCAACACAATGTCCCTATCCTAGCAATAATAAGTGATAACGGCTCCGAGTTCAAGAACTACACCTTAAATGAATTCCTAAGTGAAGAGGGGATAAGACATCAATATTCCGCTGTGTACACCCCTCAACAAAATGGTGTTGCCGAGAGGAAGAACCAGACTCTAATGGATATGACAAAGTATATGCTAGCTGAATTCAAGTCTCCATATAACTTCTGGGCTGAAGCAATCTCTACCGCTTGTCATTCATCCAACCGGTTATACCTCCATAAAATCTTGGACAAGACTCCGTATGAAATACTTACCGATAACATGCCAAACATCTCATACTTTCGGGTATTTGGGTGTAAGTGTTTCATTCTCATCAAGGGAGTTCATTTATCTAAATTTGAGTCTAAGGCTTTAGAAGGTATTTTTGTTGGTTATGGTGCCGAATCCCACACTTATAGAGTCTACAATAAGCTCTCCGGAACTGTTGTAGAATCTTATAGTGTGGTGTTCGAGGAAAATGATGGCTCCCATGCGGGGCAAGTTGATGTTTGTGATGCAGATGCTGAAATACCCCAAGATGCCATAAGAAGAATGGGCGTGGGATTTTTCCGCCCCATTGAGGAACCCCTTGTGGCGGATCGGGAAGGACAATGTTCTACTCATGAAGATCCCTCATCTACATAGACTCAACATGCTCCAACCACGGGAATAACTTCTACACCAACTCCACCAAATGCTGAAGGTTAACATGCTCCTGAATGCTCCAGGCCAGATTATCCAGTCGTCACCGGATTATCCGGTCACCACTCCACTGACGACCAAACTGCTCATCATATCGAAGAAACAGCTACAAGCCCCATGCCGGATTTTCCGGTTGACCCTGGATTATCCGGTTCGTCGCCAATTCAAGCAAGCTACAGGCAACCTGGTGAAGATGTTTCAGGTTCTCCTAGGCCAGATTATCCGGCCTCACCCTCGGCCGGATTATCCGGCCCTGAAACTCCTGATGATCAGCAGCCTCCTGTTACGGCTGTTGATCCACTTCAAGGGCAAGTTTCTTCATCTCCTACTACTGATAATCAAACTACTAATCAAGGTCAAGCAAATGATTCCAACAAAGACTCAAGCGATGAAACTATTCCACCAAGAGACAACAATCTTATTGAACTTCGTCACAAGGCTCATGCTGATCGGAACCTTGAGTTAAGGGGTCATACTCTTGACAAAGTTGTAGGTGATCTTCGACAAAGAGTTTCCACAAGAAGGGAATTGGCAAGTTTTGGTGAGCATCAAGCCCACATCTCAATGGTGGAACCAAAGAAAGTGTTTGAAGCTCTTGAAGATCCATACTAGGTTGTGGCTATGCATGAAGAGTTGAATAACTTTGAGCGCAACAAGGTTTGGAAACTAGTGGAGAAGCCCAAGGACTGTCGCAATGTTATCAGCACTAAATGGATATTTAAAAACAAGCAGGATGAGAATGGCATTGTTGTGAGGAACAAGGCGAGACTCGTGGCACAAGGATATTCCCAAGTTGAGGGCATTGACTTCGGCGAGACCTATGCTCCTGTGGCTCGTCTTGTGTCCATCTGTATCCTTCTTGCTTATGCTGCCCATAATAATTTTAAATTGCAGCAAATGGACGTTAAGAGTGCTTTTCTTATTGGTCCTCTACATGAGTTGGTATATGTAAAGCAACCCCCGGGATTTGAGGATCCTAACTTCCCAAACCATGTCTACAAACTCGATAAGGCACTCTATGGCCTTAAACAAGCCCCACGTGTGTGGTATGAGCACCTTAAAGAGCTTTTGCTAGACCGTGGCTTCAAAGTTGGGCAAATCGATCCCACTCTTTTTACTAAGAAGGTTAAGGGGGAGATCTTTGTATGGCAACTATATGTAGACGACATCATCTTTGGCTCTACTAATAAAGATTTTAATGATGAATTTTCAAAGCTTATGACTGACAGGTTTGAGATGTCTATGATGGGGGAGTTACAGTTCTTTCTTGGATTCGAGATCAAGCAACTTAGAGAAGGAACCTTCATCAATCAAACTAAATACATCCAAGACATGCTCAAGAGATTCAAGATGATGGATCTTAATGGCGTCGCCACTCCGATGCAAACAAAATGTCACCTTGAACTTAACCCCCATGGTAAAGATGTGGACCAAAAGGTATACCTGTCCATGATCGGCTCTCTTCTTTACCTCTGCGCATCTAGACCCGATATAGTGTTGAGTGTGGGGGTGTGTGCAAGGTATCAAGCAGCTCCTAAAGAAAGCCACTTAGTGGCGGTCAAGAGGATCTTCTGATATTTGGTTCATTCCCCTAACTTTGGTCTATGGTATCCCAAGGGCTCCAATTTCTCTCTATGTGGTTATACTGATTCAGATTGGGCTGGTGATAAGGATGATTGGAAATCAACTTCTGGAGCTTGTCAGTTCTTGGGAAGGTCTCTAGTTTGTTGGTCTTCTAAAAAGCAGAATTGTATATCTCTCTCCACTGCCGAAGCTGAATATGTTGTTGCTGTTAGTGCATGCACTCAGTTATTATGGATGAGGCAAACTTTAAAGGAATACGGTGTCAATTGTGACAAAGTGCCTCTTTTATGCGATAATGAAAGTGAAATCAAAATTGCGTACAGTCCGGTACCTCACACAAGGACAAAGCATATTGAGATTCGGAATCATTTTATTTAGGACCATGTTGCTCGAGGCGATATTGATCTATCTTTTGTGAGCATGAAGGACCAACTTGTTGATATTTTCACGAAGCCACTGGATGAAGCAAGGTTTTGTTACTTGAGGAATGAGCTAAATATCATTGATTCAAGGAGCTTGTCTTGATTACCCATGCACTCACTCGTACATATCAGTCTTATTTGTTCTAGATGTGGGCATGGATATAGGGGAGTGTGGTCCTAATTGATTGGGCTAACCCTCCCCCCATAATGCCGAAAGCAAGTCAAATCATTTCTCTTAATATCATTTTGTAATATGTGAGCTTATTGATGAGTATTGGTCATGAACCCAAGATATATCTTCGCGGTGTCATACCATACACTCCAACAAGGTGGCTTCAGCCACCGCCCTCCTCCATGAGAAGAGTTGGATTTATTTGGATCTTCTTGATTGTTCTTAGCCCATCTCATGTTTTTATGGGAATCACACTCAATTTTGGCTTTTAGTTGATTTGATTCTTGCACATTTGAGTATGTAGTACCATCTCAGTACAAGGGCCAGTACGAGGCTTACAAGCAGCGCCATGAGTTGGCCCACTCTCAGCAGCTCATCCTTCACCATGTGTCCGGTGCTTCTGGTGATCCCCCTGCTCCTACTCCTCCTACTCCATATGCTCGGTGGAACTCTTCTTCTAGGCTTAACTATGGAGAGCTGGAGCGTCACATGTTCCCTTCTGCGGCCACTGCTGATGATGAGGACGATAACACCGAGGAGCTTGAGGATGAGGACAAGGATGGGAACGAGGACGAGGACGAGGATGAGGATGAGGACTACGAGTGATGCATTGGATGCTAGCATCGCTCTTCTTCCTTTTTGGCTTCTCGATGCCAATGGGGGAGAAGTAGTTCTATTAGGTGTACGAGGATTTGCATGGGTCGGGCACAAGCATTTGCACTTTTTCTATTAGTTGTTTTCTCGCTTGTGCCCATTTAGCGTTGAACTTTAATTTGTGGTTTGTATGAAACTTTGTGTCTGTGGATTTGTGGATTTATCCTATGGATTATTCATATGGAGTCATCTATCTCATTGGATATTCTTGTGGCTATTGGATATCTATATCGAGGGAGGCGCGCTCTATGGCTATCATTGGATATTCTTATAATGCATTGAGGACGCTTCTATCTCCCTACCGGTGGTATGAGCTTTTCACATATGTTCCAATGATATAAACTTTTACCCTCTTGTGTGTATTTGTGATCAATTGCAATTGTTTGTATGCACACATTGAGGGGGAGTCTTTGTCTTTCATTAAATCATGTTGCCTTGTGAATTATCCTGCAAATCCTAGTATTGTCATCTAACACCAAAAAGGGGGAGATTGAAAGAACATTTCATGGTTCCCTGTGTTTTGAGTGTTAGATAACAATATCGTGGAGTTTCCTCATGTGTGCTAAGTGTGCAGGGAATGTTCTGGTGTTTGGGGGCCGGATTATCCGCCCCACCAAGGGCTGGATAATCCGGCCTAACTCATCGATCAAAGGCAGCCAAGGTGCGACGCTCGGAGTGGGTTCAGATTTTCTCCCGGAAAATCCGAATAGGGGCGGTTTTTGCCTCCCCTGGCTGGATAATCCGGCCTTCGCATGGGGCCGGATAATCCGGGCCCCAAAAAACGATCAAAGGCAGCCAAGACGCGACGCTTGGAGTGGGTTCAAATTTTCTCCCGGAAAATCTGAACAGGGGCGGTTTTTCCTTCCCTGGCTGGATAATCCGGCCTTCGCATGGGGCCGGATAATCAAGCCCCCAGGAGGCCCTCAAGGGCAGGCTCGGCGCGTCGCTCTGAGTGGGGGTGGTTTATCTGCCGGAGAATCCGAGTCTGGGGTGGAGTTTTCCCTAGGCCGGATAATCTGGCCCCCAAAGGCTCCAATGGCTCAGTTGGGGAAGGGGGTATAAAAGCCCCTTCATCCCCTTTAGGCAGAACTCCTGATTCATTCGAAAAGTGTCAGACCCATTGCAAGAGCTCTCTCTCTCTCGATCTCCCACTTCAACCAACCGAAGGCTTCGATCTTCGGGGGAATTGAAGGAGGAGATAATCTACACCATCATCACGAATCAAGCGCATCAACTCCTCTCCATTCATTTGGAAAATCCCTGATCTAGTATTCTTATCAATATCTAGATCTTGTGTTTTGTTATTGATAACTTGTTATTGTGGCAGCTTGTTGTCATTACGGGAGCCTCCAATTTGGTTGTGGAGTTGTGCCCCGCTAGTTGTGTAAAGGCACCGGTTCCCGCCTCGAAGGGTTCGTATAGTGGAAAGGTGGATCAGTCCTTTGGTGGCAGGATCCATCGGAGAACAGGGTGAGGCCTATTGTGGCGTGGTGGTCTTAGTATGGCCCACCCCTCCAACACAGATGTACTTTCCTTAACAAGGAAGGAACTACGGTAAAACAAATCCTGTGTCTCCGCGTGCTTCACTACGGTTCACTTGTTCCTCTTTACACTCACCTTTTACTCGCTAGTAGTAAGGTTTGCGTATAGGGAAATTCTTACTAATAATCTATCTAGAGAATTTACCTTTTGTGTCAAGCCTAAAATTGAAAAAGCATTAAAATTTGAAGTAGCACCTATTCAACCCCCCTTGCTTAGCCCAAAATATATCGAGCCCGTTGGGGAACCCCAAGAGGAAGTTATGATGAGCACAGCAGCAAGTTTTCCCTCAGTCATGAAACCAAGGTTATCAATCCAGTAGGAGCAAAGGAACACCCCAAAGGTGTTGCTAGCTGAACTTTGGTAGGGCGCACTACCGGTGCCAGCAGCAACATGGAGACTTGCACAACACAACCACAGAACTTTGCCCCAACTTGTGATGAGGTTGTCAATCTCACCGGTTTTGCTGAAAACAAAGGATTAAACATATCGAGTGGAAGAAAGTAATAGTTTGAAGAAAGTAAACAGAAAACAGTAAACAATTGATTGTAGATTGATAGTAAAAGAAATGACCGGGGTCCATAGTTCATTAGTGGTGGCTCTCCTTAAGATAGATGACATGTTGGGTGAAAAAATTACAGCGGGGCAATTGACAAACATCGAGAAAGCATCATGCATATACTACCCATCTTGACTCCTTTGAGATTCGATTGCTAGCATCTACTTGGCCAACATAGCTACTAACAATGGAAAGCATGCAAGATCACAAATAACAAAGACATCGTAGAATCAATAATCAATCTGAAATAGCATCTCAATATCCATCAGATCCCCGCAAACACAACATGTAGGAATTACAAATAGATGATCTTGATCATGAACGGACCTCACAAGGTCTAAACATGATAGCACAAAGGAGGAGAACCAGCCATCTAGCTACTACATGGACCCGTAGTCCAGAGATGAACTACTCACGCATCACACCGGAGGCTTGCATGGTGATGAAGAAGGCCTCCAAGGTGAATTCTCCCCTCCGGCAGGGTGCCGGGAAGAGCTTCAGATCCCTCCCGATTTAGGGATGGAGATGACGGCGGCTACAGACTCTTTCGTGGAATTTTGATTGGGTACTTAGGGTTTCTGTATCGGAGGCAATATATAGGCAAAAGGGGAGGCCGGGGGCTGCCTGGGCTGGCCACACCACCCCCTGGCGCGGGCCAGGCCTGGCCGCGCGGCCAGGTGGTATGGTCCCCCTCTGGCCCCTCTCCGTCTCGTATTCTGGCTCCGGGTATCCCTCGGTGAAAAACTAACTTTGGATTTTGACCCGTCCAATTCCGAGGATATTCATTTTCTGACTTTCCTGGAACCAAAAACAGCAGAAAACAGGCAGCTGGCACTGTGGCTCTTGTTAATAGGTTAGTCCAATAAAGTGTATAGAAAGTACTCTAAAGTGTGGACAAAGCATAAGAAAGTAGATAAAACCAAGCATGGAACATCAAAAACTATGGATACGTTTGCAACGTATCAACATCCCCAAGCTTAACTCTTGCTCGTCCTCGAGTAGATAAGTGATAAAAAGATAGAATAATTTTTGAGGTGACATGCACCATCATACTTGATCAAAGTATTTGTAAAACAATGATAGTTGGGATCATAGTACTTCAATCATAACATGAAAGACAAAGTTCTAACGATAAGACAAAGAAACTATGTTGCAGCATGAAAAGGCACAAACAAAATATTCATGAATAACAATGCTTTGCAAGACGTTTGTTTGTTTCACATAAAGAAAACACAGCATAGTAGCATTCAGCTTGTCCCTCATAGAGTAGCAAACATAAATGCATACGACACCTTCAAAGTTCATAAGAGTGACTAGATACAAATAGTTTAAAACAAGCAATATCAAAGCTATGCATCAATCAACAAGTCTTGGGACAATGCACATAGAACTAAGAATGGCCACTATGCTCTCAAAGTAGGTGCATAAAGATAAAAGGTGGAGACTCAACATAAAAGTAAAAGAAAGGCCTTCATAGAAGGAAGTAGGGATTCAAGTTTCATAAAGAGCTTCCAAAAATTATGGTACTTATTAGCTTTCAGCTCTCATTGCCCCTATCATAAGCATCTTGAAGGTGATTAAGGTTAAAGTGACACAACTAAGAGGATATGCTTGACAAGTTATAAGCCGAAATCTCATGCCCCTTACTTACGAAGACCGAACCTCATGCTACTCAACTTTAGTCACAAGGAAGCTCTTGTCATTGTAAGTACATATGTATCATCGAGAACGGCCAACGGGGTACCCCTTGCACATGATACAGGAGTGATACGTTGCTAATGTATCCATAATTTTTGATGTTTCATGCTTGGTTTTATCTACTTTATTATGTTTTATCCACACTTTGGAGTACTTTTCATATGATTTCTTGGACTAACCTATTAACAAGATCCACAGTGCCAGCTGCTGATACATTGCAAATGTATCTATAATTTTTGATGCTCCATGCTTGGTTTTATCCACTTTCTTGTGTTTTGTCCACACTTTGGAGTACTTTTTATATGATTTCTTGGACTAACCTATTAACAAGAGCCACAGTGCCAGCTGCCTGTTTTCTGCTGTTTTTGGTTCCAGGAAAGTCAGAAAATGAATATTCTCGGAATTGGACGGGACAAAAGCCAAAGTGCCTATTTTTCCAGAAGACTCCAGGAGCCAGAATACGAGACGGAGGAGGGCCAGGGGCTGGCCACACCCCCCCCCCCCCCCCCCAGGCGCGGGCTGGGCCTGGCCGCGCCAGGGCATGGTGTGGTGGCCCCAGGCACCCCCTCGGTCTCCCTCTTCGCCTATAAGAAGCCTTCTGACCTAAAAACTTCAGGGGGTTCGACGTTTTTCCACGAAAAGTTCCGCTGCGCCGCCGCCACCGAAGGGGAGATTCGGGGGATAGAAAGTATCTGTTCCGGCACCCTGCCGGGACGGGGAAGTGCCCCCGGAGCCATCTCCATCGATCTTCACCATCATCTCCATCGACCATCCATGTTTCCCCCATCTATGAGTGAGTAATCCCCCGCTGTAGGCTATGGGGATGGTAGGGATTGGATGAGATCGTTCATGTAATGGCATCAGATTGTTAGGGCATGGTGCCTAGTGTCTTTTATTAGTGCTTTATGACTTTGTTGCGACTTGTTGTGCTTAATGCTTGTCACTAGGGCCCGAGTGCCATGATTTCAGATCTGAACTTATTATTGATTCATTATGATAGTATTGTTTCTGGTCTTATCTGCAAGTTGTATACACACGTTGCTGTCTGGAACCAATGGCCCCGAAGTGACAGAAATCGGGATAACCGGAAGGGAATGGCTTTGATGTGAGAATCACATGTGTTCATGGAGTATTAATGCTTTGCTCCGGTGCTCTATTAAAAGGAGCACCTTAATTGCCAGTAGTTCCCTAGAGGCCCCGCTGCAAACGGGCTGGCAGGACAAAAGATGTTGTGCAAGTTCTCATTGCGAGCACGTATGACTATATATGGAACACCTGCCTAGGATTGTCTAGTACTTGGGTGCTTTATCTTATTTATCTGCAATTGCCCTATGTTCTGATTGCTATGTGAATTGTCTTGTCCATGCAATGCCCGTCCATCCATCCCTATGCCTACCGCACTCGAATCCCACTGTTTACTGCTTTTGTTACTACTGTCTTTGTTTTGCTACTACTGTTACTTTACTATTCCTACTACAAAACTGTTGCTACTTATAAACTGCTGTGGGCAAGATTGTTTCCAGGTGCAGCTGAATTGACAACTCAGTTGTTAAGGCTGATAAATATTCTTTGGCTCCCCTTGTGTTGAATCAATAAATTGGGTTTCACTTCCCTCGAAAATACTGCGATACAACCCCTATACTTGTGGGTCATCAAGACTATTTTCTAGCGCCGTTGCCGGGGAGCATAGCTTTATTTATCAAGTTCACTTGGATTCTCTATTGTTCGCTGCTTTCCATCCATCATGGGTAAGTCTCGTGATGGCAAGGTTCCTATTTTACCATCCACTACAAGAAGAGGTACAGTTCTGAACACCTCTACCGCTCTTGATTCACCGTCTGTTCTGAGTAAGTTCCTTACACCACCACATACACATGCTACACACATTGCTAGTACTGCTGAATCTGAAACTTCTGATGCTGCTTCTACTGTGCTTGATAAGAGTGGTTCATTAGGTCCTTTCCTAGATGCTACAATTGCTAGAACTATAGTTGGAAATACCGAAACTCCTAATGAACACACTGCTACACCTGTTAGCTCACCTGAGTCTAGTGAGAGCTATGATGCTGAAGAAGATTATGTTGAGATGACTGATGAGTTTATTGAAGACTGTAGGAACACCCATGATAGGAGCGCTGCTAAGAATCTCCTTGAGAGGCGTACTATTAGACCCAAATTATCTCCTGCTGCTAAGTTTGCTGATTCTCATGTAAACATTATAGATGAAGATTATGATTTCTCTCTTGATCTATCCTACGTAGCTATTGTCGAGAAAGAACCTTTTGGCGGCACTAAGAATGAAAGTGCGGTAGCACATATGAATGAACTTTCTACCATGAGTGGCTTGTTTTCTGATGATATTAAAATGCGTACTTACTTTGTTGCTAAGATTTTCCCTTTTTCACTGAAAGGAGAAGCTAAAACTTGGTTTGGTAATTTACCTCCTGGATCTATTGATAGCCCTGAGTGCTTGTTTAATACTTTCCTGCAGAAATATTTTCCTCCTAGTGCTAGACATGCTGTTTTACAGGAACTTTTTGATTTTAAACAGGGAGAAAAAGAGGTAATGCCCGAATCTGGGGCAAGGTTTTGTGCTTTGATTCGTGCACAGGTTGTAAGTCCATTACCTAAGAATGAACTACTTGATATATTTTATAATGGACTAACCGAAGAATCTAGGACATACCTAGATAGTTGTGCTGATTGTGTTTTCAGGAATAGGACTCCTAAGGAAGCTGAGGAATTAATGGCTAAAATAAGCAAGAATTATGAAGATTGGACTCCTCCTAAACAAGCTATTCCTGAAGTAATTGTACCTGAACCATCTATTCCGGTGCCTATTTCAACATCAAAGAAGAGGGGAGTTATTGAATTAAATGATGAAGTGATGAAGGAAGCTAAGAAATGTCTTAAGGAGAAGGGAATTAAAGCTGCAGATGTCAAGAATTTACCTCCTATAGAAGAATTATGTAAGCATATTCCCTATTCACCCACTATTGAGGTACACTCTCTCCAACACTTTGATGAAGGTGATATCCCTTACTTGAAACCTCATGATCAATGCTTAGAAGAATTTGATATCTTTATTGTTAAGCAAGATAACTTTAATAAAAGGGTGCAAAATCATCTAATGGAAAACACTAGAGCTATTGTTGAGTTGAAAGATATTGTGGAAAGAACCTCTAATGATGTTAAAATATTGTTAAACACTTTCAAATGGTTCAAACTCAAATAGATCAACTCGTTAAAGTGCAAAACGACTTGCTAGTTAATGCTACTAAAGAAAAACACGCTTATGAAATTAGAACTAGAAGTGGTGCTACTACCTAGGATCCTCTATATCCTGAGGGACATCCCAAAAGAATTGAGCAGGATTCTCAACGAGCTGAAAATAGTGGTTCTACTCGTAAGAAAAGGAAAAGGAAACATAAAATTGTTGTAGAACCCTCTGAACCTGCTATAGATCCTAATAGTATATCTATCTCTGATGCTAAAACTGAAAGTGGTAATGAAGAAAATGAAGTTCCTAATGAAGAAAAAGTTGAATAAGAACCTGAAAACCACACTAAGACTACTAAATACACCAAAGAAGATTTTATTGCTAAGAAACATGGTAGTGAAAGAAAACCTTGGGTCCAAAAACCTATGCCTTTCCCTGATAAGAAACACAAGTCAAAGGAAGATGAACACTATAATAAGTTTTGTGAGTGGATGAAGCCTTTATTCTTGCAAATTCCTTTGACTGATGCTATTAAATTGCCTCCTTACTCAAAGTATATGAAGGACATTGTCTCGAATAAAAGGAAGATCCCTAATGAAGAAATCTTTACTTTGCTTGCTAATTATTCCTTCAATGGTAAGGTTCCTAAGAAACTTGGAGACCCAAGGATTCCAACTATCCCTCGCTCTATTAAGAACAGTTATGTTAGAACTGCTTTGTGTGATTTGGGAGCTAGAGTTAGTGTTATGCCTTTCTCTCTCTATAAGAGGCTTCAGCTTGAAAAATTGATACCAACTGATATATCTTTGCAAAATTGATAAGTCTACCACTATTCCTGTGGGTATATGTGAGGATGTACCTATCCAGGTGGCTCATAATTGCTTGATATTAACTAATTTTGTTGTGCTTGAAATGCCTGAAGATGATAATATGTCTATTATTCTTGGGAGACCTTTTCTTAATACTGCAGGAGCTGTTATTAATTGTAATCAAGGAAAGGTGACCTTCAATGTTAATGACAAGGAACATACTGTCTATTTCCCTAAGAAGATTGAAAGGACTTATGGTTTAAATTCAATTGAACATGTTGAAGGCATTCAAGTTGGAGAAATATATTGTCCCATACCAAAAGAAAATTTTGAAACTATTATGATTGGGACCATTGCTATCAAGGTTGAGGTAACATAATCATTAGTGGAATACAAAGTTTTGTATCATATGCAATTGTTTTGGTAGCAAGACTTGATCAACCTTGCTAACAAAAGGATTCCATTGAACAAAACAATGTTTTCATTATGATTATCCCCGTTTATTTCTATCCTTTGCATTTTAGTTTTTGCTTTCGTTTAGTTTTCTTTGTGTTGTTAGTTGCTTGCATGCTAGAACTTCTGTAGTTCTAGCCTTGTTTTTGTCCTTGCATCATGTTTCCAAAAATAAAAAATATGTCTGTCAGAAAAATCATTCTTCTATTTCTGAAAAATGCCCAAAAATAAAGTGTCTCGAAAAATTCCAGAGAATTCATATTAAATTTTTACATGAAAAAATGGGCAGAGGAGTACCTGGTAGGTGCCAGGGGGGCCCACCAGGCAGGCACACCTCATGGTGGTGCGGCCAGACCTGGGTGGCGCCATGCCCTGGTGTGGGCCACCCCTGGCCCCCCACTACCTCTCTCTCCTGCCACTTTCTTCTCTCTCCTGAGTAAGCTCTAGTTCATAGCTTGAAATCACGTTCTCTCTGTGCTTGCCCTCGATTTCTTTGATCTCTTTGCTCAGCCCATCTTTCTTGCTGAAATTTGGAGCAATTGTTCCTTGGTATGTGACTCCTCCCCTTGTCCAAGTAGTTTTGTGTTTAGTGGATTGTATGTTGAGTATTTTGCTACTGTAGGTGACTGGTTTTGAGGGCTTGTAAGCTTGTTTGATGCTTAGAGATATAGTTTTGATGCATGTTTAGGCCTCTTGCTAGTCCCTGTGAGTAGAATCCTTCATTATATTTTCTTTGCAATCACTTGTTTAATAGGTGTTTAAATTTCAGAATAGAAGATGAGTGAACACCACCTAAACCAACATGAGCTTTGGGTGCCTGATGTCATGAAGGTCCACCGGGAGGAGGAAGTTTTTCCCTCCATTTATCCATGTTCCGAGTTCATGAGAGCTGCAGGAATTCTACAAGATTTCCACACTTTGGTTTCTAATGCGGGGTTAGAGCACTTTTTGGAAGACGAACCTTGTCAATTTGTGAAGCTAACCATGTCTGTGGTGCAGGATTTCAAATTTAGTCACTCTTTGCCTAACCCCATGGTCCATTACAAAATTTACAATATAGCTGTCAACCTTTCTCTTGATGATTTTTGTGCAGCTATTAAGGTACCTCAATGGGGATCATGTAAGAAGATTGAAGAGAGACCGGAACCACTCATGGATTTATACGCAGAAATTTGTCAAGGGAGTAGCTTCTCGAAGAAGAATGGAAAAATCTGTAACATTCATCTTCCCTCCATTCGCTACTTTTCCTACTTTATTGCCAAGTGTGTTCTTGCTAGGAAAACTGCCAATAAGTTATCTTCGTTTGATTTAGCATTTATCTCTGTTGCTCTTAGACGAGATAGGTCCTACAACTTGGGTGCTTTGATATCTTTCCGTCTTGCTGCTAACCGTGAGAAGGGTGGAATTTGTGGAGGCCTCATTGCTTCTCGTTTGCTAGCATTGCATGGTTTAGTGCCTCATCCTCTAGACCTACAGTTTCCCATAGAAAGGCTTGATTTTAACTCCATGGTACAACATAAATTTATTTCCTCGTGGGCTAGCTTGAGTGAGTTGTCTTATGAAATAACCTTTCTCAAAGCTGGCTGGAGAAAGAGCAAGTCCGAGTGTGTTGTTCTTTTGCCTGCACCTATTTTGTTTAACCTTGATAATAGGGAAGGATGGTCCCTCACTGAGGAGGATCTTGGCACGTACTTGGGAGAGCTCTCCCAACAGGAGTAGGACACTACAAGGGAGGTCACGGATGATTCGGTCCAGCCCTCGATTGAGGGAGAGTCTTCATATCAGCAGCCCGCTTATGATTGGGGAGCTTCTTCTTCCTCTCATGGGCCTGGTTACGACCATTCTTACCAAGATCCGCCCGCTTGGAACCCCTATTCTTACATGGATTGATACCCACTTAGGACAAAAGCCTAAGCTTGCGGGGAGGTACGCCGACACCGCACTCATCTCCATATCATGTTGCATCGGTTCTTTGTATATTCATGTTTTCGTTCTCTTTCTAGTTTTCGTTCTTCTTTGCTTTTGCTTTCTAAAAACACAAAAAGACCAAAAATATTTTTGTTGTTTCTCTTTGGTTTGCTTCTTCTTTTTGCTTTGGTTTGCTTTTTTCCTTTTTGCTTTGTTTGAACTATTTGAAAAACCCAAAAAGATTTTGCTTTGCTTGTTTTTCTCTTTTGGTTCTTGTTTAAAAATCGAAAACACCAAAAATATTTCTCGTTCTTCTTTGGTTTTTGCGAGTTGGCTACAGGGTTCGGCAGTTCTCAGTGGATTATTGGTTTCATATTATTATTCAAGCCACTCAAGTGAAGAGCAATAATGAGGATCAATGACAACTTGAGGCGTGGTAAGAGGCTGGTAACGAACTCTATTTGTCTTCATTTTTGTACATATACTCATCATTGTGAGCTTGCTTAATCCGTTCATGTAGAGTGTATGTTTTCTTTGGATGCTTAGTAGTTCTTGCTTTCTTGTGATTAGCTCCAACTCGTTAATAGTTTGTAGCATGTCTCATGAATGTTTGCTTGCATTACTCTATTCATAAATTGGTATGACACTGTGGTATCCTCCTCTGAATGTTTCATTTGATCGACTTGGCACATGCTCACGCATGCACATGACTGTAATAATCAGTTAAGCCTTGACGAATTATTTTGCCTTGAGGATCTTGAATCATTTTCATGCCATCAGTAGTCTTGTTTTGTTGTAAGCATGATAATGATAGCTATTGCTCTCTCGTTTGTCGCTCCCTTACTATTGCTAGCCTTCATTTCCACTGAGTGTTTTACTCATGTTTCCAACTCCCTAAACCAAATATTTCCAAAGTGTCCACCATACCTACCCATTAGCATCACTTGCTACTTCCGTGCATATTCAATATGCCTTGTTTTCTTCCGAATAAAATGTTTGCTTGTTATGAGAAAGTTAGTTAGTAAAGCTCTCATGAACTTGATGGCACACTTTATTTTCTACACTTAATAAACCTGAACCATTGCGTCCTTCTTTGTTGTGCATATGCTTGCGCTTTATGAGTTGAAGTTAGCAGAACCATGTATCATGGGGACCGGTTTCAGCGCTTCATAGGTACTTTGTACTTAGTTGGTATCATGTTCTTTTGCTTATGGATCCCGGCGGTGTGAAATAAAAGTGGAACTTGTAAGATCATGGAGTTTGTATGTATGTTAGAGAAACGCCTGGGCCGCTAGCCTAAGCCATGCCTAATCATGGTGGAAACTTGCAGCATAACCATAATGAGCATTCTATGAAGCATCCTCAATAAAAATCTATGCACATAGTAAATAAAAAGATCGCTGAGATGCTCATTGTCTGCTTGCCTTGTATTTTGATTATGGGATAGCTCCCGTGTCATGTGCAAGGGGTACCCCGTTGGCGGTTCTCTATGATACGTATATACTTACAATGACAAGAGCTTACTTCTGACTGAAGTTGAGTAGCATGAGGATCGGTCTTTGTAAGTAAGGGGCGTGAGACTTCAATTTATAACTTGTCAAGCATATCCTCTTAGTTGTGTCACTTTCACCTTAACCACATTAAAGATGCTTATGATAGGGGCAATGAGAGCTCAAAGCTAACGAGTACCATACTTTCAGCATTTGGAAGCCTTTCAAAATTATTCAAAACCTTTTTTCTTCTACTTGTTGAGTCTCCACATATTCTTTGAGCACCTTCTTCAGAGCATTAGTTGTCATTTTTTGCGTTTGTTCCATTACTTGATTATTTGTGTTATGACTTTGATGCTTGTATCTTTGATATCTTTACTTCTAGTCATCACTTGAACTTCAGAGGTGCCTTGACATTCATAATCCAAGGCAAGCGAGATACCACTCTATCATACCTTTCTATGAGCATTGTAATGTTGCTTATGGTTGTGCTTCGTGCTACTTATTATTCTTGAGTTGGAATCTCTTCATAGCTTGCAATGACTATTAAGTAGACTCAGTTGCATACTCTTTATTATGAATTGTTTAAGTAGTTGATCACATTGCTGAGATTATTTACATCATATGAAGCAAATGTGTTCGTGAAAGTTCTTTTATCGCACTCGGTTTTCAACTGAATTGCTTGAGGACAAGCAATAAGCTAAGCTTGGGGGGAGTTGATACGTCCAAAACGTATCTACTTTCCTGAACACTTTTGCTGTTGTTTCTCCTCTATACTTGTGTGATTTGGATGCAACTAATGTGAACTAACGTTGTTTTCAGCAGAATTGCCTTGGTGTCTACTTTTTGTGCAGAAAATCAACTATCAGGAAAAATCCCGGAAAATATGCCAAAAATCCTATTTCACCCGAAGACTCCAGGAGCCAGAATACGAGACGAAGAGGAGCCCTGGGGTGGCCACACCACCTGGTGGCGTGGGCCAGGCCAGGCCGCGCCAGGGGGTGGTGTGGGCCCCCCAGGCACCCCCTCGGCCTCTCTCTTCGCCTATAAGGAGCCTTCTGACCTAAAAACTTCAGGGGGGTCGACGTTTTTCCAGAAGGAGTTCCGCTCCGCCGCCACCACCAGATTCCACGAAACAGCACCAGAAACTCCGTTGGCACCCTGCCGGGACGGGGAATTGGAGGAGATCATCGCCATCATCATCACCATCGCTTCTCCATCAACCATCCATGTTTCCCCCATCTATGAGTGAGTAATCCCCCGCTGTAGGCTATGGGGATGGTAGGGATTGGATGAGATCGTTCATGTAATGGCATCAGATTGTTAGGGCATAGTGCCTAGTATCTTTTATTAGTGCTTTATGACTTTGTTGCGACTTGTTGTGCTTAATGCTTGTCACTAGGGCTCGAGTGCCATGATTTCAGATTTGAACTTATTATTGATTCATCATGATAGTTTTGTTTTGGGTCTTATCTACAAGTTGTATACACACGTCGTTGTCCGGAACCTATGGTCCCGAAGTGACAGAAATCGGGGTAACTAGAAGGGAAAGGCTTTGATGTGAGGATCACATGTGTTCACGGAGTGTTAATGCTTTGCTCCGGTGCTCTATTAAAAGGAGCACCTTAATTGCCAGTAGTTCCCTAGAGGCCCCGCTGCAAACGGGCTGGCAGGACAAAAGATGTTGTGCAAGTTCTCATTGCGAGCACGTATGACTATATATGAAACACCTGCCTAGGATTGTCTAGTACTTGGGTGCTTTATCTTATTTAGCTGCAATTGCCCTATGTTCTGATTGCTATGTGAATTGTCTTGTCCATGCAACGCTCGTCCATCCATCCCTATGCCTACCGCACTCGAATCCCACTGTTTACTGCTTTTGTTACTACTGTCTTTGCTTTGCTACTACTGTTACTTTACTATTCCTACTACAAAAATGTTGCTACTGATAAACTGCTGTGAGCAAGATTGTTTCCAGGTGCAGCTGAATTGACAACTCAGTTGTTAAGGCTGATAAATATTCTTTGGCTCCCCTTGTGTCGAATCAATAAATTGGGTTTCACTTCCCTCGAAAATACTTTGATACACCCCCTATACTTGTGGGTCATCACAGGTCTCCACATTGCTGTTGGCACCGGTAGTGCGCCCTGCCAAAGTTCAGCTAGCAACACCTTTGAGGTGTTTCCTTGCTCCTACTGGATTGATAACCTTGGTTTCATAACTGAGGGAAACTTACTGATGTGCTCATCATACCTTCCTCTTGGGGTTCCCCAACGAGCTCGTTAGTACACGAGTCAGCAAGGAGCTATCCCATAATCAAAATGACAAGGCAAGCAGACAATGAGCATCTCAGCGATCTTTTTATTTGCTATTTGCATAGGTTTTTATTGAGGATGCTTCATAGAGTGATCATTATGGTTATGCTGTAAGTTTCCACCATGATTAGGCATGGCTTAGGCTAACGGCCCAAGCGATTATCTAACACAAATACAGACTCCATGATCTTACAAGTTCCCCTTTTATTTCACACCGCCGGGATCCATAAGCAAAAGAACATGATATCAACGGGGTACAAAGTACAAGTGCAATGTTGAAAGTGTTCCCCATGAAACATGGTTCCGCTAACTTCAACTTATAAAGCGCAAGCATATACGCAACAAAGATGGACGCAATGGTTCAAGTTTATTAAATGCAAGAAAAGTAAAGTGTGCCATCAAGTTCGTGAGAGCTTTAATCACTAGTTTTCTCATAACAATTTTAATTCGGAAGGTAGACAAAAACATGAATATACTTGGAATAGTGTATGCCAATAGGTAGGTATGGTGTACTCTTTGGAATAACTTGGTTTTAGGAGTTGGATGCATGAGTGGAACTCATACTTGGTTATGGAGGCTAGAAAAAGACTGGGAGCGACCAACTAAGTGAGAAATAATGGCTATAATCATGCAGAGCGACAAAACATCATTAATCAAAGCATAAAGTGATACTACAAGTTGAAAACTAAAGGATCATAAAGGCTTATGGTGACTTGGGATAGTCATAACATGGTGTGAGCATGCGCCAAGTCAACCCAGATAAAGCATCAAAGGAGAATACCACAATACTATGCTTTAATATGCTAAAACAACGCATGATTCTTTCAAGGCACATTAAGCAATCTCAATTGTTTATAACATTTCATGAGACAACAAATAATACTAAGCATAAAGCCAAAACAATATCAAGCATGGCATGACAAAGCATAGGCCACAGTCAAAAACAAGCTATCTTTACCACTTAAGCATGAACGTTCCTACTCATTTCCAATCCAAACCAAACTATTTGAAAACCAATGCATGAAAGAGGGGGCCAACCAATTTATTCAGCAAACTAAGAAAACCAAGAAAACGAAAACCAAAATGAAAAACGAAAAAGAAGACGCTCCAAGAACAACACAACTGTGCATGAAACAATAAAAAAGAAGTGTTTGGAAGAAACCTAAGATTTTTATTTATGAAGAAGGGGATGCCTTGGGCATCCCCAAGCTTTGACGCCTGTACCTCTTGAATATTTATTGGGGTGACACGGGGTGGCATCCCCAAGCTTGAGCTTTAGTCGATTCTTCATCTCATTACATCATTCTCTCCATACACCTGAAATTTTTCCTTCACATAATCTTTATTAGCAACATTAGTGCACTCAAGATAATAAGTCTTTGGGTTCATTTTAAACACCAATAAAACTTCCATTAAAACACAAGCTACTGTAGGACTTCCCTCGAAAATCTCAATTCCCCAAAGAGAACTCAAAAAGGAACCAACAAGAAGCAAATGCAAATAATGGCAGAAATCTGTCAAAACAGACCAGCAGGTAAAACCCAATTTTTTTCAAAGACCTTCTGTTGCGCAAATAGAAAAGTGTTGAACTAACGAAAGTTAGATAACAACCTGGGGCAGAAGCACAAAAATGCACGCCTCAAAACGACATACAGAGATTTTACATCAATTTTTACGGTGAAGCACAAAAATCTGTTTCGGGACAGCAACTTTCCCAATCATTACTTCTCTCTCATTAGAGGTTACTCTTGGCACAAAAAGCAAATAAAAAGGATAAGGAGATGCTATTACAGAGGTAATAACTTCCAAGACTCATCTAAAACTTTTGGGTTATCTCCCAATAAGTACTTTTCTTTAACGCCTTTAAGTTAGGCATGATAATTTGAGAAGATGCTCACATAGGAAATATGAATTGAAGTAAAAGAGAGCATCAAGAAGCAGATTCAAAACACATTTAAGTCTAACCCTCTTCCTAAGCATAGGAATCTTATACTCAAATAAATTCACAAAGAACAAAGCGACATGCATAGGACGATTAAACGAGAGTAACTTCAAAACTTTCATCAAATAGAGAGGTGTTTCAATACCATGAAAACTTTTACAACCATATTTCCCTCTCTCATAATAATTTTCAGTAGCCTCATAAATAAACTCAACAATATAACTATCACATAAAGCATGATTTTCATGATCTACAAACACTAGAGCTTTATTATAAACATTTTCAAAATAATCCTCAAGAACATGACATTCGTCCTCCTTTGGTAAGCATGGGGGACAATCAAATATTGTAGGGGTAAAGAGTTACTCTCATTAGAAGGTAGAAATGGGTAGATCCATTCTTCATCCTCTTTATCATCACTCTCCTCCTATTTTTCACCCAATGAGCTTCCAGTTTCAGCAACTTCTTCTTCCATAGGCTCCTACAAGTCTCTTCCGCTGGTGGAGAGCATCTATTAAGATATTCAAGAATATAGCCATTTTATTCCTTGTAATTATCAAAGAAAAATTGAACTATATCATAAATCACATATTTATAAGGTGCATCATCAGTATTTTCAAGCAAATAAGCTAGTTCGAATGCACCTTCCAAGAAATAAATTCTTCAATTTGTCCCACATCATAAAATTCATAATTTCCGTTAACATAAGAAGATATGGTAACATCATCATTATATTTGCATTGAAAAGGGAGGTATTTATACCTCTTGTAGCAACAAGATTTATCAAAGCAATAATTAACATTATAAGTAGAGCACACGTTTCTAGCAATGGTATACAATTTATCAATTTGTTCCCATAAGTGTTTCTTATAATAATATTTTCGTTCTTTCATGAACCCACCTTGCCAATTAGATTCAGTTTCAAAGAAACCAACCATTGATAGAAAGCATAATAAAGCAAGACAATAACTGGCCAACGAAAATAACAACTATAGTAGAAACTAATTTTTTTGTGTGTTTTTTATAAGAAAAAGCAAACAAATAAGAAATAAACTAAGCAAAACAAAGATAACAAAGTAAAGAGATTAGTTATGAGGGACTGATGTCTACGCACTTCTATTCTTGTAGACAGTTGTTGGGCCTCCAAGTGCAGAGGTTTGTAGAACAGCAGCAAGTTTTCCCTTAAGTGGATTACCCAAGGTTTATCGAACTCAGGGAGGAAGTGGTCAAAGGTATCCCCTCTCAAGCAACCCTGCAATCAAGATACAAGAAGTCTCTTGTGTCCCCAACACACCCAATACACTTGTCAGGT
Source organism: Avena eriantha (assembly GCA_910589775.1). NCBI lineage: Eukaryota > Viridiplantae > Streptophyta > Magnoliopsida > Poales > Poaceae > Avena > Avena eriantha. Next base: position 185,195,138 of record OU342746.1, read on the forward strand.
GTATAGGTGCACTAGTTTGGCGAAGAGATAGTGAAATACAAGTGGTATGGATAATTATAAGTGGTAACGGTGATAGAAAATAACTTGATGGCGTGGAAGAGACTAAAAGCAAACTGAAATCAAGAAGGAAGCAAGCAAACATGTAACATATCTAGTAGCAAACGGTGTATCAATGCTTAGAAACAAGGCCTAGGAATCATACTTTCACTAGTGAACACTCTCATATAAATATATCATCTTCATGATACTACTCTTAACTACTCTCCGGTTGGACACTCTAATCAACGGTAGGGCTATAACAGCACTCCTCAAAGTAAGCCTTTCCCATCTAGAAAACCCCACACTGTCACCTTGACTACTAGATGAGTCCAACAAACACCACAATTTCATAAAGACATCCAACTCCAAATATAACTCATAACAAGTATTTTTAATCTCTAGCCTAAGTGCCACCATGGTGAGCACGTTGTCACTTTCACACACATGGGGAGAGCAGAGATTCATTACGCACTTGAGTAGCAAGGTAGATCTATAGATTACAAGCTCATGATCTCAATAAGATCATACATAGATAGAGAGATGAACACATAGCTATGGTAGAACCCTTAGCCTCGAGAGAGAACTACTCCCTCCTCATCATGGGAATCAGCAATGGTGATGGATATGGTGATGGAGATCGATGGAGATGGCTCCGGCAGCAGCGCGGAGGACTCCTTCCCCGCCGCCGGTATCACAGGGGAGCACCGCCCCTTAGCACCCTTCCTTCATGGATTCTTGGGAGCCCTTCCCCATGGAGATGGGATCTATGGGGGAGGCAAAAACGTGGCTTTGGTGGCTGCAAATTCGTGGGTGGAGGAGTCTCCCATGAATTAGGTTTCCTCCCTTTATATAGCTTCTCGGATTTCCGTCATCCCATCTTGGGCTGCAGTAAATCGGGTCTATCGGGTCGTCTGGACTCGGAATCAGCTAAATTTTATGTCCAGAACGTTTGTATCGAAATTTTCAACAACTTTGTAGTTGAAGAGTTTTCCGTTTGACTCGTCTTCGACCCGAAACGTGACCATCTTCAATAAGAGTTCAAAGACAGATTTCTGCAAAATCCCAATTTGACTCCAACAAGGTTTCCACTTGTATTCTTGGTAATTCCTATACATCAAAGTGTAAAACAAGAACAATGTGCACTTTTGCAACTATTAGTAGATTAGTCCAAAAAATCGTATGAAAAGTTCTCCAAAGTGTGGACAAAACATAAGAAAGTAGATAAAACCAAGCATGGAACATCAAAAATTATAGATACATTTGCAAGGTTTCAGGGACTCTCCTTGTGAAGATGTCCTCGACTCCCCGGCAACGGCGCCACAAAATCAGTTGCTTAGCCCAAAATATATCGAGTCCGTTGGGGAACCCCAAGAGGAAGGTATGATGAGCACAGCAGCAAGTTTTCCCTTAGTTATGAAACCAAGGTTATCAATCCAGTAGGAGCAAGGAAACACCCCAAAGGTGTTGCTAGCTGAACTTTGGCAGGGCGCACTACCGGTGCCAGCAGCAATGTGGAGACCTACACAACACAACCACAGAACTTTGCCCCCAACTTGCGATGAGGTTGTCAATCTCATCGGTTTTGCTGAAAACAAAGGATTAAACGTATCGAGTGGAAGAAAGTAATAGTTTGCAGAAAGTAAACAGAAAACAGTAAACGGTTGATTGTAGATTGATAGTAAAAGAAAGGATCGGGGTCCATAGTTCACTAGTGGTGGCTCCCCTTAAGATAGATGACATGTTGGATGAACAAATTACGGCGGGGCAATTGACAAACATCGAGAAAGCAATATGCATATACTACTCATCTTGACTCCTTTGAGATTCGATTAGGCATTACAACATTATACATAGACTGTAATCCAACTACATCTATGAATAATAATCCACCTTCAGGTTATCATCCGAACCCCCTCCATTATTAAGTTGCAAGCAACGGATAATTGCATTACGCATTGCGTGTAAAGTAAACAATACGATTGTTCTATGAACAAAGGATTGTTGTTTTCTCCCTAGTAGCAACATCAAATCTAGTACCTTAGAGATTTCTGTCACTTCCCCAGATTACCAGAGGCATGAACCCACTATCGAGCATAAATACTAACTCTTGGAGTTGGTAGCATCTACTTGGCCAAGATAGCTACTAACAACGGAAAGCATGCAAGATCACAAATAACAAAGACATGATAGAATCAATAATCAATCTGAAATAGAATCTCAATATCCATCGGATCCCCGCAAACACAACATGTAGGAATTACAAATAGATGATCTTGATCATGAACAGAGCTCACAAGATCTAAACATGATAGCACAAAGGAGGAGAACCAGCCATCTAGCTACTACATGGACCCGTAGTCCAGAGATGAACTACTCACGCATCACACCGGAGGCTTGCATGGTGATGAAGAAGGCCTCCAGGGTGAATTCTCCCCTCCGACAGGGTGCCAGGAAGAGCTTCAGATCCCTCCCGGTCTAGGGATGGAGATGATGGCGGCTATAGACTCTTTCGTGGAATTTTGATCGGGTACTTAGGGTTTCTATATCGGAGGCAATATATAGGCGAAAGGGGAAGCCGAGGGGTGCCTGGGCTGGCCACACCACCCCCTGGCGCGGGGCAGGCCTGGCCGTGTGGCCAGGTGGTGTGGTTGGCCTCTGGCCCCTCTCCGTCTCGTATTCTGGCTCCGGGTGTCCCTCGGTGAAAAACTGACTTTGGCTTTTGTCCCATCCAAAACCGAGAATATTCATTTTCTGACTTTCCTAGAACCAAAAACAGTAGAAAACAGGCAGCTGGCACTGTGGCTCTTGTTAATAGGTTAATCCAAGAAAGTGTATACAAAGTACTCCAAAGTGTGGATAAAACATAAGAAAGTAGATAAAACCAAGCATGGAACATCAAAAATTATGGATACGTTTGCAACGTATCACCCCTCTAGGTGCCCATACGATCCATTTCAAGGGTAATGCAAGATACCCTTCTATGTTGAGTGTCGTTGTATTTGGAACGGCAGTACCTAAGAAGGTTAGATAGAGGTGTGGGGACTAACAGGGAAACTATTGACGGCGTCCGCAGGCGGGATTGGATACAAGCAAGCGTAGCTGGATGCAGGAAGTACCCAGGTCCGGAGCCCTCGTGGTGAGGTAAAGCTCCTACTCCTGAGGATCTAACTATAAGCGATATACGGGCTACAAGTGCTCCTGGAGCTGTATTCTCTAGCTATTGCCTTAAATGCGCTGAGACCAACCCTTTCTACTGAGGCCTTGACTCTCCTTATATAGGTAGAGAGGCAACGGTCTCACTGGCCAGTCCGGCTGGCGGGCCCCATGGGTGGGCCCCTGTCGGCTGGTCATCTACAGTACCCGGTATAACTATGTCTCATCAGAGTACGAGTGGTATGGTCGTCGTGGGCACAGTGAACACCGTGCGAGCCCGTCGTCAGCAACGGGCCACTGTTCCCGCGTCACCCCGCAAAGTCATCGGTATGGCCGAGTAGTTTCCTGTCTTGTCGTCGTACCGCACACTGTGCTGCACGTTGCCCTGTCCTCCTGATTAGTTCCGGCTACGCTGCTGTAGCCGGCTGCTTCTCGCCGTTCCGGCTACCATGAGGTAGCCAGCTTGACTTGCTCCTGTTCGGCTGCGCTTAGCCCGCCGGGCGTGATCCGACTATCGTAGTTCTTGTCTGGTTGGGGTATCTGGAGGTCAGCCCCCCGACATCGAGTAACTATTGCAAATCGGTATGCTAAAATAAGTGCCTAATACCAAATCTGCTGCAATAGAGGAGATGAAGATGTCAAACATCCGATCTATCTATTCCCGAGAGCAACATGTGTTTGGCAAAATCTTGGTTTGGATCAAAATATTTTGGAAGCATCTGCTATAGACCTATTGGTGTAGCCCAAAGCTACACTTGTGGCCCGATCTCCGTAGATTCAAGGGGGATTTGTGGGAGGAGACAATGAACATCATCAACACGTGATTGGAAATCAAGGATACAAACACACACCACACTCGAATATGGTTTACTCCCATTGGCCAGAACCACCAACCCAATAGAATCCACGATTAAGAAACACAAATTTTTGACCCATAGTGGAAAGATTGCAAGCAAGAGGATAGACTCCTATTTTAAAGATATTGCAAGTGATAAAGACCCAAAGGGACAGATCAATTGCAATAGAGTGCACAACATAAAATATCCACTTGAGGGGCGCCTTGTTCATCTCATAGAAATGTAGCAACCTATGACCTTTTGATAGTGACCACGGACAAAATCGTAATAAATTTATGACGATTTTGCAACAGATCGTCGTAAGCCATTCAAGAGGATCAGAACCCTATAAAAATACATCAATTTTGCTAAAAAAATGTCACGGTTTTATTAGGTGAATCGTCATAACCTGACGGATAGATCCTACGATGTTATTTCAAGATCACTACAATGATTTAAAATCGTCATGATCTCTAAACTAGGATAAGTTGAAATGTCTAGTCACTCACATCAACAATTCGCCTATGTGTCATTTTTTGACTACGTGTGGCATCCATGTGTCGATAGATGCTTAGTTGGCTCCATTTAAATCTACCAGGACCCAGACTGATTCCCACTAATGAGTTCATTTATGGTGCATATTTAATCATACAAATTACTCATATTGCCACTTATCTCATGATGTATCTAGCTACAACTATGCCTATTATGTATGATTAATAGTTCTCATCTATTTTCATACGGGCTTTGCACAATTAGTAGTTTTATTAGTATTTTATGACGCTTCCCTTGTCTTGGTCATGTGTGTAGGTGTTATGGAAATCATGGATAAAGGATGGCAAGAGGAACCAAGAGGATACAATATGGAGGAGTTACAAGCACCATACTTAGCCATATGAGGTGTGGAAAAGTGATATTTTCCATCATCTCATATTGCTGGCACAAGACCTTGGTGTTATATCCCTCGTCCATACGAGTCCAACGAGCCAAAGAACACCTCAATTGGAGTCCGTATGAAGAAATGGCAGCCAAAATATCGCAGAGTTCTCAAGGCATAACGACCATAGGTATGGTCTAGGCCCGCACGTACCACCCTTCATTGACTCCATTTCATCAAACAGAACAATATTTGTGAAGGCTCCATGGGCATATTCACTACGGAGCTCCCGTGTATCACGAAACTAACCTCTAGAACGCCTATTTAAGGAGGGGAACCCTAGACGCCTCAACATTGAACCACTCACGCCCAAGAGGTGGAGCCCTTCCGCTCCGCCGCGCTTTCATAGCCACCACCTCCATGCAGTGACCCAGCATACCACTGCAAGATGTAGTACACTATAGTCATTGACATAACACCGATGAAACACTATTCCATTAGTATTACATCCCTCAAAGTGGTACAATAGAAACATCGCAGGTCTAAGACATGACTATATATTACAACTCAAATCTTTACAAAAGATCCAGAAAACTTCCTCGAAACAATGAGGGAATATTACACAGAAGAACATCAGAAATAGCAACTCGAGATATATTCTAGGCATAAAACTACAATTAAAATAAATACCTATGGCTTGCAAATTGCTGCTAGAGCAATGCTATACATAAGTAGGTTCTAGTATCTATGGATTTATCTATTCACTACTCTTTAGCTTCTCTTCTATTGCTCCTGATGTATTCTTCAACTTTGTTGATACCCACTAGATATCTTCAACTCTTCAAAGTAGTCTACCTCCGAAAGACGTCATTGATTGCTCTGAGATCTAGCAAGGGTTAAGAAGGTACGGTTGTATACGAGCGTACTCAACAAGTTCTCTAAAAGGAATATTTGATGCACTAACTACAGCCATAGACCATTGGTCATAGGCCATGTAGGTTTTCATAAAAATTTCATCAAAGGTTGCTTTTATTCTGAAAAACTATGTCCGTCAGCCTTCACAGGTTTACTAGAACTTATGGAGTTCCTTTCCTGTCCCGTTCGTAGCTCCTTTCCAGAACAGGGAGTAACATGTCACAATTGTTACACTCTGCAGAGGTGCGTTACTTTACCCATAAGAGATCAAATCCTTGTTGCACAACCGGGCGAATCTTTCCCGTCCACACTTCTTTAGATGTGGGGCCTAGTAGATGATCCAAGCCTTTCACTGCCCTTCTCCATTAACTCGCATGCCCCCTTGGTGTACGATATTCCCACCTTTGTATTATAGCAATGAAACGTAAAAACCCCATTATGGATGCCAGAACTACCATGGGATGTTGTGGGATCCCACCCTTTGGTTGTATATCCTCTCTCGATATTACACTCACGGTCCAAGGATAACAACCACAGCATGTGCATCCGTTGACATGCGAAAGTAAAAGATCCAGATGACTTTCTCATCCCACTCCAAGTCTTATGATTAACGCGTATTATACGAATCACTAGCGACATTGGTTGTTAAGTCCTAGAGGATGCATTCATGTGCAATGGTGATTCCATTGCAGTCATAATAGATTAACTGATCACCCCAGATCAATACCCAATAGTTCATATTAATCATGAAAATAGTTTTTTCTATCGTCCTTTTTGAAATGCAGGTGATAACAATAATAGATTGCAAATACTTAATAGAAAATAACCAAAGGACATGAGAAAGTGTGAACTTGCCTTTGTGATTACAAGGTTATGCAATCACGGTCTTCGAGATGATATAAAAATCTAATATTTGAAAACAGCTTCATTGGTCTGGTAAGGTGATACCTTCGATCTGGATTCATAGATGTAGTATAATATCTTTTTCCTTAGAAGACCTAGGTTTAATCAAACCTTAGAAAGCAATGCTAAAAGGAAATAAAAAGGACACATCTAATCGAACCTTAGTGGGTTGAATCAATGGATGGAGATAGGCCAGGGTTGAAGATCCACCTGCAGCTACACATCATATGGGATGAAAGATAATAATAATCACATTGATGTGTAAAGTTTTAATATTGATAATCTCTTGTGGGCAACACATCCTAATATACTAGAGCCCCCCTGATGCAGCGGGCATAGCAGAAGTCTTTTAATTCAACCAAGTGCACCACGAAGCAACGGGCTACAAACGATTATTAAGTGCAAAACACAGATCAAAGCATTAAGTGTTGATGTTGTTGTGATCCCGAATGGGTCGCTAAGCGAAGACCGTACTATCCTTTCATTCACTGGGGTTCCTATGAGATCGCTGCTAGCCAATTATATCACCTCAAGCCTTTATCAATCTATGGGATCTTGGATACCTACAAGTCCACAGATCGAGACAAGAGACAAAGAAATAAAAGATACAAATCACTATTTCAAACAATACACAATGCTCCCATGAATTAGATGCACATAATCGCTGTGAGGTTTCTCCCCAACCCACAGCCCGTGAGGACTACTCACTCATAACAATAAGATCAAGGATGGAAAAACATTATGCAAAATACTTAGATTGAAATCAAATATTCTTACAATGGTCGCTGAATCACAAGGAGATCTAAAGTACAAAGCAAAGGCTATGGCTAATGGAGGGGATGCATGATGGATGGATGAACAATGGCATGGATCTCCTTTGGTGGTGTTGTGATGCAATCTGATAATAGTAGCCCTCTGGCCGGCGGCTGGAGCCTCAAAATATATAGGCTCCTTGACGAAAGTTGTAGGGTTTGACGAGACAAGGCCATCGCCACATGGTACGAGTGGACAATATGGGCGGACCCTGTTTGTACCAGTGGTCATTACGGCGTGTGACACCTGTAATTGACTCCACAATTACTTGGTCGTGTGGACTTGCTCAAAAACCTTCATTATGACTCCTTATTTCGCATTAAAAAGTGTGATTTCCTGCACAACACAATTCAAAGCAAGGTTTTGCATATTTTCGCAATTATTAGTCATTAGTGGCAAGGATTGAGAGTTCCTTGTCAATTGCTTGACCAAAAACAATGTTTAAACGCGGTGGAAGGTGGCTATTTTTAGAGCCATCATAAGAACTAATGTATAAAGAAACAATATGTTGTGGTGCATAAGTAATGCTATGCATTTTGTGAAATCATGAGGTAATTCCCCAATAATGTGGATGAGTTGAACTTAGGTGACTTGTTAAGATTTAGTTTATCTTCAAGTTTTGTTTACAAGCAAGTATATTTACAAAGAACTTAAGATTAACATATAACATATAAAAGGTAAAGCACAACAGTAATTCAATATAAGATTGATTGGTACCATGTAGCTATTAAGGAAGTCCATGTTTTGTTGGGTTCGCAGCATAGAAAACAAAAAATTACCTACGATAGGAATTATTATACGCCAAGATCTATCTACTAGATACAAGCAACAGGTAGATATACATCCATAGAGAACATACTCTCGTAGACTCACAAAGCTTTGTTAACGAGATGGAACTCGTGGATGATGTAGTCGAACGCTTGTCGATCTCAAGATCGTGTGAAATTCCTAGCGCCGCAAATCAGCAGCGCATCCATCCTCGCACACACGTTCAGGCCACCGAACAACCTCCACCTCCTCGCTCCAGCGATGCAGTGGAAGCAGCAACTCCTTCCAGATGAAATGCCACCGGGAACATATATCTCGCTAATCCGAGACCATGGGGGAATAATTCTAGAGGGCGAGAGAGATCCTTCACGAGGAGGTGTTCTTTGAGAGGGAGGAGGGGGAGGCTTTCCCCCTCCCCATGGTCGGTGCCCAAGGGGGGTGCCCCCACCTCTTCCTCATTCATGTGATGGAAGCTCCACTCACATAAACATGCCTCCACTCAAAGTTCCACTCACATGCATTAAATTTCCACAAAATTTAATGCAACTCTCATTTAATAAAACTCTTTTATTTATTTTATTCAGAATTTTGTTAATTACTTTAATTAACAAACATTCACATAAAACCCCCTGCAATATTTCAATATTAAATGCAAAACCAATTTCGACAATTTCACCTGAAACAATTCTGGTGTCCATTGAATAATTCCAGCGCTTTGCAATTCTTTCATCTAGAACATATTTGCTCCAAATGGTGGTTGGCAACCCTTAAGTGTGTCACCCTACAGTTCGCGAATAATGCAGACATGATCGAGACCCCTCTTAGTTCAATAATCAGAAGCGGGACTTGGAGATCCATACTGACTCCCACACATTCAACAATGACTTATGTGATGGTGAGAACCTTTAACGATAGTAACTAAATCCCTTTGTCTTGCGATATATTATATGTCCGAGATTCGATCATCAGTATTTCAATACTTAGTTTGATCTTGTTACCGACATGCACTCTTTTCTCGTTCCCGTGATATAACATTCTAGTGATCACATTACTTGCTTGCAAGCTATCTTAATGTGATATCACCAAGAGGGGTCAGAGTATATCTATCAGTCATTGGGATTGACAAATTTCACTCTTGATCCATGAGCCTCAACATAACACCTTTGGAATACCCGAACCCATCTTTATAGTCACCCTATTATGGTGTGATGTTTGATGTTATCAAAGTATTCTTCTGGTGTTAGCAATTAACATGATCTCATGGCCTAAGGATAAAGATTACTTCGTATGAGGTTATAGCAATATAAACACAATGACTTCGGATGAATGTTCATCACATCATTCACCAATATTGGACCTCGTTATTAACAACATCCAATATCCATGATCAGGAAACCTTGATCATCTTGTTAATTAACGAGCTAGTTTATAGAGAGTCATAACTAGGAACTTTCTATTTGTTTATTAAACACACATGTATTAAGGTTTTCGTATTAATACAATTATAGCATGCAAAATAAACATCTATCATATACTTGGAATACATATAATAACAACTTTATTATTACCTCTCAGGACATATTCTCTTCATGTTTAAATTGTTAATACTTGAAAGAACTAACGTAACGTGTTTGTTTGAAGTTGCAAAAAGAATAATTTCCGAAGGAAAGGTTTCTTTGATAAGGTTTAAGCAGCCCTTAAGATTAGCGAAATATGATCTAAGGTGTTCGCATTGCTTAGACAACTTGGAATTAAGATGTCTTGTGTTTTAGTTGAAACAACCCAAAAGGTGTCTAAAGCATTACCAAGCTCTAGGGTTTCCTAATTATGATTAAAAATGTGAGATCATTCACTTCTAATGTAGTAATGATGAGTTCAAGATTTGGTTTGCTATTATAATCCTAAAGGAAAGTTTTTTATTGCTGATAGCATAAATAGATGATCTTAATAGTTTGCTAGGGTTCAAAGTATTTAGACATCCTTAATAATTAATTCAATTATTTTAAAGAAATAACTTTATCTAAGTTCTACTTGTTTTAGCTTTGCAGAATTAAATTTTATGTTTTAATAAATCCTAAATACTCCATTAAGCCTAACCAGGATCTATGTTGATTTATAAATGATAAAATAGAAGATATCCCTTTTATTTTAATAGACGAAAACAACTTATAAAGTAAATTATAACAATTATTTGTTTAAAATCCTAAAATGAATTGGAATTTTATAATTAGTATTTTTATAAAATAATAGATTCATTTTTATAAAGGACACGAGGTCGCAACGGAGCCGTGCTATTCTTGAGGCAGGACCCGCTGTAGGTCAAGGGGAAAGATTCGTGACCGTGGACGGGGGTCGCACGTGCCCTCATAACCTCGCGTCACCGGACGATGGACCGCGCGCTCTATGGGCCCGTCATCAGCATATGCGGGTAGTACCCCGGTTTGTGAGAGGCTTTCCCGGCGCGACACGTCTCCGCAACTGCCGGGTGGCGGGGCCCGCCGAGAGCCGGCGTGGCTCCATGAGCCCATGTCGACCGCGGATTATCACGGCGAAGAGCTGAGCTGGCAGGGTGGCATCGGAACGCATGAGAGGATGCGAGTTCTCGCGGTGGATAGACGACCTGACAAGTTAGGCTAGAGAGGGTCGTGATTGTTGGCTCTAGACGACCGTGGTTCTCCGCGCCCATATAGAGCCTAGCTAGCACCGTAGGTTTTACGCGGCCGCCGAAATAGCTGGCGGCGTTATCTCTCCATGTACGGCCGTTCTCGTCTTCGAGAGCTGAGTTGGAAGTGGACGTGCCATCGGTAACTCTCCTAGACGCGGTTTATCACGGTCGATAGGTGAGCTGGCAGCAGAAACTCTAGTCGTCCAGCTGGTGGGTCCAGGCAAGAGTCGTCTTGGCGCTTCCACATCGTTCATGCCTGCAATTTCTCGCGGCGAGATCATGCGATGGGTCCTAAATCGTACGCGTGTAGCTGGATATGATCCATGTCTCCATTATGTGATACTTATCAGCATGCCCGGAAAGACGGCTAGCGCCAAAAGTCTATGCCTACTGCAGGAACGCCTATATTTTATATTTTTTCTCGTTTATATACGTCTCCTTTCTGAGAGTTATGTCATTATACCCTCTTCTCTCTCTGCATCGTCTCTGTTAGGTCGTTTGCCCATCATTAATGCTGGACTGGAGTCCACCATAAAGAGAGGATAGCCGGTGCTGTCACGGACTCGCATCGACGCGTACGACTTGTCTTTACAAAGGAACGTTCTTCACGTCCAGATCGTGTGTTGTATGATATGTTTTTGAGACCTTCTAGTTATCTCAGTTTACGTCGTTTTTTCTCTTTTCTTTGTATTGTTCGGCTTTGGAAAAAATCGAAGGCATCTTGTTATGAGTTCGTTCACGTCTTCGTCATCGCTACGTTCTCTTCCCTTCTTCGATGTTTTAAGGTACGCGTTTCGCGGTTCTTTCTCTATTTTGCTTATCTTATTTTCTAGTTCTATCTAACGCTTATTTTTTTATCTGTATTGGTCATGTTAGGAAATAGTGAAAGGTGTCTTCCTACGAGATCATCAGCGTGTCGATCATCCCCGTGTCTGGTTGGCTTTTTCATCATTTTAAAGTAAGCGTTCCGCTCTTCTTTTATACTTTTGTTTCTCCTATTTTTACTGACATTTGTTTGCGTATTTTCTAGGTGTTCATGCCTCTTTCACTTTGTCTCGGTACGGATTTCTTCAGATGCACTCGAGTCAACTGTGGGACTACTCTTCCAACCGCATGCAGCGAGCGAAGCACTGCTACGATGCCTGTAGGAACGTACGCCGGGCCGGATGAGGCACGCCCTCTACCCGTGCACCCATTCATCGCGCAGGATGACGTCTCCATCCCCAGCGATGCCAAGAACGCGACACCCTATGTTTATTGCTCTCCCTTAAACAAGAGGATTCGCTCGCTGCCGACGCTTTCGCTTTGTCTCGGGATGGATTTTTTCGACTACACTCGACCTTTCTTCGAGACTCCTCGCATGAATGACGTTGGTGATGCTACTCTTTCTGCGACGCGTCTACGTGCGTATGCCAGGCCCGATGAGCCATGTCCTGTGTCGACGCGTCTGCTCTGCACGAAGAACGACGCTCGTGTAACCTACGACGACCACGAGGGTGCGCTCCTATCTACAACGTTCCCTCCTATGCCTGCACCCGTTGTGCTCGATCGCGAATGACCTATCTTCGAAGGTAACCTTGTATTCTTTTACGAGGTTTGCCATCGCCCTCCGCTACGCTCCAAACCGTATTATCTTTGTGTCTCTCCCAGTGCTCTGGTCAGCTATAATATTTCTATTCTTTCTTCCCACTTTCACCCTTGCCCGCGTTCCCTCATCTTTCTCTTCTTCCGACTCCATTCTCTCTGAGTTTTCATCTTTTTGATGCTCACCCATGCAACGCTTTACCAGCTCAGACGAGGAACGTGTCGACTCGAGCACGGAGAGGTCGTCTTGCTGCTTCTCATGCAAAGGCGCCTGCAACAGCGGCTTACCAGCACATGGAAGTCAGGAGCAAGGAGGTCGTCTCCATAGCTGATCATGCTGCTTGCACTGGTGGAGTGAAGGCGGAAGGCAGCATGAGCGGGGACTGCTTTGGTGGAGTGAAGACGGAAGGCAGAAGGACCGACGTCGATGACGAAGTCTTCTATACGATAGAAGTTGTTATTCTTCGTAAGCTTCATTTGTATGGCAACAGAAGTTGTTCTTCTTCGTAAGCTTCATTTGTATGGCAACGACAAGCAGTAGTTTAGAGTCTAACTGTTAGCGTATTAGACATAACTAAGTAAGGTTTAGCTTTTAGCCTGTTAGACTGTTAGGCATAGCTAAGTATAATTTAACTTAATACTGCTATAGTCTTTGTAATCTACTATGTACTAATGTTTAAAATAAATAAACAACTTTTATGATCTTTACTTCACATCGATATACCTTTTTGTTCGCGTGTGTGAATGAAAGTTTGTTATTCTTTGTGATGTAAGATCTATGTGATATTAGCAACAAACATCTTCTCATATGAGCATTCGACTTGTCTTGCGTAACTTATTTGACCTAAAGCGACGTGCGATCTTTACGATGTCGGATCTTTTACGGCGCGGTTTCTAGAGTACGCATCAGATGTATAACTAGTTGTCATGCTCATCGATGATCTTTTTGCTCTTCTGATATCGGGAGACTTCTCGCGGTATTCATTGTTGTGCGTCCAAATATGAGTGTATATATACTCTTGCAAACGAATACGGGTAGACGTGTCAAACAAAAGTGAAATATGATGAGTAAAATTCGGAACAACTGACGTTGAAACTCTAATCGTGATAGCCCACGTTGTGTCGTAAGAGTTTTCGGTGAAGAAATCTCGTAAGTACATGCACCGTTGTTGTTAGTATGTATATCCAGTGTCTGCCTAATTGTGTGCTTTTGAATGTTTTTTCGTGTTGAACCATCAACGTTTAGTCTAATTGACTTGACCTGGACTAATGAATGACGTTCTACCCACGCGAGCCCCATAGAGTCAAGGATTTGTCAGCCTCGTTTATACATGTTAGGGCGGGTTTGGTTCCATCTTTTCTCTTACACATAGATGTACCACGATCGTATCATCGGACGCTGTGCCTATCGACAGCGAAGAGAAGTCTAATAAAACATAATATCAAAAGGAAAAACAAAAAGGAAACAAAATAGGAATAACTGAAGAGGGATTCACAGGATAAAAAGAAACAAGTCACCCTAGAATATTTTTTGGTCCCATGATAGTGGAGCTGTAAGCGAATTCATACTCTTAACAAAGAAGAGTCGATTTTATTATGTATTTTCTTGCCTTTCACGTTCGGCAATAACTCTGCTGGCCGAATTAAGAGTCAATTGAGCTAGTATATGAAGACAAGAGTCGGTTGGTATGTTCCTATGTAGATCCCGTAGGAATGAAAATATATCAGTGCATGGGTTCCATCGATCGATGGATCAATCGTTACGCCGCATTTTGTCGATACTACTATGAAGTGCATCGTTGCCATCGACGGATGGATCCATCGTAGGCGCCGACCTCGCATTTTTTCCAATAAATGGCTGCGAGAGGGAACTTCATCGATTTATTGGTCCACGTAAGTACCAACCCAGCTATAACCAGCTCGACCATCGACCACACTTGAGTCGACATATCCATGCCAAAGATCGCGTTGTTGTTCGTTGATATCTTGTACGCCGCCGGCCGGCCGTGATGGAAGAGGTGGATGCGGAGGCTATACGGGCGTTGTACCACGAGCTGGCGGCGATGGGGAAACTGCGGGAGGAGCTCTCCTCCTTCCGCCGTCACTTCGATCGCCTGCCCCGGAGCTACTTGACTACCCGCTACATGTGGCCGGGGCCGGACGACGTTCTGCTCGACCGGAGGGTTCTCGCCAACGCCGACGCAAACAACCGCATCGCCGCCCACGCACGGTTCATACAACGCGTTCAGCTCCCCTACGACGACGATGACGATGACGACGGGTTCGGCGGTTCACCCGAGGCGCAGCCGACGCTGCCGGAGCTGAGGTACACACGTCTCCTACGTAGGTTTCAGCAACTGACGGATTTGCTCTGAAATCCAATTTCCTTTGCGCACAGACAGGAGGAAATGCTTGTTCATGAGATTGTTTTTGCTTCTCGGGACAAACCAGGTCTCCTTAGCCAGGTGATCTGTTCATTAATTTTGGTGTTCAATGTTTAATTTCTCTCCAGGCTTTAATATTTTTTTAAACAAGGGGACATTTCGAAGATATGGTGTAGCCTCTACGTATGTCTACAATAAACTGAGCATCACTCGTTCTTAGTTTTTCAGATCTTGAATTTGAACTACAAACGAAACATGCCTTTTCTCTTTATATTTGGAATTTTAATATATTTAAGGAGGAAACATAACAAACTTAAAATTTTAATCATATTTACTTTAATTATCATACTCTCTCTTCCATGATAACCTATAAATACCAGGAAATAACAGATTCAGCTTAATTAAGTTCTGCAAACACATTTAGGAAATTTAAATTTTCATAAATTTAGTTTGACTAAAATTATATTTAAAATCAGTTGTTCTATTTTGCTCTCATTTGGATTGTAAATATGCATTGGTTTATAGAAGTAGCTCTTGAGATAAATTTCATTTATCGAAGTATCACTCAAATTAGAGTAAACGTTAGCGAAGTATAATATTTGGCCAAAATCTTAGGAATTTTATATCAGTATTTTTAGGTTATTATTTTGGATTTGGCTTTTGAATCAGACGTCACATGCTTATTACATGCGACGTTCAAACTATGAGGTAGTTGAGAAATTCTTAAATATAGAAAATTGTATAATAGATTACAAGTGTGTACTAAAGAGATGTGGGGGGAGTGAATCGGGTTGTTGTTGATACTCCCCGAGTGACAACAAAAAGGGTAGAAAGTGCAATCAAGTTTTTTTTCTTAAAAGTGCGCTTTAGTCAAAGATTCACCGCTCAATATTATATGCTATTATTTATTGTGCAGTTATCTGCATTGATTAATCGAGTTCGACTTCATATTCGCGAAGCGCATATTTTCACCACAACGGATGGCTTCTGTTTGAGCATATTTCATGTTGATGGTTGGTCTCGAGAGGTAAACTTTTCTGAATTATACCACAACTTAATTGGATACTATGTTGTAGAATTATGGTGCATGATGTTTCTACTTATCTTCATGGAAACAACATGAAATTCTAAATAAATAAGGTTTTCCCATTGGTAATGGTGCATTTTTCTATGATACATGTATATGCAAATTGTGTGTTATGTTTTTAAAAAGGGTATATATTAGTATATGATGTATAAAATTAATTCATAACTTAAGTATTTCATCCTTCCCAAATTAATTTACACAGACTTTCCTAGATTCATATGTATCTATACACTAAAATGCCTCTAGATACATGCATGTCTAGAGAAATTTGCATCAGTTAATTTGGGATGGAGGCATATTCCATGCAACAAAGAAAGTGTAAGTTAGTAAAACATTATCATTAAGATTGGCGCATTGGTATGTATGTTGAAATGTAAAATCCAAAGAGCAAAGTGTGAACCGACACCAGTGAGTTTTGTTGAGTTATTCACATAATTGAACTTGTGCATTTTTTCTTCTATGTAATGGGTTACCAAAAATGCATGTAATAATTAAGTTATACTATTTTTCAGGATATCAAAGGACTGACTGAAGCAATACAAGATGAAATGATACGTGAAAAAATGTATATTGTATTATAATTTGTTATGGAGATAGCCCGAGGAAGACTTATATGTGTGTATTGTGATGTCAATGTGTGTGTCTCCATTATTTGCATTAAGTGGTTAAAAAAACAAGTACAATCATGTTATGTAGAAGAACAAGAGATAGCCTGGCAAAGACTTATATTTGTGTATTGTGATGTCAATGTGTGTGCCCCCATTATTTTCATTAAGTGGTTCCAAAATAACAAGTATAGTAATGTTATGTAGAAGAACCAGTATAATCACATACGAGATGGATCAATTAAAGTTGATTTTTTTCAGAAGGATCAACTAAAGTTGATTTTTCGATAAGGATCAATTTAAAGTTGATGATCGCTATTTCACATGCATACTTTTGCAATCTCTCATGAAACTCTAGATTCAATTGTAAAGCACCTATATGTACCATGTATCAATGCAATAAATATATGTTTGCTTAGTAATACACTTGATTCTTATTGCATCATTCAAGTGATTTCTCATCGGTGTGTTCTATTCCAGGATTATGTTCTAATACATATAAATTTTATAATGATCAAGAAATCCTAGTGCTCTGGTTACCTTACATTAAAGTTAAAGTATGATAAGATGACATTTTAAAGAATATTGATGAAAATTATTGCTATTCAATGAGTAAAATTTGTCAGTGGTAAGAAAACCACGTATTTAATTCATCACTGGTGGACCTTAATTGTGAAGAAACAATGATGTCAACCATCATCTCTAGCTCTGACCGTCATGCATGCCAACACTTCCCCAAATCAACCACTAATGGACATACCCTTTCCTCCTCGGCCTTCCCAGAGAATTGGGATAGGGGCTAATACATTGGAAACATATATATTAATTTTATAATATAATTGTGCTTTGTTACGTTATTTTAAATTTTTAATAATTTTAAGAAATCTATAAAAAATGGCAACATGCGGCCTTTTCTTGTGTTTGCGAAGATGCTTCGCGAAGGATCACAAAGGAAAGCAATAGATCAATAACATGCTTTTGAGTTATCTTGATATATGATTCTTTTCCATCATACTTTGTGTAAGCACTTAAAATATAAGTATGAATACATATATGACTTTTCTTGTAATTACAATAGAGAACCTAACACATGAATAGTTAAAATTTGAAGTAAGTTTGATAATTAGAAACAAATTTATTTATATCCTAAATAGTACCCACGTAGGACTACTTTGTGATATTTTCAACAATTGGAATGATAAGTTGCTTCATTATATTCTTAGTTAAATAAGTTTTGAAACTAAATTCATACCATTCAATAAAATACTGAAGAATGTTTTTATAATCAAGCTTAATAAATGTTACATTAAATTGTATAAAATATGCCACAAAGGAGACAATTTTTTTACCAAATGAGCCTCCCCTTGTCAATGAAAATATTAGTCAGTTTCTATTTTGTTAGAGTCTATATAAGTGATTGTTAATATTTTCCCCTAGATGGACACCAATAATACTAATGATAGGCCACAATAACAAGTCATCAGGATGTACAACATATACTGCAAGCAACAAGTGGTCACCCATCAGAGGAAGTTCATGTAAAAGAGAAGGCTAGTTGCGATTGGGGAGGCACTTCTAGTGACACGCTATTTAATTCCCATTAGTGGAAATAGTTTCTGGTGCATACTGATGATCATTTGTTGCACATCAGTATCTATGTACACCACCAAGGTGTGTGCCCTCTGCCGTTAGTTGAGATCAATCATGAGAAACTACAACCAAAATTTAAGAAACAACAATTGGAACTGAGGATAATTTTGTAGTATTGGAGGTAGTTACTATGTCAAAGTTCCTTTGTTCGGTGTTGATTTTAGCATCATTTCCCTAGCTAAGATATGTTGGTATCTTGAGGAAGCTCCCCTTCTACTAGGTACGAATAAAGTTCTCTTTTCACTTTTGGCATTAATATCCTTGTGGTCACCATGCTAAGAACTGTTCGTATGATATCCCCTCCTTTATCTCCATGGAATAACAAGCCGATTTTGACATTTCTCCTTGCATCCATAACAATGATAGTTGCAATCGGGGTTGAAGCCACCCAAATCACATGTTCCAAATGTTCTTTGCGGCTCGCTCGAGATGATCTATGGCTACTCGTCGACTTTTATGAATCCCCGACGCCTCTCTCTCTTCAACCTTTCAAGTTAGCGGAGGCCCCAAATACCATTGATGTCCATAGTGGATAACCATATCAAGTATGTAAATTTAGTACCAACGACATCCTCCATGTGACGCGGGGTGGTGCTTGTAAGAAAAAATATAGCTCATTCACTTCCAATGAGATCGGTGTAGGCATAAGGACTCGATTGTATTTTTATTTTTCATCCAATACCCTTGTTACATAGAAGAAGGTAGTGTGTTCATATATCATAGGGATTCTTTTGTATAAATGTGTTGTGGCTACATTTATAATTTAATTAGTAGTAGATCATTGCTAAGACCATCTTGGGCCGGGCATATCACATGACGATGCTATGATAGTGTAAATGGCCCATGTTAGTGCTGATACAAAACAACTATTACTTCGTTTTGTAGGCCATGTGTGTTCTAGACCATTATATAAGCAATTCAGCCAGCCAACATTAGGGTTCCTTGGGATGATATATTTAAAAGAAATAAATGACAATAATGGATGATATATGCCAAGAAAGAGAGGAAATATGGACTAGCAACTCACAAGAGGGAGAGGAAAAAGGCTTGATGCGAAGAACGTGAGACAACGGAGCAAAGGCAGAGCCAAGACCCGGCATGCCCGTGCTTGGTTGGCTAACTCCATTGAAATAATATATGAAAATAAGGATTGAAAAAGGAATTTGAATGGGTAAACAATTAATGATGCAACTATAGATATACTTTGCCCAGGCTCAAATAATGGGCTAGCTCCACCATTGCAACGAAGAGGGGGATCAACTAAGGATTGATAGTAGGATAAGGTTAACACATGGAACCCATAATGGGGAATATATATAATGGTATTGTGTTTTTATGCGGTAATTAATGTTGGTAATCTCTAAGACATGTACGATGAGGTGATGATAGTCTTCCCTTAAAATTGTTACGTTGATTTTTTTCTTAGTTAGAGGAGAGAATGATGAAAGAGAAGGTTGTCTTTTCTTAGCTAATTGGTGCTCTTATAAAACAAGAAAAGAGACTAATTTCCTCACATTGAATCATATGTCTTTTGTTAGCAAAATATTTTCCTATCAATTTTTAATTAATTGTCATTAATTGCTAAAAGATGACAATAAAAGATA
Organism: Avena eriantha; assembly: GCA_910589775.1. Taxonomy (NCBI): domain Eukaryota; kingdom Viridiplantae; phylum Streptophyta; class Magnoliopsida; order Poales; family Poaceae; genus Avena; species Avena eriantha. The sequence goes on from OU342746.1 coordinate 185,215,021, forward strand.
ATACATTGTACAACTTATATCCACTGTTATTTTCCAGATGATGTGGAGGGTTAAGCGGAAAAGTTCCTTCCCTACCATTATACATGACTTATTGACAATGTATGAACTTTTTTTTTTGACATTACAACGTATGAACTATTGGAGTAGGGAGGTGGGATGTATCGATCTCCAGATCATATCAAATATACTCCACTTAGCATACATTAATTTAATTACTTACCGTGTGCGCCATGACTTACCTAGATACGTTGGCATGCAACACAAGCTGCTTTTGAGCAACGATATTATATATACTACTACATTGAATCCATCAACCCATCATAGATCAAAGCTATTTGCGTCCAATTAGTTTAACGCTAGCTGCGGCGGAGGATCCTAACAGTGGAGCATTTGCTTGCTTGTGAGTGTCCCATCGATGCTGCTTCAAACTTCATAGCAATTAATTGATGTTACCGTCAAGCTGGCCGGGGTTATCTGTACCTAGCCAAGCAGACTATTTTTATCTAAGATTTCTAGTTATTTCGTGTCAATTTCAGCACTTATGCGTTCTCGACATCGTCAAATCAACAGTGTAGCTCCAGCTTGGAGAATCGACACTATCGACTATCTAGCTCCAGCTAAAAAAAATAACTTTCGTAGTGCCAGTAGTGCCGATTGGCTGGATGCTCTTATTCGCTGTACGCGGCGTCTTGTTTCGATGACTATGCAAATTTAGTTTGTGATAACGATGTAATTATAAACATGATGTTTTTTATGTATGCTACATGTTCCCCCTACCGGGGGATCGACACGTAGTGTGTCGTAACTTACTTAAGTCATGAATAGTACAGTGATGTTGAATCCTGTAGCCTAAATTCTACAAGTCTTGTTTGCGATGTCCATGTCTCTCAGTATTGTGGTTGTCGGAAACATATCGATATTGGACCTTAAGTGGCGGGTATCGCAAAGTGATGCACCCTATATAATGATATTGAATTCTACAAATTAGATGGTTGCCACATCCTTGCTTCCTCTATATAGAACTACACCAGGTCAAAATTTGAGAGCAAGAAAAAAAATATGTGATGGGGTTGTTTAATTTTCGGGAAACAAGGCACTAGCTTGTTGGTTATGTTCTTGTTATCCTGTAGTCCCTCTCCATCCATGATGATGACATTAGTTTGAGGGAAAAAGTTCACATTTGTCATGGTCTCACTCAACCGATTCATTAACGGAAGGCTTATTGATTTTCTCCTCTCAAATTAATCGGGTCGATTTGGTAGTCTCTTTCATTTCAACCATTGCTTATAATTCATGTCATTTTCAGTGTGCATTCTCGACAACGCTCCTAAAATAATTATTCTATCGATTGGAATTATCTTTTGACAATGTAACTTGGTATACTCCGGGGGCTGGAGTAAGAAAACTTACATCGTCAATTGTGCAATTAAATACTCTGCAACTACTAATTATGTCCCGTTTCTGTATATGATTCATCCAGGGGCTCGGGCACATCATAGGTTGTGTCAATTTGACAACATGAAACTGAAAATCAAACCAATATTTGTTGCATTGATATGTTCAAAGGTATTCAAAGAAGGAACTATTAGGTAGTGATAGTGTATTGGATGCCCTACATATATATGCACGGTATCTCCTATGGAGGTGACAAGTCATGCTTGGTGCTGCTAGATCGAAGGTGGTGCAACACTGATAGCGGCGAGGCGGTATGGGACGTCCCCGTCTTCCGGTACCTCCCCCGGAGGTATCCATCTAGCTTTCAGATGTCGATAGCAGGACAAGAGATGATAGCACAAGCGGCTTCAACAATGAGTATGTGGCCTCTAGTGGAAACACATGATGTTTGATTAGGCTATATATGACAATACACACTTGCGTCGTGTCCTTGCTGAAGGTGGTGGATCAAACCTCGACTTTGGGGATGAAAACCTCGAGATCGACCTATGGCTGTACTCATCATCAGCAGCACACATGCGGTGTTTTCTTCTTGAAGGCTTAGCATAGGAGTTGTGTAATTTTTGCTTATATCTGTCTTTTACCATAGGGCTAGTGGTTGCCTGGTGGAGCTTTATTGGGTTTTCTATTTTGAGTCGAACTTGTTTGATTGCTGGATTTCGCACTTTGAATAATACAAGGTTATGTGCATCACGCAATGCATAGGCTAGGGCTCTGTTCCACGTCTTGAAAAAAAAACATATAGGCAACAAATGGTGTTTAGATTGTTGAATAGGTAATGCAAGTTGCACTTGTTTGTTACGGACATGTATTTTAGTGAGAAATTAAAGTCCCTTTGTTTCCTCCGTCGCTTGCTAGCATTAGTTTGGAAGAAGAGATAGCTCTAGAGTAACTTTACACATGCTAGGTCATACCGAGGCGGTCACTTTGCACCAGGTTCCAGCAATACAATAGTGCACCGTACTACTCGCGCTACTGGATCCCGTAAAGACACCTTTTTGACAAATCTAAAAGGAAATACTTTATGTTTATCATGTGATGATATATATATACCGGTAGTGTTTTATTAAAAGTACGACCATTTTGGTTAAAAATCATAAATGTTCGACGAAGAAAGATACAGATGTTTCTTTGCATTTGCATAGATGGCCATATTCCGTTCACCAAATCTCATGCCTATATGATTTCACAAAAAAAAAATTTAAGTCCCTTTGTTTCTTTGTGTTTAGATTTTTTATTCAATTTTTTTGAATTGTTTGACTCGTTAATTTCATAACGGTCTTTCTAACTCTAAGTATACTTAATTTCCGGTTAAATTATACTCATGGTCAAACTTCCCGATCGGCCACTCATCCTCACACTACTCGAACCCAACACGCTTAACTTCTACTCCCTCCGTTCCAAAATATAAGATGTTTTAGCTTTGTGAATGGAGTATATCTAGACCCCTTTTAATATATAGATTCATCAAGGTTTAGAGTGAACCTATACACTAAAAGATCTAGATACACTCCTTTCACAAAGCTAAAACATCTTATATTTTGAAACGGAGGGAGTATGTTCCTTTCAGATGAGCTTTCGATAAAGAAATTAGACTGTATCAATCATATTAACCCTTGAACCATGGTGTCACATGCCTCTATTTTTAAATTTCAAACTATTATTTAAGTAAACAAAAATAAATAAATAAATAATAATAATCTTCATTCAAATAACAATAAAATAAATATTTTTTCTTTTTCTATTATGGAACAATTCATATCTTTAAATCCGTAAATCGGAATTCGACAAATAATATGTCTAAATCGATCAGAAATATGAGAAGAATGCAAACATGACAACCCTACCATCTTTATAATCATGCACATATATTTTTAATAGTGTACTGCAATGTTTTCTAAATAAAATTCATTTAATAGTGTTCAAATCTTCAAAAAATCATATAAAAAATTCCTTTTGAGTTTGAGCATTGTAAAAAAAATCCTTAGCTTGGGGCTGAGCCTCGCTAAACTTGTAGTGGATCTCTGATGAAATAGCATATTGTGAACCTAAAAATGATTTTCTTTTAAAAAATCATGAGCATCAGATCACATACATGTAGTTTAAATCTGACTCACTTAGTACCAATTCAGCAGGAATTTGTATTTTTCACGAGGGGTGAACAGAAAGATTTAATATACCCCGGTTGGAATATTTTTCATGCAAGATGGTCTAGTATTTTGAAAAATGGGGTGCCAACATTTGATACTTTTATTTGGTGGTTGCTTCACAAAACACCGTTTTTGGCACTCGGAAAATGTAAATTCCTTTTTGGTCCGACGAAAAGGAAAACTTCCTTCTGCAACATTGTTCGTCATCTCATAATGCAAATGCGTGCACAATATAAGCATATTATCATAAACTATGCCACAATTCTAGTCATAACATTGGTCGTTTGGTCTGAAAGCCATGAAACCTCGAACATGATAGCTTATTTCTAAGAAGTTTTTTTGAGATGCAATCAATATACTAAGTTTGATATTTTTCCTTGCAACTATGTCACATAATATGACGCAACGTGGAGGTTTTACATTGTTCTGATCATTTTTAAATTTCTTATACCCGTTACAAACTATGGTCAAAATGGCGGGCATGAAGATTATTAGCTACGAGCTGAGCCTTGCTAAACTTGCATTAGATCTCTGATAAAATAACATATTGTGAGCCTAAAAATAATATTTGTTAAAAATCATGAGTATAACATCATGTACTTATAGTTCAAATCTAACCCACTCCCTACCGATTCGGCAGATAGTTGTCTTTTTTACAAGGGGTGAACGGAAAGGTTTAAGATACCCTGGTTGGGAAATTTTCTATACAAGTGGGTCTAGTATGTTTTAGAAATAGGGTGGTACCATTTTGAAACTTTCATTGATGGTGGCTTCACAAAACACCCATTTTTTGCACTATGAAAAGGAAAACTTTCTCCTTTACGTTGTTCTTTATCGCATGATGCACAATATGGGCATGTTATCGCAAACTATGACATGATTCTGGCCATAACATTGGTTGTTTGGCCTGAAAGTCATGAAACCTCGAACATGATAGCTCATTTACGAGAAGGTATTTTTGAGATGCAATCAATATACCAAATTTGATATTCTTTCTTGCAACTATGTCACATAATATAACGCAACACAAAGATTTTACATTGTTTGGATCATTTTTAAATTCCTTACGTCCGTTTCAAACTATAGTCAAAATGGCGGGCATGAAGATTCTTAGCTAGAGGCTGAGCCTCGCTAAACTTGCATTGGATCTCTAATAAAATATCATATTATGAACCTAAAAATGATTTTTTGAAAAATCATGAGCATCAGATCATGTACTTGTAGTTCAAATTTGACCCACTTCTTACTGATTTGGCAGGAATTTGTCTTTTTACTAGGATGGACGGAAAGCTTTAATATATCCCGGTTGGGACATTTTCCATGCAATGTGCTCTAGTATTTTTGAAAAAATAGGATGGTACCATTTTAAAACTTTCATTTGGTAGTTGCTTCACAAAACACGCCTTTTGACACTTGGAAAATGGAAAATATGTTATACGAAAGCATATGTAATGTTTTAATATTTTAGTCAACAAAAATATGTAATATTTGAGTTTAGATATATAAATCTTATTTTTGTACAAATTTTGATATATTATATATATTTTTCTGAATTAGAATGATTTAGTTATGATTTTTCTAAGATAAATATGATAAAAAGGGAAAATAGTAAACCTAGACCGACGGTGACGGCTGGCCTTGACGTCGTCGCATCGCCGTCATGGCCAATCCACTACGCTGACGGCCCGGTATACGCCTGGTGTCGCCGGCCTATCCCGGCCGACCTAGGCTGACGTCCGGTTTGCTCGGTTGCCCGCCTTGGGCCTACGCCGACGGCCTCGACATTTAGTCGTCAGCCTCTTGATTTGTTGTTCATGCAGTGACATGTGTAAGCACCATTGGATTCTCTTAAAAAATCACCTCGTGTAAATGAAACAGGTCGGCTACCTAGTAAAACTTGTCAGTTCTGAATCCAGCTTTCTTTCTCGTTCTTCGGTCTGTGATGCATCTTTTTTGTCATTTTCCCTACTGTTTTAGTCAAAAATCTTGCATGCATGTCCACTCATACATGGCATGCCTAAGTCCCAGCCATGTTGTTTTTTAGAAGTTCTGCTTGCCCGTATAACAAGGAGAGCGAAATTTTAGTCCCACGTCGGCTAAAGGAGATGGAATTACAATAGGATATAAGCTTTAGATTCAACCGAATTTTGAGAAGAAAAATACTTAGGGATAACCCAGTTGAAAAATAAAAACGTAGTTGAAAGGTCATGGTTGAGAACAAAAGGCGTAGCTGAAATGATGCGGTTGGGAAAAAATAAAGTTGAAAGTCACAGTGGATAAGAAAAAATACAGTTGAAATTAAAGGTCACAATTAAGAAGAACATCATATTAGAAAATACCTCGTATAGAAGGAAAACACAAAGAAGGAACACAGTTATAAAGGTAAAAACATATGTGAGACGAAAACAGTTGAGAGAAATACACAGTTGATAAGTACTCATTTGAGAAAACGTAGTTCAGAAAGAAAAACACGGTTCATAGGACGCAAATTAAGAAATGCACAACTGAGAAGAAAAAATATAGTTGAGGAAAACACATTTGAGAAGTTAAAATATAACCAGAAATAAATATATATTTACAGAATCACGGTTAGCAAAGATAAGCACAACACAAAAAGCACTGTTAGGATGAATGCAATCGAAGGTTTTTAAATGAAAATCATTTACTACTCCCTCCGTTCCAAAAAAAAGGTATCGTGGTTCTACTATGTATTTGATGATATGTATTTGACATTGTAGATTTCAAGAGATTTTTTTGCAAATTTGGTAAATCCGAGAGTTTAACCAAAATTTATATGCCCTTTTTTGAAAACAGAGGCAATACATAGCAAATACACACTAATTAGCATTTTATAGGTGTAGAAGGATAGAGAGGAAGAGAGATTGGCGGAATATGATGGATATATTATTGAGCCTCATGGGCGAGTATATATAGGCGTACAGGGGATTATTTTGGAGTACGAGTCAAGTTAGGTTAGAATCCTAACTATCCTAAACTATCACAATAACTATGTACGTACAATACTCTAACATCCCCCACAGTCGTAGCAGTAGCGTCGTGAACAACTGGAACATCGCAGACGATCAGACTGGAGATAAACCGAAGTAGCATTCAGTAGGCTGACATCCCCCGCAGTCGTAGCGGGAACGTCGTGGACGGTGTCGCGTTGCGGTTGCTTGGACTGTAGACGAATGAAAGGATAGAAATGTCGTCTAGAGGGGGGTGAATATGCAATTTCAAAACTATTACGGTTTTTGGCTTGATAAAATGCGGAATTAAACTAACGTTTATTTTATAAGCACAAAACATAAATACACTAGGCTCAACTAAGTGCACCAACAACAAGATAAGCTAAGCAAGATAGCACAATATAAATATACCACAAATGATAGGCAAGATATTATTGGGTCCGCAGCATAGAAAACAAAAAATTTCCTACGATGAGAACTATATACCAAGATCTATCTACTAGATATAGAGCAACGGGTGGACATACATCCATGGAGAACTTACCCTCGAAGACAACGAGTTTTGTTAACGAGTAGGAACTCGTGGTTGATGTAGTCGTACGCTTGCCGATCTCAAGATCGTGTGGAAGTCCGAGCGCCGCAAATCAGCAGCGCATCCGTCCTCGCACACACGTTCAAGGCACCGGACAACCTCCACCTCCTCGCTCCAGCGAATCAGCGGAAGCAGCAACTCCTTCCAGATGCAAGGCCACCGGGAACATGTATCTCGCTAATCCGAGACCATGGGGGAACATGTATCTCGCAAATCTGTTGCCGCGCCTGAAAAGAAACCCCGAGTTGGCCCTAAGTCTGACACCGAGTGCTACTATTGCGAGGGGACTGGCCATTGGAAGCGCAACTGCCCCAAGTATTTGGCGGACAAAAAGGCCGGCAAGGCAAACAAAGGTATATATGATATATATGTTATTGATGTGTACTTGACTAGTACTCACAGTAGCACCTGGGTATTTGATACGGGATCGGTTGCTAATATATGTAACTCGGTTCAGGGGCTGCGGAACAAGCGACAACTAGCAAGGGATGAGGTCACGATGCGGGTCGGCAATGGATCAAGAGTTGATGCGATTGCCGTCGGAATGCTGCATCTCCATATGCCGTCGGGATTAGTTATAAATCTGAATAATTGTTATTTAGTGCCTGCACTGAGCATGAACATTGTATCCGGATCACGTTTGATGCAAAGTGGTTATTCGTTTAAATCGGAAAACAATGGTTGTTCGATTTATATGAATAATATCTTTTATGGTCATGCACCTGTGTTGAATGGTTTATTTCTATTGGATCTCGATAGTAGTATTACGCATATTCATAATATTGATGCTAAAAGGATTAAACTTGATAATGATATATCTACATATATGTGGCACTGCCGTCTAGGTCATATTGGCGTTAAACGCATGAAGAAACTCCATTCTGATGGACTTTTGGAATCACTTGGTTTTGAATCATTTGATACATGTGAGCCATGCCTTATGGGCAAGATGACTAGAACGCCGTTTTCCGGTTCAATGGAACGGGCGACAGATTTATTGGAAATCATACATACTGATGTGTGTGGACCAATGAGTGTGTCGGCACGAGGTGGATATCGTTATTTTGTTACTTTCACGGATGATTTGAGTAGATACGGGTATATCTATTTGATGAAACATAAGTCTAAAACTTTTGAAAAGTTCAAAGAATTTCAGAATGAAGTGGAAAATCATCGTAATAGAAAGATCAAATTTCTACGATCTGACCGTGGAGGAGAGTATCTAAGTTACGAGTTTAGCACACACATAAAAGATTGTGAAATAGTTTCACAACTCACGCCTGCTGGAACACCACAACGTAATGGTGTGTCAGAACGTCGTAATCATACTTTATTGGATATGGTTCGATCTATGATGTCTCTGACTGACTTGCCACTGTCATTTTGGGGTTATGCACTGGAAACCGCTACATTCACTTTAAATAGGGCACCATCTAAATCCGTTGAAAAGACACCGTATGAATTATGGTTTGGAAACAAACCTAAGTTGTCATTTCTTAAAGTTTGGGGATGTGATGTTTATGTGAAGAAACTTCAACCGGATAAACTCGAACCCAAAGCGGAAAAATGCGTCTTCATAGGATACCCTAAGGAAACGATTGGGTATACCTTCTATCACAGATCCGAGGGCAAGGTTTTTGTTGCCAAGAATGGATCCTTTCTTGAGAAGGAGTTTCTCGCGAAAGGTGTGAGTAGTCGGAAGGTAGAACTCGGAGAGGTTATTGAACCTTCTCTTCATGAAATGGCGAGTAGCGCAACACCGGAAGTTGTTTCAGAGTTGACTTCACCTAATGAAGAGAGAGCTAATGATATTGATCATGAAACTCCGAAAGAGGACACTACCGAACCTCGCAGGTCAAGCAGGACACGTGCAGCTCCTGAACTGTACGGCAATCCTGTTATGAATTTCATGATTGATGAAAGAGATGACCCTGCGACGTATGAAGAAGCGATGATGAGCCTTGATTCCAACAAATGGCTAGAAGCCATGAAATCCGAGATGAAATCCATGTACGAAAACCAGGTTTGGACCTTGGTGGACTTACCTCACGATCGAAAGGCCGTTGAGAATAAATGGATTTTCAAAAGAAAAACTGATGCTGATGGTAATGTAACCATCTATAAGGCTCGACTTGTCGCAAAGGGGTTTCGACAAATTCAAGGAGTTGACTACGATGATACATTCTCTCCCGTAGCGATGCTTAAGTCGATTAGGATTATGTTAGCAATTGCTGCATATTTCGATTATGAAATATGGCAGATGGATGTCAAAACTGCGTTCCTCAATGGTAATATTGAAGAAGAGTTGTATAAGATACAACCAAAGGGTTTTGTCGATCCTAAGGATGCTGATAAGGTGTGCAAACTTCAGCGATCCATCTATGGACTGAAGCAAGCATCCCGGAGTTGGAATCTCCGCTTTGATGAGGTGATCAAAGAGTTTGGATTTGTCCAAACTTATGGAGAGGCTTGTATTTACAAGAAAGTGAGTGGGAGCAATGTGGCATTTCTGATATTATATGTGGATGACATATTATTGATTGGAAATGATATAGATCTTTTAAACAGTGTTAAAAGTTATCTAAACAGCAAATTTTCGATGAAGGACCTTGGTGAAGCTTCATATATATTAGGCATTAAAATCTATAGAGATAGATCAAGACGCCTAATTGGGCTATCGCAGAGTACATACCTTGATAAGATATTAAAGAAGTTTAATATGGACGAAAGTAAGAAGGGGTTCTTGCCTATGTTGCAAGGCAAGACATTGAGTAAGACTCAAAGTCCGGCTACGGCGGAAGAAAGAGAGATGATGAATAAGATCCCCTATGCCTCGGCCATAGGCTCTATAATGTATGCCATGCTATGTACAAGACCGGATGTGGCACATGCTATTAGTTTGACTAGTAGGTACCAATCTGATCCAGGTTCGGAACACTGGATAGCGGTAAAGAACATCCTCAAGTACTTGAGAAGAACTAAGGATATGCTTCTTATATACGGAGGTGAAGAAGAGCTAGTCGCTAAGTGTTATGTCGATGCTAGCTTTGACACCGATCCGGATGACTCTAAGTCTCAATCCGGATACGTATTTCTTCTTGAACAGAGCAGCAGTTAGTTGGAGGAGTTCCAAACAACCTGTGGTGGCTGGATCAACAACGGAGGCGGAATATGTTGCTGCTTCAGAAGCAGCGCAGGAAGCAGTTTGGATGAAAGAGTTCATTACAGAACTGGGTGTGGTTCCCAGTGCGTTGGACCCGATGGTGATCTATTGTGACAACAATGGAGCCATAGCCAACGCAAAGGAACCAAGGTCTCACAAGAATTCCAAACATATTAAGCGCCGGTTTCACTCCATCCGCGAGCATGTCAAGGATGGAGATATAAAGATTTATAAAGTGCACACGGACCTAAATGTAGCAGATCCGTTGACTAAAGTACTCCCTAGGGCAAAACATGATCAACACCAGAACTCCATGGGTGTTAAATTTATCACTATGTGAACCAGATTATTGTCTCTAGTGCAAGTGGGAGACTGAAGGAAATATGCCCTGAGAGGCAATAATAAAGTTGTTATTATATATTCCTTGTATATGATAGATGTTTATTTTGCATGCTATAATTGTATTGATAGGAAACATCAATACATGTGTGTTTAATAAACAAAAAGGGTTCCTAGTTATGCCTCTCTTATAGATTAGCTTGTTGATTAACAAGATGATCAAAGTTTCCTGATCATGGACATTGGATGTTGTTAATAACAAGGTCACAGCATTTGTGAAATGATGTGATGAACATTCATCCGAAGTATAGCATTACGATCAAGTCATTATGTTTATATTGCTATAACATCATACAAAGTAGTCTTAGTCCTTAGACCATGAGATCATGTTAATTGCTAACACCGGAAGAGTATCTTGATAACATCAAACGTCACACCGTAACAGGGTGACTATAAAGATGGGTTCAGTACTACGAAGGTGTTATGTTGAGACTCATGGATCAAGAGTGGAATTTGTCAATCCCGATGACGGATAAATATACTCTGGGCCCTCTCGGTGATATCACATTAAGATAGCTTGCAAGCAAGTGATGTGATCACTAGAATGTTATATCACGGGAACGAGAAAAGAGTGCATGTCGGTAACGAGATCAAACTAGGTATTTGGATACCGATGATCGAATCTCGGATATGTATTATATCATGAGACAAAGGGATTAAATTGCTGACGTTAAAGGTTCTCACGATCACAGAAGTCATCGTTGAATATGCAGGAGTCGGTATGGATCTCCAGGTCCCGCTTCTGATTATTGATCTGAGAGGAGTCTCAATCATGTCTGCATTATTCGCGAACCATAGGGTTACACACTTAAGGGTTGCCGGACACCATTTAGGAGCACATATGTTCCAGATAAAAGGTTTGCAAAGCGCAGGAAATGTTTCGATAGAAACAGGAATTGTTTCGATAGAAACCGGAATTGTTTCGGGTGAAATTGCAGAAAGTGGTTCTGCATGTAATATTGAAATGTTGCAAGGGGTTTTATGTGAATGTTTGTTAATTAAAGTAATTAACAAAATTCTGAATAAAATAAATAAAAGAGTTTTATTAAATGAGAGAGCATTAAATTTGGAGAAATTTAATGCATTTAAAGTGGAGACTTTAAAAGAGAATATTAAGGGGCATTTTAATGTGGAGGGGTTACCACCACATGAATGGGGGAGGTGAGGGGTCACCCCCCCATGCGCCGGCCATGGAGAGAGGGGGCACCCCCCTCCTCCTATAAAAGGCCACCCATTCCCTCCTTCATCCTCACACCTCCTCGTGAAAGATCTCTCTCCCCCTCTAGATATTCCCCCATGGTATCGGATTAGCGAGATACATGTTCCCGGTGGCCTTGCGTCTGGAAGGAGTTGCTGCTTCCGCTGATTCACTGGAGCGAGGAGGTGGAGGTTGTCCGGTGGCTTGAACGTGTGTGTGAGAACGGATGCGCTGCTGATTTGCGGCGCTCGGACTTCCACACGATCTTGAGATCGGCAAGCGTACGACTACATCAACCACGAGTTCCTACTCGTTAACAAAACTCGTTGTCTTCGAGGGTAAGTTCTCCATGGATGTATGTCCACCTGTTGCTCTATATCTAGTAGATAGATCTTGGCATATAGTTCTCATCGTAGGAATTTTTTTGTTTTCTATGCTGCGGACCCAACATTGCTAGTACCAGGCGTACGGGGGTAGGGACCATCATGAACTTGTCGCCATGTCAGAAAGACTAGCAGAGGAAGCCTCTAGAGCAGTTGCGACGCGCAGAGTGGCAAAGGGAGAGATGTCGGCGCTGTCCGCGGTTGTCGGAGTAGAGTAGCAGGTGGTGTAGTCGGGGATGAGGCGATGACGCTGGCGACAAAGTCGTAGTGGACGAAGACGTAGAAGGCGGCGAAAACAACGGCGACCTAGGGTAGTCATGTTGGATGCCTGGAGAGGCGATGGGGTAGTCGGCGGGACCTGCAACGGCGAGAGGGCGCCCTGTAGGTTACCTTGTGAAGCGCGGCGGCGGTGCTCGAAGTAGGCGAGGAAGACCCGGCGACGTGACGAAGACCATGTGCAGACGGCGGCAATCCGTGCCGTAGGAGATGGCGCGGTGAAAGCCGAGGCCGTCGATGCACGAGGACGGCGAAGTAGACTGCGTGTAGCCACGCTACGACCCAAGGGGCGGCATAGCTGCAGGGCGCAAGTCGGTGCAGCGGCTGGGAGACCACCAGCGACGTACATGCCAAGGAAGGCGCGTTGGAAGCCGGTAGCATGGACCAAGGGCGGCAGCCCGACGGGGCGACACCGCGGTAGCCCATAGCTCGATCGGTGGTAGGCGCGTGCTCGGGGACGTGCCTGGCGTAGACATGCACGGGATCGGTTGATCAGACCGACGGTACACCGTATGCGCCATGGCATGGACGACACGTGGATCGGAGTCGATGGCGGCGTTGTCGGTGAAGTCCCAGACGATGACGACGAAGAGGATCCGAGAGGGCGGCCGTGGTAGCCTTCCGAGGAAGGCGTAGCAGCCGTCCACGGTGCACGACAGCCAGCCGTGAGGCTGCGACAGCCTGCCGAGGCAGGCACAGTAGCGGAGGGGGCAGGCGCACGGACGCGATGTAGATTCTCGATGCCAATGGTCGGAGTAGAGGTGCGGCCATGACGACGGCGGTGGGCGACTCAATCCGATCTAAGATCGATAAACCAAAAAATAAAACTGATCAAGAGATCGGAAAAAAGACTTACACGGCAGCCGATCACGGATCGGTGGACGAACCCCGCGTATGGGTTGCACGACCCCTGGCGGAGATCATGGAGATCGACCTCCCCGGGGGCGGCGCGGCGCAGAAGCGTGTGTGGCTAGGTCAAGGATATTGCCGCTCTGAAACCATGTAGAAGGATAGAGAAGGAGAGAGATTGGTGGAATATGATAGGTACTATATTATTAAGCCTTATAGGCGAGTATATATAGACGTAGAATCCTAACTATCCTAAACTACCACAATAACCGTATACGTACAATACTTAACAATAACAATAGGTAAAATATCATAATGTTGGACCAAGCATAAAGTTTTTTTTTTTACGAAACCTAATGCAACCTAAAGCAAATGTTAACATGCTTAGTGCGAAGTACAATCTCTCGGCAGCCATGTAAAATTACGAGTCAGCATCCATACGCAATCCATTTTATATTCCTCACGTTCCAATACGTACTTGTCACTTTTGACTAGACGTTGCATAATAAGACCAGGAAAGAAAATAAATTCAAGAACCGCATTTTTAATTGATCCAATGACCAAAGTACCCTTCGCCGCTTGTCAAAAAAAAAATCAGTACCCTTCGCCGGAGCGGTGAGTCTAGCAGCCGGCCTGGCCGATGCCTGGTGCCCGGCGGTCCCGGGAAGCTCGTCGCGCCCGAGATAGCAAGGGGCGGATCAGCCGTCCGATCTCCCACGGTCCTGCATATCCACCGTCCAATCTCTACCGCCGGCAATGCCACAGGGCACACTCTCCTGTTCCCGCCCTCGCAGCAGGTCAAGCAGGCGCCGCCGGAAGAAAAAAAATAAAAATTGTCTCCGCCCTTCTGAAAGTCCAGTCCAATCCAATCGGAGGGAGGAGGTGCTCGAACTCCCCCCATTGCCGGCCTATATAAGTACCCCCAAACCGGCCGCGGCCGGCTCAAACAAGGAAATTCCAGTTCCCGATGCCCCCGCCGCCGTCGCTGACCTTGGAGGAGGGGACGGGCGAGAGCTCGTCGCCGCCCAGGCCCTCCAGCGTCCACCACGACCTGCGCCGTAGGATATACGAGCTCCTGCTGGCGGCCGGCAAGCAGGGGGACTCTGATCCTTCCTCCTTCTGGGACACGCTCTGCGCCCACTTCGACAAGCTGCCGGACAGGTACCTGGTAGACCTTGGAGAAGAAAAGGCAGAGGAGGTGCTACTCCACCGGAAGGTCCTGGACGAGTGCGCTAACAACGGCAAACAGCCAGTCTTCAAAGCTCGCTTCCTAGAGGTACCCGCTTTCGCTTTGCAATTTATCCCAGAACCAGCAAGTCCTTAAAAGTAGTGTTGTGAAAAAATAATTCTTGCACACGCCTGGTGCAGCAGTGTAGCGCAGTGTGCTATATCTCCTCTTAGAAATGATGTTGCTATAAACTTGGTTTGTTATTATTTCTTCACAGTTATTTATGTTGATCTACCTTGATGTTTGACCAGTGCATTCAAGTCGAACCGAAAGGTGAGGGTACCTATCCTGACTGTGATGATCCAACTCAAAGGTTATTACTGGAAGACCTCACTTTGGAGAGGATACACAGTGCAGACAACACGGTCTCTATGTCTTCCCCGTCAAGGTAATTCACTTTGAAATCGTATCATGCCCATCCTTAGTAGTAGCATCACTAAAACCATAACATTATTGTCCTTGATGTCGTTGCTTCTTTCGGTATTTCACACCATTGCTTCTCAATTCCCAAGTGCTATTTCGAATTCGAGACTAGTGGCTATGGCTACAACATGCTTTTCCTCCAATAAGTCATCGTCCCCAAGTGCTCCAGCTTACAGTTTGTCTTGTGACTTTTACTTAAACTGTCCTCTCAATTTTCCACAGAGATTCAGGACCTATGCTTCTTCATGAGATCATCTTCTCTTCCAAAGACAAACCTAAGCTCCTTATGCGGGTAATGCCAATATTTTCTAGAATTTCCTTAATACCCAATTTCATATACCTTGCTTTTTATATTTTACATGCCAAGTTTCTTACGAGTATAGTTGTTCAACAGCTGACTTCATTGCTTTCTGAAGTTGGACTCAATATTCGTGAAGCTCATGTTTACTCCACAACCGATAACTTTTGTTTGGATGTTTTTGTTGTTGATGGGTGGAAGACAAAGGTAAACGTTTAGCATGGCTATATTAAGGGCTGGACTGTTTATGAATTTCTGCGCATATTATCTTTATTATGTTGTGCATAGGATTTGACTATAATATCTGCAGAATAAATTAAATAAACTTGCCCACTGGCTATTACTACCACCTGCTTAACATTTTTAGACGCCATGAACTACTAATCTCGGTAATTGCATTTTTCTTCTCTATGTCATCTTGCACTTGTACATGCAGGAGACAGATGCGTTGATCACGAGAATTAAGGAGACCTTAACACGAAAAAATGTACGATTCCTTTTTCCACTTAACTACAGAAATGCACTATGTGCAAAAAAAAAATCAGTTAAAATGCAATCTAACATCTCCTTCCAGATTGAGTTAAATTGTCCCCATGTAAATATGTAGGGAGCACCATCTAACTCAGCGAGTACTTCATCCTCGGGAAAAATACTTGAGCTAAGACAACAGGTTGCAGATTGTGAAATCGACTGGAGCATGCTGAAAACGACAGAAAAAATTGCATCTGGGTCTTACGCAGACTTGTAAGAACTGTTTGACACTTACTTGAAGTGCCCATTATGCCAATTCACTGCTAGCATATCTATGCATGCTGGCATCCGCTAGACAAAAAGGTTGGCATGCTATCATAAAGACACCTGACAGAAAATGTCACTTCTGTATATGAATGGCAGACACCTGCCTTTCCTATAAAAAAAATCCAAAAATATCATGAACCTGCATTTTCACTTGGTAGGCAAAGCCACACTACAGTTAATTTATCCAGCACATCTCATTCATGTCCTTTTTTTTCGAAATGGGGAGCTAAGCCCCGGCCTCTGCATCAATAGATGCACACAGCCTTTTTATTGCATCGTTCAAAAAGTATTTCACATTCATGTCCTATTTCACAGATATAGGGGAACATATAATGATTATGATGTTTGTATAAAGCTACTCAGAATCACACATTTCGACGGTCCTTCAGAAATTGAGTTCTTGCAGCAAGCACTCATTCTAAGGCAAGCTTTGCAACAGTTACTGAATAATCAGTTATGTTTTATTCTGACTGATTAAGATATTTTTCGTCCAGGGGAGTTAATCATGAACACATCCTTCAATTTTATGGGACATGCACAGGTCATCCAAAGTGTTTTGGCATTGTAACAGGTACCATCAATACTGTCAAAAGATTATAATAGATTGGAATAAACTCCACTACAGTTGCTACTGACTTGGATAACAGTGTTATAATTCTCATGTGCGCATGGACATCCTCAAATCTAGAGCTGGTACTTAGGTATCGGTATAAAGAAAGAAACAAACAAACACAATTATGCATTGCATGACCATAAAGTACCTGATACGATCATAGGCTATAATTCTTTAGTCAGTTACTGGAGCTGAATATTCATGCCATCAGGAAAATTGGATGATGCAGAACAGAACCATAATGCACCTAAGATATCAGCGAATCCATTGCTTTGATTGTTTTATGAATCTCAGTTTGTTATTTGGATTGTAACTTATGGTTGAATCTAGGTGATTTACATCTTGGTTTTGTTTGTGATGTATCTTGAGGTTGAAAAATCGTGAAATTTCATTGCTTGAACATTTAATCTGCATGAAACTATAATCATGAGTGGACTTTTTTTATACCTGCTGTATGCTTAAGAGTTTCCGACTTTCTGTTGCTCCTACCAAGTCTGCCCATAGCTAACAAATTGCTAATTTGATGGGCAGGAAAAAACAAACGTTCTGTTATTCTATCGAAGTATCAAACTATGATTTGTGATTATAGGGCCCTCTTTTTATTCAAGTAACCAAATTCCATTAGAGACCATCACTACCTAGGTTCCCCATGCCGCCTAACAGAACCCCAAGACCAAATCCTGGCTACTGGACACTTGAGCAATCGCCTAGACTGCTTTTTAGGACACTGTGTGTTATTGTGTCTCAGACTCTTGTTTATTTATTTATTATTTCTTGATGAATGTGCTTTGCAGTTTCAGCATAGCCCACTCTGTTTAGGCCTTTTTTTCTCGAATACACAAAGTGATGAGTGCTCAGTTTCTCACCTACTAAGCTTACTTTGTTCTCTTGCGGTTGATTCTGTTTCTTGCAGAATACATGCCTGGAGGGAATTTATATGACTTCCTACACAATCAAAATGATATTTTAGGCCTCATTCTCATTCTAAAGATTGCTATCCAAATCTCAAAAGGAATGGAATATCTGCACCAGAATAGAATAATCCATAGAGATCTGAAGACTGCAAACATTCTCATAGGCTACAATCAAGTATGCATACTTATTCAAACTTTTGAAGCTATCGGTTCTGAGAATCCAAGAATTCATTTGTTCTTCTTTTGTACTATGTGGTATAAAACCTGGAAAACATATATAAGCATTGCAACAGTCGATTTGAGTTTCAGTCAGATGGCGCTCCTTTGTTGTATGACCATTCTTTGAACACATATATATTATATTTCACATCTGACAAACTAGCAATGGCAGATACTGTTTTAAAGCTTGAATAATTTCTTATAAGCTAAACAGAAAATGGAAATCCATATCCGTTCAGAAAAATGTTAGTTACTTAAGAACTCAATATCTGTTTTGACCAACTGATTTATATTTTTTACAAAAAATACTTGTCCTTTTAAAATATTTTGTATTTTAAGATGTGAATTTCAATTATCTTATGTCACTGGCGTAGCTTTTGTGTCCCTAAGCATATAAAGTCACCTCAATGTTGAGGCTTAGATGAGAAAGTGATGATAAGTATATCTTTAATTGGAGTAAGCTCACCTGCCTAGGCATTACCTACTCCATTACTTTATAAAACTAGTTTTGGAAATAGGCTGTGAAGATTGCAGACTTCGGTGTGGCTCGAGTTGGTAGTCGAGAGGGACAAATGACTGCTGAAACTGGAACTTACAGATGGATGGCACCCGAGGTACAATTGCATTGTTTTTGTTTTGAAGTTTTCAAATCGATTTTCTTTAATTTTAAGAAGCTTTGAATGTTTAATTTTTTACCCTACCTGGTACTATCTTCTGTACCAAAACTCCCAACGCGATCTTTTGTATTTCTGCAACTTGTCCATAAAGGATCAATAAATAGGCCGGTGCTAATGTAAGAGGGGCATGTCAAACTTCGTAAGTTTCCCCCTCAGGCATAAGAAAAGTTGTTTTATGGGGGCAGATTGAAAGGTTTTAGGTCAAACACGTCATCTGGACATGTAAAATTCCTTCTCCTTGAACTGTGTTACATGTTCTGCGAGCAGAATTCGTACTGTCTCACAGCAACAACTGATAAACATGACAAATCTCTTTTTGTCACCAGTTAAAGGAATAAATTAAAAGGAAAAAAGCTGCAACTTTTAAACTATGCCTTCGTGAGCTGAGATCATTTTACGCAGTTAGGTCCAGAGTTTATTTCCCCGGGAGAAGCTCATAACTGTTGTTTATGTTAACAGATTATTAACCACAAGCCTTATGATCACAAAGCAGATGTATTCAGCTTTGCTATTGTTCTGTGGGAATTGATTACATTGAAGGTATGCCCTGGTGTCAAATGCATCTTGAGCTTACATCCGAGTTGTTCAAACTTCTGTGCTATACTGGTTAAAGGTAACAGTGCACTCTCAATTATGCTATAGGTCCCTTATGATACCATGACACCCTTGCAAGCCGCATTGGGAGTAAGGCAGGTACATCTGTGTTGTCGCCTATCCCTGAATGAACTCGATGCCTCATCTTCTGTTCAGATCCTATTTCAGAGATCCTTGTTGTTTCTTCTTACCCTCTGCTGGCCTTCCGATAGGGATTCCGCTTGGAGATCCCATCAGACACGCACCCAGGATTGTCGGAACTGATTGAACAGTGCTGGGATGAAGATCCTGATGTACGGCCAGTTTTTCCTGAGATCATCGTACAACTTGAGGACATCTTACAACAAGTTCAGGTAGAGCTGGAACTCATCGAAACCAAATTTTGTAGTACGACTAATCGGTCTTGACTCGTGCATTGTTTGCTGCAGCCGCCCAAGGGAGGCCGTCGGCGTTCTAATAAAGCGAAAATGCAAAAGAAATCTTAGCCATAGAGAGAGAGAGAGAGGTATAGAAGATCATCATAGTAGCATGTGTCGTCTCCCCAATTCCAAAAGGATGTCGCTGCCTGATGGCGGACGCCTGGAGTTGGGGAGAGCGCTGTGATAGGGTTAGTGTCCTCCTGCTTTTCGTTCGCCTGTATGTGTAACGGTAGTTATTGTAACAATGTCTGGCGACATGTTCATAGAGCTTGTACCATCTTTCACTTTTCCACTTAAGACGATCCGTGTATATACTGTATATGCTGAAACTGAAGAAAGCATCAACGGCTTCATTTTGGGATGGCCATGTTTGATTCTTTCTGTACTCTTCAGCTCTTGTGTATAGAGATAAAAGAATGATGCGAACCACCGGTGCTCCAAATCACTCGGTTGGATAGAGAATTATAGCACAAAATAGATGCCGCAAACTTTTCTAAATTTGGATGTATCTAAACACTATTTACTATTTAGATTTATCTAAATTTAGACAAACTTTCGACATCTATTTTGTGATGGAGAGAGTACTACTTAGTACTAACTATTCTAGAGAGAAACACTAGAGGATTGAAGGAGGGAGACTGGAGATACAGTTTCAGAGACGTTCTTCCGGTTCTATCCTGCTTGCTGCCGCCCCTCCTGGACGTGCCTTCTCGTCCTCGGCAGGTATTGTCACAATGAATTCAGTTCTCTGGCCGCAATGCTTACTCTCTGAACCTGGTTCTCAAATCCAGAGATGAAAATTTCGAACCTAACTCCTAGTGTGCTTGGCGACTAATTTCAACAACCCGACCTTAGCTCAGTTGGTAGAGCGGAGGACTGTAGTGTTGCAGATAAATCCTTAGGTCACTGGTTCGAATCCGGTAGGTCGGATACCTTTTTATTTCTACTGGTTACAGGAGCGCGCATTTCCTTTTTACGCCTTCTCTTTATTTCCTCAGGACTAGGAACTTCTGCTCTGAAAATGAATTAGAAGAGGCTTTTGGCTGTCTTCTCGCCACGTCTCTATTTTTTTTAAAACAGTCACGAGGTGTAAGACATGAATATCTTGTGATTCGGTTCCTTAAATCGATTACACCATACAGTAAGGTCAGCCATTGTGTATTGGTTGGTAAGGCCAACTCCAACGGTCCCGCATTTCGGACATCGGTTTCGTTCGAATCGGTCCGTTTGCGGGGTGGAGGACAGGCCGTCCGGGCTCAGTCCAGTTGTGGTGCCCTGTGCTCCCAACCGGCTACCCCATATGCGGGCCCCCTTGTCCGCCGGGAGCCATTAAGCTCGAGCTGACGAGAGTATCAGCGCTAATGGCGGCCCGCGATTGTCTCGCTAGAACTGCAGTTTTCGTCCGCTGGCCACGGCCTTTCCCGCTGAAAGGGTAATTGCCCCTATGTGTGGTTTTGGTGATTAATGACAATCCCTATAGACTAATGTTTTCATTGAGTTTTATATGAAGAAATATTCCATAGGTCATGCTTGTAATTCATGTGTTGGATTCAAGTATGGATGCCATGAAGATAAAGATATACCTTGAATTTTGGCATAAAGATCATCAAATTGAAGAGAAGAATATGATATGTTCAAGATCTTGAGAGTGTGATCTCAACAGAAGAATTCAAGATATGGCTCTAAGCCGTGTCATGATAGCCTCATTAGTTGAGCTATGGTTGACTAATATTTAGAGCATGTAATCAAACGAAGAATTCTTTATGTACCTCAAGATGAGCATGAGAAGATACCTGGTTGACCAATACAAAGAGTGAAGAGTGATTTCAAGTTGGTCAATATATGAAGCATAAATAATATACCACATGGATCTTGTGGTATGGTAAGCCTTGTCATTTATGCATCATGAACTAACCCATTATATATGTGCCTTTGTGTTTTCTATATGGGATAGGTATCTTTCCATGGGCATGCTTCAAAAGTGAAGATTTCATATAGCCCATGAGAGGATGACATCAAGTGGTGATCATCATCAAGGTTGAGAAGGGCAAGTTCAAGATAAGCATCTCGAGAAGATCATTTGTTTGAAGCTTGCCATCCATATTGGTGATAATGGACATGTGAAGATGTGTCCTAGTGAAGCTATCCCATAGTGGTGTATGGGGGAGCAAATTATGAGTCTTCACGAGGCAACAATGATCAAGTGATGCATTCTGGCTTGGATGGAGCTTGAAGCGTTGGCATCAAGATCAAGCGGGATGCGCAAGGCAAAGGTATGTCCTTTCTAGGTTTTCCTTTTACCGGTCTCAAGGTGGTTGTTGGGAGACCGGGTTATAGGATAGATAGCCGCACTATCAAGAGGGGCTTTCCGTTGGGTAACTTAATCACATCGTCGTAGGGAGGTCAATCCTTTGCATACTTTGCATCTTCCTATTTTATTACTTTTTGGTGTTTCTCCATGTGAGGTTCTTGAGCTTGTTGCTAGCTATTCAACAAGCCCAAGTTCATCGAAAACGGAATTCGTATGCATCTTCTATGGTGTTTTCGAGTTTGAAGGTTTTATCGGTTCTTCTTATAGGGAGGCTCCATACCTTTCCTCATTTGGTTCTATCTTCCTTTGTTGGACTATAATGTTTTCATGCACCATATTGTAGAGCTTGTTTTCCTCGTCAAAACAAGCCCAAGATCATCAAAATCAGAGTCCGGATGCAAAAGTTATTGCGTTTTTCGTGAAGTCTGTTTCAGATCCGGTTCAACCGGGTTTCAACCGGGATTCATAACGGGATGCCCGGTTTCACAACCGAGTCTAACCGGAATTACTCTCTGTACCCCTTCCCGTTAGATCCGGTTCAACCGGGATTCAATCGGGATTCAACCGGGTTCAAACCGGGATTCAACCGAGCCTGATACCGGACCGTCCGGTTTTTGGGCCGGTTCAACCAAACTTCAAACCGGGTCCGCGCAGATTTCTCCCAACAGTCATATTTGCTTTCCCCTATAAAAAGGGGGTTCTTCCCCCAACGTTTTTGTGTGTTCTTGACCACGAAATTGACCTCCATTGTTGAACCTCTTGAGCTTGCTTCCTCTCCCTTCCTTCCTATGATTCTTGCATCTTTTTGAGGGCTTTGGAAGAGGAGATCTAGATCTACAATCCCCACCAATCAATTCCTCCTCTAAGTGAGGGGAACCCATTGGATCTAGATCTTGGAGTCATTGGTTGACTTCCGCCATTGTTCTTCCTCTCTAATTCCTCCCTAGCACTTGTTGCTTTGGTGGGATTTGAGAGTGAGGGATTTGAATGCCCTTGGTGTTCTTGCTTTGCATTCTTGCATAAGTGTTGAGCTCTCCACTATGATTTTTTCGAGTGAGAGACCGTGAGCTTGTTGCTCTTGGAGGGTGACCTCCTAGTTGGCTTGGCGGTTGGTGCCACGGTGTCCTCTTCGTGGAAGATTGTGAAGAGACCCGGGCTTCTCCTTCATGAAGCTTGTGAAGTGGTTGTGGAGCTTGCCATCTCCGGAGTGGAGGAAAAGCTAGCCATAAGGAAAGGGCCTATTCCTTCGTGGGATAGAATCGGAGAAGAAGGTGAGCCTTCGTGGCGTTGGGAAATCCTTCGTGGAATCCCACACCTCTCTAACGTGACGTACCTTACTTGTAAGGGAACACGGGAATACATCTTCGTCTCCGTGTGCCTCGGTTATCTCTATACCCGAGCTTACTTTCCTTGTGATACCCATCGAGCTTGAAGTACTTATATCTTGCTTATCACTTGTGGTATATTTATCGTGTGCTATCTCGCTTAGCTTATCTTGTTGTTGGTGCACTTAGTTGAGCCTAGTGTATTTAGGTTTTGTGCTTGTAAAATAAACATTAGTTTAATTCCGCTTTCTATCAAGCCAAAACCGTAATAGTTTTGAAATTGCCTATTCACCCCCCTCTAGGCGACATCTCTATCCTTTCAATTGGTATCAGAGCAAGGTCTCTCCTTGTTTAGGCTTCACCACCTAGAGTGTAAAGATGTCGGCTAGTAGTATAGTGCACAATGACACAATTATCTTTGATGGCACAAATTATATTTTGTGGAGAAATTGCTTGCTTTGTAATCTTCGGACCTTGTGTCCAAATATTGAGCGATTTCTAGATGTAGGTTTTTCTCCTCTGATGGATCCTCAAAATCTATCTTTATAGGATGAGAAAAATTTACATCTCGAAGCTCAAGTATCTAATGAGCTTATTTTCTCTTTGAGCCCCATAGTTAATTTGTTCTTGACAAATGTAAAGCGCAAGTCATCTCATTAGATGTGGACCAAGCTTGAAGAAATATTTGGTGGGTCCATTTCTCATAGGGTCGGTGGTATCTTCGAGGAGATCTCTTCTCCTTCACATCATGAAGAGCTCCAAGTGGCTTCCACCTCCGGCCGCGATGAGATTTCAATTCCCTCCACTTCACCTACATGTGACAAGTCACAAGGTAATGGCATGGTGAGTGGAGAAATCATATGTAATGATGGTAGTGGTTCTCTTTAAACCAATGATTCATGTTCTATAAATGTTAATGGTGTAGAGAGTTTGGACTTAAGCACTTCTTGCAACGATAATTATATATCCCCTTGTGTTGCTAGTCCTTGCTTATTGTCTAGAAATTATTTGAGTACTAGTGTAGATGATATGCTTGATTTGTCTTGTTCCAATAAACAAAATGCTTCTATTTCCTCTAGTTGTGTATCTAACAATGTGAAGGAAATCAAACACCCTATGGAGCAAGACACAATCATGAATGAAGATTCAAGAATATCCTCATCTTCATCCTCCCGTGCTCACATGTGCCTTATGGCAAGAGGATCAAAGGTATCTCCTACTTTGGATCCTAAGATATCTTCTCTAGATAATAGCAATGATAATGATGATAGTGATGATGACCTTGATGAGGATACTAGAGCTCTTGTGCTTGACCTGACCTTTTTGTGTACATCTCTTCGTGGTAATAATAAGGTCGTTACTTGTATCAAACACGTTATGGACACCATAACTAAACAAATGGAAACCATAGAGGAGTTGGATTTCCAACTTGATGATGGGAGTCGGAGATTCAATCTCCTTAAGGAAGAGATTGCCGAGGTGAAGCACACTAATTGCCTCCTCATACAAAAAATTGAATCTTATGAGCTTGAAAAGGAAAAATCTATTAATGATGCTAGTGCTACTAACTCTACTTCTTGTGAAGCATCTACCATAAACGAGAATGTTGAGCTAAGGGCTCAACTTGAGTTGCTAACTAGCAATTATGGGAAATTGGAAGAAAGTTATGAAAAGCTCTTGGCCTCTCATAATGATCTTCTAATCTCCTATGATGGGCTAAAGTTAGCTCGTGAGGCAAGTATCACTAAGGTAACATATTGTGAGCCTCATTTGGACATTAACACAACTTCTACTCAAAATGCTATTTTGCCATGTGCTAGTCCTAGTGATCCTTCTTGTCATACTATTGATAAAACTTGTGTTGGATTACTTGCTTTGCCTTGTTACTCTAACAATGAAGCTTCCACTTCCTCGAGTACCTCTATTTATACTAACCATGTAGAGGAAATCAAAGAGCTCAAGGCCCAAGTCACTTCTTTGAAGAAAGACTTGTAAAAGAGTCATGAAGGCCAATCCACACTCGATAATATTTTGAGTGTGCAAAAATGCCCCATTGATAAAAGTGGACTTGGATTCAACTCCAATAACAAGAACAAGTCCAAGAGAAACAAGAAGAAGATCCAAGACCAAGTCAAGGATTCAACCAAGATTATTTGCTTCAAGTGCAAGGTTGTAGGACATCATGTAAGATATTGTCCATTGAAGAAAAAGCACTTGAATGAGAAGCAACAAGGGAAGCGGCCACAAGGTCAAGGTCAAGCCCAATCTCAACCTCAAGTTGAAGCTAGGCCACTTTCCAAGAAGAATCAATATAAGGCTCTCCAAGACAAGAAATCAATAAAGAAGATAAAGTGGAGAACTTGTTGCTACGTATGTCGTCAGAAGGGGCACTTGGCCTCTTCATGTTCAAATGGTACCTTATCTAACCCTATCATTGTTGATTATTATTATTCTCTTGGGAAGGATAAGGATGTCAAGGTGTTTGCCAAGTTTGTTGGAACTCAAAGTGGTGTCAAGAAACGAACCATTTGGGTTGCCAAGCCTATTGTGACTAACCTCTTAGGACCCAACTTGGTTGGGGACCAACAAGCTCAAACTTGATCAATAGGTGTTTCTGGAGGGCATTGGAGACTTGGCAAACTCATGAAGAATTAAGGGATATTCATATACTATATTTTATCAAGCCAAGTTATAAGGATTATCATCTCCCTACCATATACCAAATGCGCCTCTTTGCGGTAACTCAAACTCAAATCTTTTATATTGAAAGTTACTTGCCCCTTTGCATGTTTTGGTTTTGTACCAAGTATGTGTTTGTATTTGTTGTGCCTCATGCTTGATTATTTTGTGTATTCAAGTATGTATATTTGTTTGGCACATCATTTACTTGTGTGTTTTTCTTTGAGCCTCTAATGCATTTTGATGATATCTTTTTGGCTCTTTTCGAGTGATTAATGGAACATCCCATTTGGGAGAGTGATATGCCTCACGCATCTATCAAACCTTAAAATGTGTGTACATGAGTACTACCACTTAGTATTGATATTGCAATCTTATCTAGTCACTATGTGGTGTGTCATACTCATGAGAAATTCAAATTCTAAATGTCCATTAATTATCTCTAGTTGAGGTTGTTTTTTCCTCTTATTAAGAAAATGAATATCACATTATGGGGGAGTAATATGCTACTTTTGCATATCACAATCCTAGGAAATGTGAACATATGAGGTGGTGCCACTTAGAGTTGATATTGTTGATTATCTTGTATCTAGGTGGCATGTTAGCTCAAACAAGGTCCTAATTTTTGTTAGAAGCTTTTATTGCTCATCTTTTCGGTCTTTGCTTGAGTAAGAAATTCTTGGTGTGGCCTTCCTCAAATGCATATCTCTATAACTTATTTGGGAGACCATTTGCTTCAAGTTATTCTAATCATTGCTTTGCATGATTATGTGACTAGTTGAAGCTATCAAGAATCTCTATCTTTGCATAGTGCTTAATATTTTTATTCCTATCCTATGCTTTTAATTGTGAAGATTTATCTTTAATATCCATGCAATATACCACCAGAAATAAATTCCAATACACTCATTCTCTTAGACAATTGATATACTTGGGTGTGGTAGCATTTGTGAATCATCTTCACCTTGGATTTCACCTCTTATTACCTTTTTTTCTTTCCAAAAATTGTTGTGGCTCCCATTGTCTTCCTTGGCTTTTGAACATCTCTTTGATGGTGTTTTTGATTATTATCAAATGTGTTTTTAGTGGAAGACAAACCTTGTCTTCTCGGAACCTTGTGTCATTGTGAAAAGTGTTAAGGGTTTGGTTTATTTGTTGAAACCTTGCTCTTTTGGGAGTTTGTTATCTCATTCTTTCTTCTCTATGTTATTTGCTTGAATGAGATAAATCTTTGAGCATTTGTGTTTTTATCCCATGTTTGATGCTCAATAGTTTTTGCTTGGTTCATTTGTTGAACTTTGTTGAACAAATCGTGTGTTGATTTGATTCTTTGATATAGTTTGGACAACAAATGTGTTTTGTCACACCTTGTATGCCTTCTTGAATATTTTGGTGTTTTGTCCAAATTATATATTCATTGGTTCTTGAAAGTCTTGTGCATGCATGTTTACTAAATGTATATCTTATATCATGTTTTGCTTTCTTTGATCCAATATATAGGGTATACTCCATCAAATCCTTAAACGGATATGATGTGCATGAAATTCAAATTTCATCTCTAAATATGCACGTATTTTTACGGAGTATGTCCTATGTGTTGTGGTTAGTCTAACCACTTTGGACCCAATAAGTTAGGGGACCAAGATGTACTTGAATGTTGTTTTAGGTACATTGGAGATGCAATGGATGCTTGTCTTATCTATAAGGAATGTGTTGTCACTACATAATAATTGGAGCCAAGCTAGGATGATCGAAGAATTCTTATCTACTACATCATACCATTGCTATCTCGGTAACAAGTATCTTATTCATGCATACTATTCTTACATCCAATCTCTTGTAGGTTACATCTTGGCATGAATTTATTTGTTTGTAAATGTTGTGGTTCTTGCAAGGATCTTTGAAAGACTTTCCTATCCTTATTGCTTATGTGAGTAATTTGAGATGATGCATATAATGGGGAGTATATAAAATCATGCTCATGATTCACCAATCCCAAATATGCCTTCTAGCAATTTATTGCATATCAATTCCTCAAGGTACTCTCATGTGCAATATTGTTGAAATTGCATTGAATCCTTCCTTTTGATACTTGTTACCTTTCTCAAAATATCCCAACTAGCATTAGTTCCCTTAGTGTTAGTTGTGATGTTTTTGAGGTTTTTGTTTTTTCTTTGGTGAAGTTCGTTGATATACCATAAGAGAAAATAGAGCCATGGGCTATATATGCACTTAAGAAAAATATCCTTTTGGTATATCTTATGACTTCCTCTTGGATATCATGTGAAAGGGAAATGGACGTCGCCTAGAGGGGGGAGGTGAATAGGCGTTTTAAAATTATTACGGTTTAGGCTCTAATAAATGCGGAATAAAACTTAACGTTTAATTTATCAAGCCAAAACCTATATCAACTAGGTTCACTAAGTGCACCAACAACCTATGCTAAGCAATACAAGCAACAAGGTGATAGCAAGATAATATACTTCAAGCACGAAGGCTATCACAATGTAAATTGCATAAGAAAAGGGCTCGGTTGAGAGATAACCGATGGACGTGGAGACGATGATTTGTTTCCCGAAGTTCACTTCCAAAGAAGCTATGTCTCCATTGGAGAGGTGCGGGGGCGCAATGAACTTCGAACGCCACAAGTGGCTCACCTCGAGGTGTGGTGGCTCGATGCTCACCCAACGCCACACAAGGCCTCACCCCAAGATGCAAAGGCACGCAACCTACCGACGCCACAAAAGGCTCACCCTATTCTCCCGTGAGCTCGCCACAAAGGCCTACTCACGTTCCATTATGGGACACTTGAGGGCGGTCACCGAACCCGAACAAGGTTGGGGCAATCTCCACAACTCAATTGGAGGCTCCCAACAACAATGCCACGAAGGCTACAAAGCCACAAAAGGCAACAAGGCCACAAAAGGCTACAAGACCACAAAAGGTCAACAATCCAACCACACAACCGTCTAGGGTTCCAAGAACCCAAGATAAACAATCCCAAGGGCTTGAACTCGCCGAATCTCCGAGGAGAACTCAAACCTATGCACCAAATGCAAGAGGCAAGTCCTTCTCTCTCAAATTCCACCAAAGCTACAAAAGCTATTGGGGGAATAAGGGAGGAAGAACACAAGAGGAGAACACAAAACTCTCCAAGATCTAGATCCCAAGGATTCCTTCACAAAGAAGGGATTTTGCTTGGTGGGTCTTGTAGATCTAGATCTCCTCTCTCAAATCCCTCAAAAAGATGCAAGAATCATAGGAGGGAGAAGGGGAGAGGGCAAGCTCTTCAAGGTCAACAATGGAGGAGAGAGCAAGAACCAAGAAAAAAACAAGTTGGGGACGAAGGGGAAAGGGAGCTCCTTTTAAAGGGCTCCCTGATCTGCCCGTTACCCACAGAATCGTGCACGGCTGGTACTACCGGTGGCACTCAGCCAACGGTCCAAAAACACGGTGCAAACGAACACAAAAACGAGGCCGGCCGGTTCTACCGGTGGGTCACCGGTACTACCGCCTGGGCCGGTACAACCACCCACGATTCCGACCGAAGTTCCGTCAAATAGCGCAGACCAGGCAGTGAGCATACTGAACCAAAAATGGGTTCGCCGGAATTTGGGGCGGTATTAACACCGGTACTATCGGCGACATTTCTGCCCGAGCGGTACTTCCGGCGTCTGGCTGGTACTTCCGGTCAGAGAAACTGCAGAACCAGAAATGCCATAACTTTTGCATTCGAACTCCAAACGAGATGAAACCAATTTTGTTGGAAAGATAACGACGTGTTATGAAGATAGTACCATGAATATATATGTATCTGAGATACCTCCCAAGGTGTGGAGCCGGAAAACCCGCAAGATCAAAAACGCAATGAGATATGCATGGGAAATCCGTTTTTGATGAACTAGAGCATGTTATGAAGATAACCACAAGCTCTAGATCCTCACATGGACAAGAACCAAACAACAACCAAGAAAGATGATGCTATGAATGCAAAGGTTTGAGCTCTCTCCGAAAGATACGAACAAGTCACCCACTCGAGAGCCCCTCTTGATAGTACGGCTACCTATTCTAAACCCGGTCTCCCAACACTACAAGAGACCGGTAAAATAGAAACCCTATCAAGATCATATATTTTCCTTGATCATCCCACTTGAGCTTGATGTAGACCGTCTTGTCCTTCTCAAGATGGAACACCTTTCTTGATTGCTATTGCATGCTCTTGTTTGATGAAGACTTGCGAATGGCTCCCCCATACTCCATGAGGAAACCTCTTCTTTGACCTTGTCTTCATCACTCCATGAACACTGAGGATGGCAAGCTCCAAGCATGATATCTTCTAGAGATGGCGCACCGTGAGCTTGCACAACAAATCTTGATGATGTCTTGAAGATAGCCATGAGGAACTCCATCTTCTTCTTCTTCAAGACATACTTGATCTTCTTCTTCTACTTGATTCCAATAGGCACAAAGCCCTTGGACGATGCTTCTTCTTTTTCATCCTTGAAACCAACACATGGTCCAAGCGATGCCAATGGACAAACCTACAAGTGAAACTCAATTTGCACATTAGTCCATAGGGATTGTCATTAATTACCAAAACCACACATGGGGGCATACATGCACTTTCATCATGTATTCCTTTTTTCTCTTATGTGTGGATGTTTCTTTCTGGATTATTCTCATGTTTTTCCCACTTAGAAACTTATATACACAAGAGTGTTAATCTCTCGCCTTGATATCCTCGCCTTTTGCCAACCATCTCACTTATCCGCTTAGTTTTTAATGGTTTTTGTAAGGTCTTGATTTGTGAGTGCTCGGTCTACTTTTATTGCATCTTCACACACTCATATCTCATATTTGGTTTATTTTGGACTTAAGCTTGTCTTGACAAGTGTATTGATTTATATCTATACTCCTTGTATCATTGTTATGTTCTAAATGATATAGAGGGAGTGAGGATTCCATGTTTGTGCATATTGTATTCAAATGAAACAACTAATTTATGCACGAACCTTGGGAGCTTCCTTATTTCATTTAGAGCACTATTTGTCCATTTGATTATTTGGATCTTTTGATTGCTTGCTTCATCTGTTGAAGTTTCTTCACCTTGTTATCCTTTTAGCAATATTTGATCCTCAATATAGTTGATTTCCTCCAAGTATTCGTCATTGGATATGTGCATATGATTTCACTCATATTATGAGAAATGCACACCTTGGGAGGAACTTAAACTATATTGGCCTTCTAACTTTGTCATCCATTTTGGCACTTGTTGTCAATGGGTGTAGCATCCCAATTGTCTAACAATTGCAATGCTACTAGCCTAGTCTATATAATGTTACTTCCTACATACATTAGTTGCATCATAATTATATCATGCTCATGTCATCATGCCACCTTGCATTTGAGCATCATATAAAACCCTTTTCATTTGGTTCTATCTCCTATGCATTATTAATTGTATTTGGCTCTTGATATATTGTATTTGGTTCTTGATAAATGCTTGATTCCCAAGTTGAGTTGGGGGCATGTCTTTTATTCAACTCCACCACCTTTTCCTTGTCACCACATTATAATTCCACCATCCTAATTATCCATGAGCTTTTACACTTTTCCTTTGGCATTTAAATCTAGCTCATGTGGGTTGGGATGGATCCACTTCTATTTTTCCACATGCCTCACATTAGCATCATGTTGTTTTCACATTATGGATATGTGGAGCCACCTTTGCATGCCTTGTGAGTGGTACCCCTTTTTCTAGCTTCCATATGGATTGTATTGGAATATTTGCTCATGTTGGAATATTATTGGGGATATTATGCACCTAGTGGAACACACACACTAGCATGTCCCAAATTATATTCAAAGTTTAGCATCTCCATCTACTCCACTTGGACCATCTTTCTAATTCTTCTAGCTTGGCCTTACTCCATATTTTGGGAATGTATGTGTATAAATGCCATGATTATTATTTTGTTTTCACAAGATTAGACATGGAATTTAATGCCCATGCATGGACCATGCAAATTACCACTATCTTTCTCCTTTGGTTTATAATTGTTTTTGGGAGTGGAGCATGGACCTTTGGGAATCATGTCAAGTGATTCCTTTTGCTTTTGTTGAGCTCCACCCTTTTCTCTCTCAAACCCTCACCTTCTTGTTTGTTCTCTCCTTGCCATGTGCACCTAAAGTCCTAAACACCTCATCTCTTTTTCTCTCTCTCTCTTATACCACCACCATGTGCCCAACAAAACACAAAAACACTCACCTCCATCTCATTACCCTCACCTCACCATCTTCTTCCACTTTTGCTTGATCTTGGTGGATCACCACCAAACCCTACACCCACCCCTTGCATGATCTAGTTAAAACCCTAACTCCACCCTTACCCTAACCTTCACCACACCACCACCCCATGATCCACCCTCCATGCCGAGGCACCACCCTAGCCTGGCCCTAACTACCCTCTCTAAACCTAACCACCCTAGACCGAGCCAAGCTACCCTCCAACCCTAGCTAAAGCCGACCCTCTCTCACTCACTCTCTCTCTTTCTCTCTGCCAGCCAGGCCCCACACCCGAACCTCACCTCCCTGCAGGCCCCAGCCGCAGTCACCACCCCTCTGTCCCCCGAGCCAGCTGCTCCACGCCGTGCACGTGAAGAAGGAGGGGAGAAAAGGTGGCCGAGCCACCTTTTTCTCTCCACCGATTCCCCACGGCACCTCTCCCTCTCTGCTATCTACTCCCTCCCATCTCTCTCTCGTGCCTAGATCCACCCCTGGCCGCTGCGCCGTTCCCTTCCTCTCCCCTGCACCTCTTCTCCAACTCTGGCCACCACCTCGGCATCGGCTTCCTACACCAGTTCGAGGAGGCGGGCGTGGCGTTGTGGGTGTCGAGGAAGCTCAGCTCGGACCTCTACATCACCCCGTACACAGCAACGAGGAGGAGGAAGCCCCTGTACCGCGGAACGCCGACGAAGCCGACCGAAACCCTAGATCTGCCGGCCTCTGCCTCTCCGTCGACCTGCTGCTCCCCGGCCCGATCTGACCCCACCAGTAACCTCGGGGTGAGCAACGCACCCTCCCTGCCTCCCCTTTCTACTTGGTCGTCTGTGCTCGCCGGACCACGTGCTGAACACGCTCTGTGCGCTGGCGTGCGCTAGCTTCTGCTCGTCGTCGCGCCATAGAAGCCATACCTAGCCGCGTCGCGCTTACCCTCCAACATCCCCTTAGCCACCGCAGTGGTTTCCGCCTCCGCGCGCGCGCCCCAGATCGCGGGTTCGAACCCCCGCCTCGCCGCGCCGTGCGCTGTCGTTTCCGTCAGTTTGTCAGAGAAGAAAAACAGTAGGTCGTGCGCACTTTGCAAATAACCCCCCAACCTTTTGTTTCATCAACCCGCGCTCCCTCTAGGCCCACCTGTCGGTCTCCTTGGCTGTTTTACAGAAAGGGACCGGAGGTTCCAAAAACCTCAACCCGCAGCCCCTAGATCCCCCACGTGGCACCCCCTGGTTCGCTCGCTGTCAAGGAAAGGGGCTTTTTGGCGCCGGACCCATTGGTCAGTCCCTGTGGCTGGCTGAGCTCGCGGTGAGAAAAGGGTTCACCGCGCAGCTGCGCCAGTTCAGCTCAGGTCCCACCCGCTAGTGACTTGGGCTAGGTTTCTCTGGGTATAAAAAGTCTGGGCGCATTTCTGTTTTATAAAATGAATTTAGAGAAATGTTTAAATTCAAATTTAAATATGATTTTAAGAACTTTTGATTTATAATTCCAAACAACACAAATGATATATGTTTTGGAATCAGAAAAATAAGAGGAATTCAAATATTCTATTCAAAATAATGTTGGACCACTTTAAATTTTCGAGGAGATTAAAATTACAATAAAATGCCATTTTCTTAATAAATTAATAACTTTAAATCTACAACTCCAAATTCGACAAATAATATATCTAAATCGATCAGCGCGACGAGCCTGTTCTAACTATGCATTCCATGTCATGAATTGAAGCATGCATCATGTCATTATTAAAAATCAGAACTGTTTATAGCCATAAAACTTGACCAGATAATTAATAAAATGATTTATTCTTGTCCCCACACCTCACCATTGCCATGCTACTTTATTGCCATGTAAATTGTGCATCATTCATCATGGCATGCTTGTTTGCTTGTCACATTTTATTTATATGCTTGTGCACTTTGTTTATGTTGGCCCTTGTTTGTTTGGTTCTTTTCGAATAGACGCCGAGCAGGGGAATTATCAAGAATCACAGGAGTTCTACCCAGATCCATCTCTCGCTTCAACTGAGCTACCAGGCAAGCACTACCACATGCTTGCATACATATAGTACCTATTGCCTCTATCTTATTCTTGCATCATTGAGTCGCGATTGCATTAAATTGAATCCCAAGTACGACATAGCCTTTACTTTTAAAACCCATTGAAGCTTGTTTCTCCATCCCATGAGCCATTACTACAGGAGTTGTTTTAGCCATGCGAGTCGTAGAACAGCATGTGTAGGGTATGTGAGTGTCTGATGGATAACGAGGTACCTAAACAACTTAACCTGAGTAGTACTAGGATAAGTAATGAAAGAGGCACCGGTGGGCAATATCTGTTATTTGGTTTTTATGCTCACTTGTGTCCTGTAGGACCCCGAGTACTTGATTCCTGTTCCTTGACTATTCGCACTATCCACATCCGGGAGGCCTTATGGACCCCCCTGAGCCAGAGCTTGATTCATTTCTATTTCTTGGGACCACAAAGTAGTTTGGGGCTTTGTTACTATTCTGTACTTATGCCATGCTTACTGTTTTATTTAAGATTGTGCGTGGAGCACCTGTACTGTTTTGGATCGCGTCACGTTTTCGCGGTATCGACAAGCCCAGTCATGTTTTCGGGTTCCCAGTCGTTTACAGCCGTCGTCGCAAACCCTGGGTCCGTTCCGGAGCCGGCCAACTTCGTTGCGGGTAGCTTAGTGGGGTGGCCCCCTGAAATATTTCTGAATCCTGTGATCGCTTTGTCGTGAATGCCTCGTTGGGTTTTGATTTGGTTTTGCCGATGTTGATCGAGTGTGTGTCGCTATTTGTGCACCCCTGCAGGGTAAATCTTTCTGAAAGCCATGTCCGCGGTTATGGACGACTTGGAGCATAGTTTCTCGATCATAGACAAATATAACTAAAGTACCGCTTTTAATTTGACTAAGTACCTGACTAGTAAATAGTGCAATACTCATGGAATGGTTAATAAAACTGCCAACGGATGGGTTGTTCGTCCGCTTTCTCGTTGGTAAGCGAGAAGGAGGATGGATCTATTAATTATACTGTTATAACTGTTGTTACTAATTAACGGACATCCGTCTATCATTGGTTAGGCGGATGGTTAGCGAGTATCTATAGACTTGTTAGTTATTATCTTTTGCTGCAATTGCGTCACCCTAGGTTTATGTCCCCTTTAGAGGCATAAAGACTTGCTGAGTACCCCTAGGGTCTCACACAATAAATTGTTTGATTCAGATGAACAGGTGTATTCGCAAGATGGATACTGGGTGAAGGAGACGGATGATGTTGGCAACGATCACTCGGTGTAGAGATTCCTGGGATGGGGATCCGCGAGATCTGTGGGCGGGATGTGTTTGATTCTTATGTGGCATCTTATGCCGATTTGATTCTTATCCGTACTCGGATCTTGTTTCCGCTTCCGCCTGATACTCTAATTTTGATGTATGAGGAGCTATCCTAAACTATTATCTCTATCTAGGATATTTGGATCTTGCCGTATGGCGTTGCAATATTTCTATTTCTTTTAGATGGAATGGCTCTGAAAACTGTTGTATGGTGGCTTGCATACATACTCACTTGTGTATGTAGTTGATCCCTTCGCCTGCCGACTACGCCGCTCGTTCTCGTCCCGATGTTCTGGAAGTGGTTAGGACGGCCGACATGTCTACCTGTGAGTGACCCCTGGGCCCCACCGTACTATTTTAACCACTTTCGCTCATCCAGGCATGCAACTTAGAGCCTAGTTCACCGAGGTAGTTACAATTGGTATCAGAGCCATCCCGCCCTTCAGGGTCTCAGCCAAACGGTCGTTGTCAGTCTAGCAAATATTTTGGTAGCTATGTATACTAGGGAAAAACAAAACGTGAGAGTAGGATTGCTTCCATTTTTCTTCTGACCCACCCACCCACCCTTTTCTGGTAAGGAAGTGTAACGTTTTCAATCCTCTTCTAAAATTCAAACTAGGATTCACGTGTTCGGGGTTCCGTAGTACCATAGGTTGTGTGTGTGTGTGTGTGAATTCCTTGTCTATCTGTTGCATCCAACCTTGTTGTCACAATCTGCCTTTGGTTATCAACTGTTGGTACATTCCATACTGACAGGCTTTTGTAAACCGGCGCGATCTATCCGACTCCTTGTTAACCGGTGCCATCTTGTTAAGGGTGTTCTTCCTTCCAGCATGCTTTCACAGAATGTGGACTGCTAATCTCTATCTGATAAGTGGTTTTGCTCATCTATTGGTATTTTAATGCCGAAAAATGCGGGAAATTTTTCTTTTGTACATCTGCGTTTCCACACTCCTCTTCAGTCGTGTGTGAAACATTATCAACCTTCCTTTTATCAGCATGTTCATGCTAACTCGTTCTTTTGTCACCGGCGCTTAATCCTAGAGTTTTACTTCTTCATCAATTCTTCTGGCCTAAATACATAACATGTGTCGATCCGATGCTTGTGATCGTAATTTGGTTCTCGACATAGCTATATGATACTTATCATGAGTGGAGTATGGTTAATGCTATCTATTTTCATCCTCTAGATGATGGCAGTTATCTCCTGTGATTTTGAGCTATACCGTGATCATATCTTTATCATATTCAAGTATCTTTGCCAATCCGGAGTTTTTCTTCAGGCACGACGGTGGTCTATCATCTGTTTATCATGCTTCACATCCTTTTTGAACTCCATATCTACAAAATCCTCTTGGATACGAGGGAATTTCATCTTTTCATCTCTGAGAACTTTGCTTAATGTATGAGTTATCATCGCTTCTTATCCGATATCTCTTCATGTAACCGGTGATCCGATCGACAATGTGAACCAGACGACATCTATTTTCTTTCCCGAAGGACCAGATAATCTATTATGCCAGTGCATCTCTTTCAACACGAACCCGTGCTCTTAATATTGATCTTTCAAAGAGCGTTGAGCTCAGAAAGTATTTCAAGCATTTGTCTGTTTCTTCCGCCTTTTGAACTTGATATTCTGGGAAGATCTTGTTAATCCATGGTGGTATTGTTGATAATATGCTTGCCTATTCTATATCAATGGAAGAACATGGAAGATCATTTGTGTCTCTTTCTCTCAAGCATCGAGAACATTGCATGTGTGCAAAGTTCTCAAAGTGTAAATTCTGGCTTCTTGAAGTCACCTATCTCGACCACGTCTTTCTGCTAAATAAATCGCTTCAATTCTGGAATCAGCAAGCCAATTGTTAATTCCATCCTCCATCTTCAACCAACCCGGAGTTTTTCCTTGTTGGCAAGTTATCATCATAGTTTCACCGAAGTTCCTCAAGACTGCTAAATCTCGCTCAATCATTTCTAGAAGAACATGGAGTTCTTTTCGCCTAGTTCTCGTCAAGTAATCTTTTGAAACCCTCTCGTTCTATCATCTATGCTCAATCCACCGGAGGCCATGAAGACTTTTCAGATCTTTTGTAATCCTTCTGTTCAAGTTGGTGCTATCTTTTTCTTTATCTGTGGAATCTTGTAGTTGTCTCTGTGATCTTCCTTCATATCTTTCCGGTGGCTTGTTACTTCTGATATGACGACAACATCATCATCTCTATCTATCTAGGATCCGGCGAATCGTTTGCATCAAATCCTTGTTTTCTTACGGAGTTCCATGAGTTCTTGTCAATACCTTCAGTCTGTTTAGTAGTTGGGTTGCATGATTTTATTATTCATGTACGGAGTAATGCTTTGGGTGTGGGATGGAGTAGCTACCATACCACTACCCTTATCATTCGCTCTTGTACATTGAATTGGTGAATTAATGCAATTTCACTCATTCCACGGATGTAGAAGTGGCCTTTATCCCTCAATACTTTTACTTCCGTCCTTGTTTTCCAGAGTGCTCTCTCGAAGAAAGTAATCAATAATCTCTTGTTGGTGATCTCGCCCTTTCTACACGGAGCAAAATATTTAATTATCTGGTGGGAACAAACGCAAACTCTTTTCTGTCCTCGTCTTTCTACCGGTGCTAGACATTCCCAAACAAGATGGAAGGAAACTATCTCTCTCTTTGTTTCATCAATTCTTTTTCTGTGGTAAAGCCAATTATGGTTGATGCCATTAATCGCAAATCTATTCCACATTCCACTTCTTCTAAGGATTCTACCATAAGCTAGCATTCCCCTCTTGCTCTTGAAGTTATATCCGCGCACCTCAATTGCGTGATCCTTTGGTTCTTACCGGCACAAGAAGAATCTAATCCGTCAATGTCTAGCTAAATTTTTCCATTGATATCAAGGAACTCTATCGTTTGAAGGAAATATTGTTCCCGAGCTTCATTTCTCAAATATTTGGGGATGATACAATGCTATTTTCATAGTGGTGGATAACTTCTCCAAAGTCGCTCATTGCGACCGACAAGGGCAAGAATCATCATCACTTACAACTTCCAATCTTTAATCCTGACGGTGTGTCTTTTTTTTCTCCAACGTACATCGTCCTTCCTAATTCTTTCTACAAGAGGTTCCAATCTTTTATCATGCTTCTTGAGAAAACCGGATCTATGTTCATCCTATCCTTCTTGTCTCACGACAATGCTTCATTTCTTCTAACCCTTTGCGTCTCAAGCAAAACGCAAGACTCGCAACAAGTCTAGCAAGTTTGCAAGGTGGAGTGGTCGCACCATTCTGTTGTTCATCAACTCGGGAACGTGAGGGTCACCTTCGTTCTGAACACCCGCCTCTCCTTGTGTTGTTTTTCTTTTTCCTAGGAATCTCGGGGCGAGATTCTTGTTTAGTGGGGGAGAGTTGTAGCATACCAATTGTCTAACAATTGCAATGCTACTAGCCTAGTCTATATAATGCTACTTCCTACATACATTAGTTGCATCATAATTATATCATGCTCATGTCATCATGCCACCTTGCATTTGAGCATCATATAAAACCCTTTTCATTTGGTTCTATCTCCTATGCATTATTAATTGTATTTGGCTCTTGATATATTGTATTTGGTTCTTGATAAATGCTTGATGCCCAAGTTGAGTTGGGGGCATGTCTTTTATTCAACTCCACCACCTTTTCCTTGCCACCACCTTATAATTCCACCATCCTAATTATCCATGAGCTTTTACACTTTTCCTTTGGCATTTAAATCTAGCTCATGTGGGTTGGGATGGATCCACTTCTATTTTTCCACATGCCTCACATTAGCATCATGTTGTTTTCACATTATGGATATGTGGAGCCACCTTTGCATGCCTTGTGAGTGGTACCCCTTTTTCTAGCTTCCATATGGATTGTATTAGAATATTTGCTCATGTTGGAATATTATTGGGGATATTATGCACCTAGTGGAACACACACACTAGCATGTCCTAAATTATATTCAAAGTTGAGCATCTCCATCTACTCCACTTGGAACATCTTTCTAATTCTTCTAGCTTGGCCTTACTCCATATTTTGGGAATGTATGTGTATAAATGCCATGATTATTATTTTGTTTTCACAAGATTAGACATGGCATTTAATGCCCATGCATGGGCCATGCAAATTACCACTATCTTTCTCCTTTGGTTTATAATTGTTTTTGGGGGTGGAGCATGGACCTTTGGGAATCATGTCAAGTGATTCCTTTTGCTTTTGTTGAGCTCCACCCTTTTCTCTCTCAAACCCTCACCTTCTTGTTTGTTCTCTCCTTGCCATGTGCACCTAAAGTCCTAAACACCTCATCTCTTTTTCTCTCTCTCTTATACCACCACCATGTGCCCAACAAAACACAAAAACACTCACCTCCATCTCCTTACCCTCACCTCACCATCTTCTTCCACTTTTGCTTGATCTTGGTGGATCACCACCAAACCCTACACCCACCCCTTGCATGATCTAGTTAAAACCCTAACTCCACCCTTACCCTAACCTTCACCACACCACCACCCCATGATCTACCCTCCATGCCGAGGCACCACCCTAGCCTGGCCCTAACTACCCTCTCTAAACCTAACCACCCTAGACCGAGCCAAGCTACCCTCCAACCCTAGCTAAACCCGACCCTCTCTCACTCTCTCTCTCTCTTTCTCTCTGCCAGCCAGGCCCCACACCCGAACCTCACCTCCCTGCAGGCCCCAGCCGCAGTCACCACCCCTCTGTCCCCCGAGCCAACTGCTCCATTCATCATGGCATGCTTGTTTGCTTGTCGCATTTTATTTATATGCTTGTGCACTTTGTTTATGTTGGCCCTTGTTTGTTTGGTTCTTTTAGAATAGACGTCGAGCAGGGGAATTATCAAGAATCACAAGAGTTCTACCCAGATCCATCTCTCGCTTCAACTGAGCTACCAGGCAAGCACTACCACATGTTTGCATACATATAGTACGTATTGCCTCTATCTTATTCTTGCATCATTGAGTCGTGATTGCATTAAATTGAATCCCAAGTACTGCATAGCCTTTACTTTTAAACCCCACCGAAGCTTGTTCCTCCATCCCATGAGCCATTACTACAGGAGTTGTTTGAGCCATGCGAGTCGTAGAACAGCATGTGTTGGGTTTGTGGGTGTCTGATGGATAACGAGGTACCTAAAAAACTTAACCTGAGTAGTATTGGGATAACTAATGAAAGAGGCACCGGTGGGCAATATCTGTTATTTGATTTTTATGCTCACTTGTGTCCCGTAGGACCCCGAGTACTTGATTCCTGTTCCTTGACTATTCGCACTATCCACATCCGGGAGGCCTTATGGACCCCCTTGAGCCAGAGCTTGATTCATTTCTATTTCTTGGGGCCACAAAGTAGTTTGGGGCTTTGTTACTATTCTATACTTATGCCATGCTTACTGTTTTATTTAAGATTATGCGTGGAGCACCTGTACTGTTTTGGATCGTGCCACGTTTTCGCGGTATCGACAAGCGCAGTCATATTTTCGGGTTCCCGGTCGTTTACAGCCGTTGTCGCAAACCCTGGGTCCGTTCCGGAGCCGGCCAACTTCGTTGCGGGTAGCTTAGTGGGGTGGCCCCCTGAAATATTTCTGAATCATGTGATCGCTTTGTCGTGAATGCCTCGTTGGGTTTTGATTTGGTTTTTTCGAGGTTGATCAAGTGTGTGTCGCTATTTGTGCACCCCTGCAGGGTAAATCTTTCTGAAAACCATGTCCGTGGTTATGGACGACTTGGAGTACAGTTTCTCGATCATAGACAAATATAACTAAAGTACCGCTTTTAATTTGACTAAGTACCTGACTAGTAAATAGTGCAATACTCATGGAATGGTTAATAAAACTGCCAACGGATGGGTTGTTCGTCCGCTTTCTCGTTGGTAAGCAAGAAGGAGGATGGATCTGTTAATTATATTGTTATAACTGTTGTTACTAATTAACGGACATCCGTCTATCATTGGTTAGGCGGATGGTTAGCGAGTATCTATAGACTTTTTAGTTATTATCTTTTGCTGCAATTGCGTCACCCTAGGTTTATGTCCCCTTTAGAGGCATAAAGACTTGCTGAGTACCCCTAGGGTCTCACATGATAAATTGTTTGATTCAGATGAACAGGTGTATTCGCAAGATGGATACTGGGTGAAGGATACGGATGATGTTGGCAACGGTCACTCGGTGTAGAGATTCTGGGGATGGGGATCTGCAAGATCTGTGGGTGGGATGTGTTTATTTATGTGGCATCTTATGCCGATTTGATTCTTATCCATACTCGGATCTTGTTTCCGCTTCCGCCTGATACTCTGATGTTTGATGTATGAGGAGCTATCCTAAACTAGTATCTCTATCTAGGATATTTGGATCTTGCCGTATGGCGTTGCAATATTTCTATTTCTTTTAGATGGAATGGCTCTGAAAACTGTTGTATGGTGGCTTGCATACATACTCACTTGTGTATGTAGTTGATCCCTTCGCCTGCCGACTACGCCGCTCGTTCTCGTCC
This sequence comes from Avena eriantha, assembly GCA_910589775.1. Taxonomy (NCBI): domain Eukaryota; kingdom Viridiplantae; phylum Streptophyta; class Magnoliopsida; order Poales; family Poaceae; genus Avena; species Avena eriantha. Next base: position 185,257,110 of record OU342746.1, read on the forward strand.
CGATGTTCTGGAAGTGGTTAGGACGGCCGACAGGTCTACCTGTGAGTGGCCCCTGGGCCCCACCGTACTATTTTAACCACTTTCGCTCATCCAGGCATGCAACTTAGATCGTAGTTCACCGAGATAGTTACATTGGGGGAGAGGTTTAGAGGGTTTTAAGGGAAATGGTTTTCTACTTAAGATTGGTTTGTTCTTAAGTGTTTGCCTTTCATGCATTTCATATTTATTATGTATTGCATGGTTGAATATAGTGGAAACTCTCCCAAAGGTTATGCTTGACAAATATATGCAATGAAATTCAAGTTCATCACACATGCATATATTGTGGGGGAGTTTGATCTATGTATGTTGGTTCTACTCACATCTCTTGCATTAGTTGTAGTTTGTGTGAGTAGAATCGGTTTTGATATGGGCTAGTATCTTTGTGTTGCTTAACCATATCAAATACAACCTCTTGTAAACAACTTATTCTCGGATAAGTTACGTACTTGTTTCTAATATTCATTATATAAACCCTCTTGTTGTGATTGTCATCAATTACCAAAATGGGGGAGATTGAAAGGGTAATTGCCCCTATGTGTGGTTTTGGTGATTAATGACAATCCCTATGGACTAATGTTTTCATTGAGTTTTTTATGAAGGAATATTCCATAGGTCATGCTTGTAGTTCATGTGTTGGATTCAAGTATGGATGCCATGAAGATAAAGATATACCTTGATTTTTGGTATCAAGATCATCAAATTGAAGAGAAGAATATGATATTTACAAGATCTTGAGAGTGTGATCTCAATAGAAGAATTCAAGATATGGCTCTAAGCCGGTGTCATGATAGCCTCATTAGTTCAGCTATGGTTGACTAATATTTAGAGCATGTAATCAAATGAATAATTCTTTATGTACCTCAAGATATTGAGATGGAGCATGAGAAGATACTTGGTTGACCAATACAAAGAGTGAAGAGTGATTTCAAGTTGGTCAATACATGAAGCATAAATAATATACCACATGGATCTTGTGGTATGGTAAGCCTTGTCATTTATGCATCATAAACTAACCCATTATATATGTGCATTTGTGCTTTCTATATGGGATAGGTATCTTTCCATGGGCATGCTTCAAAAGTGAACATTTCATATAGCCCATGAGAGGATGACATCAAGTGGTGATCATCATCAGGGTTGAGAAGGGCAAGTTCAAGATAAGCATCTCGAGAAGATCATTTGCTTGAAGCCTGCCATCCATATTGGTGATAATGGACATGTGAAGATATGTCCTAGTAAAGCTATCCCATAGTGGTGTATCAAGATCAAGCGGGATGCGCAAGGCAAAGGTATGTCCTTTCTAGGTTTTCCTTTTACCGGTCTCAAGGTGGTTGTTGGGATACCGGATTATAGGATAGATAGCCGCACTATCAAGAGGGGCTTTCGGTTTGGTAACTTGATCACATCGTCGTAGGGAGCTCAATCCTTTGCATACTTTGCATCTTCCTATTTTTTTCTTATTGGTGTTTCTCCATGTGAGGTTCTTGAGCTTGTTTCTAGCTCTTCAACAAACCCAAGTTCATCGAAAACGGAATTCGTATGCATCTTCTATGGTGTTTTCGAGTTTGAAGGTTTTATTGGTTCTTCTTGTAGGGAGGATCCATACCTTTGCTCATTTGGTTCTATCTTACTTTGTTGGACTATGATGTTTTCATGCACCATATTGTAGAGCTTGTTGTTCTCGTCAAAACAAGCCCAAGATCATCGAAATCGGAGTACGGATGCAAAAGTTATTGCGTTTTTCGTGAAGTCTGTTTTAGGTCTAGTTCAACCAGGTTTCAACCGGGATTCATACCGGGATGCCCGGTTTCGCAACCGAGTCTAACCAGGATTACTCTCTGTACCCCTTCCTGGTTAGATCCGGTTCAACCGGGATTCAACCGGGTTCACACCGGGATTCAACCGGGTTCAAACCAGGATTCAACCGAGCCTGATACCGGACCGTCCGATTTTTGGGCCGATTCAACCGAACTTCAAACCGGGTCCGCGCAGATTTCTCTCAACGGTCATATTTGCTTTCCCCTATAAAAAGGGGTTCTCCCCCCCAACGTTTTTGTGTGTTCTTGACCACGAAATTGACCTCCATTGTTGAACCTCTTGAGCTTGCTTCCTCTTCCTTCCCTCCTATTATTCTTGCATCTTTTTGAGGGCTTTGGAAGAGTAGATCTAGATCTACAATCCCCACCAATCAATTCCTCCTCTAAGTGAGGGGAACCCATTGGATCTAGATCTTGGAGTCATTGGTTGACTTCTACCATTGTTCTTCCTCTCTAATTCCTCCCTAGCACTTGTTGCTTTGGTGGGATTTGAGAGTGAGGGATTTGAATGCCCTTGGTGTTCTTGCTTTGCATTCTTGCATAAGGTTTGAGCTCTCCACTACGATTTTTTCGAGTGAGAGACCATGAGCTTGTTTCTCTTGGAGGGTGACCTCCTAGTTGGCTTGGCGGTTGGTGCCACGGTGTCCTCTTCGTGGAAGATTGTGAAGAGACTCGGGCTTCTCCTTCGTGAAGCTTGTGAAGTGGTTGTGGAGCTTGCCATCTCCGGAGTGGAGGAAAAGCTAGCCATAAGGAAAGGGCCTATTCCTTCGTGGGATAGAATCGGAGAAGAAGGTGAGCCTTCGTGGTGTTGGGAAATCCTTCATGGAATCCCACACCTCTCCAACGTGACATACCTTACTTGTAAGAGAACACGAGAATACATCTTTGTCTCCGCGTGCCTCGGTTATCTCTATACCCGAGCTTACTTTCCTTGTGATAGCCATCGAGCTTGAAGTACTTATATCTTGCTTATCACTTGTGGTATATTTATCTTGTGCTATCTCGCTTAGCTTATCTTGTTGTTGGTGCACTTAGTTGAGCCTAGTGTATTTAGGTTTTGTGCTTGTAAAATAAACATTAGTTTAATTCCGCTTTCTATCAAGCCAAAACCGTAATAGTTTTGAAATTTCCTATTCACCCCCCTCTAGGCGACATCTCTATCCTTTCACCCGCCTAGGCTGTGCCATTTCCCACCCGGCTACCCCTTCCCGCTCGATGTTCCTGCCCGGCTGTTCCCACGAATATAAATAGGGGTCGGCCGCCGGGACGAAGCACCAGCACCAACCCCTCCCTCGTTGTTGCCTCCATCCCTCGCTGTTGCCTCCATCCCTTGCTATAGACAGCCTCCCTGAGACCTGGGCCGAGCTCAGCAAGTTCGCCCTCGAGGCGTACCCCCTTCTCCCCCTTCCCCTTCCAATATGGGCGCCGGTGAATCTTCAAAGGGCAACAAGGACATGGGAGAGTTGGTGCCAAGCGAGGCAGAGTTGGTGGCGCAGGCCGAGGCAGAGGCGGCGGAGAGCGAAGTCGATAGCGCTGACGTCGCGCACTACGTCCTCAAGAAGTATGTTTGCGAGCTGTACACAACCTTCAAGGCTAGGGAGGCCGTCGGTCGTCAACCCGCCGAGCGGCTTCGGCTAAAGGCTGAGGAGGTGGCGAGGGAGGCGGAGGCGGCCATGGAGGAACACGACGAGCGGACAGCGCAGCAATCACCGACGGCCGAGGAGACCGCTAGGATCGCCACCGAAGGCATGATGGAGTAGGAGCGGCAGCGGCAGGACGCGCGGGAGACAGCGGATGTCGTGGCCTTGGGCAGCGTCTTGTCCAAGGCAGCCGCCAGACGGGAGGAGCTGGCGGCCTTGGCCAAGAACGCCGCCGTCCAATGGAAGGACCCTGCGGATGTGCGTGCGGCGGTCAAACGGGAGGTAATGGCGGAGGTGATGGAAGACGCGGCCACCTTGCATGCTGCGGTGGTTGCGGTGGCCCAATGGGAGGTGCTCCTGGCTGCCGCCAACCGGGAGTCGAGAGCGGCGCGCAACCGCGCATGCGCAACGGTGGCCAGGCTGAGGGAGGTGGAGACCCTAGCGCGCCACCGCTGGAGGTAGGCAACAAAGGCCAAGACTACAACCTTGGTGCCCTGGTGGGTGCAGATGGCCAAGGCCACGGCCTCCGACCAGGACGGGGTCGATGCTTAGTTAGTTTAAATAATGTTATTAGTAATTTTGTATGTATGACGCGCGGGCCCAAAAGTTTATGCAATGACAGCTAGTTATTTAGCGATTCAGTGTGTATGACGCACGACCCTAGCTGTGGACACGGGCGGACGGGGTCGGCGTCCGAGCCCCCGCAAACCAGCCCCAGGTTTCCGCCTGGTTTGCGCCGAATCGGATCGCGTCGCACCTGCTTAGGGACATGCAACGATTGTCGGCGTGGAGCATCATCATGGCGGCAGATAGCACAATGCGAGCATTGTACAGGTGTTGAGCATGGCGGCGAGCCATCCATCCTCATGGCCCGGTGGAAGTAAGCGGCGAGGACGATGTCAATCGTGACATTGACCACCATGTCCTCCACTCATCGGTGTTATGTCGCGGTGGTGGACCCTAGCAGGCGTGCAACACCATGTGCTTGTCATGGAAGAGGGTGTCCCAGAGGTTGTTGTCGAGGTCATATGTTGGGTTGGCCCTCTCCTCCGCTGAGAGGACCTCCCGACGCCGATAGATCTCCTCATGCATGCACGCGTTGGCTAGGCCGAAGGCATGGCGTGGTCGCCTGCGCTGACGACCTAGCCTTTCATCGACAAGAGGATGTTGTATTCGGCGAACTAGAGCGCCATGACAACGGTGATGCTCCACTTCTAGCTACCACTAGCTTCGTTGTTGTGTGCCATTGAGGGAAAGGTGTGGATGTTGTTTGGAAGACGGTGGTGGCACGATGCAGATTGATGACGATGGCGGCAGGAAGCAGATTTAGGATGGTTGTGTGTGCCGAGAGGCAGTAGATGAATGGGCTAGGGCTGGTGACATCGGTTTAATGCCAGTGACGCGTGGGGAAGCATGGGAATCCGGGAGGTAGGTTGGTGCCATGAAAAAACACTGACCTTCTTTGTGTCGATGATAGGTTAGGCCCGCTTTTGAAGTCCTGCCTAACAGGCATCCCCACCCCCGCTCCTAACTGACTCTGAAGGTTGGGACAGCTAAGGGGTTGCCAAGACAGTCTTTTGGGCCGGCTAGACCAATGGGAGCGTCGATAGATTTTTTTGTGTGGGTTCCCGGACCCCTAATGAGCCGAGGACCGATTGGGGGGTTTGTGGGCCTCTATGGAGATGCTCTAAGGGCATGTACCACTTCATTTAGACTTTAGAGAAGACAATAGTTATAAGGTGTAGAATGCATTATCTTCTTATTGTCATTCCTAAGAATTAATAAAAATTAATTAATTTTAGAAGGAATTATGTTGCTAAGTGAAGAGTTCTCTTATTTTTTAAGAGATCATCCCTCTTACCTAAGGAGAGACAACCTTTTCTTTTTTAATTATCTACTTCCAACTAAGAAAAAATGTTATATGGTAGCTCTAAGGGAGAGCCGACGTCACCTCATATGCATGCCGTAAGAGTTGACCCTATTGGCTTTAGCTTTTTTTTTTTACGGAAAGGACAAGGCCTTGCAGAAGAAAACATTGAGAAGTACTCCCTCCGTTTTAAAATATAAGATGTTTTAGCTTTATGAAAGGAGTGTATCTAGATATTTTTTAGTGGGTAGGTTTACTCCAACCATAGATGAATCTACATACTAAAAGGAGACTAGATACACTTTATTTATAAAGTTAAAACATCTTATATTTTAAAACGGATGGAGTAGGTTCCTTCGCGAAAAGTTTCTTGGGCCTCCTGAGCAAACCTATGCATAGGAAGCCTGGCCTGAAAATAACCAGTGGGCCAGTCTATGCCTACAAACTCCGGCCTGGTGGTAGCTCGGGCTAGGCTCGGGTTGACAACCCGGTGGTTTTATCTTGTTTGGGCCGTGCCTGGGCCAGAAAGATAGACCCGACTGTCAGACCAGGTCAGGCCCAAAAAATGCCTAGGTGCACTTCTGGGCTCTTTAAAAATTCTAAAATTATATTTACATGTTTAAAAAGTCTGAAAATAGTTGATGTTGTGTCCTACAAGCTTGCAAACCACAACCGAAAATTATTTGTTCTGTTGGCTATACAAATCTGATAAACTTTAGTGATTTGAAAATATGCATACTTAGCTCCACTTTTTTTTTCATTTTTGTGTTGCTCTAAGCACGAAAATTTTGAATTTTAAATTTGCATGTTTGTGCCGGGTTTTTTTTCAAGTTTCTTTGGAACTCACAAATATCTTTTAAAAAAGAACAGGATCACTGGAACTCGGAGACGAAAAATCTCCACGCCATTGCTTCGACACTAGAATGCTAGGTAACTATTTTTTGGAGCAGTTTGGTTCGACAATTTTTTTCCGTTTTGCAATAACAATAGGCGCTGTAGGAGCCAAATTTTAATCAGCTCAGTTGCAAAGTACGGCCATGTCTTAGGCAGCTTGCTTCCACACTAGAATACGAGAATTACAGTGAACATAGCGTGTGCCAGAGCTTGGTGCTGCAAAATCGAGCTCGGTGACCCAAAGGGAGGAGGGAGGGAACAGAGGAGAATTCTTGGGATGTGGAAGATCAATGAGTGAAGACCACAGGGTTTAGGTACTCAGTTCTCCGCGCGCGAGACAGTCTATTTTTTCCAAGCCATCAGCCCGTTGAATATAAAGAAAACTCACCGGTCAACATGCCAAAAAAACGCATGCCAACCCACCCATGCCGACCAAGGCCAGCGACAACTCTGGTATATATATTGACCGCTCAAAAAAAACTCTGGTATATATTCCCTGTGCACACCGGCGCGGCAACTAAGCGCAGGGAAGCAAAGAAACACGAGCACAGCATGTGCGTAAGTTCATGCCCATACGGCCATAGCCCATAGCCGTCAAGTTCCACTGCCAGGACCAAATGGGGGCCCGACGAAGAAGAGATCGGACCAATGCACAGATAGATAATTTTGCTAAAAAAGAGAATCACACCCATTTCAGAACTGGCAAATTAACCATCATACGAAATTACAGAACACACACAGCAACAAAATCAGAAAAAGCACTCAAAACTAGGACTTTTTAGCCCATGATAAATTTAGTACTGTAAATAAAATCTCTTGGTGACTGATATAGCAGGACCACATCTACCCATATTCTGCAGAAGTAGAGCATAACAAGAGGTCTCTATCTAAGAGCATCTCCACTCGTTGGCTGTCCAGGCCGAAATCCGAACCTAAATAGCACCGGACGGAGGAAGGTTTCTGTTAGCGTCCACTTGGCCCAGCCCAACACTCAGCCTATGTTCTGGACGTTCATGCGCTCATGGGCCAACTATAAGAAGAGATCCCACTCCATCCCAAAAGCCTGGACTGAAAGGAGGAAGGAATCTCTCCCTTATAAGGTGGGTGTGGCCTCCTTCCGTAGCCGAGGTGGGACTAAACTTCATGTAGCCTCACCGGTCAACAGCAGCCTAACATCCCATCCCCCTGAGAAGCCCCTCAGGAAGGCATGGCGATCGCTAGTTCTGATACCAGATGTTAGCGTCCACTTGGCCCAGCCCAACACTCAGCTTACGTTCTGGACGTTCATGCGCTCACGGCCCAACTATAAGAAGAGATCCCACTCCATCCCAAAAGCCCGGACTGAAAGGAGGAAGGAATCTCTCCCTTATAAGGTGGGTGTGGCCTCCTTCCGTAGCCGAGGTGGGACTAAACTTCATGTAGCCTCACCGGTCAACAACAGCCTAACATCCCATCCCTCTGAGAAGCCCCTCAGGAAGGCATGGCGAACGCTAGCTCTGATATCGGATGTTAGCGTCCACTTGGCCCAGCCCAACACTCAGCCTACGTTCTGGACGTTCATGCGCTCACGGCCCAACTATAAGAAGATATCCCACTCCATCCCAAAAGCCCGGACTGAAAGGAGGAAGGAATCTATCCCTTATAAGGTGGGTGTGGCCTCCTTCCGTAGCCGAGGTGGGACTAAACTTCATGTAGTCTCACCGGTCAACAGCATCCTAACAGTTTCGGCCCGAGAATGGCCGATTTCCCACTCGCGTTCCCAGGCCGAGTTCCCAGGTTGGCGTGTTTTCGCCCAAATTTGGCTCAAATTCGTCCATTTTTGGCATAATACAAATATAGAGCAATGTTCGGCATAGTTCTGGACGCAATTAACCACAGTTTGGCATAAAATTAAACATAGTTTGGCGAACAATGAAAATACAACATATTTCGGCCTAGTTCGGCCAGATTCATGATGGGCATCTATGTGTTTCCCCTCTGTATCCATAGGTGCTCAACCAGATCAACCTGCAGCTGTTGATGCACTACCGGGTCTCGAATCTCCTAACGCATGGCGATGAAGGCAGCCCAGGTTGGCGGCACCTAGTGATCAGGTTGTGCAAGAGGTCTCTATCTGTAGTATGGCTCGTTCTGCTCGACCAAACTCACTGGGTCCTTCCTCTCATCCTCAATGATCATGTTGTGCAAGGTCACACAATAGTTTATCACTTCCCACATCTAATCTTTCGACTAGGTCATTGCAGGGTACCGGACAACTGCAAACCTCTGTTGGAGCACACCAAATGCCCGCTCCATGTCCTTCCTGCAAGCTTCCTGTTCCTTGGCATACTGAGCATGCTTGGGGAGTATCAGGCTTGAGATAGTCTTCACAAATGTTGGCTATCTTGGATAGATGCCATCTGCAAGATACTATCCCTTGTTGTAGCGGTGCCCATTGATCTCAAAGTCCACGGGGGGAGCATGACCCTCAACAAGCTTGGCAAAGACATTTGAGGAGTTGAGAACGTTGATATCGTTGTTCGATCCTGCCATGCCAAAGAAGGAGTGCCAGATCCAAAGATCATGTGTAGCAACTGCCTCAAGTATCACAGTGCAACCTCCTTTGTGGCCTTTGTACATCCTCTGCCATGCAAATGGACAGTTCTTTCGGTGCCAATGCATACAGTCTATGCTTCCAAGCATCTCAGGGAATCCTCTTTTTTCATTGACTGCGAGGATCCGAGCAGTGTCTTTAGCAGTGGGTGTTCTCAAGTATTGTGGCCCAGACACTGCAATCACCGCCCTGTAGAACCGGTACAAGCAATCGATGGTGATGGACTCAACCATGCGAAGATAGTCATCAACACTGTCACCTGGCGCTCCGTATGCAAGCAACCTCATCGCCACCGTGCACTTCTGTAGTGAGGAAAACCCAACCATGTCGGTGCAGTCTTTCTTGCACACGAAATAGGGGTCGAATTCCCGGACGGTGTGCACGATCTCGAGGAAGAGCTTCCGGCTCATCCTGAAACAGCGCCGAAACATGGCCTCTTCGTGTAGCGGCTCGTCGACGAAGTAGTCGGTGTACAGCATGCAGTAGCCCTCCGCCCTCTGCCTTCCTTTGCACTTTCGTTGACCCTTCGCTGAGCCTCCACGCTTCGGTGTTGCAGTCTGCATGTACATCCATGCTAGAGAGGCGAGGATTTGCACGTGCTCTACATCTTTAGTGGCTGCGGCGTTCTCTTCCTCCAGCAACACGGCGAACAACTCTTCATCGTCGGAGTCCATGGCCGAACGGGCCAATCGTCGAACACTTGGCAGGCGAGGTGGTGGGAGCTAGAAGCGTGGCCGAACAACGGCGAAGGAGGGGCGGCGAAGGTGCCCTAGGCTGTAGGGGAAGTTGCGGTGGTGGCGGCGGACCTATCTACATGCGCGAGTTCGGCTTGAAATGATGGAGCTTCGCCGGCGCAAGCATGGCGACGAGCCAGCTAGGGGAATCCTTCGCCGCGAGAGAGGGGACTGGTGGTGGGAAATGGGATGTCTCGCCAACAGGGCTGGCCCACCCTTGTTTTCTCTCCATCTGGCGTTCTCCATCTGGCGTTCCGAGGCCGTTCCCGGCGCCTCGGGTTTGGCCTGGGAATGCCGGACCAATTTTGGGCCAAATCCGGACGAAACCGGCATCCTGGAAACGCGACTGGGCGAAATTTTGCCGTCCGGACGAAAAATAGGCGCTGGGAACGCCTTCCTGGGAACGCGAGTGGAGATGCTCTAAGGGCATCTCAACCCGTCCGAATGCGTCCGCGCGGACGTGCAGGACGTGCGCGGCCTCCCAGCGGCCCGACCCATCCGTGCACCTAATTTGGCCACGGTTGGGTCGGCCCGGAAAGCGCGCGCGGCCTCCCGTGTCCTCCCGTGGGGGCGAGGGCCCGCTTGCCAGCGACCCAACGGCTGTGTTCCACTAGCCATCAATGGAAAAGGCTGCTCCAAAGGCCGGTCGTGCCGCTGCTAGCGCTGCTCGACGCCTGCCCTCCTGCCGCGACGCTTCAATGCCGTCGCTTCGATCTCCACGCCGACATCCATGTCGGGCCTTTTTAACTGGCCGTTCATGGCCATCTTCTTCAACATTGCGCCGCACTCTCCTCCTCCCCCAATCCTCCACTCCTAGTAGCTAGCCATGGCCGATAGCATTGGATCGAGGGGAGGGTGTCTAGGACGACCTCCGGGTCCCGTCCGTGGACGTCGAAGGAGGCGCGAAGGATGCCGCCAAAGCAGCGCGCCGCCAAGCTCTCCCTCACTGCCGTCGTCGCCCGATTTTCTCGACACCGGCATCGAGTTCGCCGTGCCCATCCACTCCGGCATGGCGCAGGACAGGTTGCTCCTTCCCCGCAAATTCACGTCGTTGGTCGACGACGCACCGCCCAGCGGGTCATTCTACAAGCATCCGGTGTCAATACCACCATGTACCCGATGGAGGTGTTGTTCGACCGCCTCGACCAGATGTTCCTCGCCAACGGCTGGGAGGAGTTCACCCGTGCGCACCAGATCGAAGTGGGCAACATCGTCGTGTTCAAGTACGACGGCGAAGGAAGGCTCACTGTCAGCGTCTTCGACGGCACCATGTGTCGTCGCTGCTACCACCCCGAATCTGACTCCGACTCCTCCGAGGAGTAGGCTAGGTTGTGCACTCACCATGTACGATGTAGCAACGTCGAGAATGTAGTGGAAAGTTTTATTAGAGTCTTCAAATATATTACAAGCAAACTACGAATACAACACTACGCAACACCACTCGAACTATGCGCCGCCTATGGCGTTGGCGGTGCCAGCGGGTCGACAAGACCCCATTCTTCGAGAGAGAGTGGTAGATCGCTTCCTGCGTCTGCAACTCCTCTACATCTTGGGCGAGGCGGGCACGCAAGTGCGCGTCGTCGGGATTGGCCTGCACTGCTTCCGGAGCTCGTCACGCATGTCGGCGAGCGCGACACGCTGCCGGTGCTCCGGCAGAAAGACGCGGTCCATCACCTCCCACGAGAAAGGCTAGCCGGTGGTCCTGTAGTAGTTGTGGTGAGTGCACCGCCGGTGGTTGAACGTCAGCCTGTATATCTGCGGGGGCCTCGGAATCAGAGGCGGTAACACGTCCAGTTCCTCCGGCGGGTCCGGACACCACGACGGCAACGGGCGGTCGAGGGTGGTGGGATTTCTGGGCGGTTGCCGGGGTTGCCAGTGCGGCGGCGCTGACGGCCAGACATGGAGGTCCGTAGGGGTGCGATTTCTGGTTATGCCTACATCGGCCAGCCTCCCCTTTTTATGGGCGCGCCTGGACGCGGCGGGATACACCAAGAAGAGACGGGAAAGAAAGATGGGAGGCAGCGGGAACACAATGGAAATACACCGGCGCCAACATCAGTGAGGGGCCTTTTTCCAAGCGCGGGGACAGATGGGTCGCGCGGTTGGCCGGACAGGACGGACCACGACCCAAAAACGACCGTGGCCCGACTCAAACAAAATTGGACCATTTCGGTTGGCCTAGTGGAGATGCCCTAAGTGCACAAGTCTCTTGCTGTAGACGACCTTTGTTGACAACAAAACTGTTGGAATAAATGGCCTCTATGAGAATTGAGCCCATATAAATTTCAGAAATTGGAGAGAGGTCAAGAGGGTGGAGGCCGTGGGAGTTTAGTCTACTAGAGAGAGCTATGCTAAGTGTACACCACACGCGCAAGCACGCGCTCGTATTTCGCATTTATTCGTTCGCATTTATTTGCATTTATTCACACACGCGCTCGTTCGCATTTATTCGCGTAGCTTTAATTACGCGTGACTTGTAACCTTTGGGGTTTGGCGAGGCGAGCGCAACCGTGACATATTAAAATTGCATATCCTTTATCTTTTTGCCAAGCAGGTTATTTATCATATCAACCCCCGTCTGTCTCACGTACGAGACTAAGATAGACTTCCTTTTTACGTGAAGTTACGAGATCATTCGTGATGGAGGTATCCCGGGGGAAGAATCCTAGAATATAGGCAGAACGTGCTACATGGAGGTTATCCAATCGAGTCTATAAGAGGAAGACGTGCCTCTCGATAGAAGATGATATCAGATACATAAACCCTACATCGTTCTCTTCTGCATCGCCACCGCCACCAATCCTTTCCCTGCCGTGTAGCGGGCTAGGGAAAACTGTAGTCTCCGGACTTTCCCCGGCGTTTGGCATCCTGCATGAGGAAGCCGAGCGATAAAGTTTCTAGACAGTGCTTTGCACGGCTACTTCTTCGACTACATCAACCGTCTGCTTCATCTTCCCCAACTCTTCTTCATCTACGTTCGGCTGCATCACTGTAAGAAATCAATCTCGTGATCCTCTCTCTTGTTCTAGTTGGGGGTTTAAGATCTATGTCAATCTGGAGTGCCATGTTAGATTTCATGTTTATGATCACATGTGAAAATCTGTTAGATCTATCTCAGTTGTCACACAAATGAATTATTTTAATACTTCTCCATGCTATATTTCCAACAGAAACGGTTTCATTTTCATAGAAGCTCGGCAACACAGGGTCAACCTGAACAATAGACGAGGAATTCTAGAACTTTCAAAGCTTGGCAACACAGGGTCAACCTGGACAATAGACGAGGGATTCTAGAACTTTCTCAAGGGCCTTGGACTTGGATTGCAGCAGGAATGAAGGTAAGAGAGCCCATCCCAAAGAAGTAAGCAGACTTTCCAGGTTGTTGCATATAGCAGGTTGGAACATATGCTGTCAGATGATTTTCCCGGGGGCAATAAAGGGCATAACTCAACAAACAACACTTCAACGCAGGCCAATGAATCAACTGACAGCATAAGTGCCATAGAACAGAACAGAGCGAGCATTAGGACCCATGGTTGAACAGCAAATTATTAGCACTAAGCCAAGCAGACCAACAGGAACATAAATGCCATATGCCTGCGAAAAATTATTGTGAGAATCATAGCTTATTAAGAAAGAGTAATTCAAAAAAAATCTATTCCTGTGAATGTAACTCAAGATTTTACCCTTGTTTCTTTCCGAAGGGATATTTTAAGAGATATACCCAAGCACAGAATGTTGATTTTTTCCCCTCCCAAGACCGCAACAAGACTAAATAACGAGCTGTAGTTCTTCAACATCCTTGACGCTGAGACCATGACTCCACCGAAAACCAAGGTAGGAACAGAACCAAAGGTCAAGTACCAAGACATGACTTTTACCATCAGAGCAACACAGAACATAGATCCCAAATATAACCCAGACAGAAATAAGCACAGGAATCGACACAGAAGTCAAGGGGGGCAGCTCCATGGAGATCGAGAGGTAGATAAGGAATTGAGGTGATAGCAGCAAGCAGAAGTATACAAGTCAGCATGCCAAAAGAACGCATGCCAACAAAAGCAGGCGACAACTCTGGTAGTAGATGCCTTGTGCACATAGCACACCACCACTGCAACTAAGCCACAGGGAGCACGGGATGTCCACTATTGCATGCACATACGGCCATACCCGTCAAGCTCCACGGCCAGGACCAAGTTGCTGCCCTTATGACCAATGCACGAATAGATAATTTTGCTTTAAATATATATCACATCCATTTCATAACTGGCAAAATTAACCATCATACAAAATTACAGAACACACATAGCAACAAAATCAGAATTTTTGGACCATATATATATCCACTAGAGTACTAAAATGGAAAGTACTCCCTCCGTTTTAAAATATAAGATGTTTTAGCTTTGTTAAAGGAGTATATCTAGCCCTATTAGTGTGTAGGTTCATTTAGGTTTGGAGTGAACCTACACTCCTTTCACAAAGCTAAAACATCTTATATTTTGAAACAGAGGAAGTAGTACCATATCTACTAAATCATGACACTTATTATGGATTGGAGAGAGTACTGAAATGGAAGTTGCAGGACCATATCTACTCATATTCCGCTGCCAAAATAGCACAGAAGAGCACGAAGAGGCTTCTATGTAAGTGCAAGTCTCGCTGTGGAAGACTTTTGCTGACAAAGAAAACAGTTTCCTCTTCAATGAAGCTCAGCAACAAAGGGTCAACCTGAACAATGGGACGAGGGATTCTAGAACTTAGGTAAGAGAGCCCATCCCAATGCACATTTTCCAGGTTGTTGCATATAGCAGGACCCCAGAAGGAACATATGGCAACCAATGAAAATAAACGATTGCATACTCCCACCTGACAGAACATTTTCACAGGCACAAGGCAGAACTCAACAAACGATGTTTGGAGAGGTTCAGGGATCTTATGTTGGTCTAGCTGAGAGCAGAAGTCCCACAGAACAGACTAGAACAAGCATTAGGACCATGGTTGAACAGCAAATTATTAGCACTAAGCCAAGCAGACCAACAGGAACATAAAGGCCATATGCCTGCGAAAAATTATTGTGAGAATCATAGCTTATTAAGTAAATCAAACAAAATGTATTCCTGAGAATGTAACTCAAGATTTACCCTTGTTTCCTTGGTACTAGTTTCTGAAGGGATATTTTAAGGAGATAAGCAGAGTGTTGATTCTTTTTCTTCTCAAGACCTCAATAAGACTAAATGACAAGCTGTAGTTCTTCAACATCCTTGACGCTGCGACCAAACTCCACCGAACACCACGATGCAAATAGGAACAGAACCAAAGGCCAAGTACCATGACATGACTTTAACCATCAGAGCAACACAGAACACAGATCCCAAATATAACTCAGACAGAAATAACACGATCCACTGAGCTCCCGAGGAACCGGTTACAAGCCAAATCCAGATAGGAACATTGGGTAAACCAAGCACTAGTCATCACAAGTAACAAAAGCATCATTCTTCCCATATGAGTACACAACAGCAAACCATCTGCTGCATTATATAATAATAAAGCAAACATACCACTAGTGTTATCCAGTAGCTTTCATACCTGAGACAGAATCACCACCATCAAGATCAGTATTCATCTCGGCTGCGACGTTCATATGGTCCAGACCTGTCACGGCTGTATCGATCGCCGCCACCACCACTGCGGCTTCCTCCATCACGGCTCCCAGAATAGCGATCACCACCACGGTCAGGCCCATAACGGCTGCTTCCATTGCTACCTCCATACCTATCATCTCTGCCACCATACCTGTCATCCCTGCCACCATCCCTGCCACCGTACCTGTCATCCCTGCTACTATACCTGTCATCCCTGCCACCATACCTGTCCCCACCATCACCAGAAGGGCACTCCCTTGCAAAATGGCCAGGCTTGCCACATTTGTAGCAATCACCACCTCCACCACGACCGCCACCACGACCACCTCCAAAATCACGGCCACCACCACCACCACCACGACTATAGTCTCTATCCCCATCACGGTCCCTGCCTGAACCTTGAGGTTGTGCTCTTTCAACAGTGATATTCCTTCCATCTAGATCAATTCCATTCATAGCCTCAACAGCTTCTTCCATGGCCTTCTTGTCATCAAAAGTCACAAATCCAAAGCCACGTGATCGGCCAGAGAATTTGTCAAGAACCACCTGCAAATTGATACATGTGGTATATATATGAGCAAGAAGAAACATAAAGAAAGTGGTGTCCAACCACACGAATCACTAGCAAAAGCTAGAAACGGCAAGTCAACAACCTATTATTATAGGGTGCAAAACAATAGCATTATATGGTACTGACACTGCCATTCTGTATTATTCTTTCCACAATGTTAACATGCCCATTCTTCACATACCAAACAGATTTAAAACTCAAGTGGCAGGGCAGCAATGAATCCTGCTATACCATACCAGCTATGATCTGCTACAACGTACTTCGCCAAAGGATAATGCAAATCTATTGCAGGTTTATCCCTAATCTTCATAGACGAATTTGCCAGATGGATTTACTAAGTGATGGACGAATTTGTCAAATGGACAGCACGCATAATCTACCTAGGGGAATATTCTACATGTTCGGCTTGTCCAAAAGAATCATTCGTGTATTCGCCCACACAGAATATTAGACTTTCAAGGCCATATGAAAAGAAATCTTACCTTGGTCTCAGTAACACGACCAAATTTGCCAAAAGCATCCTTCAGATCCGCATCAGTAGTGGACCACGAAAGGCTCCCGACAAAGCAACGGTAATCATCCGCGTCCGACATCTGGCAACTGCAAAACACAACTGTCAGTAGGTATAACAGTGCGAGCAGCAGCGCATGAAGGGGCTCAACCTAGCAAGAAGTAGCAGCGTTGACAAATGAGTTTTTGTGCAAACCACAGCCCAGGATTAGTGAATCATCGAAAATAAGGCAGATAAAATTTTCAATGCGGGTACTAGGAAGTAACAAGATGGACTGTAGCCTTCGCGCCAGTTAGATGAGCTAGAGGCAGAGTCACGAATATCCGCTATACCTTCTCAGTTTATACCAACGAGCGAAAACAATTAACCGGACATGCTACAGTAGATGTAACCTAGAAAAACATTGTGATGGAATTATCGTGTAATTCTTGCAAAATTAGTAACCTAATCTACCGCTGCAAATTAAATTAAATAGAATAAAATCCTCCACCACGAACACGAATCATAACAAGCTTGGCGGCAAGCCCCGAGAAAATACAGACCCAAAATCCGCGCGAACCAACCGATGGAGATATGGAATTGAACCGAAA
This sequence comes from Avena eriantha, assembly GCA_910589775.1. Taxonomy (NCBI): domain Eukaryota; kingdom Viridiplantae; phylum Streptophyta; class Magnoliopsida; order Poales; family Poaceae; genus Avena; species Avena eriantha. The sequence continues at coordinate 185,274,014 of OU342746.1, forward strand.
AGGATAATAAGTCACCCAAATAACGACGAGGACGAGCAAAAGCTCGCGGAAATCATGGGGAAACACTATTAATTAGACGGTAATCGAAGGGACATAAACATGGATCTGCGGTGGTGAAAAGCGCAGATCTAAACCTAGAACCCTAGCTAGCAAAACAAAAGAGAATAACGTGGGCGAGTAGCGGGAAGAGACGGCGGATTACCTTTGTTAGGTCTCCGAGCTAGGTCTCGGCCGCGAGAGGTTTTAGTTCGAATCTCTCTCTCTCTTCCTTTCCTTTTGCGAGAGGAAGAGATAAGCAGAGGAGGAGGTCAAGGGTGGGGTGGGGGTCAATTTGTAGGGACCCTATACCGCGTTTTACCAGCGCCGCGCTCACATGGGCCGAGTCCTATACGTGGCCTGTTAGGTTTCCAGGTAGTACTCGGCTTCGAAGCCCTACTCCTAGATGAGTCGAACAGGTTCCGCTCCAAAAACGAAAGTGAGTCGTAGAGCTTCCGCTCAAGAAAAAAATAAGATGAGTCGAGATGGGGAAGATCACTGCATCCAAGAGATGTGCACTCTCTTCTATTAGATTATTCACAACAAAAACCTTATAATAAGAGGGATTACAAAAATCAAACTGAAGCCCACCAAAAGTTCGCTAGTCCTACAAGACCGATGAAGGGGCTGTCGATGAACAGGGCCAACACCCTAACATCACACCATCGCGCATCATATAAAACTAAAGGCCTTCACAAGTCGCCCAACAGCAAGCAAGTGGCACAAGCGGTCCGGCAGACCCTTAGCCTCGACCGTATCGGAGCCTGGCTCTCACCGGTCATCATCAAGACCTCTAGTTCCACCGCGAGCAGCAGCAGGATGGCACGCCATCAGGAGGTGAACATCGCCACCCAAGATCCATTGTCCTTGTCCCGGCGGGATCCACCCCCGCGCCTAGCCCAAAGGACCAAGCCGCAGGAGACACCGATCTACCCATGGAGAGACCCACCTGCCGCCCCATCCGCCACGTCGTCGATGCTAGGCCTCGACATGGCCGTGGCGCCCATAGGCCACGCCATGCCCGAGATCGTGGGTACCACCTAGCGCTGGCCCCATCTTCACTCGAGGACGAAGACATCCCCCCCTGCCGACAGCACCCAGGCGGCGCCGGGGAGGGGGGGGGGGACGGAGCGAGAATCCTTTGTGATTACCTTGTTGATTCATCGGACACATAGAGTTTGTATCATCTTGGATGGGTAGGGCTGCCACACAGGGTGCTCAAGCCTTGTCTAAAACACCACACTCGGGACTTGTCTAATTGTGCTAAACTATGAGATAACTTATTGCTCAAACGACAAATCTTACAAATTTCTCATATAGGATTCCTCATGTCTCCGCCAAGAGACTCCAAAGCGTAGATTGGTTAATTCTTTGGGATTTCTGAGGTGCCACCATATTGGCACAATCTGATTCCAATATACCTGGATCTCGGCCTTTGGTCTCAGTCTGGATCGCTTCAAAACATGCTAGGAGCTCAGCCTCCTACGCACCGGTGTTCATCATGTTGAACAAATAGGATTTCCTAGATGATTTCAAGCCATTATGCCAATGCTTGCACGTCCCGTGTGTGTTGTCGTCGTCGGCGACCACACATTGACCTCAACCATCCAGCTGTGGTTTCTTTCTCCCATGTCGAGATCGCCCCTTCCAAAGGATCCAAGGGTCATATCTTGGGGAGCACCGGTGCTTTGCTTTCTCTTTGAACTCTCTAGTACTAGTATAGACCCACTAAGGACTAAATGTAATTCTGCAGGAAGGTAATGGAGGTCTTGATCGATGTTTTTTTGTCTCCATGCACCACATTGTTGCAGTGGTGCCATGAGGAAGATGATCCCCACCCTCTTCGATGTACTTCCTTCGATCCAAATTAATTGACTTAGATTTATCTAGATTCGGATGTATCTAGCCATGTTTTAGTGTTAAATACGTCCGAATCTAGACAAACCGAAGTCAATTAATTTGGATCGGAGGGAGTAGTAGATTTAGATAGCAGCTGGAACACCCATTCATTATCACAAGTTGCAAACTCACTTTCCTGGGGTAGCGACCAGCACTTACGCATGCCCTCCTGAAGCGTTGAAGCGAGAGTACATCAGACCACTGCATGATTCTGTACTACCCCCTAGCTGGTATGATCGCCAGCGTGAGGTAAGGATTTGACGAACTGTCTTGAGAAGATAGAAATCAGCAAAAAAGAGAGATAAGAGGAGAGTTCAGGTTTCTATTCCTCAATTCAGTCGTACCAATTCTGTTACAGCAAGTCACACTTATACCCACTCGTACGTTGAGACGTAGGTCCCTCGTGTCACCAGTCTGCTAATCTAATGTGTGACCACAAGCGTGACATTACCGCCCTGAGGAAAAACTTGCATGACCCCAGGCAAGCACTGAGGCTGTGTTCGGTTCATCCACTCCCCTAGTGGATTGGGGTGGTTTGGAAGGGATTAGAGGGGATTTGTCCTTAGATAGGATTTAATCCCCCTCAATCCCAGCTAATCCCGCTGAATTCTAATGCAACCGAACAAGCCCTGAAGGAAAACGCGTCTTGAGCACATCCCAGCCCAGTCCTTCCAAATAGCTGCATCATTAGGAATCCTGACCATTTGATGAGTACTTGTGCAACGACAGTGTTACATTTCTTGACGAGGCGATGATCGAGTGGAGTTTCAGGTGAAGCATCCAAAATATCCAGAGTAGGGATTTTAGCTAAGTCGGCGAACACTGGTGTATACTCTGGATGAAACTCTTTCAGTTGGGAGACGTGAAATACATGGTGAACTTGGTTGGCCTCTGGAAGTTGCAATTTATAAGCAACCTTGCCAATTCGCACCCGGACAGAGAAGGGTCCAAAGAACTTGTATGCCAGCTTCGAGTATGGCTTGTTGACTACCGACTGTTGGGCATAAGGCTATAATTTGAGCAACACTCGATCTCCAACCTGAAACTCCTTCTCGGTTCTATTTTTGTCGGCTTAAACTTTCATTCTGTTTTAAGCTGCTGCCAAGTTGTTCTTCAACAGTGTCAGTTGAGCTTCACGTTCAGCAACCCAGTCTGCCGTTGGACGTAGAGTATTAGCTTCCATCATGGGCATGGCCCCGAAGTTTGGTTCATGGTTGTACAATGCCCTTGAAGGGGGACCGATGGGTTCCTAGCATGGAAAACAAAAAATTATATGCGCGAACCACTATCTAGCCAAGATTATCTCTGAGATGATAGCATTCGAACATAGCATCGGGGGCTACTCCCATCGAGAGTTAATCCCATTGGGAGTGTTAAACAAAAATAAACAAACAAGCTGATAATTTCAGCAATTCTAACAGCCAAACAAGGCAGTCGATAAAATCTCAAAAATTCTCGGACCGCGTCCGCCGCGATAATTTGTCTGAATACCGTGTCTCTCGACATGAAGGTAAGACCCCTAGATCCGTCTTTTGAGGCCTAATAAACGCACCGAAATGCGCTCTGCTAGTTATTATCCGTATCCACAATACGATGAAAAATCCCAGCGGACACGTTGGGTACCCATAAAATATGAGCCTGAAATTTAGTACTCGGTAAGACCTTTGCAGACCGAGCTGAATTACACTAATATATACCGAATTCGAGTCCGGGGATTTGAGTTTGACGTAGGTTCATGATGTTTTTTCCCAAGAGCAATTAACTGGTTCCCGAGATCCGTCGGATGCACTATACTTGTGTTACCAAAATCCCCATGACATGAATATATATGAATAAAAAGTTCTACTCAAATAAATCTTCGGGTCCATGCATTGAAAATGTCTCTGAGACTCAACCCGAATCTACAATTCGGATGGAGTCTCGGGGGCTTATGACTTATCGGGTTCCTATAATTGGTATACCTGGTACAAACTTAGACTAGGATCCAAGGCCCACAAAGAAATAAAGAGTCTTGGAAGCATCCGAAGCCCAGGAACCAGACGCGTTACTTAAGATAGAGATACAAACCGACATAGTTAGGTAGTTGTAATCAAACTTGTAACCAATTAGTATTGGACTCTGAGACCCAGCCTCTCATATAAGGAATGGGAGGAGCCAACGGAGAGAACCCCGTATCTTGGAGTAGACACAACCCACCGTGAGATAGATTGCATCTAGCGAATCGACGACTTTGTAATCATCTCTTTGCAATAAAGTTCAGACAGATTTGACTCCCTTGTTTGTTTGACAGGTCGACAAAATCAACAACGCTCTCGTTTCCATCAAACTCAAGTCCATAACTATGGACATTGTTGAGGTTACCCCTTGTCAGAAAGCAAAATCTGCCTGTTGGGACTGAAACATGCATGCGGGAAAAATTCATGAAAAGTTCGACAGTGCCAAACCGTGCACCGGATGAACCGATGCCAGGCCTAGTGTGCCGGTTTTCCCGCCGAACAAACCGGCACTGCACCGGAAGAATCGGCGCCCCGACAAACGAGCGCACAATGTAGCGGTTCGGTAGAAATCGGTGGCCCACGGACTGGTTTGGCAGCAGAACCAGTGGCACCGGTTTGCCCACCGGTATTCCAGACATAAAACATCAAAGACTAAAATGGTGATCACTTTTGTGTCCAAACTCCGGGTTTAGCAAACTTGGGCTTTTTTAAAAGTTGAGAACCTAGGAGGTCACCCTCCAAGAGTAACAAGCTCACGGTCTCTCACTCAAACAAATTGTAATGAAGAGCTCAATATTTATGCAAGGATGCAAAGAAATAACACCAAAGGTGTTCAAATGCTTCACACTAAAATCCCACCAAAGCAACAAGTGCTAGGGAGGAATTAGAGAGGAAGAACAATGGTGGAAATCAACAAAAGACTCCAAAATTTAGATCCAATGAGTTCCCCTCACTTAGAGGAGGAGTTGATTGGTGAGGATTGTAGATCTAGATCTCCTCTTACAAAGCCCTAAAAAAGATGCAAGAATCATATGAGGGAATGGATAGGAAGCAATCTCAAAGGGGTCAACAATGGTGGTCAATTTCGTGCACAAGAACCCTAGAAAACCTTAGGAAAGAAGCCTTACGAGGGGTTAACTCATCAATGCCCATCGTTGATGGACTTAGGTTTGAGGAAGTGGGGAACGCTGGAGGCATTGATCGGCTAGAAAATAGGCACATAGGTGACACGAGGTTTTACCCAGGTTCAGGCCTCGTAGAGGACCCTACTCCTGCTTGTCTGCTCTTGATTACGAGGGAGCCGAAAGTTACAAGGGTGCACAGATGTAATCTGGCGAGGTTTATGCGAGGATGTGTGTATTGGTCCTCCTCGCCGCCCCTCCTAGCCTTTATATAGGGAGGCTAGGTCTCGAGATAGCAGGTCGAGTCGGTTACAGATTACGGTTTCCCTTTAATTTTCTATCTATACTTTGCCGTCCTCCAGGTGATGACTTTTGCAGCTTGCCGACCATGTAGAGTCCCCATTGCGCAAAGGGACAAACTACAAGTATTGGCATGAGTTCTGCGCTTGGTGCGTGCGGCTTATCCGCGAATCGTTGTCAAACATTGCACTTTTGGACGATGTCCTTGGCATCACGCATCGTCGTTGGCCAGTAGAAGCTAGCTCGGAGAGCCTTGGCGACGAGGGCATGGCTCCCATGGTGATGACCGCAGGTGCCTTCGTGTATCTCGAGGAGGATGGCTCTCCCGTCTCTATTGGAGACGCGTCGTTGAAGTACTCTTGTAATGCTATGTTTGTACAGCTCACCGTTGATAATGGTGAAGGCTTTGGAGCATCGCGCTATGTGTCACGCATCTGTCGGGTCGTCTGGCAGCCTTTTGCTGAGTAGGTATGTGATGCACGCTATGTCTAGGATAGCTCGATGATCATGACCTCCATGGGGCCTTCAAGTTTGGGTCCCTATTCTGCATCGTCGGGGCTTTTGAGTTCTTCGGGTGGCGCAACCCCCGAGTCCTTTGATGTGCTGGCTAGTCCTTCAGGAGCCTTTGGCTTGATGGAGCATTCGCAAATCTGCTCCAGGAATACACCGGGTGGCACCGAAGCACAGGTGGACCCTATGTTGGTGAGCATGTCGGCCTCCTCATTGCTTTCGCGACCTACGTGCCGCAATTCGCAGCCATCGAAGTCTCCTTCGAGTGTGTCGTAGAGGTTGCGGTAGGCGATCATGTTGTTGCTCAGAGCATCACACTGGTTCATGGCTTGGTCTACCATGAGTTTGGAGTTGCCATAGATGACGAGCCGTGTTGCGCCGCAGGCTTTGGCCATACACATCCCATGGAGCATGGCTTCATATTCTACTTCATTATTGGAGGTGCGGAACTGCATACGCAGAACGTATCTCATCTTATCACCTTGTGGCAACGTCAGGATGACACTGGTGCCAGCTCCTTCTTGACGTTTGGATGCATCGAAGTGCATTGTCCACAGGCAGGACATATCTGGTGTGTCTGGAAGCTGGTTCTCCATCCAGTGAATGAGGAAGTCCGGGAGAACTTGCGACTTGATCACTACTCACTTCTCGTATGTAATGTCTTGTGGAGACAACTCTATTCCCCAAAGGGCGACTCGTCCCGTGGCGTCGGGGTTGTTGAGGATGTATCCTAGTGGAGTGTCGTTCACCATGACAATGGGGTGCTCCTAGAAGTAGTGGTGCAGTCACCGTGTTGTCATCAAGACACCGTAAGCCAACTTCTTGTAGTGCGGATACCATTGTTTTGTTGGCGTAAGAACCTCGCTGAGGTAGTATACTAGGCGCTGCACCACATGGACCTTGTTGTCTTCGGCTCGTTCTACCACCAGCACAGTATTGACCACCTGGTTGGTGGCAGAGATGTATAGAAACATGGGCTCTTTCTCCCTAGGCATCACTAGCAAGGGAGAGGTGGAGAGTAAGTGCTTGAGATCTTCAAATGCCTCTTGTGCTTCGTCCGTCCACTCAAACTTCTCAGCTTTGCGGAGGTTTGCCCATTCGATTGATGAATCGACTGAGCTACGCGATTCGCCCAGCCAGCTGCTAGACACCTTTGACGTTCTTTGGCTTCTCCATGGCCAGTATGGCCTATATCTTTTTCGAGTTGGCCTCGATTCCCCTTGTGGATATGAGGTACCCGAGCAGTTGCCCAGATGGCATGCCGAAGGTGCACTTCTCTAGATTTAGCTTGATCCGGTAGCGATCGAGGTTATCAAAGGTCGCGTGGAGATCATCGAGTAATGTGGCTTCCTCCTTAGTTTTGAAGACAATGTCATTGTCATAAACTTGTATATTCTAACCAAGTTGGTCTTTGAGGCAAGCCCGCATGCACCGCTAATAGGTGGCTCCCGCATTGTTCAGCCCGAAGGGCATTGTTGTGTAACAGTAGATGCCGAAGGGCGTGATGTAGGCCATTTTCTCCTGGTCCTCCTCCTTCATCCAGATCTGATGGTAGCCTGAGTAGGCGTCAAAGAAGCAGAGGCGCTCGCATCCTGCGGTGGAGTCGATTATTTGATCGATCCATGGTAGAGGGAAGTGGTCCTTCGAGCAGTGTTTGTTGAGAGATGTGAAGTCCACGCACATCCGCAGGATATCCATGTCCTTTTTGGGAACAAGCACGGGGTTTGCTACCCAAGTGTTGTCCTTGATCTCCCGTATAAATTTGTCATCGAGGAGTCTGTTGACTTCCATGCCAACCGCCTTTTCTCTTGGTTCTAACAATCAACATATCGACTACTTCAATGGTCTGGGCTCAGGATTCATGTTGAGTGAGTGCTCGGCGAATTCCCTGGCATGTCTGATGGACACCAGCCGAAGAGCTCCCAGCGCTCATGGAGGAATTCAGCGAGCGCAAGTTCCTATGCGGAACTCAATTTGTTGGCGATGAGGGCCATCGTGGTAGGGTCTGTCGGATGGACCTGGACCGCCTTAGTGTGCACCGATGAGTCGAAGGATTGGTCGGTGCGTTTGACTTACTCACAGGAGGAAGACTGTTGTCTGTCGACTCCTTGAATCTTGCCAGCTCTTCTTGCATGCTGAAAGATTGGGAGATTCTGTTGAATTCCCTGTCACAGCTATCGTACTTGGTGAAGCTTCCGCTAACGGTAATGATGACGTTGGGTGCTGGCATTTTGATCTGCAGGTAGGCGTACTGTGGCACCGCCATGAACCTCGCGAACGCGACACATCCGAGGATTGTGTGGTATTGTGAGGGCCAGTTGACCACTTTGAACTCGAGGCGCTCTCATCGTAAGTTTGCTGGCGTTCCGAAGATGACGTCCAGGTTGATTTTGCCAAGGGGAATTTGTAACCAACCAGTGATTTGGCAAGTCCCATTGTCGCTTGTTCAAATGAGGATCATTGTATGTTTTTCAGGAGGATGCTAATCAAATCACCCAACTTATGGTATCTTTGGATATGCAAGAATTCGGGACTGTTATAGAACTCTCGTATCTTATTTGTTGCATCTGTTACGTTAACTGAAGACAGACTTCTAGACATGATAAGTCCATACTTCTGTAAAGTATCCCAATTCTTTTTTAAATATTTTAGGGAGTTGACATTTATGGTAAATGCTTGATTTTGTAATCGGTTGATGTTATTAGCATATTTTTCCTGGGACGATGTTGTGAAACATTGTGTCGGAGGCCTCTAGGCAGGAGAGGGGGATCCGCATGGCGTGCAAGGTGCTGGAGAAAATGAGATTGATGTCACTGCTGCTGTCCATGAAGATGAGGCTCATCTCGAAGCCACAGATTTGCGCCTGGAGTACCAGGGGAGAATGGGCCGGGCGAGGTACTTGACGCGGGTGACCGCGCTTGTCGAAGGTGATGCAAGACTCGCTCCCACTAAGGTACTTAGTGGTTGAGGGTGGAGAGTTGACTGCCAAATTGACTTGGCGAGTGATTGACTTTTGCACCCTATTGGATGGGCGTCTTTTTTGGATCATGCCCATATTCCCCAGCGATCGTGGGTACTGCTTGCCACCGTTGTTCTGGGCTAGTGCAGCCGCAGGTGGTGGTGGTCCGGGCGGTGGTGGTGCTCCATGAGCTACGACACCTGGGGCAGCTCCGTAACCCTTATTTATCGCGTCACGATTCATCTAGGCGAGACCTTCGTGGAGTTTGAGGAACTCGTGACAATCCTTTAGGATATGGTTGGACTTCTTCTTGCCATCGTGTTTGTCAATATAGAAGTGTATGTTGCAAGGTCTAGATAGCTTATCCTGGATGGACGTTGATATGTCGTAAACGTATCTATAATTTTTGATGCTCCATGCTTGTTTTGTATCAACTATCTTATATTTTGTCTACACTTTGAGACATTTTTATACTTTTTTAGAACTAACCTATTGACAAGATGCCGCAGTGCCAGTTGCATGTTTTCTGCAGTTTTTGGTTTAAGAAAAGCTAGTAAGGAAACATTCTCGGAATTGGACGAAACAAAAGCCGAAGTTCCTATTTTCCCGACACAAGATGGAGTCCAAAGCAGAGACGGAGGAGCGCACCAAGGCGTCCACACCCTATGGTGCCACGGGTACCCCCAGGCGTGCCACCAGGTGGTGTGGGCCCCTCGGACCTCCACCGACCTTGCCCCTTCGCCAATATATTCCCCCGAGATGAAAACCCTAGAGACGGGGATCAGAATTCCACGAAAAATTCCATAGCACCGCCGCCACCGAAGAGGAGATTCGAGGGACATAAGTCTCTGTTCCGGCACCTTGCCGGGATAGGGAATTGCCCCCGGAGCCATCTCCATTGACTCCACCGCCATCTCCATCGCCGTTGTTGACTCCCATGATGAGGAGGGAGTAGTTCTCTCTAGAGGCTAAGGGCTCTACCAGTAGCTATGTGTTCATCTCTCTCTATGTGTGATCTTATTGAGATCATGAGCTTTGTAATCTAGATCTATTCTGCTATTCAAGTGCTTTAATTAATCTTTGTTTATCCCCACGTGTGTGAAGTTGACAATGTGCACACTGTGTGGCACTTAGGCTAAGGTTACAGAAATACTTATCATGAGTATAATTTGAGTTGGATGTCTCTATGAGATTGTGGTGTTTGTTGGAACCATCTAGCACTCAAGGTGACAGTGAGGGGTTATCTAGATGGAGAATGCGAACTTTAAGGTGTGCTGTTATAGCCCTACATCGTCTAACCGGAGAGTAGTTCGGGGTAGCATAATGAAGAGAGATATTTATATGAGAGTGTCCACTAGTGAAAGTATGATCCCTAGGCCTTGTTTCTAAGCATTGAAACACCGTTTACAATCAGTCATGTTACATGTTTGCTTGCTGCCACTCTTATTTCAGATTGCAATTACCACTTATAATCATCCATATTACTTGTAGTTCACTATCTCTTCGCCGAACTAGTGTTCCTATACACCCGACAAGTGTATTGGGTGTGTTGGGACACAAGAGACTTCTTGTATCTTGATTGCATGGTTGCTTGAGACGGATACCTTTGACCACTTCCTCCCTGAGTTCGATAAACCTTGGGTGGTCCACTTAAGGGAAACTTCCTACTGTTCTACAAACCTCTGCACTTGGAGGCCCAACATTGTCTACAAGAATAGAAGCGTGCATAGACATCAAGCTATTGTCTGGCGCCGTTGCCGGGGAGGTAAGGTAAAAGGTACTCACATCCTCTGGCTACTAAGCTATCTTCTAGTACTGTTGCTGGTGTATGAGTTCTCGAAGTTATTTCCTTTAGATTCTGCAATTATATCTTTTTGTTTCTTGTTTTTATTTTCACTAGTTAGGCTTAATGGAAAACAACAACAAAATTAGAGAGCTTTATAGTATTTATCTTGAGTTAGGACATGAAGTGTTTGAAGAGAACATTTAAAAACCTATGGAACTTTATTTGCATGCTAATAGCAATGTTATTAGTATGAATTCTTTGAACACCATTATTGCTAATGCGATGGAAAAGTATTTGCTTGGGGAAGCTGGTTTTGATGAGCATGATATTTTTAGTCCCCCAAGCATGGAGGAGAAATATTACTTTGATGATACTATACCTCCAGTATATGATGATTACAATGATGAATATGATATTTTCAGTCCACCTACTATTGAGGAGAAAATTAATTATGATTACAATATGCCTCCTATATTTGGTGACTATGGTGATGAGAATAATAATGATAGCTATTTTGTTGAATTTGCTCCCACTACGATTAATAAGAATGACTATGCTTATATGGAGAGTAATAATTATTTTATGCGTGTGGCTCATGATAAGAATGTTTTATGTGATATTTATATTGTTAATTTTATTCCTGATGCTACTAAAAGTTATTATGAGAGAGGGAAACATGGTTTTATGTATGTCAACAATATTAAGTTTCCCCTCTTTATATTGAAATTTTTGAAGTTGCACTTGTTTTGCTTTCCTATGCTTGTTGCTTTGTGCTTTCATGACTTGTTTCTTTACAAGCTTATTTTTCATAGGAAGTGGGTTAGACTTAAATTTGTTCCATATTTGCTTCTTGATGCTCTCTTTTACTTCAATTCATATTTCTTATGTGAGCATCATCAAAATTATCATGCCTAGCTGAAAGGCGTTAAAGAAAAGCACTATTGGGAGATAACCCAAATTATTTTTACTTTCAGTAAGTTTTTATTTTGTTGAGTCTTGGAAGTTATTTCCTCAGTAATAACCTCTCCTTATCCTTTTTGTGTGGTTTTTGTGCCAATAATAACCTCTAATGAGAGAGAAGTAAGACTTGGTAAAGTTGTTGTCCCAAAACAGATTTTTGTGCTTCACTATAAAAATTCGTGAAAAATCCATGTACGTCGGATTGAGCTGTAAGTTTCTGTGCTTATGCCCCAGGTTATTATATAACTTTAGTTAGTTTAGAATTTTTAGATATGAGCAACACAAGGTCTTTGAAATAATCGGTTTTTACCTGCTGGTCTGTTTTGACAGATTTCTGTCATTATTTGCATTTGCCTCTTAATCGGTTTCTTTTTGAGTTCTATTGGATCACTTGAGCTTTTAAAAGAAATTGCTACAGTATCTTGTGTTTTAATGGAAGTTTTACTTGTGTTTAAACTAAACCCAAAGACTTATTATCTTGAATACACTAACGTTGCTAATGAAGATTGTGTGAAGTTTTGTATGAAGGAAGTTTTCAAGTGTAGGGAGAGAATGATGTGATGAGATGAAGTATGTACAAAAGCTCAAGCTTGGGGATGCCACCCGTGTCACCCCAAGAAATATTAATAAGTACAAGCGTCAAAGCTTGGGGATGCCCAAGGCATCCCCTTCTTCATCAATAATCTGAGGTCTTCTTTCAAGACACTTTATTTTTATGACCTTATGCACTATGTGTTGTTCTTGGAGCGTCTTTGTTTTTAGTTTTCTCTTTCTTTCTTTGCCGCAATAAGTTGGTTGTATCCCAACACACTTCTTTTGGAGAGAGAGACACACCCTGTTATTCATTTCCTAGAACACTCTAGTTTTCACTCTTATTGTTCTGTGAGTGTTCTCCTTTGCTAGCACTACATTTAGCTTTATTTTTCTTATTCTTTTGGCTTAGAACTTTTTAGTTCTTCTTTGTATATGGGTGAGACATGCTCTCTGGTCTTTATTTATTATTATCTTTGAGAGTTGTTTCAAATAAGTCGATTGGTGTTGAAAAAGAGTAGGAAGTTTCATGCTTATAGTGGTACAAAAGGAAGCTTGTTTTGACTCTAACTTAGACTTTATCATGTCATGCTAGATGTTGCTTTGACCATACGCTTAGTGATTATTGTTGTAGCTTGACTTGTTTCAAACAATTAAGATTGCTTAATGTGCCTTGAAAGAATCATGCGTTGTTTTGGCATACAAAAGCATAATATTGTGGTATTCTCCTTTGATGCTTTATTTGGGTTGACTTGGCACATGCTTACACCATGTTAAGACTATGCACCAGTCAACATAGCCTCTATGGTCATTTAGTTTTTGACTTGCAATATCACTTTATGCTCTAATTAATAATGTTTTGTCACTTTGCATGATTATGGCCATTATTGCTCTCTTAGTTGGTCGCTCCTAGTCTTTTGCTAGCCTCCACCTATACCGAGTATGAGTTCTACTCATGCATCCAACTCCCAAGAAACCAAGTTATTCCAAAGAGTCCACTATAAATTCCTATGCATGGTGTGTTACACCATTCCAAGTATATTCATGTTTTTATATACCTACCAAATTAAACTTGTTATGTGAAAATTAGTGATTAAAGCTCTCACAAACTTGATGGCACACTTTATTTTCTTGCACTTAATAAAATTGAACCATTGTGTCCATCTATGTTGCTTATATGCTTGCACTTTATAAGATGTGAATTAGTAGAACCATTATACGATGGGGAACACTTTCAAATTGCACTAATTATTCAGTTGATATCATGTTATTTTGTTTATGGATCCTGGCGGCGTGAAATAAAAGGGGAGCTTGTAAGCTCATGGTGTTTGTATGTGTGTTAGAGAAACGCCTAGGCGGCTAGCCTAAGCCATGCCTAATCATGGTGGAAACTTGCATCATAACCATAGTGAGCATTCTATGAAGCATCCTCAATAAAAACCTATGCAAATAGCAAATAAAAAAGATCGCTGAGATGCTCATTGTCTGTTGCCTTGTCATTTTGATATGGGAAAGCTCCTGTGTCATGGGGAAAGGGGTACCCCGTTGGCGGTTCTCTAGGATACACATATACTTACAATGACAAGAACTTGCTTGAGACTAAAGTTGAGTAGCATGTGGTTCGGTACTCGTAAGCAAGGGGCATGAGATTTTCAACTTATAACTTTTCAAGCATATCCTCATATTTTTGTCACTTTAACCTTAATCACCTCAAGATGCTTATGATAGGGGCAATGAGAGCTGAAAGCTAATAATTACCATAATTTTTTTAAGCTCTTTATGAAACTTGAAATCCCTGCTTCCCTCTGTGAAGGCCTTTCTTTTTTACTTTTATGTTGAGTCTCCATCTTCTGTTTTTATGCACCAATTGAGAGAGCATAGTGGTCATTCTTAGTTTAATGTGCATTGTTCCAAAACTTGTTGATTGATTCATAACTTTGATATTGCTTGTTCTTAAATTATTTGTATCTAGTCACCCTATGAACTTTGAAGGTGTCCTATGCATTTATGTTTTGCTATACCATGAGGGACAAGCGTAATACCCCTCTTATTATGTTTTCTATATGTGAAACAAACAAACTTCTTTTAATGCATTGTTATTCATGATCTTTTGTTTGTACCTTTTCATGTTACAACATAGTTGCTATGTCTTATTGTTAGAACTCTATCTTTCATGCTCATGTTTAGAGTACTTTGATCCCAGCTATCAATGCTTTACAAATACCTTGATCAAGATTGTGATGGTGCATGTCACCTTAAAAATTATTCTTTTTTATCACTTACCTACTCGAGGACGAGCAGGACTTAGGCTTGGGGATGCTTGATACATCGTAAACGTATCTATAATTTTTGATGCTCCATGATTGTTTTGTATCAACTATCTTATGTTTTGTCTACACTTTGAGGCATTTTTATACATTTTATGGAACTAACCTATTGACAAGATGCCGCAGAGCCAGTTGCCTATTTTCTGTTGTTTTTGATTTCAAAAAAGCTAGTAAGGAAATATTCTCAGAATTGGACGAAAAAAGCCGAAGTTCCTATTTTTCCCGACACAAGATGGAGTCCAAAGCAGAGACAGAGGAGGGCACCGAGGCGGCCACACCCTATGGTGGTGCGGGTACCCCCAGGTGCGCCACCAGGTGGTGTGGGCCCCTCGGGCCTCCACTGACCTTGCCACTTCGCCTATATATTCCCCCCAAGATGAAAACCCTAGAGACGGGGATCAGAATTCCACGAAAAGTTCCCCAACACCGCCGCCACAGAAGAGGAGATTCGGGGGACAGAAGTCTCTGTTCCGGCACCCTTCTAGGACGGGGAAGTGCCCCCAGAGCCATCTCCATTAACTCCACCGGCATCTCCATCGCCATTGCTGACTCCCATGATGAGGAGGGAGTAGTTCTCTCTTGAGGCTAAGGGCTCTACCGGTAGCTATGTGTTCATCTCTCTCTATGCGTGATCTTATTGAGATCATGAGCTTTGTAATCTAAATCTATTATGCTACTCAAGTTCTTTAATTAATCTCTGCTTATCCCCATGTGTGTGAAGTTGACAGTGTGCACACCATGTGGCACTTAGGCTAAGGTTACATAAATACTTATCATGAGTATAATTTGAGTTGGATGTCTCTATGAGATTGTGGTGTTTGTTGGAACCATCTAGCGCTCAAGGTGACAGTGAGGGGTTATCTAGATGGGGAATGCGAACTTTAAGGTGTGCTGTTATATCCCTATATCGTCCAACCGGAGAGTAGTTCAGGGTAGCATAATGAAGAGAAGATATTTATATGAGAGTGTACACTAGTGAAAGTATGATCCCTAGGCCTTGTTTCTAAGCACTGAAACACCATTTACAATTAGTCCTATTACATGTTTGCTTGCTGCCACTCTTATTTCAGATTGCAATTACCACTTATAATCATCCAAATTACTTGTATTTCACTATCCCTTCGCCAAACTAGTGCACCTATACACCTGACAAGTGTATTTGGTGTGTTGGGGACACAAGAGACTTCTTTTATCTTGATTCTAGAGTTGCTTGAGAGGGATACCTTTGACCACTTCCTCTCTGAGTTCGATAAACCTTGGGTGGTCCACTTAAGGGAAACTTGCTGCTGTTCTACAAACCTCTGCACTTGGAGGCCCAACACTGTCTACAAGAATAGAAGCGTGCGTAGACATCAGATGTTCTAGGAGCTTCGTCGCGGGTACGACGTTGCCATACCTACGTGGTTTTCCCGTTATCGCGATAGCCACCGCTGCGGTACTCGCTGCTCTGGTTGTTGTCATCGCGTCTGTGGGCGTAGACAACCGCGACCATGCCAACTTCTTCACGGTCTTCGTAGCCGTGCATCCGACATTTTCCTCGGCGGCCGCGTCTGCGGCCGAGGTCGTCGTTATCGTCTGAGTGGACACGGTTATTCTTCACTGAGTCCTCTCCATCAGCCCACCTATTTGCGATCTCCATCAGGTGGTCAATTGTTTTGGGCTTTGTGCGACCCAGCTCCTCCCTAAGCTCTCTGCGGCGTACGCCGCCATTGAATGCAATGATTGCGCGGTCCTCGGAGATGTCCTCTGTGGAGTTTTTGATAATGGACCACCTCTAGATGTAGGAGCGTAGTGATTCGTCGGGCTTCTGATTGAAGGGAATATGCCCGAGAGGCAATAATAAAGTGGTTATTATCATATTCCATGTTTACGATAAATGTTTATTTTGCATGCTATAATTGTATTGATCGGAAACGTCAATACATGTGTGTTTATTAAACAAAAAGGGTTCCTAGTTATGCCTCTCTTATAGACTAGCTTGTTGATTAACAAGATGATCAAGGTTTCCTGATCATGGACATTGGATGTTGTTAATAACAAGGTCACAACATTGGTGGAATGATGTGATGAACATTCATCCGAAGTATAGCATTACGATCAAAGTCATTATGTTTATATTGCTATAACACCATACGAAGTAATCTTTATCCTTAGACCATGAGATCATGTTAATTGCTAACACCGGAAGAGTATCTTGATAACATCAAACGTCACACTATAACAGGGTGACTATAAAGATGGGTCCAGTGCTACGAAGGTGTTATGTTGAGGCTCATGGATCAAGAGTGGAATTTGTCAATCCCGATGACGGATAGATATACTTTGGGCCCTCTCGGTGATATCACATTAAGATAGCTTGCAAGCAAGTGATGTGATCACTAGAATGTTATATCACGGGAACGAGAATAGAGTGCATGTTGGTAACGAGATCAAACTAGGTATGGAGATACCAATGATCGAATCTCGGACATGTAATATATCGCGAGACAAAGGGATTTAGTTACTAGTGTTAAAGATTCTCACGATCATAGAAGTCATCATTGAATGTGTAGGAGTCAGTATGGATCTCCAGGTCCCGCTTCTGATTATTGATCTGAGAGGAGTCTCAATCATATCTGCATTATTCGCGAACCATAGGGTGACACACTTAAGAGTTACCGGACACCATTTTGGAGCACATATGTTTCAGACGAAAGAATTGCAAAGCGGAGGAATTGTTTCGATAGAAACCGGAAATTGTTTCGGGTGAAATTGTAGAAAGTGGTTCTGCATGTGATATTGAAATATTGCAAGGGGTTATATGTGAATGTTTGTTAATTAAAGTAATTAAAAAAATTCTGAATAAATTTAATAAAAAGAGTTTTATTAAATGAGAGAGCATTAAACTTGGAGAATTTTAATGCATTTAAAGTATGGACTTTAAAGGGGAATGTGAAGAGGCATTTTAATGTGGAGGGGTTACCACCACATGAATGGGGGAGGTGAGGAGTCACCCCCCATGCGCCGTCCATGAAGGAGGGGCACCTCCCCTCCTCCTATAAAAGGCCACCCTATCACCCCTTCTTCCTCACACCTCCTTGTGAAGGATCTCTCTCCCCCTCTAGAGTTATTCCCCCATGGTCTCGGATTAGCGAGATACATGTTCCTGATGGAATTTCATCTGGAAGGAGTTGCTGCTTCCGCTGGATCGCTGGAGCGAGGAGGTGGAGGTTGTCCGGTGGCTTGAACGTGTGTGCGAGTACGGATGCGCTGCTGAGTTACGGCGCTCGGACTTCCTCACGATCTTGAGACCGGCAAGTGTACGACTACATCAACCATGAGTTCCTACTCGTTAACAAAACTCGTTGTCTTCGAGGGTAAGTTCTTGTTGGATGTATTTCCACCCGTTGCTCTGTACCTAGTAGATAGATCTTGGCGTGTAGTTCTCATCGTAGGAATTTTTTGTTTTCTATGCTGCGGACCCAACAGTGGTATCAGAGCCAGGTCTATGCGTAGGTGCTTTGCACGGGTAGTACACATATGTTTATATGTGGGCGATGATGATCATGTTATTGCATCTTCTATGTATTTTGGATATTGGTGGCATAGTGGGATGAAGCGGCCCGGACCAACCTTACATGTCATCGTACATGAGACCGGTTCCACGACTGACATGCAACTTGTTTTGCATAAGTGGCTGGTGGGTGTCTGTCTCTCCTACTATAGTCAATATCTAATTTACAACGAGTTGCTAATAACTTGGTTATCCTCGTTGTGGTTCATGTTCGTAGGTAAGAACGGTTCTATCTCCGAAAGCCCTAAGCCACGTAAAACTTGCAATTGATAAATTAGAGGCGTCTAGTTTAGATCGTTGCTGGGCTAGTGTCTTGATATGGTATTGTTGTAAGTAGATGTATGATAGATACTCTTACAACACACTCAACGTGTAAATTCCATAGACCTTGGCCTTACACACAAAGGAATGATAGAGATCATACCACGATGCAAATGATAGAGATCAAATGCATGGACCATATCATCTCACTTTACACATTAGATATTAGCATCTTATACTGCTAGTTTGGCGCTTTTGGTAGCATTGTAAGATGATCCCTCATTTAGATATCAAGATAAAATGTGTTCTTCCTTGAGTATGCACCGTTCTATGGATCGTGTTTCGAGACATCATGTGATGATCGGGTGTACTCGACTCTACACTTACATACAACGGGTGTAAGACAGTTTTACACACGCGAGTACTAAGGTTCTTACTTGGCGAGCCTAGCATGTACAGACATGGCCTCGGAACACGGACCGAAAGGTTAAGCATGAGTCATATAGTTGATATGATGCCCATATTGATGCTCGCCTTTGAAGCTACACCGACTCACGTGATGATCAGACTTGGTGTAGTGGATTTGGTTCATCTAATCACCAAAAAGGCACGAGGGATGTCGTTTTTGAGTGGGAGTTTATCTCTAATTTGGATTAGTCGAACTCAATTTATCATAAACTAAATCGAAGTGAATTTGCATAATTTGTTGCAGTCATTGGCGTCTGTTCACTACCTTATGCTTAGTTTTAATTGAGATAGTAGAACTATAGAATTCTAGATATTTACTTTACGAACTGGTATCATATTGTTTTGAATGTCAATTTAAAGTTTATAAGTCCTATTGCAAACTTTCAGCAAACTCTATTTACTCCATGAAGTTTAATAAGTAGTATTAAATCAAGAGTAAGAATTCCAATGTTAGTATCTAACATATCATGTTTGCCTCCATGGTTATGGATAGTCAAAAGGTGTTTTAATATCGAGGTTATCTAGGAGCTGAAATAATTGTTTCAGAAACCATCATGTGTGAAAGATATTGTGATATCTGAAACAAAGTTGTTGGTTGCATTATGATAGAGTGTAATTTAGTAAAATACATATTCTCATATTGTATGAGAATTTGTGAAGGATGGAGATGCTAGGCATCCGAATCTCCCAAAAGGTTTCAGGAACTAACATTATACTCGCGATTCTTCCTTATAGGCTATAGTAGCTTGATCATGAAAGTTGTCATGATAAGGGTGAATAGAAGATGTAAGTAAAATGTTTACTACACTAAAAGATTACTAAAGAATGGATTTTTTGAAAGAATACCAAACATTTGATGATGGTGATCCACTTCAAAGTGCAAGTCCAAAGGTATTAGTATGTGACTATGTACACTTTGTACTATGTGTCATGTGAATGACAACACTATTGATGTTGATAGATTATTTTAAAAGAAAAGGAATTGTTGAAAGAGAATCTATAAAATATTTGGCAGAAAAGAAAAGGTTGGATATGTCCAACTTAGGTATATAGAAGATATACATGTTATGGTTGTATTCCTTGCTTGTTAAACAACGTGGTTCTGAGGTATTGGATGCCGGTATTGGATACCGAATTGGTTGGTATGAAGTGTCATACAGGACAACGCAATTCATGAACTGAAATGGCCTAAGTAACTAGCAAGAGAATAAGTGATGATGATCATCGAAAACAAATAAAGTGTTATTGTGTTCTTCGTTGTCGTCAAACCTAGCCATCAAGATTTGTTTTAATAATTGTTATTTTGTTCCGGTATTACGAGAACAATGGTTGTTCAAATAATTATCGTATTCCATAAAGGATGGATGAACTTTTAGAAGTCTAGTGGGAGAAATCACATCCATAAACATTATTGCTAAAATGTCGCAAGACAAATGATTAAAAGATCACTTATGAAGTGACATCGCTGTTTTAAATTATATTGGAAAGAAAACATGAAGAAACTCCATGTTGATGGATTTTTGGAGTCTTTGATTTTAATCAATTGATGCATGTGAGACTTTCCTCGAGATAATTGAAACTCCATCCATAGGCCAGAGAGGAATGAATGACTAGCTTATTGGAAATTGTGCATGCTGATGTGCATAGTCCATTATGTGTAGCCATATGCGATGGATCTTTTTGCTTCATATGCTTTCTCCGAAAATTTGAGTGAATATATCTGTATATTTACTTAATAAGGAAGAAGTATGAAACATTTGAAAATTGTTCAAATACTTTCAAGATGAAGTGGAAAATCATTATAACAAGAAAATAAAGAGTTTATGATTCGATCATAAAGGAAGATATTTGAGTTACATGTTTAGCAAAAACACCTAAGATTTGAGGAATTGCTCCATGATTTGTGTTTCCCGATAAACCATAGGAGTATGGCATATTCGAGAGATGAAATCAAACTATGTTTGACATGGTAAGATCAAAGGTGTCATTTATAAAACTGCCATTATGTTTTAAGGATTGAAGCTTTAGAGACTACCGCTTTTACACTAAAAAGAGCACCATCGTGATCCGTTGAAATGACATCATATAAGTTATGGTTTGGGATAAAACCCGAACTGTCTTTTCTTAAATTTTGGTATGCTAAGCATAAGTAAAATGTTTACAACCAAAGTCGGATAAGCATGTCTTTGTAGGTTATCCCAAAAAATTTGTTGGGAATTTCTCCATAACACCGAGGACAAAAGAGTTTGTTACTTGGAACGTCAAGTTTCTTGAGAAGGAATTTTTCATGAAAAGTTAAGTGGGAGGACAATAGAACCTTGATAAGGTTGTTGAACCTTAGCTATATGTGCTAAGTAGCGCAGCACCGGAAAGTGTCACGGTGGCGGCCACAATGCTCATGACTCCCGTGATTACAAAGGTTGTGATCTTGGAGATTAGAGTTCCTATTGAACCATGTGGGTCAGTAAGAATCAAATAGTGTGATTTGATAAGCAAGTCGTTATTGTTTTGACAATGATGAACCGACTACATGCAAAGAAGCGATGATGGGCCCTGACTCCATAAAATGACTAGAAGTCATAGAATCCGTGATAGTATCCATACACGAGAAATCAAGTTTCTGAACTTGGAAGACCCTCTAAAAAGGCGTAAAGCCTATCAGTCGTGTTTGGATCTATAAAGAAATAGACATGGATGTTTAACATCTATGAAATAGTCGACATGTCAGAAAGAAGTTTACGACAATGTTCAAGGAGTTGACTATGACAAGATTTGATCTTTCATAGCGATATTTAGTCTTGACGGATTAATGTAGCAACCACTACATATAATTTGATGTATGATAGTTGAACAAACAAAACAATGTTCTTCGAATAGAATGGTTACCTAGGACGTGTACAAGACACGATCCGAAGGGTTTTGTTAATTCAAAGGGTGCTAAAAGGGCATGCAAACTTCAATAGTTGAAGTAAGCATAGCGGAGTTGGAATCTTCACCATGATGAAACTGTTAAAAGAGTTTAAATTCATTGGAGATGATGAAGATGCTTGCATTTGCAAGAAATTAAGTAGGAGCGCTGAGACATATTTCTAATACATTATGTAGAGGACATATTGTTGATTGGAAATGATGTATCTTGTATTGACACAAGTTAAAAATTTCATTAAAATGAGATTTTGATGAAAGACTTGGGCAAACCCGGAATATTTGGCATCAATATCTATATGGATAGATTGAGGCGATAATATGGTTGTGCCAGACATACATATATGAGATATTGAAAGGGTTCAATATGGGAACAACAAGAAAGGTTCTTGCTGCTTGGAAAGGATTGTAT
Source organism: Avena eriantha (assembly GCA_910589775.1). Classification (NCBI taxonomy): domain Eukaryota; kingdom Viridiplantae; phylum Streptophyta; class Magnoliopsida; order Poales; family Poaceae; genus Avena; species Avena eriantha. The sequence goes on from OU342746.1 coordinate 185,296,059, forward strand.
CAAGATTCAAGTGTTTCAACACTTGGTGAGTAAAACCACATGAAGATTTTGATTGATTATACCATGATATGTATATATCCAAAATGTCACGTGCTCTAAATGTTATGAGCACATACCAGAATGATTCATAAGATGATCATTGGACAATAGTAAAGATATTCTTATGAGCTTTGGAAGAACTAAGAATATATCATGTATAAGTGACAAATAGTTAAAGGTAGTTCATTGTAAAGTGTTACATTGATACTAGTTTTGTCACAACATACAAATTAAATTTATCTCAATTTAGACTATGGGTAGCACAATGTAATGGAAAGGATGTTCCATGATGGATTTAGATGAGTTCCAAAGTTGAGACATTGTGACGGATACTACAACAAAAGGCTAAGTATATGACTGCTATAATAGCAGCATAGGAGGGCATTTGTGTTAAGTAGTTTTTTATCAAACTAGGTGTGGTTCAAAGTTGGCTAATACTATGAAGATATATTGTATGACAATAATATCAACATATTTTAACCCGAACGAACTAAAGGTCTCACTAAAGGACCAAATTTATACAATGCCATCTCATTTGAGAATGAGTGATGCGTAGAGACGCAAAGATATGCAAATACACACGGACCTAAAACTGTCAGATCCAGAGATTATGTTAACCACTAGCAATAGCGTATATGCAACACCAGAAAGCCATAGGTGTTCAATACGCAAAGTTTTTTTTAAACTAGATTATTGACTCTAGTGCAAGTGGGAGACTGAAGGGAATATGCCCGAGAGGCAATAATAAAGTGGTTATTATCTTATTCCATGTTTATAATAAATGTTTATTTTGCATGCTATAATTGTATTGATCGGAAACGTCAATACATGTGTGTTTAATAAACAAAAAGGGTTCCTAGTTATGCCTCTATTATAGACTAGCTTGTTGATTAACAAGATGATCAAGGTTTCCTGATCATGGACATTGGATGTTGTTAATAACAAGGTCACAACATTGGTGGAATGATGTGATGAACATTCATCCGAAGTATAGCATTACGATCAAAGTCATTATGTTTATATTGCTATAACACCATACGAAGTAATCTTTATCCTTAGACCATGAGATCATGTTAATTGCTAACACCGGAAGAGTATCTTGATAACATCAAATGTCATACCGTAACAGGGTGACTATAAAGATGGGTTCAGTGCTACGAAGGTGTTATGTTGAGGCTCATGGATCAAGAGTGGAATTTGTCAATCCCGATGACGGATAGATATACTCTAGGCCCTCTCGGTGATATCACATTAAGATAGCTTGCAAGCAAGTGATGTGATCACTAGAATGTTATATCACGGGAACGAGAATAGAGTGCATGTCGGTAACGAGATCAAACTAGGTATGGAGATACCAATGATCGAATCTCGGACATGTAATATATCGGGAGACAAAGGGATTTAGTTACTAGCGTTAAAGGTTCTCACGATCACAGAAGTCATCGTTGAATGTGTAGGAGTCAGTATGGATCTCCAGGTCCCGCTTCTGATTATTGATCTGAGAGGAGTCCCAATCATGTCTGCATTATTCGCGAACTGTAGGGTGACACACTTAAGAGTTACCGGACACCATTTGGGAGCACATATGTTTCAGACGAAAGAATTGCAAAGCGCAGGAATTGTTTCGATAGAAACCGAAAATTGTTTCGGGTGAATTTGCAGAAAGTGGTTCTGCATGTGATATTGAAATATTGCAAGGGGTTATATGTGAATGTTTGTTAATTAAAGTAATTAACAAAATTCTGAATAAATTTAATAAAAAGAGTTTTATTAAATGAGAGAGCATTAAACTTGGAGAATTTTAATGCATTTAAAGTAGGGACTTTAAAGGGGAATGTGAAGAGGCATTTTAATGTTAGGGGTTACCACCACATGAATGGGGGGAGGTGAGGAGTCACCCCCCATGTGCCGGCCATGAAGGAGGGGCACCTCCCCTCCTCCTATAAAAGGCCACCCTCTCACCCCTTCTTCCTCACACCTCCTTGTGAAGGATCTCTCTCCCCCTCTAGAATTATTCCCCCATGGTCTCGAATTAGCGAGATACATGTTCCCGGTGGCATTTCGTCTGGAAGGAGTTGCTGCTTACGCTGGATTGCTGGAGAGAGGAGGTGGAGGTTGTCCGGTGGCTTGAACGTGTGTGCGAGTACGGATGCGCTGCTGAGTTGCGGTGCTCGGACTTCCTCACGATCTTGAGATCGGCAAGTGTACGACTACATCAACCACGAGTTCCTACTCGTTAACAAAACTCGTTGTCTTCGAGGGTAAGTTCTTGTTGGATGTATGTCCACCCGTTGCTCTGTACCTAGTAGATAGATCTTGGCGTGTAGTTCTCATCGTAGGAATTTTTTGTTTTCTATGCTGCGGACCCAACATTGATAGTAGGCCTTTAGCTCTTCGATTGACGCGAGACTTTTGTAAGTGCCCTTAGAGTTTCGGATGAATCTGTAGAACATCTCCCCCAGCTGCGGATTGATCCACGGGGGACGTTGTTGAGCCATGCATGGGAGGTCTCTTGTTTCTGCCGTGTAGTTTGACAGAGGAGATGTGGTCCTCCAGCCAGATCTTCGGGTCCTAGAGGCCGTCGAACTTTGGGTTCTCCGACGGGAGTTTGAATCCTTTCAGCATTCGTGTTTGCCATATAGCCCTGCTGAAGCAACCGACACCATAGAGATCCGTTCCTTCATCATCCGAGTCCATTGAGCAAGCGCGCCTTGCGTGCATCTTGTCGATCTTGTGCTATGTGATGTCATCACGCCCATCATAGTCATGATCATGTCGATGTGAGCAGCGTCGCCGCGATAGGTCATGCTTGTCATCGCTAGAGGAGAGAGAGTAGTACCTGGTCGGAGCCTTGCTTTTCTTCGTCTCCAGCGTTGGATCTTTGGTGAGCGCAGCTTCGACCAGTCTAAGGCTAGCAATCGTAGATCGGTGCATGGCGGATCGCGGATCCCCAGCTGGTGGTTGATTGTTGAGCAGATACATGGTGGCTGATGCCACCGTTGCTTGTGGTGTTTTTAGGAGCACGTTGCCTCGCGAGTACACTGTCATGAACGAGAAGTTGAGGGCTCGAGTGGCCTCGTCTCGTTCCTTGTCGTTGAGTTGGGCCAGTCGAGAGCTCCTTTTGGCGGCTACATGGTCGTCGCCCTTGGAGGAGGATCCTCGGATGGAATAGAGCGCCGCTCGCTGAGGGCTTGATTCATCTGCTATCCTTTTGTGTTCATCGAGTCAAGCACTCACTGCCTGCTAGCGCTTGTACTCCTACATGAGCAGCCAATAATAACCCATCAACATCTGTTGTGATGAGTTTGGCTGTAGGGGGTTACCCTGTAGGGCCTCCCTGCATCGCGCCTACTCGACGTCGTTGAGTAGGATCTCCTGCCACTCGTTGACACGCTCGCCCTCAAGGTTGGGTGGTTGCTGATCATCTTGGACAGGGCCAATGACAGGGGGTCAATTGGTCGGCCCATTGTTGGTGGGTTCACCGTTGGTGTTGTCCCTTTGAGTGCCTCCGTCACCGGTGATGATGACGGTGCACATGAAGTTGATGGGGAAGCTATTGCTCCCACAACTCTCAGATCCTGAGTCGTAGACTCCATCTTCTGTTGCCAGATCGCATAGATTAGACTCGGAACTACTGTTGCTATCCATATCCCGACTGATGCCGAGGCGTTGAGTTTGCTTAGGGTACCGATTGGTGGTGGGAACCATGATGCAGGAGCAACCACAGTAACTTGCAGTTGATCAGGGAGGCGGAGTGTGCCGATCTCACCGACCTGGAAGTGTAGGCTTCCGATCGTCAATCCGGTTCCATTACCCACAGACTCGAAATCCGGGCGAGTCGCCGGCGTGTGAATGGTGAAGTCAAGGGCGCCGAAGAGGAGGCGAGTCTCCGCTGCAGCGGAGTCGTAGATTGCAGTTGACAGGGCCAAGGAAGTCGCAACATCAGCACTCCCGTTTCCCACAGATGGTGCCAATTGACAAGGGGTTAACTCATCAATGCCCATCATTGATGCACTTAGGTTCGAGGAAGTGGGGAACGCTGGAGGCATCGATCAACTAGCTAACAAGCACATATGTGACATGAGGTTTTACCCAGGTTTAGGCCTCATAGAGGACCCTACTATTGCTTGTCTTCTCTTGATTACGAGGGAGTCAAAAGTTACAAGGGTGCGCAGATGTAATCTGACGAGGTGTATGCGAGGATGTGTGTATTGGTCCTCCTCGCCTCCCCTGATGGCTCAAAATATATTGAGCTCGTTGGGGAACCCCATGAGGAAGGTATGATGAGCACAACAACAAGTTTTCCCTCAGTTATGAAACCAAGGTTATCGAACCAGTAGGAGTAGGGAAACACCTCCAAGGTGTTGTTTCCAACTTGGAATCCTACACAACACAACCACAGAACTTTGCCCCCAACTTACAATGAGGTTTTCAATCTCACCGGTTTTGCTGAAAACGAAGGATTAAACATATTGTGTGGAAGATAGTAATTTCTTGCATAAAGTAAATAGTAAACAGTAAATAGATTGTAGATTGATGGTAAAAGAATGGACCGGGGTCCATGTTGGAGATATGCTAGAGAGGCAATAATAAAAGTGGTTATTATTATATCTTTGTGTTTATGATGATTGTTTACATCCCATGCTATAATTGTATTATTAGGAAACACTAACACATGTGTGTTTTGTAAACATAAGAGTGTCCCTAGTAAGCCTCTTGTTGAACTAGCTTGTTGATTAATTGATGATCATGGTTTCCTGATCATGGACATTAGGATGTGATTAATAACAAGGTTATATCATTAGGAGAATGATGTAATGGACATACACCCATAGTAAGCGTAGCATAAAGATCAAGTCATTAAGTTCGTATTGCTATAAGCTTTTAAATGCATAGTAACCTAATCCTTCGACCATGAGGTTGTGTTAATCACCATCACCGGATGGGTACTTTGATGACATCAAACACCGCTTCGTAACTGGGTGGTTATAAAGGTGTCATTGAGTATTCTGAAAGTATGTGTTGAAGCGCATGAACCGAGATTGGGATTTGTCCATCCATATGACGGATATATATGCTCTGGGACCTCTCGGTGGAATGTCATCTAATTAGCTTGCAAGCATGTGACTGGGTCACAAGGGATGACATATCACGGAATGAGTAAAGAGTACTTATCAGTAACGAGGTAGAACTAGGTATGGAGATGCTGACGATCAAACCTGGGATAAGTATAGTATCGCGTGACAAAGGGAATTGGTTTCGTATGTAAATGGTTCAATCGATCACGAAGTCATCGTTGAGTATGTGGGAGCCATTATGGATCTCCAGGTCCCGCTGATGGTTATTGATAGGAGATGTGTCTCTGTCATGTCTACATATTCACGAACCGTAGGGTGACACACTTAAGGTTCGAAGTTGTTTTAAGTAGATATGGAATGTGCGTTGGAGACCGAATGTTGTTCGGAGTCTCGGAATGGATCTGGGACATCACGAGGAGATCCGGAATTGTCCGGAGAATAAGATTCATATATTGGGGATCATTTTCTGAGTTAGGAAATGTTCCGGAGTGTTTGTATGAGGATTCTAGAAGGTTTCGGAATGTTCCGGAAGGTTCTAGAAGATATCTTGGAGTTTGCTTGAAAACCAAGGAAGGGGTCAAGGAGTCCTGGTGGGTCAAGACAAGGAGTCGTGGGGGAGGAGGACTCCTCCCCCCTCCCCAATCCGCCGGCCCAAGGAGGTGGGGAGTCCTACTAGGACTCCCCCTCCCCAGGCGCACTCCCTCCTTTAAATAGAAGGGGGAGGCGCCACCCCTTGCCTCTCCTCTATAACTCCCAATCTCCGCCGCCTCTCTCCTCCTCCTTTCTTCTGCACAGGCATAGGCGAAGCCCTGCAGAATTCTCTACTCCACCACCACCACCACGCCGTCGTGCTGCTGTGATTCCATGGAGAAGATCTACTACCTCCGCTGCTCGCTGGAACGAGGAGAGGAAGGTCTGCTTCGACTCCGCACGTGTGACCGACTGCGGAAGCGCTGCCGAAACGCGGCGCTGGAAGGATCGTCCACTTGACCGACTGCGGAAGCGCTGCCGGAACGCGACGCCGCAAGGATCGTCCACACAATCTTGAGATCGGCAAGTGATCGACTACATCAACCACGAGATCTAATCTCGTTAACGCTTTCGGATCTACGAGGGTTAGTTCCTATCTATCTCGTTGCACATGTCTAATAGATTAGATCTTGGCTTTTATCTAGATTAGATCTGGGTTTTGTTCGTTCTTGCGGTAGAATTTTTTTGTTTTCCATGCTACGAACCCATCAGTCCATAGTTCACTAGAGGTGATTCTCCTTAAGATAGATGACATGTTGGGTGAACAAATTACAGCAGGGCAATTGACATACACCGAGAAAGCATACATGCATATACTAATCATCTTGACTCATACGAGATTTGATTGGGCATTACAACATTATACATAGACCATAATCCAACCGCATCCATGACTAATAATCCACCTTCAGGTTATCATCCGACCCCCCTCCATTATTAAGTTGCAAGAAACAAATAATTGCATTAAGCAAAGTGTGTAAAGTAAACAATACGATTGCCCCATGGACAAAGGATTGATGTTTTCTCCCTAGTAGCAACATCACATCTAGTACCTTAGAGATTTCTGTCACTTCGCCAGATTACTAGAGGCATGAACCCACTATCGAGCATAAATACTCCCTCTTGGAGTTGCTAGCATCTACTCGGCCAAGATAGCTACTACCAACGGAAAGCATGCAAGATCACAAATAACATAGACATGATAGAATCCATAATCAATCTGAAATAGCATCTCAATATCCATCGGATCCCTGCAAACACAACATGTAGGATTACAAATAGATGATCTTGATCATGAATGGAGCTCACAAGATCTAAACATGGTATCACAAAGGAGGAGAACCAACCATCTAGCTACTGCATGGACCCATAGTCCAGGGATGAACTACTCACGCATCACACCGGAGGCAGTCATGGTGATGAAGAAGGCCTCCAGGGTGATCTCTCCCCTCCGACAGGGTGCCGGGAGGAGCTTCAGATCCCTCCCGGTCTAGGGATGGAGATGGCAGTGGCTACAGACTCTTTCATGGGATTTTGATCGGGTGCTTAGGGTTTTCATCCTGGGAGGCTTTTATAGACGAAGGGGCAAGGTCGGTGGAGGCTCGAGGGGCCCACACCAGGTGGCGGCGGGCCTAGGGTTGGCCGCGCCACCCTATGGTGTGGCCGCCTCGTGCCCCCCTTCGGCTACCCTCCAGACTCCGTGTTGCTTCGGGTAAAACATTAACTTTGGCTTTTGTCCGGTCCAATTCCGAGAATATTTCCTTACTAGCTTTTCTGAAACCAAAAACAGCAAAAAACATGCAACTAGCACTGTGACATCTTGTTAATAGGTTAGTTCCAGAAAATGTGGAAAAATACTCCAAAGTGTGGACAAAACATAAGAAAGTAGATATAAAACAAGCATGGAACATCAAAAATTATAGATACGTTTATGACGTATCAACATCCCCAAGCTTAAATCTTTCTCGTCCTCGAGTAGGTAAGTGATAAAAAAGAATAACTTTTGAGGTGACATGCACCATCATAATCTTGATCAAGGTATTTTTAAAACATTGATAGCTTGGATCATAGTACTTTAACATAGAATGAAAGATATAGTTCTAACAATAATACATAGCAACTATGTTATAACATGAAAAGGTACAAAGAAAAGATTCATGAATAACAATGCTTTGAAAGATGCTTGTTTGTTTCACATATCAAAAACATAATGAAAATGGTATTCAGCTTGTCCCTCATAGTGTAGTAAAACATAAATGCATAGGACACCTTCAAAGTTCATAAGGGTGACTAGATACAAATAGTTTAAGAACAAGCAATATCAAAGTTATGAATCAATCAACAAGTTTTGGGACAATGCACATTAAACTAAGAATGTCCACTATACTCTCTCAATAGGTGCATAAAGATAAAATATGGAGACTCAACATAAAAGTAAAAGAAAGGCCCTTCATAGAAGGAAGCAGGGATTCAAGTTTCATAAAGAACTTCCAAAAATTATGGTACCTATTAGCTTTCAGCTCTCATCGCCCCTATCATAAGCATCTTTAGGTGATTAGGGTTAAAGTGAACAAATATGAGGATATGCTTGACAAGTTATAAGCTGAAAATCTCATGCCCCTTACTTACGAGTACTGTTCCTCATGCTACTCAACTTTAGTCACAGGTAAGTTCTTGTCATTGTAAGTACATGTGTATCATAGAGAACCACCAACGGGTACACCTTGCCCGATGATACGGAAGATTCCCCATATCAAAATGATAAGGCAAGCAGACAATGAGCATCTCAGCGATCCTTTTATTTCCTATTTGCATAGGGTTTTTTTTTCTTTTTTTCTCTTTTTTTCTTTCCTATTTGCATAGGTTTTTTTTATAGAGGATGCTTCATAGATTACTCACTATGGTTGTGTTGCAGGTTTCCACCATGATTAGGCATGGCTTGGACCAGCCGCCCAGGCGTTTCTCTAACAGATATACGAACTCCATGAGCCTTACAAGCTCCCCTTTCATTTCACACCACCAGGATCCATAAGCAAAATAACATGATATCAACTAAATAAAGTGCAATGTTGAAAGCGTTCCCCATGATAACATGGTTCTGCTAATTCACAACTTACAAAACGCAAGCATATACGCAACATAGATGGGCACAATGCATGGTTCAAGTTTATTGAGTCAAAGAAAAGTAAAGTGTGCCATCAAGTTCATGAAAGCTTTTATCACTAATTTTCACATAACAAGTTTAATTCGGAAGGTAGATAAAAACATGAATATACTTGGAATAGCAAATGCTAATAGGTAGGTATGGTGGACTATTTGGAATAACTTGGTTTTATTTGGAGTTGGATGCATGAGTGGAACTCATACTTGGTATGGAGGCTAGCAAAAGACTGGGAGCGACCAACTAAGAGAGTAATAACGGCCATAATCATGCAAAGCGACAAAAAATTATTAATTAAAGTATAAAGTGATATTACAAGTCGAAAACTAAATGATCATAGAGGCTATGGTGACTTGGTATAGTCTTAACATGGTGTGAGCATGCGCCAAGTCAACCCAAATAAAGCATCAAAGGAGAATACCACAATATTATGCTTTTATATGCTAAAAAAACGCATGATTCTTTCAAGGCATATTAAGCAATCTCAATTATTTGAAACAAGTCATGCTACAGCAATAATTACTAGGCATAAAGTCAAAACAATATCAAGCATGACATGACAAATCCTAGGCCACAGTCAAAAACAAGACTCCTTTTATACCACTTATAAGCATGAACTTTCCTACTCTTTTCCAATCCAAATCAACTTATTTGAAACTATGTATGAATGCGGGGGTCCAACCAATTTATTTAAGCAAACCAAGCAAATGAAAACTAAAAACAAAAACGAATATGCTCCAAGAACAACACAATTGTGCATGAAACAATAAAAATGAAGTGTTTGGAAGAAACCCGAGATTTTTATTGATGAAGAAGGGGATGCCTTGGGCATCCCCAAGCTTTGACACTTGTACTTCTTGAATATTTCTTGGGGTGACAGAGGTGGCATCCCCAAGCTTTAGCTTTTGTCCATACTCCATCTTATCACATTACTCTTCCCTACACTTTAAAATTTCCTTCATACAAAACTTCACACAATCTTCATTAGCAACATTAGTGTATTCAAGATAATAAGTCTTTTGGTTCAGTTTCAACACAAGTAAAGCTTCCATTAAAACACAAGCTACTGTAGCACTTCCTTTAAAAAGTTCAAGTGATCAAAGAGAACTCAAAGAGAAAGAGATTAAGAGACAAATGCAAATAATGGCAGAAATCTGTCAAAACATACCAGCAGGTAAAACCCTATTTTTTATAAGACCTTCTGTTGCTCAAATAGAAAAGTGTTAAACTAACGAAAGTTGGATAAAAATCTAGGGCAGAAGTACAAAAAATTACAGCTCAATACGACTTACAGAGATTTTTCACGAATTTTTACAACAAAGCATAAAAATCTGTTTTGGGACAGCAACTTTTCCAAGTCTTACTTCTCTCTCATTAGAGGTTACTCTTGGCACAAAAACCACACAAAAAGGATAAGGAGAGGTTATTACTGAAGCAATAACTTCCAAAGACTGAACAAAAGATTCCTAAAGAAATTTGGGTTATCTCCCAATAAGTGTTTTTCTTTAATGCCTTTGAGATAGGCATAAGAAGCAAGAATCAAGTATTCTTAAATGAAGAAGCATTAAGATCAATACCAGAAATATCTTCAACAAGGCAAGGTATCTCATTCAAATAAGTTCTAGAGGATCCTCTCTCAATACTCTTGGGTTCACTATTTTCATCAAACGGGTTTTCAGGAACAATCTAATCAAAATTCTTTTCTAAGGCTTCATGCATTCCTACAAGTTTAAAAGGTATTGGTATTTTAATTTCCTCCCCATTTTTAGGTTTGGTTTTGTCCATCTTTTCTCGCGTACCAATAACATCTACACATGAGCCTAGCATATTAAAACAATCAAAGACTTTTCTGGCTTCCTTAACAACATCATAGAATTCTTTAAGCAAAGTTTCTAGAATAAAATCTCTCTCTTTCAGTATCCTCAATATCTTTAAGTTTAAGAAAAATTACTTTCATTATGGGGTTAAGGTTAACAAACCTAGCTTCCAAAATGTGAATTAAGAAGCTGCGGCAATTTCATAATTTGGAGCAAGATCTGCTAAGGATCTATCCTCAATATCCTCATGCTTGCTAGCATGATTAAAGAATTCTTAAATATTATCTTTCCCAATTATAGAGCCACTACCTATTGAAAGGTCTTTTAGAGTGAACTTAGGTGTCAACATGGCGAGCCAAGAACGAGATGGCAACTTACATAAAGAACTATTTTTTGTGTTTTTAATATGAAGAATCAAACCAGTACAACTATTTTTTTTGTTTTTGGTAAAGAAACTAGCAAAGGAAGCAGAAATAAACTAAGCAAAAAAAAAGTAAAGAGATTGGTTATTAGGGACTCCCCTTGTGAATATGTCCTTGACTCCCCAGCAACAGCGCTAGAAAAAAGGCTTGATGGCTCAAAATATATCGAGCTCGTTGGGGGAACCCCAAGAGGAAGGTATGATGAGCACAGCAGCAAGTTTTCCCTCAGTTATGAAACCAAGGTTATCGAACCAGTAGGAGCAAGGAAACACCTCCAAGGTGTTGTTTCCAACTTGGAATCCTGCACAACACAACCATAGAACTTTGCCCCCAACTTACAGTGAGGCTGTCAATCTCACCGGTTTTGCTGAAAACAAAGGATTAAACGTATTGTGTGGAAGATAGTAATTGCTTGTAGAAAGTAAACAGTAAACAGTAAATAGATTATAGATTGATGGTAAAAGAATGGACCAGGGTCCATAGTTCACTAGAGGTGATTCTCCTTAAGATGGATGACATGTTGGGTGAACAAATTATAGTGGGGCAATTGACAAACACCGAGAAAGCATACATGCATATACTAATCATCTTGAATCATACGAGATTTGATTGGGCATTACAACATTATACATAGACCGTAATCCAACTGCATCTATGACTAATAGTCCACCTTCAAGTTATCATCCGAACCCCCTCCAGTATTAAGTTGCAAGCAACAGATAATTGCATTAAGCAAAGTGTGGAAAGTAAACAATACGATTGCCCCATGGACAAAGGATTGTTGTTTTCTCCCTAGTACCAACAGCACATCTAGTACCTTAGAGATTTCTGTCACTTCCCCAGATTACTAGAGGCATGAACCCACTATCGAGCATAAATACTCCCTCTTGGAGTTGCTAGCATCTACTCGACAAAGATAGCTACTAACAACAGAAAGCATGCAAGATCACAAAGAACATAGACATGATAGAATCAATAATCAATCTGAAATAGCATCTCAATATGCATTGGATCCCTACAAACACAACATGTAGGATTACAAATAGATGATCTTGATCATGAACAGAGCTCACAAGATCTAAACATGGTAGCACAAAGGAGGAGAACCAACCATCTAGCTACTACATGGACCCGTAGTCGAGGGATGAACTACTCACGCATCACACCGGAGGTAGTAATGGTGATGAAGAAGGCCTCCAGGGTGATCTCTCCCCTCCAGCAGGGTGCTGGGAAGAGCTTCAGATCCCTCCCGATCTAGGGATGGAGATGGCGGCGGCTAGAGACTCTTTCGTGGAATTTTGATCGGGTGCCTAGGGTTTTCGTCCCGGGAGGCTTTTATAGACGAAGGGGCAAGGTCAGTGGAGGCTCGAGGGGCCCACACCAGGTGGAGGCGCGCCTAGGCTGGCCGCGCCACCCTAGGGTGTGGCCGCCTCGTGGCCCCCCTTCGGTTGCCCTCCGGACTCCTTGTTGCTTCGGGTAAAATATTGACTTTGGCTTTTGTCCGGTCCAATTCCGAGAATATTTCCTTACTAGCTTTTCTGAAACCAAAAACGGTAGAAAATAGGCAACTGGCACTGTGGCATCTTGTTAGTTAGTTCTAGAAAATGTGTAAAAATACTCCAAAGTGTGGACAAAACATAAGAAAGTAGATATAAAACAAGCATGTAACATCAAAAATTATAGATACATTTACGACGTATCAGCCCCCTCCTAGCGTTTATATAGGGAGGCTAGGTCTCGGAAGGTTGAGTCGGTTACAGATTAGGGTTTCCCTTTAGTTTTCTATCTATACTTTGTCGTGTCCTCCAAGAAGTTGAACTCCCATGGGCCACCCGAATCCTTGCCGGGATTCGTTTGCACCATGGACTCCTTGGGCTGAACTGTATAGGCTAATCTCAAGTACCTGTAAGGTATACCCATATCAAAGCCCCCTTTATAGGGGAAAGTAAAATCTTCCCGTTGGGGCTGAAAACATGTAGTCCAGGCAAAACGATGAAAAGTCCAATAGTGCTGAACTGTGTACCGAATGAACTGGCGTTGGGCCCGGTGTGTCGGTTTTCCCCCCGAACGAACCAGCGTCGCACCGGAAGAATAGACTCCCTGCCGAACAAGGGCACAATATAGCGGTTCGACGGAAACTAGTGGCCCAGGGACTGGTTCGGCAGCAGAACCGGTGGCGCCGGTTTGCCCATCGGTTTCCAGACAAAAAACATCGAAGACTAAAATGGTGATAACTTTTGCATCCAAACTCTGATTTTAGCAAACTTGGGCTTTCTAAAAAGCTGAGAACAAGAAAGGCCAAGAGGTAAAATACCAAATAAGGAGAGGTATGAAACCTTCCTAACTGAAGAACCAGCAAAACCTCCAAACTCGAAAACGCAATAGAAGGAGATATTTGATCATTTTCCCCACTTTACTCTGAAATTTGATCATTTGCCACATTGACCACCATATGTTAGTGACACTGGGTCAGGCAAATGATCAAATTGCAAAATAAAATGGGGCAAATCGTCAAATCTCCCCAATAGAAGATGCATACGAATCCCGTTTTTGATGAACTTGGGCTTGTTGAAGAGCTAGCAACAAGCTCAAGAACCTCACACATAGGAACACCAAGAAACAACGAAATAGGGGGTGCAAAGTATTGATCTCCCTAAGAAGATGTGATTGAGTTACCCAACCAAAAGCCTCTCCTGATAGTATGGCTATCTACCCTATAACCCGATCTCCCAACAACCACCTTGAGACTGGTAAAAGGAAAACCTAGAAAGGCCATACCTTTGCCTTGCTCATCCTTCTTGATGTTGATGACAACAGTTCAAGATTAATTCAAGGCGTAATGCTTCACTTAATCACTGTTGCTTCATGAAGACTCATAATTTGCGCCCCCAGACATTACTATGGGATAACTTCATTAACGCACATATTCACATGTCCATTATCACCAATATGGATAGCAAGCTTCAACCATATGATCTTCTTGAGATGCTTATATTGAACTTGCACTTCTCAACCTTGATGACAATCACCACTTGATGTCATCGTCTCATGGGTATATGAAATCTTCACTTTTTATGCATGTGCATGGAAAGATACCTAGTCCATATAGAAAATGCAAAGGCACGTATATAATGGGTTAGTTCATGAATCATAATTCAAAACCCCTTACCATACACAAGATACATGCGGTACATTCTTTATGTTTCATGTGTTAACCAACTTGAAATCACTCTTCAATCTTTGTATTGGTTAACCATGTAGCTTCTCATGCTCTATCTCAGTATCTTGAGATACATAAATAATTCTTCGTTTGATTGCATGCTCTAAATCTTAGTCAACCATAGCTCAACTCATGAGGCTATCATGACACCGACTTAGAGCCATATCTTGAATTCTTCTCTTGATCAAACTCTCAAGATATTGATCATATCATATTCTTCTCTTCAACTCAATGATATTGATGCCAATGTTCAAGGTATATCTTTATCTTCATGGTATCCATACTCGAATCCAACACATGGACTACAAGCATGACCTATGGGATATTCCTAGATATAAAAATAAATGAAAACATTAGACCATAGGAATTGTCATTAATTACCAAAACCCCACATAGGGACAATTACCCTTACAAGTGGATCTAGACTCAATGGCTCCGCCCCTTTGCTTTTTTCCTCCTTCCGCCCGGGAAAAAACATGATAGTCACTTAAGCCTCACATGATAACACTTAGATGTTTGAACTGGTACCACAAAACCTCTCAACCTAGCACCCGGTGGAATTCACCCCTATGGAGCTCTCTCTAGCATATGGTCCTTGCGCCCGGCGTTGTGGATTATATCTCCTCGAAGATGATTGTCAATGGTCTCTAGTCGATCTTCCATGCCTACAAGAGGCGATTCATGGGTTTGGTTGCTAGGGACTCCACCATTTGGTTTGGCATGACTAGGATCCTTTAGAATGCAGTATCTTCGCTTGGCTTGCCCTTCAGAACCGCCTCTGGAATATGGACCGCCTAGCCACAATGGGTATTCCCCATGAGCTATATTGTGTCAACTTTGCAAAGTTGCCCCAAAATGAATCGCCTACATGATGTTCCACTGTTGCTTCTCCAAACTTATTTGGGCAGACTCTGCATCTTGGTTTTAGAGAAATGATTTTTTCCATGACCCTTGGTATTTCTCGATATGGCGAGATCTGGCACTGTTTCATCCATTTCCTAGGCTAATCTACTAAAGGATGTGGTGATCCTTGTCTAATAGGAAATCTAGAAACAGCGCAACACAAGATTTAAAAAAAGAAAATACTCCATACCCTCTTGTTTGATGGAAATAATAGATACTAAGGCCAAGCTTGGGTAACAACTGGGGCTAAGCACCTGGCTTAGCTCGTTTCCTAATAGTTCACTTTAGGGTTTGCTACTATTGCTTGGTTTCTTGCTTGTTGTGACATGATGCCCTTTTCTCCCTTTGGCCCAGGCCATCCTATTTGCTTCTTCTTAATCAATGAAAAGAAAGAGCTCATGCCCAGTTTTGAAAAAAGTGTTGAGACAATGTCGCCTAAACAATGTTATGTCGAATAAAAGACCTCCGACTTCAATCCTGTCTCAGTGGCGTTTACTTCGGTGTTGCCAAGGAGTTTGAGAGTAATTTCCACGCCTTTATGTATGAACAATTGATTTGTTCGTGTTGCTATCCATCGGCGTGGGTCCATAGGAATTGTTATGATAGTCGTCTTCAGCAACACCTTCTTCTGCATCTTTGCGAGTAAGATCGTTGATTGCAATACTAGCGTGTCTGCCCGCCTAGACCGTGGCACTGCCCCCGCCATTATTCTTGGCACAGTTACCCGGTCTAATATTGCAGGGATTCAGTGAGATTTGATCGTCTACAAGTATTTGCATGTGTTTATGAGTGTATTTTTCATGCCTCCCATTGCCCACGAGAGCTATAGTGGAGCAACGACGACAAGATCGGACGACCCAAGTAGGGGTGCAGGCAGGGTAGCAGAAAACTCCCAGAACCGTTTTTCTAGGGTTTCGAGTGGAGAGGCGGCGTCTGTGGAGATCGGATATCGACAGGGTGAGATAGGTCATTCTTCCATGGGGAACGTCTCCTGATCTCACAATCGGGTGTCCCTGGGGGTGGAGAGAGGTTGCTGAGCGGGAAGGACCTGGCGTCCTCAGGAAATACCAAGGAGAAGGGAGATATGTCGGAGTTGATGTGCCAGATGAATATCACGGAGGAGGAAGACTCGCCGGTGATAGTTGAGGAATATGATGCAGGGCCCCAATGGGCACTAGCAGGGAAAGTGTTGTACAACAAGACGCTCCACATAGACACGATCTCGAGTTCATTGAGGCCGGCATGGGGAAACCCTAAGGGCTTGGATTTCATTTCCATTGGTGACAATATGTTCATCACCACACTTGATAGTGAACGTGACAGGGATCGGATTTGGAATGGCTCACCATAGATGGTGGGCCAACATGGGGTTGTTCCCAAGAATTTTGATACCAGCGCCCGACCGTATGCCATCGTGTTCAATAAGATGATGATGTGGGCACATGTCATCAACTTACCTTTCAATCTTCGACGACACCCATGGGTTGATCGGATAGCACAGAATCTTGGAGAGGTGGTGAAGACGGACACTGATGCAAGGGGAATTGCCGTGGGCACTGATCTGCGCGTCAGAGTCTGGGTGGAGGTTGAAAAACCCCTTCACCGTTGGGTGAAGGTGGACAATGTGAAAGAGAAGTTAACAGAGTGTTATGATGTTTAATATGAAAACCTCCCTTACTTTTGTTTCCCTTGTGGGAAGATTGGGCATGCATTTTTGTCTGCCCGAATCCAGTTGAACATGATGAGGAGGGTAAATTGCTATATAAATAAACATTGAGATTTCTGGATAAGAAAAAGAGAGGTTCGGTGGAAAACCATCATTTTGAGCAGAAGTGGAAGCAGGATCCAATGGCTAGAGAGACTTTTAATCCTTTTTTAGGTGTTGCTGATAGTTTTCGTACATCACAATCTAACTTTGTCCATGGTCAGAACACTTTCAATTTTAATGCTCAGCCAAATGGTGGTCGTGGCAATGGTCGTGGTTAGCCTAAGGTTTATCGGAAGGTCAATTTGGATGACCATGTCTGTAGTGAGGGATTAGAAGATCTTGCAGGAAAGCAAGCAGCTGATGGATCTCCTATTAAATCTACTACAGAGAAGAGGGATCCGAAGAAAAGTAGAGCAGATGATGAGGAGAGCAATTCAGACATGGCTGATGAAACTTCTGAAAAGGCGGAGGCTGAGTTGCAGCCCCACCTAGATCAATGAATTGTGTAGGAGTGAACTGTCGCGGGCTTGGGAACTCGGCGACAGTTCGAGAGCTTCACAAGAGGAAGGGCCCACTCTCCTTTTTGTAATGGAAACGAAAATCAGTGCAAGGAGAGTTGAAAATCTAAAACTTACATTGGGTTTTTCGGGATGTTACACTGTTGACAGTGACAGTCTGAGTGGAGGTATTGGGCTATTTTGGTCTAATTGAGTTGACATGAAGGTGGAAAGTTTCAGTCGGGGGCACATTGATGTGACAGTTAAAATGTTGAAAATTGATATACCTCGGTGGAGGTTTACGGGTTTTTACGGAGAACCAAGAGCTGAAAATAGACATCACAGTTGGAGGTTTTTTCATACGTTGCATGCTGTACAACATGATGCATGGCTATGTACAGGAGAGTTCAACGAAACTTTATATGCGGAGGAGCATTTTAGTTCAACCGCGAGACCAAAATGGCAGCTGCTGGCTTTTAGGCGGGCGGTGGATGACCGCTCCTTGTAGGATTTGGGATGGTCTGGGTTCCGTTTACATGGGACAATATACAGAAAGGTGTGGAAAACGTGAAAGCAAGGCTAGATAGATCTCTAGTAAATGCATCGTTTCTCAACTTTTTGGGTTGGCAAGAGTAAAGCGCATAAGCTCAACTGAATCAGATCACTGTTTTGTGTTAACTGAGTGGAGACAATCTACCCGAGGGGCCAGACATGGGGCCAAATAAATTTGGTTCGAGAATATGTGGAAAACGCATTCAAATTATGATGAATTGATAAAAAATATATGGGAGAAAGGTTCGGGACAGCGTGGCCTTGAAGGGGTGATAAACGCTTTGAAAAAAGTGCAGAGCGAGCTCACTAGTTGGGGCGCAAAAGAGTTTGGCTGCCTACCGAAAAAAATCAAGAAATTTCAGCAGCAGCTAGAAAGAATACGACGTGCATCGGTGGGTTCTGGCCCATATGATGAGGAGAAAGCGGTTGCAAAGAAACTACGACAAGCTCTGATCTAGGAGGAAATTTGGCTGAAGCAATCGTAGTAGAGTGCAGTGGCTAAAATGCGGTGATCGTAACTCGGCTTACTTTCATGCACAGATGGCCCAACAGAAGAAGATTAATCATATTACATCTCCGAAGTCTGTAGAGGATGATCATGTGTGTGAGGAACCACAAGAGGTTAATGAAGAAGTTCAGGGCTTTTACCATGATCTGTATCAGTCACAAGGGTACAGAGACATGACATAGCTACTTGATGTTGTTAATCCAAAAGTTACCGAACCAATGAATGGCTCCTTGTCTAAGGAGTTTGTAGAGGACGAGGTCAAGACTGCGCTATTCCAGATGGCGCCGTCCAAAGCGCCATGGGTAGATGGGTTTACGACGGGGTTTTTTCAAAGACATTGAGAATTATTGAAGGATGATATAGCTTCGACAGTGTTGAATTTTTTGAATAGTGGAGAATTACCTCTTGGGATGAATGATACTGTCATTACTCTTATCCCAAAGGTACGAAATCCACAGTATATTTCTTAGTACAGAACAATATCCTTGTGCTAGGTTTTGTATAAAATTACTTCTAAGGCAATTACTAACAGAATGAGAGGGATGTTGGATGAGATAATTGGGGAGGAACATAGTGCTTTTGTCCCTGACAGTTTGATCACTAACAATGTCTTAGTGGTATATGAGAGTGTACATGCTTTAAAGAAAAAGAAGAAGTGCAAGAAGGCATATTGTGCAGTAAAATTGGGTATGATGAAAGCCTACGACAGAGTCAAATGGCATTATTTGGAGACAATTATGTTAAAATTCGTTTTTCTAGCAATTTTGTGAGGCCGATCATTAAGTGTGTGTCCTCGGTGAGATTTGCAGTTAAAGTAAATGGGGAGATACTTGAATTTTTCTCACCCTCTAGGGGGTTGCAGCAAGTGATCCAATATCGCCATATCTCTTTCTTATTTTTGGAGAGGGTTTTTGTTCCCTCCTGAACAATTATGGTGCATTTGTGGATAGGGAGCTTAGAGTTAGCATCAGGTCTCCCTGGGTTAACCATCTGCTCTTTGCATATGATAGTTTGATTTTTATGAGTGCATGTTCAGAGAGTGCAGCGCGATTGACTTATATTCTGAACGTATATGCTGATTGTTCGGGGCAGAAAGTGAACACGCAGAAGAGCTCAGTTTATTTCAGTCCAAATACGCAACAACCATTGAAAGAGGAAATAAAAGCTATACTCAGTATTATGGTCGAAGCTTTTACTGAGAAATATCTTGGTCTACCATCTGTTGTTGGTAGGATCACTAGTGGTACATTTGACCATATCGTGGAACGATCTTGAGGAAAGATGTATGGGTGGTCGGAAAAGCTTATGTCTTATGCGGAAAAGAAATTCTAATAAAAGCAGTCATCCAAGCAATCCCTTTGTATCCGATGAGCTGTTTTAAGCTCACAAAGAAGGTGTACAAAAGTTTAATATCAGCAATAGCTCGGTTCTGGTGGAGTGGTGATCTAGATAAACAATCATTACATTGGTTGGCCTGGGAGAAGCTCACATTACCGAAGTCTAAGAAAGGCATGGGTTTTAGAGATCTTGAGTTGTGCAATCTGACACTTTTGGGCAAACACGAATGGCGCTTTATTACAAATCCAGACTCATTGTGTGCTAGATTGTTGAAGGGGAAGTATTTTCATAATACTGATTTTTTACAAGCTACGATTCCATGTAGCTCGTCGGCAACATGGAGAGCAATTGTTGCAGGACGTGAAGCTCTGACTTTGGGGCTTGTCACATGGGTGGGAAGTGCGGAGACGATCTCAACATGGATAGATAGCTGGATTGCTGGTACCACAAACCTGAAACATGAAACCTATGGGTAGACAGGGAACGACTCTACTTGAGAAAGTTTCCAGTCTCATCGATTCAGATACGGGTAGATGGAAGGTTGATCTGGCCCGCAAGAATTTTCTAGCTCCGGATGCTAATGCTATTTTAAATATACCGCTGAGAGCAAATGGAGGAGAAGATTTTATGGCCTGGAGTTTGGAGAAGTCTGGCACATACTCCGTAAAATCAGCATGCCATGCTCTAATGATTCGGAAAGACCGGTTAGCTCTAGAAGAAGGGATGGCTATGGGTACATCATTGGAAGAGGAGATGTGGAAGGATCTTTGGAAACTTCAGGTGTTGCCCAAAGTCAGGGTTTTTTGGTGGCATGTTCTTCGGGGGATCTTGCCTGATGCCGTCACACTAAAATACCGACACATCAGAAAGCTGGGAAGGTGTGATCTCTGCAAGGCTACTGACAAGGACCTAATGCATGTGCTAGTCTCGTGCTCGCATGCTCGGCAGTATTGGGAGGAAGCCCGTAGGGTACTAGATATCAAACTTCCACGACTGCATAGCAGCTCATGGATCAAGGATATTTTATGTGACCCCATGTTCAGAGAGGATCAACGTGCACTAATAAT
The DNA here is from genome assembly GCA_910589775.1 of Avena eriantha. Lineage (NCBI taxonomy): Eukaryota > Viridiplantae > Streptophyta > Magnoliopsida > Poales > Poaceae > Avena > Avena eriantha. Next base: position 185,316,899 of record OU342746.1, read on the forward strand.
AAGTATCATGTACTGCATCCGGTCATCGAGGAATAAATGGGCACATGAGGAAAATGGCTACGATCCTATTGCCTCAATGATGAAGATTAGATATGAACTGAACTTGCTGGAGTTTCAGGGGAAAAGGCCAAGGTGGTGGCGGGGCAGTGTTGGAGACCACCTGACCCGGGTTGGATAAAAATCAACACTGATGGCGCCATCGATGCGGGTAATAGCAAAGGTGGAGGAGGCAGTGTGGCATGGTCACACTTATCTTTCCTTGCTGCTTGGAGTAAACCTTTCGACGGAGTGACAGATCCTCTTATCGCTTAAGTTTTGACTCTCAGAGATGGTGTGATTTTTGCTAAGTTAAGAGGCTTCTCTCATGTCGTGATGGAGCTGGATAGCTTAGAGGTTGTAAACCTCTAGTCTTCGCGTCATCGCTCAATTGCGGCGTCTATCTTGGATGAAATTGGGGAGATGATTTCTAGTTTTGAGTCTTTCTCTATTCAGCATATAAGGCGGGTAATAACTCTGTTCATTTGTGTGCAAGATTAGCTTGTATTTAGAGTTTACTAGTAGTTGGCTTGATGAGAGCCCACTTTTTCTTTCGAACAGCCTGATGGCTGATTGTAATGGAAACCAAGTTTAATAAAGCTCCCGAAGTTCTACGCAAAAAAAAAAAACGACGACAAGATTGGCTGCGGTTTTGGTGAAAGATTTTATGCTTATGATCCTGATTGTGTTTCCCCTTAATTTAGGGAGGTTTAGTTACCCATTGTATGGTTTATCTAAATACGAAGGAAGATTAATTTTTAAAAGGATGTCGCTTGTTGGGGAGAGGGGAGCATGGTGCCGCGTGCCACCTGGTAGCCCATTGAGTACAAATCAATCGTGATCGCACACGCAAAATTAACAGGGATAGCGACGGAATATCAAGGCCCGTTCTCCATAGAGAAGGATTGTAAAAAGGGACATGACTACTCCTGCTAGGCTGCTACTACTACATGTGAGCGCATACATGGCAAGCTGGGAGAGCATTATTGAGCATATAGTATGTCAGAATAATGAATTGACGGATTAAGTGTCTTCCGTATATATGATCTACTGTATACTGTACGATCATCATCGATCACCTCCAAATTGGGGTGCAAACAGATATTAATACGGAGTAGCTACTACTAGCGCTATATATATCGTAGATGTGAGCCAGCTTGGATGAAGCTTCGTTGCAGCTAGCATGCGGCTAATGGTACTAGTAGCAGCTGACTTAGGCTATCTAGCTAACTCACACTTAATTTCTTTGCTCCTCCTATCAAATCTCATCAATGCCAAATGTGTGTATATACGGTACGGCTACTAATCTGGTCAACCCTGCAGACGGAGATGCATTCATAGCTGGTTTGGGTGGTTGTTGAAGAGATCCCAGTAGTATGGCGTCGACGGCGACGGCGCAGCCGCAGCTGGGAAATACTGTGTCGACGACATTGGAGGAGGAGCTGCACCGGCAAACGCGCCGTGGCCGCCAGCGAATGCGGGGCTGATGAGCTCGCCGAACAGGTTGATGCCACCGCCGCCGCCTGCGCTGCCGGAAGGCGGAGAGAAGAAGCCCGGCGGGATCGGCGGCAGGGACCCCGGCACGGGAGACAGGATGCTCGGCAACGGCGGCAGCCCCCCGCGATGAACACCGCTCCGTGCGGATGGCTGCTCGATGGCGGCGAGGCGCGCAGTGGACGAGTGCTGGAGCTGGAACAGCGCGCCCTCCTGCGGCTGCGGCTGCTGTGCCGCCGCCGCTGCTGCTTGGACGTGGAACGGGAACGGCAGCGCCGGCGGGAGCATGGAGGACGAGGGCTGGTGCGGGAAGAACGGGAATGGGAGCGACGACGACGGTGGCGGGGGTGGCGGTGGTTGTGAGGAGGAGGAGGAGCCGCCGGTGAGGCGCTGCACGACGGACATGAACTCGGCGGGGTCGGCGTGCACGACCTTGGGCGACACCGTGTAGATGATGACCGGCTGCCGCGCCTGCGCCGGAGGCTTCCTGATCCTGTGCGAGTCCTTGTGGACCCTGAGCGGTGTCGGGCGCTGGCCCTGAAGCTGCAGCTCTCGCCCCCCACCCACACCCCGCTGCGGCGAGGAGGACGAGGTCGTCGTCGGGGCGGAAGCGGAGTAGTGCTCCATGATCGACCGGTCGATGCCAACGTACGTGGGCGACGTCGCCCTGCAGGCAGCGGCGTTGATTCGAAGTAGTAGCAGAGAAGCTGATCGATCGGTCAGTGAGAAGCGTTCAAGTGTCAAAATGCATCGGCAGCAGCAGCAGCAGTCCGTACGTGTCTCCTGTCCAGGGCGCCTCCCGCCATGTATATATAGAGGTGGCGGCTGCAGAAAGCAAATCAGCAACGACCGAGCTCGGGATGCTATTTAGGGATTGGGAATTGCTCGGATTTGCTGGTGCGAATTACGGGCGTGTAATGGGTCAAGAAAGCACTCGAGTGCAATATAATACAAAGCGATCGGAGAAAGTTGTACTTATTGCTTTGAAGTTTGAACACGTCCAAAGCAACCAAAGGTGACGGAGGTGACGCATGCATGCAAGGGATAGATGGCGCCAACTCTGGATGGCTGCGGCCTGCGGTGTGCAATCCTCTTCCGTTTCTTGTCTATCTCAGATTTGACTAGAACTGACTGAAGAACCAAGTCATCAGAGACATATTTCATATCTCTCGCGCTCTCGTTCTATATTGCGGCTAGTTGCTCTGTCGTTTTCTACCTAGCTACAACAGCAGAAGGTTCCTCGATCGATTCAGCTCCTAGATCTTACGATCAGGCTAATAGTCACGTGGACGTATACTTAACAATATTTTATTAGTGGTGGTTCACGCGGTGCAAATTTCACTTAGCTTAACTAGGAATTATGAACAAATGATTGCAGATACTATTGGTTAATTTTGAATTATAAAATAATCTAATCTTTTTTTACCGAATTTAGGTTTGAAGGTGTTTGTATATGTACGTTGGGAATGTGTGTCAGACCACAACCCACTCCTTCCCTCGTCACATCCGCCCTCCTCCTTTTCTCCACATCTAGGCCGATCGACCCCTCTTCCTCTCTTCTCCAGCGGCCGCCAGCGTCGAGGCGGGTGAGGGTCCCACCCCTATATAGTTGTGGTCTAGGTTTAGGTCTAGAGTAGGTGGAGTATAAGTTGCCCTTGTGGCGTTTGGCAATATGCCGCTTCTTTGGAGCTCCCCTTGGGTGCTCGCGAGCCACAACCTAGGGTCGTTGGCGTTCTCCTGTACCGACAAGGGTAACCAGATCTGCCCAGAGCTCCTCCTTCAATAAGCTCGTTGGTTTTCCAGATCGAGTTCACACAGCTACAACTCCTCCTACCTCATGCCATCAAGGTGATGAAGAAGATGAAGGAGGGCTTCGTTCTGTGTGTGGTTTCTGCAGATCTGGCGAGCAAGGAAGAGTGAAGATTTTTGCTGTTCTCGGGAGTGCATCCTCAGCGGTATCTGGTCGGCCATGGGCTGCCTGTCGCACTGAATCCTATATATGGCCGAGTGGCAGCCATTCCGAGCACTAGCACTGGCTGCTTGCTGCTGCTGTCTCTCCTACAACATCAAGGCCACAAACCTTCAAGGAGGCCCTTCATCATCTTTCAGGTGGCTTTCATTGTTTGCTCCACCCTAAGTGGTGTAGTCCCCGATGGTGGCATGGGTGGTCGTTCTCGGAAGCTCCAGATCGATGCCGGTGGAGATGGACCTTTTTGTGTTGTTCCATTATGTCATAGGGTCCTATCTGTAATTATGGAGGACTATTTTGTAATTTCCATCTTATATGTGGTCCTCTTTGTAATCTGCAATCCGACTGACAAACTTTAATGCAACAACTATATCCCTTGGGGCCCTTCCCTTGTTCAGAAAAATATATATACGTTCTTGCTGGATATATTGAGGTAAAATGGGTAGCTACTAAGGTTGCAAAGCCACGCCTGGTCCGTCCCTCTTGGTAGTCAAAATTAGTTAGTTTAGTTTTAATTTTTCAGCAAAAAATAGTTTAGTCTGAACTAAATTTTATCACGGGCTTATGCGGGTCGTCCCTTGCAACCCTAGCAGGTACCTTACCAGTTGGATCTTCTGGAATCAACATTGAGGGATCCATGCCTGATTCTGACTTGAGCAAGTCTTGTCTTGACTACACACATGTGTACATGTCTATGGTCAGCCGGTAGAGCGTTATTTAGTCGGACTGCATTCAGTGCCCCGACTTTTGGCATGTTTTGATAGTGTCAACCCTTACTGCTAGTACTATTATTAATCCATAACCATGAAAGATACTGATAAACAGGCCAAGTGTCGTAATTATTTAAGTGTTGTTGGTGTAGCTATGCGTATATAAATTCCATTGAGTCTTAAAAGAGAGAGTTGGACCAATTCATTAGAATGACCTTTCTGCTATGTGATGGACTGATGGTTTGGACAAGTTAAACCTAATTGATGATAATTACTTAACGTAGAGGTTAGTCCGAGTAATAAATTTTTGACAACATAGCACAACCACGCATAGCTAGAGAGAGAGATAGTCAAGAGGTGGCAGCCGGCCGGTATTCAGAGGTAGACGACGCAGTCAATGAGCGGAGGGAGGAAAGGTTGGAAAAAAAGGTGTTGTTGAGTCGTGCGTACGTGCATCGTGTATGAGCTCCTCCTCGATGTGCGTGACTGACTCCTTCACCGATCGATCAGTTTCTCGAACATCTGACGACCGAGTACATACATACTGTGCTACCACTTCTAGCAGCAGTAGCTAGCAGCCCTGCTGCTGCTACTTATGCTGAAACATTCCTAATCAGCGATGAATGAATGACCTACCAGATTTACCAGTAGAACCAGTAGCAATACAGGTTGTCAATAAAGTCGTCGCACACACTGAATTTCTCTACTGTTCAACATGTTGCTCTTTTTAGGGTGTTCAGCATCTTTCGCGGCCACTTGTTTCGAGGGAACGTTTTTTCTTGAGGGGAATTTGCAAAATCGTACTTTTTAGAAGGAAGGCTCGAAATGAGCCCGGATTTGAATTAACGAATCCATCAACCAGCCAGGAGAAGTACACGTTACATCGACTTGCTTGGGTTACCAGTTACACATAAAGCACAACGAACAACACAAGACCGCAAAAGATGAAATGAAACAAGCAAAACTAGAAGATCGCTTGAAACCGTCGAGAGAGCCATGCCTTCCATTATTGCACGGGAGCGGCATCGAGACTATCGAAAACCAACAACCTCACTCGCACCACAACTGCTACCAACGGGCCCGGAGCAAGGACATGTAACTAACAAGATGCAAAAAGTCTAAAGGAAGGGCCTTCATTGAACGCCTCCAAGGAGGGAAACGCCGCCAAAGAACGTCATCACCGAGGAACAGAAGGAGGTCGTGCAAAGCTTTCGCCCAGGCCCTAAAACACCATCCCCTGACCTCGAACATGTTACCGTCCAACCAATGAACATCAGGCCAAGGCTTTGGGAGAAACCACATGCATCACCTAGGGCACGACGATGACTGAGATAACCCCCTAGTGATGACTGCAAGTGCACATATCGTTTGTAGCTAGTTTCGAAATAAAGATATCGATCCCACAGGGAGCAGTAGGCAAAAGACTAAAATACTTTTAACTACAACTAAACGAAGTACTTAAGAAATAACTTTAAGATACAAGATAAGTAGAGTTGTTTTTGGGTTTTTGGTTGAACAAGGTAATTTAAATTAAAGCAAAACTTAATGCAGAAAGTAAGAATCGCTTGTGTATTAGAACTTTGGAACTACAATAGGGAAATAGGCGTTCTCGGGGAATAGTGGATACACCGCTAGCAATTTAGACTAAGCAATCAAGATTATTATAACGAATATTCTCATAATGTGCATGTATGTGGGAGGAGCTCCATATATGGACGAATAGCCAGCAATCGCTGCACACATCATCCTCATAACCACAACAGACAACAATCGACATCAATCGAATTACTGCGCTATTAAGGGATTTCTCCCGCGGCATGGACATGGTTTTATGAGTTCTCCTTAATTCCCCCAAGTTAGTACGGAAGGATTGACAACAAGTTTATAGTCATAGTAAGTGCTATCATCCCTCCGTCTACCAACAAGTAATCCCCTTCATCGAGTCCCCATAAGAGGCAAATATTAAGGAGGCGCACAACTCCCAACATCAAGATGAAGATAATTAACACATACACATAATGATGTATAACATGATAATCTCTATCTCATCTCAATCAAATCTCTATCTCATCTCAATCATATGCTAGGGTTTCTCCATATCCCCAAGAACTAGAGATCTACTCAGACATGGAGGCAATCAACATCATAGCAATGGTAATGGAAAAAATCATATAAGAATAATACCTGTATAAATCCACAACGAGTACGGGAATTACAACAAGATCTAGACAAGATGTATATGGAATGGATGGAGATGGTGGTGATGTAGCAGTGGATGATGAAGATCGATGCCTTAGCCTCCCGGCTCTGTGAAGTGCGAAGATGGATCCCCGGTGGATGAGTTCCCCCTCCAGATGCCTTCCAGAGGTGAGGTTTATGCGATTTCTAGGTGTTCTGTATGTCGTCTCTCCGAACTAGTTGCACGGGGTGAAACTATTTGAGGAGGCGGAGGCGGCGCCAACTATACGGCTGGAAAATTTGCTCCGGTCGTGTAGTTAGTTGTTGAACCTTCTGCCTTCTTTGTTCACTTCAAGTTTTCTTCTAGTATCATTAATATTTCCGAAATAAGCGATTTACATTGTTTTTGACTCCTTTTCTCCTCAAGTACAACTGCTCCAAAAATTATATCCATTGGATCCATCACCGGTCCTGATCCTGATGAAAATAGACATAAAATGTGCACGCAAGCACCATAAAATACCAGGATCCTACATCTACAATGCAAAATAATAATGTAAAACATGATACAAATATGCACTCATCAACTTCCCCAAGCTTAGCTCTTGCTCGTCCCGAGCAAGTTTTAGCTTAATGGATGTGATCCTCATATTCATGAAGCTGAGTCTATAAAATAAATGAGGCAGTTGCAACATGTGTTTATCGTATACGATACATTGGAATAAGTTCATGAATAATACCTTACTCGAACCATCTGAATAGTATTAGCAGGCTTCCACACCTTGGTGATCAATAGTTTATAAAAGATAATTCTCAACATAATGTACAAGTATCTAGTTCAACCGAATGAGTTAGCGAGGTAGCCCCAAGTGTTTTAGGATTCACATATTCACTTGGGATTCAAAATCTCAAAAGTGTCTCTTTGTTCTACTACAATACAGTGGTATATGCCTATTTTCTCTTTGCACACTCACTTTTTTCTTCTTTCCTTTCTCTTATTTTGTATGTATATGGTCGTACTTTTGTTTAAGTGTTGTGCAAAGGAGCTAGCCATATATTTCACTTCATGTAGGAATTCAAAGTTTAATGATCTCAATTATCAAATTCCAATTGTATATGAAGCATTCTTATGACTTGGAGATTCTACCTCGACATGTTCTCAGTCTATTTTGATATCACTTTCACTTTTCTTTGTTCAAGGTTTCTTTTTCAACTTGTATAGATAATTTTTCTTTGTAAATCAAACTGTAGACTTACAACATATTGACCAAATTATCTTTATATGTTCCATTAATACCAATGGAGTGAAAGACTCCTATTGATATCATAAGGTGCGAGTAAAATTATACTCAAGCCATTCATATATCTGATGGGTTCGTAGCATGGAAAACAAAAATTTTCTACCGCAAGAACGAACAAAACCTAGATCTAATCTAGATAAAAGCCAAGATCTAATCTATTAGACATGAGCAACGAGATAGATATGAATTAACCCTCGTAGATCCGAAAGCGTTAACGAGATTAGATCTCGTGGTTGATGTAGTCGATCACTTGCCGATCTCAAGATCGTGTGGACGATCCTTCCGGCGTCGCGTTCCGGCAGCGCTTCCGCAGTCGGTCAAGTGGACGATCCTTCCGGCGCCGCGTTACGGCAGCGCTTCTGCAGTCGGTCACACGTGCGGAGTCGAAGCAGACCTTCCTCTCCCCGTTCCAGCGAGCAGCGGAGGTAGTAGATCTTCTCCACGGAATCCCAGCAGCACGACGGCGTGGTGGTGGTGGTGGAGTAGAGAATTCTGCAGGGCTTCGCCTATGCCTGTGCAGAAGAAAGGTGGAGGTGAGAGGCGGCAGAGATTGGGAGTTGTAAGCAGGGCTTGGAGGGGGCGCCCCTGCCCTTCTATTTAAGGGGGGAGGGCGCCTTGGGGAGGGGGAGTCCTAGTAGGACTCCCCTCCTCTATGGCCGGCGGGTTGGGGAGTGGGGGGAGGAGTCCTCCTCCCCCACGATTCCTTGTCTTGACCCACCAGGACTCCTTGATCCCTATCTTGATTTTCAAGCAAACTCCAAGATATCTTCTAGAACCTTCCGGAACATTCCGAAACCTTCTAGAATCCTCATACAAACACTCCGGAACATTTCCTAACTCAGAAAATGATCCCCAATATATGAATCTTATTCTCCGGACCATTCCGGATCTCCTCGTGATGTCCCGAATCCAATCCGAGACTCCGAACAATATTCGGTCTCCAACGCATATTCCATATCTACTTAAAACAACTTTGAACCTTAAGTGTGTCACCCTACGGTTCGTGAATATGCAGACATGATAGAGACACATCTCCTATCAATAACCATCAGCGATACCTGGAGATCCAGAATGGCTCCCACATACTCAACGATGACTTCGTGATCGATTAAACCATTTACATACGAAACCAATTCCCTTTGTCTCGCGATACTATACTTATCCGAGGTTTGATCGTCAGTATCTCCATACCTAGTTCTACCTCGTTACTGATAAGTACTCTTTACTTGTTCCGTGATATGTCATCCCTTGTGACCCAGTCACATGCTTGCAAGCTAACTAGATGACATTCCACCGAGAGGGCCCAGAGCATATCTATCCGTCATATGGATGGACAAATCCCAATCTTGGTCCATGCGCTTCAACACATACTTTCAGAATACCCAATGATACCTTTATGACCACCCAGTTAGGAAGCGGTGTTTGATGTCATCAAAGTACCCATCCGGTGATGGTGATTAACACAACCTCATGGTCGAAGGATTAGGTTACTATGTATTTAAAAGCTTACAACAATACGAACTTAATGACTTGATCTTATGCTACGCTTACTATGGGTGTGTGTCCATCACATCATTCTCCCAATGACATAACCTTGTTATTAATTACATCCTTATGTCCATGATCAGGAAACCATGATCATCAATCAATCAACAAGCTAGTTCAAACAAGAGGCTTACTAGGGACTCTTACATGTTTACAAAACACACATGTATTAGTGTTTCCTAATAATACAATTATAGCATGGGATGTAAACATTCATCATAAACACAAAGATATGATAATAATCACTTTTATCATTCTCCGCTTTGGGTTCTAGCTTATCAGGTTGTAACTTCTTTACATATGCCTCGCAACCCCAAACTTTAAGGAACGACAACTTAGGTTTCTTACCAAACCACAATTCGTACGGTGTCGTTTCAACGGATTTAGATGGTGCCCTATTTAAAGTGAATGCGGCTGTCTCTAATGCATAGCCCCAAAATGATAACGGTAAATCTGTAAAAGACATCATAGACCGAACCATATCTAAGAGAGTTCGATTACGACGTTCGGACACACCATTACACCGTGGTGTTCCCGGCGGTGTCAACTGCGAAAGTATTCCACATTTCTTTAAATGCATGCCAAACTCATAACTCAGATATTCACCTCCGCGATCAGAACGCAGAAATTTAATCTTCTTGTTACGATGATTTTCCACTTCACTTTGAAATTCCTTAAACTTCTCGAAAGTTTCGGACTTATGTTTCATAAAGTAGACATACCCATATCTACTCAAGTCATCCGTGAAAGTGAGAACATAACGATATCCACCACGCGATGCTACACTCATTGGATCGCACACATCGGTATGTTTATTTCCAATAAGTCTGTAGCTCGCTCCATTGTACCAGAGAATGGAGTCTTAGTCATTTTTCCCATTAGACATGCTTCGCATCTTTCAAGTGATTCAAGAAGTCCATCAGAATGGAGTTTCTTCATACGCTTCACTCCAATGTGACCAAGACGACAGTGCCACATGTATGTAGAATTATCATTCAATTTTATTCGTTTAGCATCTATGTTGTGAACATGTGTATCACTACTATCGAGATTCAGTAAGAATAAACCATTCATCTCAGGTGCATTACCATAAAATATATTACTCATATAAATCGAACAACCTTTATTCTCGGACTTAAAAGAGTAACTGTCTCACAATAAACAGGATCCAGATATAATGTTCATGCTTAACGCAGGCACCAAATAACAATTATTTAAATTTAAAACTAATCCCGAAGGTAGATGTAGAGGGAGCGTGCCGACGGCGATCACATCAACCTTGGAGCCATTTCCAACGCGCATCGTCACCTCGTCTCTTGCCAGTCTTCGTTTATTCCGCAGCTCCTGTTTCGAGTTACAAATATGAGCAACCGAACCAGTATCAAATACCTAGGCACTACTACGATTACTAGTAAGATACACATCTATAACACATATATCAAATATACCTTTCTTCTTGATGTTGCCGTTCTTCAGATCCGCCAGGTACTTGGGGCAGTTAAGCTTCCAGTGACCAGCACCCTTGCAGTAGAAGCACTCAGTTTCAGGCTTAGGACCAGCCTTGGGCTTCTTAGCAGGTGCGGCAGCTTTCTTGCCGTCCTTCTTGAAGTTTCCCTTGTTCTTAGGCTTGCCCCGTCTCTTGAAATTGGTGGTCTTATTGACCATCAACACTTGGTGCTCCTTCTTTATCTCCACTTCAGCAGTTTTCAGCATGGACGACAGTTCAGGCAACGTCTTGTTCATGCAGTGCATGTTGTAGTTCATCACAAAGTTCTTGTAACTTGGTGCCAGTGATTGAAGGAGACGGTGAATCCCCAATTCATTAGGAATCGATATTCCCAACTCTTGGAGCTTGTTTGCGTACCCAGACATGGTGAGCACGTGCTCGCTAACAGAGCTTCCTTCTTCCATCTTACAGTTAAAGAACTTTTCGGAGGCCTCATAGCTCTCCATGGTCGCGCGAGTCTCAAAAATTAGCCTGAGCTCCTTAATGATCTCGAACGGGTCGTGGTGCTCAAAACGCTTTTGGAGCTCCGCTTCTAAACCGTACAGGATGGCACACTGTGGAGTAATGATTTTTCCGAGTGGTGAAAACATTCTTTTCGTCATCGGTGGCATTATCTACAGGTGGGTCACCTAGCGGTGCTTCGAGCACATAGGTCAACTGACCAGCCCTGAGGACGACCTTCAGTCCACGGAACCAGTCCGTGAAATTGCTTCCATTGTTCTTAAGCTTTTCTTTCTCTAGGAACGCATTGAAATTGATGGAGGGGGTCGCCATAATCTACAACAATTTGCAAGTAGTTTAGACTAAGTTTATGACAAATTGAGTTCAAATTTAATACTTAAGTTAACTAGGTGAACTCCCACTCAAAACAACATCCCTCACATTGTCTTAGTGATTACACGAACCAAGTCCACTACACCAAGTTCGATCTTCACGAGAGAAGATGTAGTTTCATCGGCGAACAATCTTCATGTTCATCATATCATTTATATGACTCATGCTCTACCTTTCGGTATTCCGTGTTCCGAGACCATGTCTGTACATGCTAGGCTCGTCAAGATAACCTTAGTTTCCGCATGTGCAAATCTGGCTTGCACCCGTTGTATGCACACGTAGAATCTATCACATCCGATCATCACGAGATGCTTCGAAACGACGAGTCTTAGCAACGGTTCCAACTAAGGGGGAACACTTTATTACTTGATATTTAGTGAGAGGGATCATCTTATAATGCTACCGTCGCGATCTACGCAATACAAGATGCATAAAGGATTAACATCACAGGCAATTCATAATTAGTGTGATATGATATGGCCTTTTCTTCTTGCGCCTTTGATCTCCATATCCAAAGCACGAACATGATCTCCATCATCACCAGCATTGCGTCAAGGTCAGTGGAGCCGCTTCATGGTTGTCCATCATTACCAGCAACTATTACAACTACTTGGAATAAAGCTATTACAAGATGAATAGACACGCAGGTCTTAACAGAATTAAAGACAACCATTAGGCTCCTGCCGGTTGCCATATTACAACAAGGATCATTGCATACATCAAATACAATCACAATCACATGTTGGCCATATCACATCACAAAAACCCCTGCAAAAACAAGTTAGACGCCTCTAATTTTCTTTGCATGTTTTACGTGGTTTGGGGCTTTCGCATAAGACCGATCTTACCTGCGAACAAGGACCACAACGTTGATACAAGTGTTGTCAAGATGCTCATTGCAAATTGAATCTTAACTATGGTGGGAGAGACAGACACCCGCAAAGCCACTTGTGCAAAGCAAGTTGCACGTCAAGCGTGGAGAAAGTCTCATGTGCGATGACATGTAATGTTAGCCCGAGCCGCTTCATCCCACCATGCCGCAAGATGCAAAGTACACGCTAAGACACCGACAAAAAAACATCAACGCCCACAAAAACATTGTGTTCTACTCGTGCAACAGATCTACGCATAGATACGGCTCGGATACCACTAATGGGTTCGTAGCATGGAAAACAAAAAAATTCTACCGCAAGAACGAACAAAACCTAGATCTAATCTAGATAAAAGCCAAGATCTAATCTATTAGACATGAGCAACGAGATAGATAGGAACTAACCCTCGTAGATCCGAAAGCGTTAACGAGATTAGATCTCGTGGTTGATGTAGTCGATCACTTGCCGATCTCAAGATCGTGTGGACGATCCTTCCGGCGTCACGTTCCGGCAGCGCTTCCGCAGTCGGTCAAGTGGACAATCCTTCCGGCGCCGCGTTACGGCAGCGCTTCCGCAGTCGGTCACACGTGCGGAGTCGAAGCAGACCTTCCTCTCCCCGTTCCAGCGAGCAGCGGAGGTAGTAGATCTTCTCCACGGAATCCCAGCAGCACGACGGCATGCTGGTGGTGGTGGAGTAGAGAATTCTGCAGGGCTTCGCCTATGCCTGTGCAGAAGAAAGGTGGAGGAGAGAGGCGGCAGAGATTGTGAGTTGTAAGCAGGGCTTGGAGGGGGCGCCCCTGCCCTTCTATTTAAGGGGGGGGAGGGCGCCTTGGGGAGGGGGAGTCCTAGTAGGACTCCCCTCCTCTATGGCCGGCGGGTTGGGGAGTGGGGGGAGGAGTCCTCCTCCCCCACGACTCCTTGTCTTGACCCACCAGGACTCCTTGATCCCTATCTTGATTTTCAAGCAAACTCCAAGATATCTTCTAGAACCTTCCGGAACATTCCGAAACCTTCTAGAATCCTCATACAAACACTCCGGAACATTTCCTAACTCAGAAAATGATCCCCAATATATGAATCTTATTCTCCGGACCATTCCGGATCTCCTCGTGATGTCCCGAATCCAATCCGAGACTCCGAACAACATTCGGTCTCCAACGCATATTCCATATCTACTTAAAACAACTTCGAACCTTAAGTGTGTCACCCTACGGTTCGTGAATATGCAGACATGATAGAGACACATCTCCTATCAATAACCATCAGCGGGACCTGGAGATCCATAATGGCTCCCACATACTCAACGATGACTTCGTGATCGATTGAACCATTTACATATGAAACCAATTCCCTTTGTCTCGCGATACTATACTTATCCGAGGTTTGATCGTCAGTATCTCCGTACCTAGTTCTACCTCGTTACTGATAAGTACTCTTTACTTGTTCCGTGATATGTCATCCCTTGTGACCCAGTCACATGCTTGCAAGCTAACTAGATGACATTCCACCGAGAGGGCCCAGAGCATATCTATCCATCATATGGATGGACAAATCCCAATCTTGGTCCATGCGCTTCAACACATACTTTCAGAATACCCAATGATACCTTTATGACCACCCAGGTACGAAGCGGTGTTTGATGTCATCAAAGTACCCATCCGGTGATGGTGATTAACACAACCTCATGGTCGAAGGATTAGGTTACTATGTATTTAAAAGCTTACAGCAATACGAACTTAATGACTTGATCTTATGCTACGCTTACTATGGGTGTGTGTCCATCACATCATTCTCCCAATGACATAACCTTGTTATTAATTACATCCTTATGTCCATGATCAGGAAACCATGATCATCAATCAATCAACAAGCTAGTTCAAACAAGAGGCTTACTAGGGACTCTTACATGTTTACAAAACACACATGTATTAGTGTTTCCTAATAATACAATTATAGCATGGGATGTAAACATTCATCATAAAAACAAAGATACGATAATAATCACTTTTATTATTGCCTCTTGGGCATATCTCCAACAGTCTCCCACTTGCACTAGAGTCAATAATCTAGATTACATGGTAATATACCGAACACCCATGGCGTTCTGGTGTTGGTCATGCTTTGCCCTAGGGAGAGGTTTAGTCAACGGATCCGCCACATTCGGATCAGTGTGTACTTTGCAAATCTTTATGTCACCATCTCGGACATACTCGCGAATAGCGTGGAAACGTAGCTTGATGTGCTTCAGCTTGCTATGTGACCTTGGCTCCTGCGCATTAGCTATGGCACCTGTGTTGTCACAGTAGATGGCCATCGGGTCCAACGCACTGGGAACCACGCCATGTTTAGTAATGAATTCCTTCATCCAAACGGCTTCTTGTGCAGCCTCCGAAGCAGCTATGTATTCCGATTCAGTTGAAGATTTCACCACAACGCTTTGCTTCGCACTCCTCCAGCTCACTGCAGCACCATTCAAAATAAATACGTATCCCGACTGTGACTTTGAGTCATCCGGATCGGTGTTCTAACTAGCATCGGTGTAACCGTTCACAACAAGCTGTTCATCATCTCCATAAGAAAGAACCATATCCTTAGTCCTATTTAGGTACTTTAGGATATTCTTGACCGCTGTCCAGTGCTCCATTCCAGGATCACTTTGATATCTACTAGTCAAACTAACAGCATTTGCTATATCCGGTCTTGTACACAGCATGGCATACATGATAGAACCTATGGCCGAGGCATAGGGAATATTATTCATCTTTTCTCTATCTTCTGCCGTAGCTGGACTTTGAGTCTTACTCAAGGTCTTACCTGACAACATGGGCCCGAACCCTTTCTTGCTATCTTCCATTCTAAACTTCTTTAGAACTTTGTCCAAGTATGTACTTTGTGAAAGCGCTATTAGGCGTCTTGATCTATCCCTATAAATCTTGATGCCTAGAATATATGCCGCTTCGCCAAGATCCTTCATTGAAAAACTATTATTCAAATAGGTTTTGACGCTATTAAGAAGTTCTATATCATTCCCAATCAACAATATGTCATCTACATATAGTACTAGGAATGCTACAGAGCTCCCACTCACTTTCTTGTAAATACAAGCTTCTCCATAAGTTTGTATAAATCCAAAGTTTTTGATTACTTTATCAAAACGTTGATTCCAACTCCGGGATGCTTGCTTCAGTCCATAAATGGAGCGCTGAAGTTCGCATACCTTGTCAGCATCTTTAGGATCGACAAAACCCTTGGGTTGTACCATATACAACTCTTCCTCAATGTCACCATTAAGGAACGCCGTTTTGACATCCATCTGCCAAATCTCATAATCGAAATGTGCAGCAATTGCTAACAAAATCCTCACAGACTTTAGCTTCGCTACTGGTGAGAAAGTCTCATCATAGTCAACTCCTTGAATTTGTCGGAACCCTTTCGCGACAAGTCGAGCTTTATAGACGGTAACATTACCATCAGCATCTGTTTTTCTCTTGAAAATCCATTTGTTCTCGACAGCCTTACGGCCATCCGGTAAGTCCACCAAAGTCCATACTTGGTTTTCGTACATGGATCCCATTTCGGATTTCATGGCTTCTAGCCATCACCATAGCTTCTTCATATGTCGCAGGGTCATCAGGGTTGTCCACCAACATGACGTTCAAGGCAGAGTCATACCAATCAGGAGTGGTACAAACCCTCGTTGACCTGCGAGGTTCAGCAGTAACTTCGTTTGAAGTTTAATGATCATTATCATTAGCTTCCTCTTCAATTGGTGCAGGCGGCACAAAAACATCTTCCGGTGCTGCGCTACTCTCAAATCCTAGAGAAGGTTCGATAACCTCATCGAGTTCTACTTTCCTTCCAGTCACTTCCTTCGAGAGAAACTCCTTCTCAAGAAAGGATCCATTCTTTGCAACGAAAACTTTGCCTTCGGATCTATGATAGAAGGTATACCCAATTGTTTCTTTAGGGTATCCTATGAAGACGCATTTCTCCGCTTTGGGTTCTAGCTTATCAGGTTGTAACTTCTTTACATATGCCTCGCAACCCCAAACTTTAAGGAACGACAACTTAGGTTTCTTACCAAACCACAATTCGTACGGTGTCCTTTCAACGGATTTAGATGGTGCCCTATTTAAAGTGAATGCGGCTGTCTCTAATGCATAGCCCCAAAATGATAACGGTAAATCTGTAAGAGACATCATAGACCGAACCATATCTAAGAGAGTTCGATTACGACGTTCGGACACACCATTACACCGTGGTGTTCCCGGCGGTGTCAACTGCGAAAGTATTCCACATTTCTTTAAATGCATGCCAAACTCATAACTCAGATATTCACCTCCGCGATCAGAACGCAGAAATTTAATCTTCTTGTTACGATGATTTTCCACTTCACTTTGAAATTCCTTAAACTTCTCGAAAGTTTCGGACTTATGTTTCATAAAGTAGACATACCCATATCTACTCAAGTCATCCGTGAAAGTGAGAACATAACGATATCCACCACGCGATGCTACACTCATTGGATCGCACACATCGGTATGTTTATTTCCAATAAGTCTGTAGCTCGCTCCATTGTACCAGAGAATGGAGTCTTAGTCATTTTTCCCATTAGACATGCTTCGCATCTTTCAAGTGATTCAAGAAGTCCATCAGAATGGAGTTTCTTCATACGCTTCACTCCAATGTGACCAAGACGACAGTGCCACATGTATGTAGAATTATCATTCAATTTTATTCGTTTAGCATCTATGTTGTGAACATGTGTATCACTACTATCGAGATTCAGTAAGAATAAACCATTCATCTCAGGTGCATTACCATAAAAGATATTACTCATATAAATCGAACAACCTTTATTCTCGGACTTAAAAGAGTAACTGTCTCACAATAAACAGGATCCAGATATAATGTTCATGCTTAACGCAGGCACCAAATAACAATTATTTAAATTTAAAACTAATCCCGAAGGTAGATGTAGAGGGAGCGTGCCGACGGCGATCACATCAACCTTGGAGCCATTTCCAATGCGCATCGTCACCTCGTCTCTTGCCAGTCTTCGTTTATTCCGCAGCTCCTGTTTCGAGTTACAAATATGAGCAACCGAACCAGTATCAAATACCTAGGCACTACTACGATTACTAGTAAGATACACATCTATAACACATATATCAAATATACCTTTCTTCTTGATGTTGCCGTTCTTCAGATCCGCCAGGTACTTGGGGCAGTTAAGCTTCCAGTGACCAGCACCCTTGCAGTAGAAGCACTCAGTTTCAGGCTTAGGACCAGCCTTGGGCTTCTTAGCAGGTGCGGCAGCTTTCTTGCCGTCCTTCTTGAAGTTTCCCTTGTTCTTAGGCTTGCCCCGTCTCTTGAAATTGGTGGTCTTATTGACCATCAACACTTGGTGCTCCTTCTTTATCTCCACTTCAGCAGTTTTCAGCATGGACGACAGTTCAGGCAACGTCTTGTTCATGCAGTGCATGTTGTAGTTCATCACAAAGTTCTTGTAACTTGGTGCCAGTGATTGAAGGAGACGGTGAATCCCCAATTCATTAGGAATCGATATTCCCAACTCTTGGAGCTTGTTTGCGTACCCAGACATGGTGAGCACGTGCTCGCTAACAGAGCTTCCTTCTTCCATCTTACAGTTAAAGAACTTTTCGGAGGCCTCATAGCTCTCCATGGTCGCGCGAGTCTCAAAAATTAGCCTGAGCTCCTTAATGATCTCGAACGGGTCGTGGTGCTCAAAACGCTTTTGGAGCTCCGCTTCTAAACCGTACAGGATGGCACACTGAACTGTGGAGTAATGATTTTTCCGAGTGGTGAAAACATTCTTTTCGTCATCGGTGGCATTATCTACAGGTGGGTCACCTAGCGGTGCTTCGAGCACATAGGTTAACTGACCAGCCCTGAGGACGACCTTCAGTCCACGGAACCAGTCCGTGAAATTGCTTCCATTGTTCTTAAGCTTTTCTTTCTCTAGGAACGCATTGAAATTGATGGAGGGGGTCGCCATAATCTACAACAATTTGCAAGTAGTTTAGACTAAGTTTATGACAAATTGAGTTCAAATTTAATACTTAAGTTAACTAGGTGAACTCCCACTCAAAACAACATCCCTCACATTGTCTTAGTGATTACACGAACCAAGTCCACTACACCAAGTCCGATCTTCACGAGAGAAGATGTAGTTTCATCGGCGAACAATCTTCATGTTCATCATATCATTTATATGACTCATGCTCTACCTTTCGGTATTCCGTGTTCCGAGACCTGTCTGTACATGCTAGGCTCGTCAAGATAACCTTAGTTTCCGCATGTGCAAATCTGGCTTGCACCCGTTGTATGCACACGTAGAATCTATCACATCCGATCATCACGAGATGCTTCGAAACGACGAGTCTTAGCAACGGTTCCAACTAAGGGGGAACACTTTATTACTTGATATTTAGTGAGAGGGATCATCTTATAATGCTACCGTCGCGATCTAAGCAATACAAGATGCATAAAGGATTAACATCACAGGCAATTCATAATTAGTGTGATATGATATGGCCTTTTCTTCTTGCGCCTTTGATCTCCATATCCAAAGCACGAACATGATCTCCATCATCACCAGCATTGCGTCAAGGTCAGTGGCGTCGCTTCATGGTTGTCCATCATTACCAGCAACTATTACAACTACTTGGAATAAAGCTATTACAAGATGAATAGACACGCAGGTCTTAACAGAATTAAAGACAACCATTAGGCTCCTGCCGGTTGCCATATTACAACAAGGATCATTGCATACATAAAATACAATCACAATCACATGTTGGCCATATCACATCACAAAAACCCCTGCAAAAACAAGTTAGACGCCTCTAATTTTCTTTGCATGTTTTACGTGGTTTGGGGCTTTCGCATAAGACCGATCTTACCTGCGAACAAGGACCACAACGTTGATACAAGTGTTGTCAAGATGCTCATTGCAAATTGAATCTTAACTATGGTGGGAGAGACAGACACCCGCAAAGCCACTTGTGCAAAGCAAGTTGCACGTCAAGCGTGGAGCAAGTCTCATGTGCGATGGCATGTAATGTTAGCCCGAGCCGCTTCATCCCACCATGCCGCAAGATGCAAAGTACACGCTAAGACACCGACAAAAAAAACATCAACGCCCACAAAAACATTGTGTTCTACTCGTGCAACAGATCTACGCATAGATATGGCTCGGATACCACTAATGGGTTCGTAGCATGGAAAACAAAAAAATTCTACCGCAAGAACGAACAAAACCTAGATCTAATCTAGATAAAAGCCAAGATCTAATCTATTAGACATGAGCAACGAGATAGATAGGAACTAACCCTCGTAGATCCGAAAGTGTTAACGAGATTAGATCTCGTGGTTGATGTAGTCGATCACTTGCCGATCTCAAGATCGTGTGGACGATCCTTCCGGCGTCACGTTCCGGCAGCGCTTCCGCAGTCGGTCAAGTGGACAATCCTTCCGGCGCCGCGTTATGGCAGCGCTTCCACAGTCGGTCACACGTGCGGAGTCGAAGCAGACCTTCCTCTCCCCGTTCCAGCGAGCAGCGGAGGTAGTAGATCTTCTCCACGGAATCCCAGCAGCACGACGGCATGCTGGTGGTGGTGGAGTAGAGAATTCTGCAGGGCTTCGCCTATGCCTGTGCAGAAGAAAGGTGGAGGAGAGAGGCGGCAGAGATTGTGAGTTGTAAGCAGGGCTTGGAGGGGGCGCCCCTGCCCTTCTATTTAAGGGGGGGAGGGCGCCTTGGGGAGGGGGAGTCCTAGTAGGACTCCCCTCCTCTATGGCCGGCGGGTTGGGGAGTGGGGGGAGGAGTCCTCCTCCCCCACGACTCCTTGTCTTGACCCACCAGGACTCCTTGATCCCTATCTTGATTTTCAAGCAAACTCCAAGATATCTTCTAGAACCTTCCGGAACATTCCGAAACCTTCTAGAATCCTCATACAAACACTCCGGAACATTTCCTAACTCAGAAAATGATCCCCAATGTATGAATCTTATTCTCCGGACCATTCCGGATCTCCTCGTGATGTCCCGAATCCAATCCGAGACTCCGAACAACATTCAGTCTCCAACGCATATTCCATATCTACTTAAAACAACTTTGAACCTTAAGTGTGTCACCCTACGGTTCGTGAATATGCAGACATGATAGAGACACATCTCCTATCAATAACCATCAGCGAGACCTGGAGATCCATAATGGCTCCCACATACTCAACGATGACTTCGTGATCGATTGAACCATTTACATATGAAACCAATTCCCTTTGTCTCGCGATACTATACTTATCCGAGGTTTGATCGTCAGTATCTCCGTACCTTGTTCTACCTCGTTACTGATAAGTACTCTTTACTTGTTCCGTGATATGTCATCCCTTGTGACCCAGTCACATGCTTGCAAGCTAACTAGATGACATTCCACTGAGAGGGCCCAGAGCATATCTATCCATCATATGGATGGACAAATCCCAATCTTGGTCCATGCGCTTCAACACATACTTTCAGAATACCCAATGACACCTTTATGACCACCCAGGTACGAAGCGGTGTTTGATGTCATCAAAGTACCCATCCGGTGATGGTGATTAACACAACCTCATGGTCGAAGGATCAGGTTACTATGTATTTAAAAGCTTACAACAATACGAACTTAATGACTTGATCTTATGCTACGCTTACTATGGGTGTGTGTCCATCACATCATTCTCCCAATGACATTACCTTGTTATTAATTACATCCTTATGTCCATGATCAGGAAACCATGATCATCAATCAATCAACAAGCTAGTTCAAATAAGAGGCTTACTAGGGACTCTTACATGTTTACAAAACACACATGTATTAGTGTTTCCTAATAATACAATTATAGCATGGGATGTAAACATTCATCATAAACACAAAGATATGATAATAATCACTTTTATTATTGCCTCTTGGGCATATCTCCAACAATATCATCAAAGGAAACACAAACTCAATATTGCTCCATATATAATAGTAAACTCGGAATTTCATTAAAGGGATCGACTATTCCTGAAGGAAATTCTAATGATGCAAACTTTATTGCTAGTTTGAGCTAATGGAAAAATAGTAATAATATAAGATAGATTACAATGTCTTAAAGATTTTCCCAAGCTTGCAATCAAGCCAGGCGGGATCAATTAACTCCTTGTTGGTACCTATTCCTCCTCCTGGGTCGAAAGAGCATCGCCCTCTTCTTTTATGTTGCCATCTTTAACTATGATTGAAAAGCGGATGTTGAGCTCGGCCATGTCGTACTAGAGCTTCAACATTTTCTTCTTGAGGAATTTCTTCTCATCTGTCAACTCAAAGACAATTTTAATTAAGAAACCAACTCTACCATCGATGTCATTTACCTTCTTCTCAAGGTCTTTGCTCATCATCCAGTAGGAGTCAATCCATTCTCCAATTGTTTCAACGCATGCCTTTGAAGCTTTTTCTAACTCATAGATCTTATCATGAATCTCATCTTGCCACACCTTTTTAGGTTTAAGAGGTGATGGACCAAGAGGAGGTTTATTATAGGATCCTATGTTGTAACGATAAGGATTAGGGAGATACTCATCCTTGTTTCTTCCATGCTCAGCTTGCCTCATCATCTCCATCCTTTGCGGGAACATGTCCTCCCAATTTGGGAGAGGCTTGATCTCCTGGCTGGATGCCGACGATTGTCCTTTAGGTTTTACCTCTTTGATCCTCTTCATGAGTGACAAGGGATAACCTCGGCAATGCCCATGGTGATGGACTTAGGGTTTCGTGGAAAAGAGAACGATAGGGATTTCGTCGGATGTTAGGAAAACAACAAAGTCAAATTTGCCAGAATATTGAGGAAATCGCACTATTACAAGTTGTCCACTAGATTTCTGTACCCCTGCTTAGGCTTCTCCTATCCTATATAATAGGTCGGGTATCAAAGCTATGTGCGGATAGGATTCATACACGCATAATTACAATACCAATACAATGTCGGTTTCATAGTCTCTTTCCTAATACAATCAAAGCCTTTGTCGGTTGCTTTCTTGGGCTGTCATCTGAAATCTTCATGGGCCATAAGCCTTTTACCCAATATAGGGTAGCGAATCATAGTCATCCGTGTAATCATACCTATGTCAGTAGCGCCCGAGACTCTACTTGAATCGTAGTTTCAGGTTGAGTCTCAAAGTTTCTTTCTCCTTTGTTTTTATCACCTTTTGTGTTTTGTAGGGATTTGGTACAATGAGTCTGATGCTTTCGACGGATCGGGAATCAGATAATTGCTCCTGGGAAAAAACAAGGTTGTCCTACATCAAATTCAAGTCCCTAGGCCCGAATCCGGAATTTTTTACTGGCGTAATTCAGTTCGGGACGCTGAGGTCTTACCGAATAGTGAATTCCAGCTTCTTATTTTATCGGGTACCCAACGTGTCCGTCGGGATTTTTCATCGTATCGTTGATACAAATATTTTTCTGGCAGAGCGCATTCTTGTGCGATTACCAGGCCACACATGACAAATCCTGGGGTCTTACCTTCATGTTTCTGAACATGGCATTCGGATTTTTATCGCGTTTGAGCGCGATCCAGGATTTTTGGCTTTTTTGGTGGTTACCCTACTAGGCTGAATTATCAAATAATTTTAGTGCTTTATACTAGCTCCCAATGGGAGTAATCTTTCTTTTGAGGCTACCTTTTTTGAGGATATATTGATGTAAAAATCAAAGGTACTTTCAATCATAAATATTTTGTTTTATACACAATTGTATTTTTATCAGGTGCGCGCCAGCGCTCCTAATGGGAGTAGCCCCCGGGGCTATGTTCGGATGCCTGTATCTGGACATAGTCTCATAGTTGTTGTTAGCTTGATGGAAAACATAGATCTTTTGAAAAATAATAGAGAGCTTAAGGCACGAAAAACTTATCTCTTTATACATAAGGTGAAAAATTCGATGATACATTATTCTTTGGGCGAATGGCATCTAGCCGTTGACCTGGATATTCTGGCTTAAGAAGCCGAACTGTAACTCTTATCATATTGTACGTAATCTTATGCGTAAAAGCGTCGTAGCTGTGCTACGTTCCATGGATTTGAGTAAATGACTCCTGTCTTCTTGTCTTGTAGTCGATATGCTCCTCCGAGAATAACTTCTGTGACGATGTATGGTCCTTCCCATGGCGATTCTAACTTCTTGTTGCCATCTTGGTTGAGGTGAAGAACTAGGTCCCCTACTGCGAAGGACCTAGGCCGCAATCTTCTGCTGTGATAATTGCACAAGTTTTGCTGGTACATAGTTGCTCTTTCTAGGGCTTCATCTCTAGCTTTATCAAGTGCATCCACATCATCTTCAAGTGCTTCTCTTGATTCCTCTTCATCGTATGCAGCTACTCTTGGGGATTCATGTGACACCTCAATAGGAAGCACGACTTCTGCACCGTGGACCAAAAAGAAAGGTGTCTCTTGTGTTGAATTATTTGGAGTTGTATGTAAACTCCATAACACAAATGGCAATGCATCAACCTGGTCTGGAGACCTTCCCGCCTGCTCCGGACATCGTCAAACGCAGCGCTGGTAAGGCCTCTTCTCTAAGGGATTGGCCAGATGATGATGACTCGGACGTTGAGGTCCTTGAGGTATTTGATCTGGTTCTCATCTCTTACTCGCACTTGGCTTATGTTCAAATCTTCAGCTAACCTGGACAATCAGGTCCACGAGGTTCCTCCCCTTGCCACTGGTGGCCCGGCTCTGGCTTCTCCCCAGAAGCGCGCTGCTACCTCGGCCACAGCTTCGGGGGCGCCGCCGCCCAAGAAGAGGCAAAAGAAGTCCGAGATCAAACCCTCGGCCAAGCCTGCCGCCAAGAGCACGATTCGGAGGGCACCCAAACCCCGGGCTCCTCCTACCGTGGACGAGTAAGTCTTTTTAGCACCGCTACTTAGGAATTTTCCTTTTCTTGCCTTCGTTTCTGATTGGTTCTCTCTTTTTGACTCGGTACCCTTTCTTTTTTTCTCAGAGCTCCTATGGATATCTCTCAGAGCGGCTCCGACATTGCCTCCCCACTCCGGAGCAGTCCCTCTCCCCCCCCGCAACGACGATCATCGTCAGCTTATCCATATTCAAGAGGGTTCTGCGTGTTGGGCCACGTAGAAAAAACAAAACTTTTTCACTATGCGGTGATCCCAAGATCCAGCTCAGGTAGAAGGCCACGAGGATTACCACTAGACGCGCAGTTGCGGAATTGATGAAGCACGTCACTTGATGCAGTGCAGTCCTCGCAATCCGTTCCGGTTCCACGATCCACGATCCGTAATTTCTTCACGATCGTCGAAGTGCTGAACGTACAGCACCTCTGCCGGTATCCACACATACGAGGAGGAGCGCCGGCGATGGACTGCTAGGTCCGGTACGGCGACGACAGGACGGACTAGGGCTAGGGTTTCCAACACATGGGGTGACCTAACCTTGTGCTCTAAGCACCTGCGCCCCAGCTTATATAGGGAGTGAAAGTGGGCTCCACTCACTTGTGGCCCATTCACTAAAAGGCCTATATTAGCCACTACAAGTCTCACTTGCTGACTAAGTCCATGTCCCTATTTGGGTCCAACCCAAATAGGTTTCCTGTTTGGGTCTAACCCAAACTGGCTCCCGCTCTTAAGTGTGTGACCGGACAGGCTCATGGTAACCCAGACACGATTCGGAGTCTCACTCGTGATCGATCAGTTGGTAGCGGCTCCTAGCAGAACGTGCCAACTCCCAAGTACCAATAAGTCATGACGACATACCTTCCAATGCGACTTTCGTCTGAGTCCCTTTTGCCTCACGATATACCTTGTCGGACTATAGGCGAATGACCGTCATCCCTTAAATAGTCCGACTCTCTTTCTCGATCCGAGATAAGTGATTCATCCGACTAACTCTTAGTCGGCTGCCTTGGTTAACACTTAATCCGAGACACGCATGGCCATGCTTTTCGAATCATATCTTCCGAGAGGGCCCAGAGAATATCTCTCCAGATGGAGGGGCAAAATCCCGTCTTGGTTATTCACATCACGCAGCTTGATTCTCTGTTGACCCGAACTCCGCCTTTATAACTGCCCAGTGACGGAACAACGTTTGATAGAACCTAAGTCGGAGATCCTCAACTCGGATTGTGCAATAACCTCAGGTCTAAGTATTACATTGATAGAGACATGCAAATGACGGCTTGTTCGTTGCATCTCAATATGGGTCAGTCCGACTCGCTAAACTCTTTAGTCGAATCCGTGTAAGTCGGAATAGCATCTCCATGCCCATGACAAGTGGAACCTAGTCATCTGCCGACTTTCACATTGGTCTAAGTTGTGTGTCCTGCACAACCTCAATGACCAAGGACAATTAGCATGAACAACATGAATATGTAGTTCCACAATCAAATCACATATTCGATGATACATATCAGTAGTTCATACATGGACCATAACCTTATGAATACACAGGAATATCATCATACATGATTGCCTCTAGGGCATATTCCCAACAGTCTCCCACTTGCACTAGAGTCAATCTTCCGACATCACATATCTAGGCATCTAATGCCCATTGCTCTCAGGTGCGCCTCATGCTTCGGCTGTGGAAGTGGCTTTGTCAACGGATCCACAATGTTTGCATCCGTGTGTACCTTGCATAACTTGATATCACCTTGATCCACGAACTGGCGAATAAGGTGGTACCGCATGAGTATATGTTTGTTCTTCTGGTGTTGTCTAGTTTCCTTGGCTTGTGCAATAGCACCATTGTTGTCACAATACACGTCTAACGGATTGGACGAGCCCTGAACCACACCAAGATCCATGAGGAAATTCCTCATCCAAACGGCTTCTTTTGCTGCCTCCGAGGCAGCAATATACTCAGCCTCTGTCGTAGACGCAGACACCGTCTCTTGCTTGGAACTCTTCCAGCTCACAGCCCCTCTGTTTATTACAAACACATATCCGGATTGCGAATGAGAATCATCCGAGTCAGTGAGATAACTCGCATCCGTGTAACCCCTTACACTGAGTTCATCCTCACCTCCATAAACTAGGAACATATCCTTAGTCCTTCTCAAGTACTTTAGGATATTTTTAGCCGCTGCCCAGTGGATCTCTCCAGGATCAGCCTGGTATCTGCTCACAACACTTAGAGGATAGGAAACATCCGGCCTAGTACAAATCATAGCGCACATGATGGATCCGATTGCAGAAGCATACGGAATCGCACTCATCCGACTTCGCTCATCAGTTGTCGAAGGACACTGAGTCTTGCTAAGTTTTACGCCATGGGACATTGGTAAGAACCCCTTCTTAGACGATTCCATGTTGAACTTCTTCAACACCTTGTCCAAATATGTACTCTGACTCAATCCAATGAGCCGCCTTGATCTATCTCTATAGATCCGGATTCCTAGTATGTAAGTCACCTCACCCAAGTCTTTCTTCGAAAAACTCCTTTCCAATGATTCCTTGGTCTCTTGCAACATCTGGACATCATTTCCAATCAGTAATATGTCATCCACATATAAGATCAGAAAGTTTACTTTGCTCCCACTAAACTTCTTGTATAAACAAGAATCATGATCACTCTTGATGAAGCCAAACGATTTGACTACCTCATCAAAGCAAATGTTCCAACTCCGAGATGCTTGCTTCAACCCATAAATGGATTTCCGAAGCTTGCATACTTTGTCAGCATTAGTCGGATCGACAAAACCCTCGGGCTGTATCATATACACGTCCTCGGTTAAATTTCCATTAAGGAAAGCCGTCTTGACATCCATCTGCCATATCTCATAGTCGAAATAGGCTGCTATAGCTAACATGATCCGAACTGATTTAAGCATCGCTACAGGAGAGAAAGTCTCATCGTAGTCAACTCCTTGAACTTGTCGGAACCCCTTCGCGACAAGCTGTGCTTTATAGATAGAAACATTTCCATCCATATCAGTTTTCTTCTCAAAGACCCATTTGCACTCGACGGGTCTTGCACCGTCTAGCAGATCAACCAAGTTCCAAACTTGATTTTCATCCATGGACTTTAACTCGGATCTCATGGCTCCAAGCCATGACTCGGAATCCGAACCCACCATCGCTTCCGAATAATTTGTCGGCTCATCACTGTCCAACAACATCACATCACGAACACTTTGCAATCTAGCCGATCTTCGCAGTGTTGGTGCAGTTTCCGGCTCAGGTACCACGTCCGGCTCAACCTCTAAGGCATTTGCCGACTTGCTGCTAGCCGGCATCTCTCGAATTTCTTCGAGATGCACCGTACTCCCACTGACTCCCCGACTGAGCAACTCTTTCTCAAGGAAGACACTGTTTCGAGCGACAAACACTTTGCCCTCTTCTCGGTTGTAGAAGTAGTAACCCAAGGTTTCCCTCGGATATCCCACGAAAATACACTTATCCGACTTAGCTGTAAGCTTGTCCGACTGAAGTCGCTTGACAAAAGCTTCACAACCCCAAATCTTAAGGAAAGACAAACTCGGCTTCTTGCCAGTCCACATCTCATGTGGTGTCTTCTCTACCGACTTTGATGGTACTTTGTTTAGTGTGAACGCTGTAGTTTCTAGACAATAACCCCAGAATGATAAAGGCAGATCTGTCCGACTCATCATTGATCGTACCATGTCCAACAAGGTCCGATTCCTCCTTTCTGACACACCGTTTCTCTGCGGCGTTCCTGGAGGAGTGAGCTGGGGAACTATTCCACAACTCTTTAGATTGTCATCAAACTCATGGCTCATGTACTCGCCTCCTCGGTCCGACCGAAGAAACTTTATTTTCTTGCCAAGTTGATTTTGTACCTCATTCTGGAATTCCTTGAACTTTTCAAAGGCTTCCGACTTATGTTTCATCAAGTAGATATATCCATATCTACTCAAATCATCAGTGAAGGTAATGAAGTACTCATAACCACCTTTGGCTGTCGTGCTCATTGGGCCACATACATCACTATGTACTAGTCCCAATAAGTCGGATGCCCTTTCACAACTCTTTGCAAAAGGTGTCTTAGTCATCTTGCCGAGAAGGCAGGATTCACATGTCTCAAACGACTCCAAGTCGAACGAAGTTAGGAGTCCATCATCATGGAGCTTCTTCATGCGTTTCCAACTTATATGACCAAGCCAACAATGCCAAAAGTAAGTCATATTCAGATCATTTGGTTTCAACCTTTTCACATTTATGTTATAGACAGATTCACCCTCAAGATTCAAAATAAATAACCCGTCCCGGACGGGTGCAAAGCCATGAAACATATCATTCAAATATAAAGAACAACCATTATTCTTAATATTTGACTCATAGCCCTGTCTCATCAAACATGAGGCAGAAATGATGTTTCGACTAAGCATTGGAACATAATAACAATTATTTAGCTCCATTATGAATCCTGAAGGTAAATGAAGTTGCATTGTGCCGACTTCTAATGCAGCGACTCTCGCTTTGTTTCCGACTCTAATGTCAACCTCGCCTCTTGCAACGCTCCTAGTTCTTACCAGTCCCTGCAATGAGTTGCAGATGTGAATGACTGATCCGGTATCATATACCCAAGAACTACCAGGTGCATCAGCAAGATAAATGTCTATAACATTGCAAACAAGCGTACCTGAGCCGGAAGTCACACCTCCGCTCTTGGCTTTATCAGCCAGATACTTGCTGCAATTCCTCTTCTAGTGGCCATCCGACTTGCAGTAGAAGCAAGTGGAGCCGGCTATAGGAGATGGCTTAGTCCCTGAGGAAGCGCTTTGGGCTGGGTCCTCCGCCTTACCTCCTGACTTTGCCTTCTTCTTCTTAGTCCAAGAACTCTTCTTGAACTTAGCCTTGTTTTGTACCATCAACACTTGACTGGCACCTTTCTTGAGATCCGCCTCAGCCTGCTTGAGCATCCCATGTAATTCAGTGAGCTTTTTATCCATACCATGCATGTGGTAGTTCGATATGAACTGACCATACGCACTAGGAAGAGAGTTCAGAATTATGTCCGTAGCGAACTCTTCGCTAATGGGGTAGCCAAGCCTTTCCAGAGACTGCACGTAACCAACCATCTTGATCACATGCGGACTCAGTGGATCGCCATCCTTAAGCTTGCAGCTCAACAAAGCCTGAGAGACTTGATACCTCTCAGTCTTTGCCTGAGCCTGGAACATACTTTTGAGGCTTTCGATCATATTGTAGGCCTCAACATTCTCGAACTGCTGCTGCAAGTCCGGTTCCATGTGAGCAAGCATAAGACAGCTAATCTCCGTGGATTCATCACAAATCCTACGGTAGGCATGGGTGGTTGCAACACTCGCATTCTCATTCGGCTCATCTAGAAGTGGGTTGTCTAGGACATGGTCCCTCTTTTCTTGCTTGAGAACAATTCTCAGATTAAAATACCAGTTGGTGAAGTTAGTTCCATTTAGCTTATATTTCTCTAAGATGGTTCTCAAAGCAAAACTGGAAATCCGAGGGAGACTGCTAGGTGCCACTGATCTACAACAGAAAAATATGCAAAACACTTAAGACATGTATCCATAAAGAGCAAGCATATTAAACACTTTAATATTTATGCTCCCACTAGAACCAACATCCCTCCGATGGTTACTTAGTGATTCAGGACCCAAAATAAGCAAGTCGACTAGTGAGCTTTAGCATCACCGCTAGCCGTCAAGTGATCTAGGTAGACAACTCCTTGTCAATCATATCTCATACGACTCCTGTTGGATGGGTGGCATCACATGCCCCGGCTCCCATCTGACTTTTTCCCAAGTCCCACAACCGTTGTGATAGACCTGTCTAGATTACCAAGTGCTTCCGCTGCAAGAGTCCGACTCGAACCCACCTAGTCGGAAAGAATTGATAGCACCTCAATTTTATGAGCCCACTACCAAAAATGTCCGACTTGTGATGGTGCAGCACTGGCGGGGAAACCGACTAGACCTTCTTTGAGGGATTATTTTCTACCAACTATCTAATAGAGGTCAAATAGAGACATAACAATAACACAAAATAAAAGCACTTATAATGTGAAATGGTATGGCTCTCTTCATGGCGATCTCCATCTCCATAAAGCCTGTAATCCGACTCGTGTCAACTCTTGTCACGTGACGTCTTACACCATGTAGCCGACTTGTACACCGACTTGCATGCCATCCGGATTTTCCAAACAGCTACACTAGCTAGTAATGCAAATTACACAGAGAATCCGACACGCAGGCCGTTATACAATAAGTTGACAGCACCTAGGCTCCAGCCGGCTGACAAAAACCGTGATACGCAGATCACGTATGGATTACACACATCACATGCATATAAGCCATACCATTCACAACATCATCCTGCAAAAACAAGTTATGCATAGATACGATATCTACCGGCGTTGTGAAACTCGCAACGACATCTAAGGCGCTACAACAGGGCGAAGCCGGCGGTTCCGCTAGCCGGATAGCAGGCGTGGATCGAAGGGGCAGCGCCCGACGATTTTTCCAAAAAACGCAGACCTCATCTGCATTCCGGATATGGATTTCATCATCGGATAAAACAATTTTACCCAAATCCGATCCGGATTCCGATTCGATCAAACCCTTTGATCTTTGATCACCGCATCCGGGTTTACGTGTCACAGTCTACCCCGATGGCGGAAACCGACCGATAGGGGTATGCCGTTCCACGACCTTAGCAGTTAGATCACGGAAACCAGATCATCCATTCCCCCGAGTACAGTTGATCCAATCAACTTTGTACAAAACCGATCTATCTCATAGATTGACCACCAAAACTGCAATTAGATCCAATCTAACGCCAACCGCATATCACATATGCGTGATCTCGAGCCTAAAACCAGAAGCTAACGCTCTGATACCACTGTTGGGCCACGTAGAGAAAAACAAAACTTTTTCACTACGCGGTGATCCCAAGATCCAGCTCAAGTAGAAGGCCACAAGGATTACCACTAGGCGCGCAGTTGCAGAATTGATGAAGCACGTCACTTGATGCAGTGCAGTCCTCGCGATCCGTTCCGGTTCCACGATCCACGATCCTTACTTTCTTGACGATCGTCGAAGTGCTGAACGTACAGCACCTCCGCCGGTATCCACACGTACGAGGAGGAGCGCCGGCGATGGACTGCTAGGTCCGGTACGGCGGCGATAGGACGGACTAGGGCTAGGGTTTCTAACACATGGAGTGACCTAACCTTGTGCTCTAAGCACCTGCGCCCCAGTTTATATAGGGAGTGAAAGTGGGCTCCACTCACTTGTGGCCCATTCACTAAAAGGCCTATATTAGCCACTGCAAGTCTCACTTGCTGACTAAGTCCATGTCCCTATTTGGGTCCAACCCAAATAGGTTTCCTGTTTGGGTCTAACCCAAACTGGCTCCCGCTCTTAAGTGTGTGACCCCACAGGCTCATGGTAACCCAGACACGATTCGGAGTCTCACTCGTGATCGATCAGTTGGTAGCGGCTCCTAGCAGAACGTGCCAACTCCCAAGTACCAATAAGTCATGACGACATACCTTCCAATGCGACTTTCGTCTGAGTCCCTTTTGCCTCACGATATACCTTGTCGGACTATAGGCGGATGACCGCCATCCCTTAAATAGTCCGACTCTCTTTCTTGATCCGAGATAAGTGATTCATCCGACTAACTCTTAGTCGGCTGCCTCGGTTAACACTTAATCCGAGACGCGCATGGCCATGCTTTCCGAATCATATCTTCCGAGAGGGCCCAGAGAATATCTCTCCAGATGGAGGGGCAAAATCCCGTCTTGGTTATTCACATCACGCAACTTGATTCTCTGTCGACCCGAACTCCGCCTTTATAACTGCCCAGTGACGGAACATCGTTTGACAGAACCTAAGTCGGAGATCCTCAACTCGGATTGTGCAATAACCTCAGGTCTAAGGATTACATTGATAGAGACATGCAAATGATGGCTTGTTCGTTGCATCTCAATATGGGTCAGTCCGACTCGCTAAACTCTTTAGTCGAATCCGTGTAAGTCGGAATAGCATCTCCATGCCTATGACAAGTGGAACCTAGTCATCTGCCGACTTTCACATTGGTCTAAGTTGTGTGTCCGGCACAACCTCAGTGACCAAGGACAATTAGCATGAACAACATGAATATGTAGTTCCACAATCAAATCACATATTCGATGATACATATCAGTAGTTCATACATGGACCATAACCTTATGAATACATAGGAATATCATCATACATGATTGCCTCTAGGGCATATTCCCAACACTGCGGCCGCGCCTGAACAGAGCCCACCTCGTCAAGAGGGGGGCAATGTCGGCGCGGGGATAGTGGGCCGGATCAGGATATGGTGATGCCGGATCTCCCCAGTTCCTCGGCCTCTGTGCCAGATCCTGAGGCGCCAGCTTCATCGGCGCCGCCCCCAACAAGTTCTTTTGTTTCAGTACCAGCATCAGCAACACCAGCACCAGCACCAGCAGCACCAACATCACCAGTAGCACCAACAGTACCAACATCATCAGCACCAGCAGTCCCAGCAACATCAACAGCAGCAAGAGCCTCCAAGCCTCCCAAGGGAAAAGCTCCTTCGGCTTCCTCTGGGTTTACTCCTTTAGTCGCTGATATCTTTCAACAAGCTCCCCAATCCTCATCTGACAAAGTCAAAAGGGCTTTTGGGTCAGCAAAAGGAACTTCTTCCGGGTCTACCCCCTCCGGATCAGAGGGCAGCCAATAGCTAGTTTTGCATACCAGCCCCGCTGCAGCTCAATGCGCCAGGCGGGAGGCTCACATGAAGGGCCTTGTGGCGAGCTATTCCCCGAGCGGAGAAAGCTACAGTCCACTACTCCTTGAGTATGTGAACAATTGGAATAATGCTAAATTTGTCGACCCTCAAGACGATCTGCCAGAGAAGTTCGGCCCAGCCGAGTTCAGCGCCCAGATGAACTCTGCTACTAAGGCTATCTCCCTGGCTGGCCGGATGATGGAGGTAATTTTTTTCTCTATTATTGATGCTTTCCATAACTGAGCACTTGTAGACATATAGCCCCTAGTCCCCGAGCCTCTAAGGGAATAACTTGTTATTCGGTCGGATGCTCCTCGTAGAACTTAGCTTTTAATCATAATGACATCACATTTTAGTAGATTTAGAGCCGGGTCTAGTTCCCTTGGCCCGTATCTTACGTACTTCGAATATCCACACACCTAGAGCCGGGTTAAGTTCCACTTGGCCCGGATTTTGTAGAGTTCAAATATCCACACACCTAGAGCCGGGTTAAGTTCCACTTGGCCCAGATCTATATAATTCAAATATCCACACACCTAGAGCCGGGTTAAGTTCCACTTGGCCCGGATCTTGTATAATTCAAATATCCACACACCTAGAGCCGGGTTAAGTTCCACTTGGCCCGGATCTTGTATAATTCAAATATCCACACACCTAGAGCCGGGTTAAGTTCCACTTGGCCCGGATTTTGTAGAGTTCAAATATCCACACACCTAGAGCCAGGTTAAGTACCACTTGGCCCGGGTTTTGTAGACTCTGAATTATTTTACTTTGCCTTTGAACTTTGTCCTTGCTTGATTCAGATTACCACTAACCGCCGAACCGCCGAGTTCCAGCGCCTGCTGGACTCCTACAAAGATATTCACGCGCGTTATGGTAAATTCCTGGTGGAGTACCAGAAGAGGGGTAATTTCCCATTCTTCCTCTTCCTTGTTCATTCAAACTTCTTAGGACCCATATGAATTTGCTGTCTGAATCATGTAGTTGAGGTTGAGGTTGAGAACATAATCATGAGAAAAAATCTTGCGGAAATCAAAGGTAAACTTATCCCCTTCACGTGATCGTTATACTTTATTTGCCTTATCCGATGGACACTTATACTTTGTGTTCCCTGGATCATTGTGCTGTTGTAGTTGCTCTCGAGGATAGTGTCCCCTTGCCTGAAATGATGACTCACCTCCTCAAAAAAGAAAGACGCAGATATAGCTCGACTCCAACAACAGAACTCGGAGATTACTTAGCTGAATGCCGAAATCCAGAAGCTTAAGGGCTCCCGTCAGTCCGAGCTGGAGAAGGCTAACCAGGAGTTTGCCGAGGAGAAAGATCATTTAACCACACAAATCTCCAAGGACAAGAGCCTATTGGAGGAAGCCGACATCAAGCTTACGTCGGTGACCACCGAATACGAGAAACTCTGGGTCCATAATGCCAATGTTGATTCCGAGCTTCAGCGATTTCTCTTCCAGATCGCACATAAGTTTTTGCCCTTGCTTGATCTTCCATCGTCCGGGTTTGGTTCTTTTGTTCACTATATTTCTTCTTATCCTTAGGCAAATTTCCAGAGAGCGATACGCTTGCTGCCTCTGCCATACGCCAGTCCCGTGAACAGCGTGGAATTCCTGTTGCCCTTGATGTCGAGCCAATTCCTTATACCACAGAGGATCTCCTGGCGAGTCTCACCGCTCGTCTTGAGGTAGTAAAGAATCATGGCGCGGACATCATCCCGGCGGCAACACGGATGTTCAACTGCCTCTGGCCTAGTGAGACCATTGCCAAGAAAGGCTCGGCTTTCATAGCCAAGTTAATGGAGTGCAACACGCAGCTGCATCTGTGGCGCGAATCTGCTGCACGGGCTGGGGCCGACATTGCTCTGAAATTTGCGCTCTCGTGGTACGAAGGAATCGATCTGGAACTGCTCACTCGCATGCGCACCGGTCTAAGTGGTGCGAGGATCCGGAGTGGATCGCACGCCACCATGCCTGTGCTAACAAGCTCATCCAGTACTCCTTCTACCACACTTGGAATGAGGGGCCGAGCTATCTTGATGTTGCTGATGATGAACTTGTCTCTGGAGCTGAAGAGGAAGGGAGTGACAGCGAGGGCTCCGAATTAGGCGACGAGGCTGAAGACCCGGAGGACAGCGAGGTTAACCCGGAGGACGAAGCCGAAGCTAGTGCTCCTCCCCCACACTCCGGAGTACCTCCCTCCTCGACAGATGATTCGTCTGCTGCTCCTACTCCTTGAAAAACTCTTGTTATATTTGTCAGATCCCCGAAATGCCGGGCGTAGCTGTATTAAAATACTTTGGTTTGGTTGTGCTACAATTTTAAGTTTTGAACTAAGTTTTATTGCCGGATTATCATGGGCGAAGTCCCCGAGTTTCATTTTCTTGTTCCCCCAAGTTTTGTCTCGGCTCGCGTCTACCTTGATTCGGTTTTTCGACTTACGAGTCTGAGGTTCAAAAAATTGCCTTAACAATACTTGAAACCTTGAGATTAGCTCAAAATGATTCGGCATTTTAATGAATAAAACAAACTAAGGGATAGGCAAAAAACCAATGTCGGCCCACTTAATTTCTTTCCCTTAGTCGTTTTTCATGTGCTTTGCCATTCCAAACTTGTTCTCTTGCTTGCCATGAAGCCAATTCTTGTTGGACAGCAGCAAAGTCGAAGAGTTAGGTTTTTGGTGCTAACACATTACTAATCCAACTAAGGTAGAAGCAACTTAACCCAGCTGACATAGAAACACGAGAACGAGAAACAAGTATTATAGTAGTCCCTGAGTCTCTGCTCGGGGTGGCAAAGTTTTTATTGATAAGTTCATCACCGACATACATAGCGACGTATGAGTGGTTCGGATACATTCACCTCTTAGGTGTAGAAAGGATGAAGTAGTGCCACGTTCCATGGTCTTTTGGATTCCTCTCCGGACCTGTCCGCCTTGTTCTTTTGCTGGGGCTGTGCATCAATAAGATAGTAGGAATCATTGCGCAAAGCTTTGCTCACAATGAAAGGTCCTTCCCATGGAGGGGATAACTTCTGCATGCCAGCAGTGCGCTGTATTAGCCATAGCACCAAATCACCTTCTCGGAAAACTCGGGGGTTTACTTTCCGGCTATGATAGCGTCGAAGATTTTGCTGATATGTGGCGGATCTGGACAAGGCCAGTTCTCTCGCTTCTTTCAGTAGATCAACATCATTCTGCTGGGCTTCGCGCACTTCGGCTTCTGTGTATTGGGTGACTCTTGGCGAATCATGCGCTATGTCGACTGGTAATACAGCTTCTGCCCCATATACCAGAAAGAATGGCGTATAGCCTGTTGATCAATTCGGAGTTGTTCTTAAACTCCACAGTATTGCTAGTAGTTCTTCTATCCAGCACCCCGCGGATCTTTGCAGCGGCTCTATGAGCCGGGGTTTTATCCCGGACAATACCAGTCCATTGGATCTTTCTACTTGCCCGTTCGATGAGGGGTGGGCGACTGAGGCGACGTCTAACCAGATCTTCTTTTCTCGGTAGAACCTTGCGAATGCTCCTTCGGCGAAATTTGTTCCATTATAAGTTATGATGCTATGGGGATATCTATACCTTAGGATTATATCTTTGAGGAATCTTACTGCTGTTGCCCCATCACATTTCCGAATTGGTTTCACTTCAATCCATTTGGTGAACTTGTCAGCCATGACCAGAATATGGGTCATGCCTCCTTTGGCCGGCTTAAATGGTCCTACCATGTCTAGGCACCATACAGCAAATGGCCATGTAATGGGGATAGTTTTCAGCTTCGACATTGGTAGGTGAGTTTTTGTGGCGTATCTTTGACAACCATTGCATTTTCTTACCAAGTCCTCTACTTGCTCCAAAGCACTGGGCCAATGAAATCCGTGCCGAAAAGCTTTTACTACTAAAGCCCTTGAGGAGGCATGGTGGCCACATTCCCCTAGGTGAATATCCCGAAGTATGTCAAGTCCTTCCTCCTGATCAACACACCGTTGTAGTACTGCTGTCACACTTCTTTTGTATAGTTCAGCATTAATAATTGTATAGGCCTTTGCCCTTCTCTGAATCTGCCTTGAACTTATTTCATCATCCGGCAAAATTCCCTCTCTCAGGAAATCAAAAATTGTCTTTGCCCAAGTTGGTACAGTCCGGACGGGAAATGGTTCCTCATCAACTTCCATTGCATCCACCGACATAACTCATGCCGGATCAAGCTGAACAGTCCCCGGGTTTGCTGAGGTGCTTCCCCATTCTATCTCCATAGGTGCAGCTCCTGATCCGGAGAGTGCCGAGATGTAAATGGAATCTGATTTGGGTGATGGTGTGATCGATGGTTTTCTCAGGTGCTCCAAGGCAACATTTGGCGGGATTGGTTGCCGAGATGAGCCTAGCTTGGACAGCGTATCTGCCGCCTCATTTTCTATCCGGGGTATGTGATGGAACTCACAGCCCTAAAAAACCCACTTATCTTTTGAACATGGAACATGTATAGGGCCATGCTAGCATCCAAGGCATCCCAATTTCCAGATACTTGCTACACCACCAAATCCGAATCTCCAAAGCATTGTATCCGACGCATCCCTACTTCTTTTGCCACTTTGAGACCATGTACTAACGCTTCGTACTCCGCCACATTATTCGAGGCACTGAAGTGGATTTGAAGGACATATTTTAGCTGATCCTTCTTAGGCGAGGTAAGCACTACTCTGGCGCCCAACCCATATTTCAGTTTCGATCCATCGAAGTGCATTTTCCAATAATTGAAGTCCGACAGGGGCTGCTCATATTGCATTTCAGCCCAGTCCACAAAGAAATCCACCACTGCTTGTGACTTGATTGCATCCCTTCTGTCGAACTATGGTGCATATGGAGCTAACTCGATTGCCCACTTTGCTATCCTGCCACTTGCGTCTTTGTTACTCATAATCTCCGAAATGGGTGCCTCACATATCGCCTTGATGGGGTGTTCCTCAAAATAATGCTTGAGTTTCTTGGCCGAGATATATACACCGTATGCCATCTTCTGATAATGGGGGTAGTTCTGTTTCGAGGCTGATAATACCTCGCTCAGGTAGTACACTGGCCTTTGCACGGATTTTCCTTCCTCTTCGCGCTCCACTATGATTACTGCACTTATGACTCGGTTGGTCGCGGCTACGTAGAGCAGCATTGGCTCCTTAGGTAGTGGTGCAGCTATGGTTGGCGCGGTGGATAACATCTTTTTCAGTTCTCGAAATGCAAGATCCGCCTGTGGCGTCCATGTGAACTTGTCTGCCTTTTTCATTAGCTGATAGAGGGGCAAGGCCTTCTCTCCCAACCGATAGACGAACCGACTTAATGATGCTAGGCAACCGGTGAACTTCTGCACATCGTTAAGACATTTTGGTAGTTCCATTCTTTCTATGGCCCGGATTTTTGTCGGGTTAGCTTCAATGCCACGGCTAGACACTAGAAAGCCGAGTAGCTTTCCTGCGGGCACACCAAAAGTGCATTTCTCCACGTTTAGTTTCATCCGGAATCTTCTCAGGTTTGCGACTGTTTTTCGGATATCCTCAAGGAGCGTATTGCTTTTCTTGGTATTTATCACCACATCATCCACATAAACCTGCACATTCCAACCTATTTGGTCATGCAAACATTTTTGCATGCATCGCTGGTACGTTGCTCCTGCATTACGTAATCCAAACGGCATAGTGCGATAGCAATAAGCCCTGTACGGGGTAATAAATGTAGTCTTTATTTGATCATACGGATTCAGGGTATCTGGTCGAAGCCAGAATATGCATCAATGAATGACAGTAGCTCACATCCTGCCGTTGAGTCTACGACTTGATCTATCCTAGGAAGTGGAAATGGATCTTTGGGACACGCCTTATTCAGGTTCGTGTAATCAATACACATGCGCCATACCACAGCTACGTTCGGATCATCTTTCTTCTTATCCACCAGCACCGGGTTAGAGAGCCAATCTGGATAGAGTACTTCCATGATAAACCCGGCCGCTAGTAGTCTTGCTATTTCATCTCCAATAACTTTCCTTCTATCTTCTACGAAATGTCTGAGAGGCTGTTTTACCGGCTTAGCCCCGGGTCTTACGTTTAATGAGTGCTCAGCCAACTCCCTCGGCACACCTTACAGATCTTGCGTAGACCAAGCAAAGATATCCCGATTCTCACGGAGGAAGTTAACAAGCTCGCTTTCCTATTTGCTGCTTAATCCGGCACCAATGGTCACGGTGCGCTCTAGGAACTGATCATCGAATTGCACTTTATTTGTGTCCTTAGTTGCTTGGAACGGTACGCTTCCGTGCGGGTTGGTCAGGGCCGTCATATGTTGTTGCACGGACTGAGCCAATGCCGCCACTTCCAGTATCTTCCTTTTTTCTTGAGCTATCACGAGTGACTCGACTAAATTGGATCCGGCTGAGGCGCACTCAATCGAACTCCGGAAGTCCCCTGATACAGTTATCACGCCCCTTGGTCCGGGAAACTTCATCTTTAGGTAACTGATGTGGGTAGTTGCCATGAATTTGTTTAGCGCTGGCCTGCCGAGTAACGCGTGGTAAGCGCTCTCCAGATTCACCACTTCGAATTCCAAATTCTCAGTGCAGCAGTTGTCTCTTGTGCCGAATAACACGTCAACCCGGACTTTACTAATTGGTTCACAGGAAATGCCCGGCACAATGCCATGAAAGGTGGTCCTCATTGCTTGCAACATGTTCTCTGTTATCCCCAACTTGTGAATGGTATACTTGTACATAATGTTGGTACTGCTGCCATTGTCATTCAATACCTTGGAAAATCTTACATTGATATTCGGCCCGATGAACGTCGGATCTAGGACCAGGGCGTAGGTTCCTAGGCTTGGCATGATCTTTGGGTGATCCTTGACACTCCATGTAATCTCCTGATCCGCCTAGGGCATATACCTCACCACCGCTGGCATTACTGCGTTTACCTCCATGTGCTGGCGCTGCAAGCTTTTCCGGTCGTTCTCTTCCATGGTGAACACACAATAACTTTGGTGATGTTCCCTATACTCGTTCCGCCTTTCGTTTTCGTGACAACCATGATCCTGTCGCTGGTTATTGTCTACTTGATGTACCGTATCCCTTTCATACCTCAGCAGAGGCGGTGGCAACATCAGCTGCTGTCCATTTCCCCTGTTAGTAATTGTGGCCGTGGCGCCTGGTTTCTAGGTGCCTCGTTCCGAGGTGCCTGAGCATTCCCCGAGCTTCCCTGTTCTAACTTCTTCATCCACTCACATTGCCGGGTCGTATGATTTGCCGGACTGTTCGGACTTGGTGTATGAAAACTTGCAAGGTTGATCCAACATAGACTCGAAAGTATACCTCGGTCTATCCTTACATTCCTGCCATTGCTTTTTCTGCTCCGCGGTCCAAGGCTTTCTCCCTTTGTTTTTCTGTTGCCAGCCCTGCCCTCCAGTTTTTTGGCGTTGGTTTGCCCTAGCATTGGGCTGATCCCGGTCTACCGCTGCCACTTGTTGCGAGTTATATCTATAGTCCGGACGTTCGTCCCTTCTTTTTCCTTGAAAATCGTTCCTTCTTGATGACCCGGAGATATCTCGGTTGTAATATTCCTCGTTTGCCTCGCTCGACATCAACCAGGGTTGCGTCGGATCTCCCAGGGCATACGAATCTCTAATCCGGATCGTCTCAGCCAAGGTAGTTGGCATATCTCCCTGTAATCTTTGCCACATCATACTTCCATACCTGCATCCCTGAGAAAACCACCCAATAGCTTGTGATTCAATTACTCCTTCGCACGAGTTTCGCACATTGCACCACCGAGTCAGGAAATCACTATCTGGCTCATTCAGTCTCTGCCGGCATAACGCTAGGGTTTGTGGTCTGT
Organism: Avena eriantha; assembly: GCA_910589775.1. NCBI lineage: Eukaryota > Viridiplantae > Streptophyta > Magnoliopsida > Poales > Poaceae > Avena > Avena eriantha. The sequence goes on from OU342746.1 coordinate 185,358,017, forward strand.
TGGGTCTCTTGTAAGTGCTTGAGAAATTGCTAACGAACAGCTCCTGGAAATCCAACCAACAATTAACGCTTCCTGGTGGCAAATTGTTCAACCAAACTCGCGCTGGTCCTTCCAGCATCTATGGTACATACCTCACTGCCCATCTCAAATTTCCTGTTGCGATCTTGACTGCCGTGGCATAGTCAATCAGCCAATCTTCTGGCCTGGTACTACCATCATAAGTTCGGGTTCCTCTAGCCAGCTGAAAGTTCGGCACTGGTGGCTCGTTCATGATTCGGGGCCCAAAGCATGCTGGTCCCAGTGGACCTTGTAACTCGATTTGTTCCGACCTATAAATCCTATCCAACTTCAACCTTGCATCATCTGGCTGCAAGTTTCTGCTTCCCAGCCTTGATCCCATTATGTGGTGATCCGGTCTAGGGTATCCGTCGTTGACCATAGCTGAATAACCATTATTGTATCTTCCCTGATCCAGACGAGCATCCAGTTGTCGTGCTTCTTGTCCTGCACTTCCCTCTTGTCGAGGTACGCGCTGTTGCTGTGTCCGAGGTAAATTTTGCCCCGCTCCCTCGGGATAGCGCTGCCCGGCATTGCCGTTGGAAGCATTTCTTTGACCGGCATTACCTTGGTCACGATTACCTCGGGCAGCCACACCTCGGCTGGTACTATGCCGGTCCTCATCAACTTGCACCACTTTGCCTTTTCCGGCCCTTACCGGATCGTAAGGGACCATTTGTTTATCTCTTCTTCGGAAGTTTACTACTTCTTCTCTCCTAGGGTTGTGACCCAGAGATGATGCGGCTCCTCTAGATCTCGCTGGGTTATCCCTGGCCGAATGTACCACCTGTGAGGTTCCTAGTGGCACCGGGTTTGCCTTGTTTATTTCTTCATTTTGCTGGCATGCAACTCTCTACAAGTGATTTACCCTCTCTTGTTGCCTTTGCCGGACCTCTCCAGTCAAGCCTTCTAATTCGGACACAGCCGCGTTTGCCGCTCTGAGGTTCTTTGCCGGGGTACTGTACTGATCCAACCCTCCTATAACTATCGTGGCAGTCTGACCCGGCCTAGGTTCGTACTCCTTGTCAATCTCAGTGATCAGGTTTCTGCCCCGGATTTTCACTCCATCTATACGGTTTGCCTTAGCATATTCTCTCAAGGTGATGTTCAACGACTGATGCAGTTCTGCTACTTTCTTTGCTCTAGCTAACATTTTCTGCCTAGTTTCCTCTAACTCAGCTTGTGCCTGAGTCGGATCTACCACAGGTGCTATTAGCGTCGCTAAGCTATCTATCGCTTGCTGAAGCACATTTTCTGGCCTTTCTAGTGGAGGAAACCTATACCTGGTCTGCTTCGGCGTTACCTCTGGCTCTGGCGCCGGATCTTTGCTTGGTCCTGCGTCTGGTGCGGTCATTAGGACCTCAATGCTGCTAGTGGGGCGAGTAATACGCATTCCACAAGCCGCGCTGAGAGGTGGCTCGCCTCCGTCGATGATGCGCCGCGGATGAACGCAGGACACATCCACACCGACGTAGATCTTGTGCGTGCCAAGCTTGATGAAGCGCCGTTGTACGGTGGAGAGTGCCTGCCGAAGCTTCCCGCATTTGTCGCTGACGTAGTCTAGCGCTCCAAAGCACTGAACCAAGCCTGAGACGATCCGCTCGCCGGTGCCTGAGAAGTTTCCCGTTTGAATTTTCACCCCTGCTAGCACCGCTAGCCCCACGGTGGGCGCCAACTATTGTGGTGGTTGCACGGCAGATGCCATGGATAGGCTAAAGATGGGGCCAATGAGCGCTAGGGGAATCCAGGGAGGGAGAGCGTGGTGATTCCACGCACGGATGCTCTTGTTCGTTCTCTACCAATGGTGTTTACAAGTGCTCTTGAGGCTCCTAGCAGGAAGGAGACGATGTCTCTTACTCCCTACTATCTTGCCCTCGAGTTCTACCTTAGATAGAGAATGATTAATTGATTGGCCGTCCCCTTCTATGGAGGCCCCGGTGCCCCTTATATAGTGAGACTCGGGTTACAATTCTAGGGCACAGGTGGCAGCATATTCTATGAATATGCTCCTTTCCTAAAGCAGATGCTTCTTTATTTCTCTTTAACGGCTCGTCCGGACTTTGGACGTAACCCGCCGCGCCATCCTTGTCTTTTGGCGTCACCAGACACGTGTTACGTCATCCGGCTTTGCCCGCGTCACCTTGGTCGCCCCTGACCCGCTGGTCCTCTTCTTTACTTTACTTTGCTCATGCTACAGCTAATAAAGCTACCTTTTGACCAGTGGGAGATTCCTTCTCTTGGAAGCCAAGATAATCCGACTAGCATATTGCTAATCCGTCTTACCCAGTTACCTGCAAAACAGATAGGCATGGCCGGCATAAATCTTATGCCGGCCGGTCCATAGTCAAGGAGGCGCCCCATGAGCCGGGTCACACCGTGATTCGGCCTGCCTTGAGGTGACCCGGTCAGCACTTGCTTTGACTGCATCGTACCCCAGCTAACTTGGCCCTTATACCCCGGTGTTACCCTACCCGGGGGTATCCCCCAAACACAACCCATGCTCCTTTTGATCAATCGAGCGGTGCTAGTAGTCTTTTCTTGAGTCCAGCAATGACTAGTCCGTTGGCTTTTTCCACCTATCCATTTGTTTGCGGGTGAGCTACCGAAGCGTAGCTTACCTTGATGCCCATCTCCTGGCAGTACTCCTTGAACTCATTGGAGGTGAAGTTGGTCCCATTGTTTGTGATGATGCTGTTCGGTACGCCAAACCGAAATACTATGGATTTAATGAAATTCACAGCCAAAGTTCCGTCTTGGGTGGTGACAGGCATTGCTTCAATCCATTTAGTAAATTTGTCGACTGCTACTAGCAGAAAGACGTGTCCTCCTAGCAATGATTTGTGAAGTTTTCCCACCATATCGAGTCCCCACTAAGCAAAAGGCCAAGCCAAAGGTATATGATTCAACTAAGCGGTGGGTGCTCCAGGCTTTGTTGCGAATTGTTGACATGCTTCACATGTTCTAACAATATCTTTTGGATCTTGAACTGAAGTGAGCCAGTAAAATCCTGTCCTTAATGCTTTTGCAGCAATTGGTCGGCTACTAGCATGGTGACCACAAACTCCTTCATGTATATCTTTGAGTATCATTTTTCCTTCTTCGGGTCTTACGCAACGCTGCAACACGCCCGAAATACTTCTCTTATACAACTCCCCTTTGATTATTCTGAAGGCTTTCGATCTTTGGGTGATTCGCTGAGCTTCTATTATATCTTCGAGTAGTTCTCCCTTAGTCATATATGCTGTATATGGCTGCATCTAGGTACGCTCAATTAGAATGACCTCTCCAATTTCCTGCTCTTCTTCTTTGATGGCCTCTTCTATACTCTTGATTTCTGATGGAGCCCCTGAGTCTTTTTGCAGGTGTTTCTTTTTTCCTGTTTTTGGTGCTACAACCTCGGAGACTCTTTTTGCTTTGTTCGATCGCTCCGTTATTTCTTCCCAAAAAACTCTAGGTGGTATTGGTAAGCACAAGGATTCGATGTTTGCTAGGTTGTCGACTTCTTCATTGCTTGCTCTCCCTATATGTGATACTTCGCACCCATCAAACTGAGCTTCCATAATGCCGTATATATCGTGATAAGCAACCATATTGTCGCTGATGGCGTCGCACTTGTTCATTGCTTGCTATGCCACAAGTTTGGAATCTCCAAAGATTTTGAGGCAAGTCGCACCGCAAGCTTTAGCCATTCGCATGTCGTGTAACAAGGCCTCTTATTCAGCTTCATTATTGGATGCATTTGCAAAGCTCATCCGAAGTATATAGCGCATTTTGTCGCCTTGTGGTGATACTAGCATGACTCCTGCCCCTGCTCCTTCCGTTCTTTTTGATCCGTCGAAGTACATTGTCCAGGCACTAGAAAGGTCAGGTGGACCCGCACATTGCATATCTGTCCATTTTGTGATGAAATCTAGCAAAACTTGTGACTTGATTGCCTTGAGCTTCTCATACATGATGTCTCGAGGGGATAATTCAATTCCCCATAGAGAGACACACCCAGTTTCTTCTGGATTGTTGAGTATGTTTGACAAAGGTGCTTCATTGACCACTATGATCGGATGTTCCGAAAAATAATGGCGTAGTTTTCATGCTGTCATAAATACCCCATATGCTAGTTTTTGGTAATGTGGGTACCTTTGTTTGGATGGCGATAGAACCTCGCTCAGGAAGTAGACTGGCCTCTGCACACCATGGGGTTTCCCTTCTCCGGGTCGCTCCACGACCAAGACCATGCTGACCACCTGATTTGTTGTAGCAATATAGAGTAGTAAAGGATCTTTTTCTCTTGGAGACACGACGATAGGAGATGTCGAAAGTGTCCATTCAAGATCTTCAAAAGAACGCTAAGCTTCTTCTGTCCATTCGAATTTTTTCGATTTCCTCACGAGGGCATAGAATGGCAGCGCTTTTTCTCCTAACCATGCAATGAAACGACTGAGTGCCGCTACTCGCCCTGCCAGTTGTTGTACGCCATGTAAATTTGTTGGCTTCTTCATTGTTAAGATTGCTTGTATTTTTTTAGGGTTAGCCTCGATTCCTCTAGCTGATACCAAATATCCGAGGAGTTGCCCCACCGAGACTCCAAAGGAGTATTTCTTTGGGTTCAACTTGATGCTAAACTTGTCGAGATTTTTGAATGTTTCTTAGAGGTCCTTGATGAACATAGATCCTTGGATTGTTGTAAATATGAAGTCATCGATATATACTTGCACGTTTGTATCTGGCTTCCCAAACACTTCTGCATCATACGCTGATATGTTGCTCCGGCGTTCTTGATGCCAAGAGGCATTGTTGTGTAGCAGAATACACCATAAGGCATGATAAATGCCGTTTTCTCCTGATCTTCTTCCTTCATCCTAATCTGGTGGTATCCTGAGTAAGCATCCAAGAAAGAAAGAAGTTTGCATCCCGCAGTTGCATCAATTATTTGGTTGATTCGCGGCAATGGGAAGTGATATTTTGGACAATGTTTGTCCAGTGGAGTAAAGTCGATGCACATCCGAAGTTCTATAGTATTTTTCTTTGGAACACATACTGGGTTTGTGACCCACTCTGATTTTGTTAGTTCTTTGATAAATTGGCATCAATAAGGCGATGAAGCTCCTTTTAAATGGCTTTACGCTTTGGTTCTGCGAAGCGATGAAGTGGTTGCTTTACTGGCTTTTCCTTTGGATCTAAATTTAATGCATGCTCAGCGAGTTCCCTGGGAATCCCCGGCATGTCAGAAGGTAGCCATGCAAAGATCTGCCAGTCCTCACGGAGGAACTCGATGAGCGCGCTTTCCTATGCGGGACCAAGGTTGGAAGCCACAAATGTTGTTTTCGTCGGGTCAACAAGGTGGATCTGTACTTCTTTTGTGTCTTTTGCCATGTCAAAAGCCTAATTGGGATTGACACGTGCTACTTCCAGTGGTTGTGCGTTTGCTGAGGTTTTGAGTTGTTCAAACTCTGTTGCCATCCCGAAAGATTCAGAAATTTTTTTGAACTCCCGATCGCAATTGTCGACACATGTGAAGCTTCCTTTTACCGTGATAATTCCCTTTGGTGCTGGCATTTTCATGACTAAGTATGCATAATACGGCACTGCCATAAACCATGTGAAGGCTGGCCATCCCAGGATCGCATGATATTGTGATGGCCAGTCCATAACTTCGAATTCGAGTTTATCTCGCCTGAAATTTACTTTGGAACCAAAAACAACGCCAAGAAATACTTTTCCTAAACAAATTTTGGATTTACCTGGTACTATTCCATGGAAAGATGTTTCGGTTGGTGCGAGATTGTCCAGGGGGTAGCCCATTGTTCTTAGTGTTTTTGTGTAGATCAGATTTATGCTGCTTCCTGCGTCCATGAAGACCTTGCTCATATCAAACCCGCCAATTTGTGCTTCGACTATCAAGGCCGAGTGACCCAGTCGTGGGACCCGAAGCGGGTGATCGGCTCTACTGAATGTGATTTCTTGCTCTGACCAGTGGAGATATTTGGGTGTGGTTGATGTTGCTGTTTCTGCCATATTGATTTGTCTTGTGATGAGCTTCTGAATTCTGTTGGATGTATGCCCTTTATGAATCATGGACATTGCTCCTTTTGAACTAGGGTACTCGTTATTTTGATCATTTGTGTTTTGTGGTGGTGCCGCTGGTGGTGGGGGTTGTACGCCAATGGCTAGTGTACTAGGTGTAGATGTGTATCCTCGATTTGCCTCTTCGGTTGCCTTTGCATTACATAGCTCCTGCATTTTCAAGAATGTTCGGCAGTCTTTCATGAGGTGGTTGGATTGTCGTCTGCCTGCTGAGTCGACGTAAAAATGCATATTACAGGGTCCTTCCAGCATTTGCATTGCGGACATAGATGGGTCTCGTGCTATTGGCTGATACCGCTGTGCTGACTAGCTTCCTCCGACATTGTCCCTGTTCAGGCAGTATCCGCCATTGTGGTCGTCGCTTCTGTTGTTACCTTCACCCGAAAAACCTGCTACGACATAACTTGGTCTCGTGTTTCCATCATTGTTCCTTCTTCTTCTATCATTGTCGCGCTTATCCCTGTTTTCTTCGGGTGATCGCGCGCGCTTATTATGCAACACGTCTTCTCCATCAGCCCAATGATTTGCTATTTCCATTAGATGTGAGATTGTTTTGGGTTTAACCCGTCCCAGTTCTTCTATGAATTCTCGGCGACAGAGGCTGTCGTTGAAGGCGTCGATGGCCCTTTTGTCGGATATGGACTCAGCTGAGTTTTTGATGATATTCTATCGTTGGATGAATGCTCTTATTGATTCAACAGATTTGTGTTTGTACGCGCGCAACTGCTCCAAGGATGCTAGTCGTTTAAGCGTGGATTGGAAGTGCTAGATGAACTTATCTTCCAGGTCATTCCAGCTACCTATGGAATCTTCGGGTAACTGCCTGAGCCATGATCTTGCAGCGCTGGTGAGATGTAGTTGTAGGCTTTGCACTGCGGTAGTTGTTGAGCCGCCTTGTAATTTGACAGTGGTCAAATAATCTGCTAACCATGCTTCGGGTTCCTGGAGTCCATCGCATTTGTGGCGGTCGTGTGGAAGTTTGAAGTCCTTGGGTACTGAGGTTTTGCGAATCCGCTGTGTAAAATAGCTTTCCCCGCATAGCTCATAATCATCTTTGTTGTATCCATCATGATATCGTCGGCTGCGGTTTTCATCTCTTGATCCATCGCTCCTATGTTGCATGTTGTCGTTTCTTGCGTTGCTTCACGACTCGGGTCCTACGAGGTGCGCCTGGTGTGGTGATCAAGATCATCGGGTGTGTCCCACTTGCCGAGGACTGCTGTGACGGCATGGGGATCTATCGGGTTGTCGCGTGATTCCTTGCTCTGCTTCCGCGAGAGAGGCTCCCACCATGCCAAGGTTCATTAGGGCGGAGCGGTGGAGGGACACACATGGATCATCGGGTGCGGGCTGAGTGGTGATTAGATATGTTTGCGCAACCACAATGGCTGCCTGAGCTGTTTTTTTCCTTGATGTTTCCTGCTTGGTCATTCGACATGAATGATAGGTCGAGATATCAGATGAGTCCACTTCTTTCTGCTTTAGGGATATGCTGCAGTCGAGATGTTGCCCTTCTTGGTGGTGCTCCTCCTGTTACGCTCCCTGATCCTCGAGTAGAGCTTAACTGTGCCCATCGTAAGCTGGATTCGTCAGCTAATCTCTTTCCTCCGTCGAGTTGCCTCTGCATCCTAAGTAGGTCTCTCTTCTTGTGGTGAAGCAGATACTGGTATGCTAATAGATCCTCATGTGAAGCATCCGCTGTCATCAGAACTGCTCCCAAAATTGCCTCCCTTGCTTTTTGCATGCTGATGCTGGTAGCCGAAGTCCTTGTCTTTCACCTCTGTGCGGTTCTCCACCTCTTCCTTGGACTATGCAATTATTTGTTGTTTCTCCTCCGTTTGTGTGGTATCCTTCATTGTCGTGGTTTCTTGCATTGTCATCTAATAAAATATCATCGGGGTTGAGGATAGGATTCCCGTTTTTGTCGCGTGGTGTCGAGGTATGCCCGTTGATCATGCACATTTGGTGGTGTGTTGTGCATGGCATGGTGGCGTCATCTTCTGCTTCAAAGGATGTGCTGGTAGTATTCCGAGATTGTAGTTTTGGATAGATCTTCGCCATCCTTTCTTCGAAGTCGATGGTTTCACTGCTTTCTTTGGGTTCGGAGTTTGTCAGGTTTGCTTCGCGTGGTGGGGTTGGCTGATGACCTGACTCGAGGGAGAGATTTCCATGAAGGCCATCAAGGTCCCCTAGGTCCATCTCGATTTTCTCACCTTCTTCGCTTGCTTCGATCTATGCAGGGTTTTGCATCAACAGTTCTGATGTGATCAGGGCCAAAGGGTGCGATTCTTGCGGGTCATCTACTTGGAAGTGGAAACTTCCGATGATCAGATCGGATTCGCCATTGAAATCAGCGGGTACCAATACAGGGGTGGGTGGGCGTGGATATGCTTCTATCGAGTTGATGCTTGGTGGAGAGCGGTCCACCGAATCCATGGTCTAGCGTTTAGGTTACCCATAGACCGCGCCAATTGACGAGGGGTAACCTCGGCAATGCCCATGGTGATGGACTTAAGGTTTCGCAGAAAAGAGAACATTGGGGATTTTTTCGGATGTCAGGAAAAAAATGAAGTCAAAGTGGCCTGAATATTGGGGAAATCGCACTATTACAAGTTGTCCACTAGATTTCTGTACCCCTGCTTAGGCTTCTACCGTCCTATTTATAATAGGTCGGGTCTCAAAGCTGTATGCGGATAGGTTTCTTACACGCATAATTACAATACCAATACAATGTCGGTTTCATAGTCTCTTTCCTAATACAATCAAAGCCTTTGTCGGTTGCTTTCTTGGGTTATCATGTGAAATGGGCGGTAAGCCTTTTACCCAATATAGGGTAGCGAATCATAGCCATCCGAGTAATCATATCTATGTCAACGGGCTTCTCTTCTTTCTTCTTCCAGATCTTGTTGACATGGAAGGGATGCATGGCTTCGCTGCATGAATGTTGTTAGAGGGCTTGTATAGGGATGGCGAAGATTTTTCGAGGCTGGAGGCTGTGGCTCTGCGAAAACTTAATCAAAAAGATTAGATGCGATCAGCTTTAAAAGGAGAGGTCAAACCATTGCCGCCTTTCGTAACGAGCAACTATACGGGCACAACCCTTATAGCTCCCGCCATATAGTAATGACCCGACTATAGATTTACATCTACGGTGGAACCTGTTGGGGATATAGTTTTCGGGTATCCTCACAATTCCTTGCTGACTAGGGTGGCCCACTTCGGGTTAGAGCTTTGCTTCACGGGCGGCCCAATCAGGGAGAAGAGACGGAGTCCAGTCCAGCTACGGGAAGGCCTAGAAGATTTACCGACATAGGCCCATAGTGTTACTTGTAGTTCAAGATGTACTATGTAACCGACTCTTAGTCGTAGCCGGATAGATCTCTCATGTAAACCCTATGCTGGATATCTATATAAGACGTCCTAGGGAGAGGCTTTAGGGCACCCAATAGTCTACAATCTCAACTCGCACATGCGAACCCCTTGTAACCCATATTCCAGCTCTGCCGTATTACTGGATTGCTAGCAGGAGTAGGATCCGTCCAAAGCCGGCGGATTCGAACCTGGGTAACTTGTGTGCTCACCGTCCCGGAACACCGTACGCCTCACACCCCTCTCTTTCGCACGCCTCGAGGACCCCCTCATGGAGTACTTGTCATCAATCCGACGACAGTTGGCGCCCACCGTGGGGCAAGTGAGCTTCGGATCTGCGTTTCGAGCGGAATCTGCAAGAATCGGAATCGGCGAGACTATCGCCGTCGGTCGCATCCTCTACACCAGTGACATCCCTCTCATCGTTCTCGACGAGACCTAGATTCCGGCTAGGGAGGCTGTGACTGCCTACACCATCATGTCTTTTGGCGAGATCGATGTTTACATCGGTTTCGCTGAACCTGCCCCACCCACCCCAGCGGTGATGATAGAGGCATAAGAAATTTCTGGGTCCCCTTTTTCCATGGAGGCGACAGAGTTCCGGATCTTAGAAAATCCTAATCCCACCCAGCCGGCACCAATTGCGGAGATAGTGGAGAAAGCTAAGCCTGAAGCAGATCTTGCGGTTCAAGTTGAATCTGGAGTGGATCTCCCGGGTGAGGTCAAATCCCAGATCGATATGTCTGCTGAGGTCGAGATCCAGGAGGAGCACAGTAACAACCACGATTCCGGCTCTGCTAACGCCAGAACTTGTTAACCGTTCCTGAGGCATACATTGAGGCGCATGATACTACAAGACGCAAGCGTGGATGAGGTTCTCGAAACCATCAGGATCTTTGAGGAAGCCCACAAGGAAAGCTGCAACCACCTCAGGACCCACACGTCACACTTCGTCGGATACGTTGGATCTAGATCCGGCTCCGCCGATGCTGGAGAAAACACCGACTCAGTTCTGGAGGCAATCGGAACAAACACCGACGTACCCGCATCCTTAGATGACACGATGACGTCGGCAGATTTTCGAAAGTTCTCCGCGGAGTATGAAGAGGAGTATAACTCCAAAGCTGCAGAGGAGGAAGAAGCCATGGATGAAGGATCTGGGGAAAACTCTCTCAATGGGCAGGATGACATGGAAATCGGAGATAATCCCGAGGTCCAGATGTCCGAAAGTACCGATCAGAGCTTGACTCTGGGAAATGGACCCAAAGCCGTCTTTGCTACCGGCGCTGCCAAGAAGGCAAAGAAGAAGATCAAGAAGAACAAGACCCTGGCAAAAGACCCTCCGGCAGAGGAGGTGATTGCCGAGGAATATGAGGAAGACTCGGATGGAGCACTTATCCTAGATGATCCCAAAGAAGAGTCGGTGGACGGACACGTGATCACTGAAGTTGCGCGTAAACTCATCGATGCTGCATTAACCACACCTATTCCTACAGCTGCAAAACTTACTGTTGAAGAGTTGGACGAAAGGGCCCAGGCCCTAGAAGCGCATCGCCAAGTACTCCTCGATGAAGCCAAAAACTTTGAGGAAGAAAAGAAACACATGGCAACTGCGGAGAGGTACAACTCCAGGCAACATCAGAAGACTAGGAAATGTCATACTCATGACAACCAATTCCTGCAGATTCACAAAGTCCTTTTTGGAGGAGAACATGGGATGCCTCGACGCGACAACAACGGGGATTGGGTGTATCCAACACCAGTACAGAACACCGTTGCAGCTCGAGAAATCCTATCTGGTAATCCGGGCCTAGAACAGATCTGATTGGGCATTAAGCTACTCAACAAGGGTCTGGAGCAGCAAAAGGTCGCCCTGTCCGGAAGCCAAAAACTGGTCTCTCATTCTGACCAATGTCGCACAGATCCGGCCTGGGCTGACGTAAGACCCCAACGTGTTCCAGAACGGCATCATCGTTCCAACCGTCGGGAAGACAACTACTCAAGAACCGGATCTTGAGGACAACACCACAAAGCTACCCGTGACTGGCGTAACATTACCCCAGTTGCGGAGCAAGAGGCAATTGCTGCACTGAATCCGAAGAATCCTCCCTGGCGAGAGTAGAAGGACTGCAGGGAAGAAGATAAAGAGAAACGTCAGGAGGAGGACCGACAAAGAATGCCACCTCCTAGACATGCAAGCCGTCTAACTGACGAGCGAAGGAACAACAGACATCGTGCCGAGTCAAGCCGGCAGGGGGCTCGCCGTAGTGAAGACCCTCCCCGGAACTGGAATAATGATGCTCCGGATGGAGGTTGGCGATCAGCTAGAAATAATCCAGCTGCTCCACCTTCTCCGCCAAGTAGCCATCACAATGGCTCCCAAGGAGGCCAAGGAGGGCATCGTGGTGGAGGAGGTGGTGGCAGAAGCCGAAGTCCGGCTCCAAGGCACCGCAGCCATAGCCGTCACTCGAGACGATCTTTGTCCCCAAATGACGCAAGGCATAGGATTAACTCCAATATAGAGGCGCGGCGCTACGAAAATGATGATATATACGTGGGCACAAAGTGCTCCGGACCACACATAAGAGCTACAAAATTCCCAGAAGGATTTGCTATCTCAAGACACATTCAAGCCTACGACGGTATAGCTCAACCAGATACTTGGCTCCAGGATTTCTTCCAAGCTTGCTATATTGCCAAAGGCGGAAACAGCCTGGTCGCAACTCGGTATCTCCTACTTATGTTGCGGAAGACGGCATGATCATGGCTCAATGAACTTCCGAAGAACACCATCCACAACTGGTATGACATGCAAAGCGTGTTCTTTCAGAATTTCGAAGGCACATACCGGAGGCCCTGTACGGTAGGAGACCTACAACATTGCACCTAGAAAGCTGGAGAAACTTGCCGGGATTATCTCGGATGATGGATCGACACCAAGAACTCCTGTGAATGAGTAAATGACCAAACTGCGGTTGAAGCTTTCATTGCAGGTCTCCCAATTGGTTTACTACGTCATCGCTTGAAGTGTGACAAAGTCACTGATTTGGGAGAGATGATAGAAACAGCGAGCAAGTATGCAGATGCTGACGATGATGCAGAGGGATTGCTGAACGCCCTAGCTATGCCACAGTCAGCAAAACAACCAAACAAACAAGCTCAGAAGTGCAAGAATACCTCGGAAGAAAAGCCCAACGTGGAAACGGCAGTGGTCACTGCTACTTTCGGGTCTGGAGGACTAGGAGGACGTGGCGGTGGCCGCGGACGCGGTCGTGGGACGTCAAGAGTTCAAGGTAGAAGAGACCAACAACCTTGCAAAACCTACTCTTGGGCCGACATTGCCAATAACCCATGTGTGCATCACCTAGACGCCAATGGGGGCTCGTCCCACACAAACGCCGAGTGTCGTTTTAATGACGACATTAAGAGAGATGATACCGCTGGCTACAGGGCTAAGCGGAAGAAGAGAAAGAAAAATCCCAAAAAGGATAAACAGACCAAGGAAGATTCCGACATGGAGGAAGCTGATGCTTCAAATCCCAAGCTAGAAGGGAAGAAAAAATTTCCGACCAAGAAAGACACTTACGTCACCTTCCTCGGATCTCAACCAGTAAAAGTCAAAAAAGCAGTTCTACATGAACTCAATGCAATAGTTCCGGCTGTCCCTCAATTCCTGGACTGGTCGGAAGTGGCAATCACCTTTGACCGTGCTTCATCCGCCTAAATTGCACAGGCGAGGAAAATATGCCTTAATCGTCAATCCACTTATTGACGGTTATGGTTTCTCCAAGACTCTCATGGATGGTGGCAGCAACATTAACATTCTGTATGTCAAAACTCTACGCCGGATGAAGATCTCGGTGACCCAGTTGAACCACAGCTCTATGATCTTTCACAGGGTTGTCCCAGGAAGACAAGCAAATTCCGTGGGAGAAATCACTTTGGATGTTACCTTTGGAACTCCAAAGAACTATCAGACGGAGGCACTTTCCTTCGAAGTGGTCCCGTTCAAGAACGCGTACCACGCTATATTCGGACGTCCGACTTACTAGGCTTTTATGGCTCGTCCGTGTTACATTTACAATATGATGAAAATTCCAGGTCCCAATGGCGTAATCACTATCCGGGGAGACCCGAAGAAAGCGCGAGAGTGCGAGGATGGAAATCCCGCCTTTGCTGAAGCCGTGCTGCATGCCCAGGAGTACCAGGAGATCAAGAAGAGCATAGATCCATCCGAGATGCCCGCAACGAAGAAGGAGGTGAAAAAGACGAATCCGGAGTTCAAGGCATCAAAAGAGACGAAGAAGACGCCGTTGATGGATGATGACCCCTCCAAGGTGACCAAGATAGGCGTAGGCCTAGATAGCGCATAGGAAAGCGCGCTCGTCAAGTTCCTCAAAGCAAATCAAGATATCTTCGCATGGCAGCTATCTGACATGACGGGAGTACCTAGGGAACTTGCCGAGCACTCTTTAAATGTAAACCCAAACGCTAAACCCGTCAAACAGTCCTTACAATGTTTCGGCAATGAAAAGCGTAAGGAAATAGCTAAGGAACTAGCACGACTCGAGTTAGACGGATTCATAGAAGAGGTCATCCACACTGAGTGGTCGGCCAATCCTGTAATGGTCCCTAAAAAGGACACCACTGATTTAAGGATGTGTGTTGATTATACTGCCTTGAACAAGGCTTGCCCCAAAGATCCGTTCGCTCTGCCTAGGATTGATCAAGTTATCGATTCTACGGCAGACTCAGAACTCCTCTGTTTTGTCGACGCATATTCCGGTTATCACCAAATCCGGATGAAGAAATCTGACAAAGTCAAAACTTCATTCATAACCCCCTTCGGAACCTTCTATTTTGTTACGATGCCCTTTGGGCTTAAGAACGCAGGAGCTATGTACCAACGCACAATGCAGCGTTGCCTCCACGATCAAATCGGACGCAATGTACATGCATATGTGGATGATATTGCGGTGATGTCCAAAAAGAAGGAAACGTTAATTTCCGACTTGGAGGAAACGTTCGCCAATCTACGAAAATAAAACATCATGCTTAATCCGAAGAAATGCTTCTTTGGAATCCCAGCCGGAAAATTGTTAGGTTTTATCGTGTCTCAAAGAGGCATAGAAGTGAACCGAGACAAAATCAAGGCTATACTCAATATTTCCAGGCCAACTCGCCTGAAGGACGTACAAAGACTAACTAGTTGCATTGCCACTGTCAGTCAATTTGTAAGCCGGCTCGGTGGAAGAGCCGCACCATTATACAAACTCCGGAAAAAGACCAAGGATTTTGTATGGACCGACGAAGCTGAAGCTGCACCGCAAGACCTGAAAGCAGTAATCTCATCTACTCCCATCCTTGCTGCACCGGAACCACAGGAACCGATGTTGCTCTATCTTGCGACGAGTCACAAAGTCGTCAGTATCGTCATGGTGGTGGAGAGACCGGAGGAAAATCAGGAACACTTGGTTCAGCGTCCGACTTATTTTCTCATCGAGGTCTTAACAAAGTCAAAACAGCGGTATCCGCACTATCAAAAGTTGGTTTACGGCGTGTTCTTAGCATCTCGTAAGCTACGAAATTATTTTCAGGAACATCCAATTACCATGGTGAGCACATCTCCCATGAGAGTTATAATCAACAATAGTGACGCCACAAGACGCGTCGCCAAATGGGGCATAGAGCTTTCGGCTTTCGATATCGAGTATAAACCTCGGACAGTAATCAAATCCCAAATCCTTGCTGACTTTGTTGCTGATTGGACAAAGACAAAGGAGAATATGACCCTCCCTGAGTCGGAATATTGGACCCTATATTTTGATGGGTCTAATGCCCGCGGGGGCTGGCGTGGTGCTCAAATCAACCCAAGGAGATAAACTTTTATACGTGTTTCAGATCCACTTCACAGTGACAAATAATATTGCCGAGTAAGAAGCACTACTGCATGGAATCTGGATTGCTAAGGATATCGGCATCCGACGTTTGATGTGTTACGGAGATTCGGATCTTGTTGCTCAACAAGTGTCGGATATTTGTAATGCAAATAAGCACATGGCAACATATAAAGCTGTCGTGGATGATCTATCTAAATCGTTCAAAGGGTTTGAGGTTCAACACATCCCTCGAGTAGAAAATGAAGAAGCAGATGCATTATCTCGAATAGGCTCTACACGGAAAGAGGTCCCGGATGGCGCTTTTCTAGAGCACCTCAAAGTTCCCTCAATAAAGGGAGTAGACAAGGAATATCCGACCAAATCTGACTCACCTCTAATAGCAGTTCTGGCTGTAATTCCCAGCTGGACTCAGCCCTACCTTGACTATCTGGTAGATGGCAAATTACCCGAAGACGAAGTCCTGAGCCGGCAGATCATTCGACGAGCAAAAGCCTATACTGTAGTTAGTGGTGAGCTCTATAAGCGGAGTGTATCTAGGATCTTTCAGCGCTGCGTATCTCCGTAAGAAGGAGTGGAAATCTTAAGAGAAATCCACGAAGGCAAGTGTGGTCACCATGCTACAGCCAAATCTTTAGTGGCAAAAGCTTTTCGACACGGTTTTTTCTGGCTTACAGCCAAGGCAGATGCCGAACGGCTGGTTAAGACGTGCAAGGGCTGCCAAAAGTATGCCAAACAAGCTCACGTTCTGGCTGATCAGCTGCGAATAATACCTATAACATGGCCTTTCGCGGTCTGGGGGCTTGACATGGTAGGACCGTTCAAACGGGCTCTAAGTGGATTTACTCACCTCTTAGTGATGGTGGATAAAACCACCAAATGGATTGAGGCTAAACCCGTCACTAGTTGTGATGGAGCAACATCCAAAAGATTTGTCGAGAATGTTATAATCCGGTATGGTTATCCGCATAGTATTATCACGGACAACATGAGTATTTTCTCTATTGGAGAACTTGCAGAATTGTGCAATGAGCAAAATATCCGGCTTGACATTGCGTCAGTCGCACATCCGCAGGCTAATGGACAAGTTGAAAGAGCAAATTGTTTAATCCTACAAGGCCTAAAACCGAGACTCGAAGCACCACTACGGCGTGGTGTGGGGGCTTGGGCAGAGGAATTACCTTCTGTAATATGGAGTTTACGAACAACTCCAAACAGGTCAACCGGATACACACCTTTCTTCTTGGTCTATGGCACAGAAGCAGTTCTCCCTAGTGATTTGATTCACACTTCTCCAAGAGTGGCCGTGTATATCGAAGAGGATGCCGAAGTTTCTCGGCAATATGATCTCGACTTAGTCGAAGAAGTTCGCGTCGTTGCTGAAATGAGATCAACAACCTATCAGCAGAAGTTACGGAAGTATCATAGCCAGAGAGTCAGAAACCGGTCTTTCAATAAGGGCGATTTGGTTCTCCGGCTTGTGCAACAAAGAAAGCACAAACTTTCCCTAGTATGGGAAGGGCCATTTTTAGTTAGTCGAGTATTACACAATGGTTCATACTACCTAACTGATATGTGGCCAGTCAAAGAAAGACCTGCTACTAAGAAGAGAAAGAGAGCTAGAGGCAGTACAAATCCTAAAGCGTTAGACAGACTATGGAATATTGCTCAGCTACGTCCCTTTTATTCTTACTTTATCCTTCTTTGTAATCATATATGCGTACATGTTCTGTGAGAAATAAAAGTTTTTGGTTACCTCAAGTTTTTTCTGAGAAGTTTTTACCATCTTTTTTCCGAATGACCATGTCACAACGTCGAAAATCCCAGAATACTTGAAAGTACTTTATGCTCAGGCTTGTTCTGGTATAGATTTACGATTCTAAAATTGCTACCTACGGGTATAAATCAAAATTTTCTAGTCTATACTTTGGTTAATTGTCTGATTGCGGGATGCGGGTATTTTCCGAGTAGTGAATTGTTGGTACTGGAAGCCGGCTTTGTTTCCGAGTTGAAACTGGTTTAGCAATTGAGCTCCGTTGCTCGGCAAAGTTTCCGTGCTAAAGGTTTAGCCGACTCACGAAAGGGACGAGGCGGAAAGCCAGATAAATGATAAGTATAGACAAAAAGTACAAGTACTTATGCAAACATTTAAGGCACACAAAAACTTAAGTCAAAAGTGCTAAATAGATAAAAACTTAGCACTAGCAAAAGTATAACACTACTTATTTACAGATCCATCATGTTTTTAGAATAACACAATTGTTTATTTTTGATATTCTATGACGTGGGAGGAGAGGTAGGAGCTACCGGCTCGCTGGATACATCAGCCGCACCTTGATAACGATCCGAGATGTCCAAATCCGATATGGTTTGGTCATCGCCGGAAACTTCGGCTGTTTCTTCGAAAGACGGAGGCGACGTGTCCACGCGAGTGAAGAAGGGAGTGTCGTAGCTGGTCAAATCAGCTATGTGGCACCCATATCCGGCGCAGGAGTCCATGATGGCTTTGATATCTTGCTCCTGGCCGTCTTCGTCCATAGTAGAGTACCCTTTGGTCACTTGCCAGATTTCCATGCTTCCATGGTGGCTCATGACCATTGTGAGAGCGTTCTGCGTTGCAGATCACGCGTAGGACATGTTCCAGTCCTGGACAAGCTGTGGCATCTCCTTTGCCTTGTCCCGCACCTGAGAGTCGGACATGCTATGCATGTCTGGAACCTTGAGAGCTTTTCCAGTATTCTCGATGGATTGGCAGAAGTCATGAAGCAAATCACCAACTTGGGTAAGCCGGTGGGTGCGAGGCTTGGTAGAGGCGGAGTCCATCAAGTTCATAGGACCTATGCATATAATGCAAAGTAGTTAAATAAATTTGACATCAAAAGAGTCGCAGAAAGTAGACAAGTCAGATAGATGGAAACATACCAAAGATGACATCGTCGACTTTGGTTTTCTCCTCACGAAGACTCTGCAGTTCAGCCCGGAGTGCTTCAGAAATGTCCCTCTCTCTGAAGAAGTCATTGGTAAGATCCGAGATTTTCTTCTCGTGGAGCACAATCTTGCGATCACGCTCCACGGTGGCCATGGAGGAGGATTCGAGAACTTGAGCAATGCTCTTCTCATGTTCCGCCTTAAGCTGGTCTAGCTCTCGACGAAGATCTTTGTTTTCCACCACCAAGGTCTTTAGATTCTCGGCCTCTTCAATCATAGCACAGGACTGCTTTACCAGTGTAGTAAGTCAAAAAGAACAACAGTTTAACAAAAATATTCGACTATGAAAAAGCAAGACAAGGTTTGAGTCTCGGAAAGTTTACCTTCGGCCTCATCCTTGGAAACTTTAAGCTCAGCATTTTCAAGTTGGAGAGCTTTGATCTCTCTCCGCTTGCTGCATATATTTTTCAACAATTCCTAATTATATGAATTAACTTTGTGTAAGTCAGAATACCAAGAGTCAGAAGTCTACTAAAGACTCGGGCTAATATTGTAGCTAATATCAGCATGAGCCTTGGGGGCTACACTAGTTCATTCTTTGGAATCCTAAGGAAGCATAAACCCGGATTGTTTATCCAACTTCATGCTTGGGGGCTAGAGGATATGATATAAAGTACCATAAAGAAAAACGTGAGTTGGAATTCCGACTTACATGATGTTCATGTGTGAGCTTTCTTAGGCACATGTTCACCTTAGTGGTAACCTTCTCTACGAGGGTGAGTGGAATAACCGGAGGTGGTGGAAGCACACCAGCTCTTAACCCCTCGTCGCAAAGGCGGACTTGTTCAAAAAGTTGGGAGTACTTGACGTCTTCCGCTTCTTGTGCTTCTTCTTTGGCAGAAATGTTTCGACTTTCAAGGCATTCATTGGCCAACCATTGGATCTCCTCTGAAGATTTCCAAAGATAAGCCAAATTTGGCAAGTCTTGAATTGCTCAGGAGGTTGTCGGTGAAAACTTCTGCCAAGGGATCATTACCCAAAGAGGGGTCACCCTTATCAAAACCTGAGTCACCCATGGTGACGTCAGTCCGCGACTCAAGGATCGCTGGCCCTATTGAGGGGGTCGGATCTTCTCCAATGATTTGAGATGGAGTAATCTCCGGCGCTGCAGAAGGTTGAGGGGCAGGAGTCGGAGGAGCCACGGCAGGAGAAGCCATAGTTAGCTTCATCTAACGCAGGGGCTTTGATGTCTATGCACTTATATTCTTGTAGACAGTTGTTGGGCCTCCAAGTGCAGAGGTTTGTAGAACAGCAGCAAGTTTTTCCTTAAGTGGATCACCCAAGGTTTATCAAACTCAGGGAGGAAGTGGTCAAAGGTATCCCTCTCAAGCAACCCTGCAAACAAGATACAAGAAGTCTCTTGTGTCCCCAATACACCCAATGCACTTGTCAGGTGTATAGGTGCACTAGTTCGGTGAAGAGATACTGAAATACAAGTGGTATGGATAATTATATGTGGTAACGATGATAGAATATAGCTTTATGGGGTGTAAGAGACTAAAGGGAAACTGAAATAAAGATAGAAGCAAGCAAACATGTAACAGACCTAATTGCAAACGGTGTATCAATGCTTAGAAACAAGGCCTAGGGATCATACTTTCACTAGTGAACACTCTCATATAAATATATTCTCTTTATGTTACTACTCTTAACTACTCTCCGGTTGGACACTCTAATCGATGGTAGGGCTATAACAGCAGACCTCAAAGTTCGCTTTCCACATCTAGATAACCCCACACTGTCACCTTGAGCACTAGATGGTTCCAACAAACACCACAATTTCATAAAAACATCCAACTCCAAATATAACTCATAACAAGTATTTGTAATCTCTAGCCTAAGTGCCACCATGGTGTGCATACTGTCAACTTCACACACATGGGGAGAGCAGAGATATATTAAAGCACTTGAGTAGCAAGGTAGATCTACTTGATTACAAAGCTCATGATCACAATATGATCATGCATAGAGAGAGATGAACACATAGCTACCGGTAGAACCCTTAGCCTCGAGAGAGAACTACTCCCTCCTCATCATGGGAATCAGCAACGGTGATGGATATGGTGGTCGAGATCGATGGAGATGGCTCCGGGGGCACTTTCCCATCCTAGCAGGGTGCCGAAACAGAGACTTTCTATCCCCCGAATCTCCCCTTCTGTGGCGGCAGTGCTGCGGAACTTTTCATGGATTTCTGATTGACTCTTTAGGGTTTCTGTATCAGGAGGAATATATAGGCAAAGGGGCGAGGTCGGTGGGCGGCCAGGGGCCCACACCACCTGGTGGCACGGCCAGGGTTAGCCCGCGCCACCACATGGTGTGGCCGCCCTGTGGCTCCTCTCCGTCTCGTCTTCTGGCTCTGTGAGTTTTTGGTAAAATATCGACTTTGGCTTTTGTCCGGTCCAATTCCGAGAATATTCATTTTCTGATTTTTCTGGAACCAAAAACAGAAGGAAACATGAAACTGGCACTATGGCATCTTGTTAATAGTTTAGTCCAAGAAAGTGAAGTGTGGACAAAACATAAGAAAGTAGATATAAAACAAGCATGGAACATCAAAAATTATAGATACGTTAGCAACGTATCAACATCCCCAAGCTTAACTCCTGCTCGTCCTCGAGTAGGTAAGTGATAAAAAGAAAGAATAATTTTTGAGGTGACATGCACCATCATAAACTTGATCAAAGTATTTGCAAAACATTGATAGCTGGGATCATAGTACTTCAACATAGCATGAAAGATAAAGTTCTAACAATAAGACATAGCAACTATGTTGTAACATGAAAAGGCACAAACAAAAGATTCATGAATAACAATGCTTTGCAAGACGTTTGTTTGTTTCACATAAAGAAAACATAGCATAGTGGCATTCAGCTTATCCCTCGTAGAGTAGCAAACATAAATGCATAGGACACCTTCAAAGTTCATAAGAGTGACTAGATACAAATAGTTTAAAACAAGCAATATCAAGTTATGCATCAATCAACAAGTCTTGGGACAATGCACATAGAACTAAGAATGGCCACTATGCTCTCAAAGTAGGTGCATAAAGATAGAAGGTGGAGACTCAGCATAGAAGTAAAAGCAAGGCCTTCATAGAAGGAAGTAGGGATTCAAGTTTCATAAAGAGCTTCCAAAAATTATGGTACTTACTAGCTTTCAGCTCTCATTGCCCCTATCATAATCATCTTTAAGTGATTAAGGTTAAAGTGAACAAACTATGGTGCATATGCTTGACGAAGTATAAGTTAGAAATCTCATGTCCCTTGAATACGAGGGCCACTCCTCATGCTACTCAAGTTTAGTCACCGGTAAGTTCTTATCATCGTAAGTACATGTGTATCATAGAGAACCGCCAACGGGGTACCCCTTGCCCGATGATACGGAAGAATCCCGATATCAAAATGACAAGGCAAGCAGACAACGAGCATCTCAGCAATCTTCTTATTTACCATGGGAATATGGTGCTTTTTTCTCTTTTTTTTCATAATCTCTTTTTTTCCTCTTTTTTCTCAATATAGGACTCTTTTTTATAAGAAGAATGCTTCATAGACAACTCATTATGGTTACGCTGCAGGTTTCCACCATGACAACATGGATTAGACCAGCGGACCAAGTGTTTCTCTAACACATATACATAACTCCATGGACTTACAAGCTCCCCTTTCATTTCACACCGATGACATCCATAGACAAAAGATCATGATATCAACTAGGTACAAAGTACAAGTGCACTGTTGAAAGCGTTCCCCATGAAAGCATGGTTCTGCTAATCCCCAACAAATAAGTGCAAGCATATACAACATAGAGGACACAACGGTTCAAGTTCATTAAGGGCAACAAAAGTAAAGTGTGCCATCAAGTTTGTGAGAGCTTTAATCACTAGTATTCTAATAACAAGTTTAATTCGGAAGGTAGATAAAAACATGAATATACTTGGAATAACATATTCTAATAGGTAGGTATGGTGGACTCTTTGGAATAACTTGGTTTTAGGAGTTGGGTGCATGAGTGGAACTCATACTTGGTTATGGAAGCTAGCAAAAGACTGGGAGCGACCAACTAAGAGAGCAATAATGGCCATAATCATGCAGAGCGACAAAACATCATTAATCAAAGCATAAAGTGATACTACATGTTTAAAACTAAAGGATCATAAAGGCTATGGTGACTTGGGATAGTCATAACATGGTGTGAGCATGTGCCAAGTCAACCCAAATAAAGCATCAAAGGAGAATACCACAATACTATGCTTTAATATGCTAAAACAACGCATGATCCTTCCAAGGCACACTAAGCAATCTCAATTGTTTATAACAAGTCATGCTACATCAAAGAATACTAAGCATAAAGCCAAAACAATATCGAGCATGGCATGACAAAGCATAGGCCACAGTCAAAAACAAGCTCTCTTTACCACTTAAGCATGAACTTTCCTACTCTTTTCCAATCCAAACCAAACTATTTGAAAACCAATGTATGAAAGAGGGGGTCCAACCAATTTCTTCAGAAAACTAAGAAAACTAAGCAAACAAAAAACCAAAATGAAAATGAAAACGAAAAAGAAGACGCTCCAAGAACAACACAACTGTGCATGAAACAATAAAAATGAAGCGTTTGGAAGAAACCTGAGATTTTTATTGATGAAGAAGGTGATGCCTTGGGCATCCCCAAGGTTTGATGCTTGTACTTCTTGGATATTTCTTGGGGTGACACGCGTGGCATCCCCAAGCTTGATCTTTAGTCCATCCTTCATGTCATTACTCATTCCTTCGATACACCTACAATTTTTCCTTCATAAAAAACTTCACACAATCTTTATTAGCAACATTAGTGCACTCAAGATAATAGGTCTTTGGGTTCAGTTTCAACACTAATAAAACTTCCATTAAAACAAAAGCTATTGTAGCACTTCCCTCAAAAAGCTCAATTCCCCAAAGAGAACTCAAAAAGGAACCAACAAGAAGCAAATGCAAATAATGGCAGAAATCTATCAAAACAGATCAGCAGGTAAAGACGAATTTTTTGAAGACCTTCTGTTGCTCAAATCGAAAAGTATTGAACTAAAAAAGTTAAATAACAACATGTGGCAGAAGCACAAAAAATTCACGCCTCCAAACGATGTATAGAGATTTTACAAGAATTTTTACGGTGAAGCACAGAAATCTATTTTAGGACATCAACTTTCCCAATCATTACTTCTCTCTCATTAGAGGTTACTCTTGGCACAAAAAGCAAATAAAAAGGATAAGGAGCGGTTATTACAGAGGTAATAACTTCTAAGACTCATCTAAAACTTTTGGGTTATCTCCCAATAAGTACTTTTGTTTAACGCCTTTAAGTTAGTCATGATAGTTTGAGAAGATGCTCACATAAGACATATGAATTGAAGAAAAAGAGAGCATCAAGAAACAAATTCAAAGCACATTTAAGTCTAACCCACTTCCTATGCATAGGAGTTTTGTAAAGAAACAAGTCATGAAAGCACAAAACAACAAGCATAGTAAAGTGAAACAAGTGCAACTTCAAGACTTTCAACATAAAGAGGGGAAACTTAATATTGTTGAGATACATAAGACCATGTTTCCCTCTCTCATAATAACTTTCAGTAGCATCATGAATAAAATAATTATTACTCTCCATATAAGCATTGTCATTCTTATTAATTGTAGTGGGAGCAAATTCAACAAAATAGCTATCATTATTATTCTCATCAGCATAATCATCACATATAGGAGGCATATTGTAATCGTAATTAATTTTCTCCTCAATAGTAGGTGGACTTAAAATATCATATTCATCATATATTGGAGGTTTGGTATCATCATAAGCAATAGAATAGCTATCTTCCAAAGATGAGGAACTAAAAAGATCATTTTCATAAAAACTAGCTTCCCCAAGCTTAAACTTTTCCATAGCGTTATCAATAATGGTGTCCAAAGAATTCATACTAACAACATTGCTATTAGCTTGGAAATAAAGTTCCATCGGTTTTTTAATTTTCTCTTCAAACACTTAATGTCCTAACTCAAGATAAATACTATAAAGCTCTCTAATTTTGTTGTTGTTTTCCATTAAGCCTAACTAGTGAAAACAAGAAACAAAAAGACAAATTTGCAGAATCTAAAGGAAATAACTTCGAGCACTCACACCGGAGGATGTGAGTACCTTTTACCTTACCTCCTCGGCAACGGCGCCAGAAAGTAGCTTGCTGTCTACGCACTTCTATTCTTGTAGACAGTTGTTGGGCCTCCAAGTGCAGAGGTTTGTAGAACAACAGCAAGTTTTCCCTTAAGTGGATCACCCAAGGTATATCAAACTCAAGAGGAAGTGGTCAAAGGTATCCCTCTCAAGCAACCCTGCAATCAAGATACAAGAAGTCTCTTGTGTCCCCAATACACCCAATACACTTGTCAGGTGTATAGGTGCACTATTTCGGCGAAGAGATAGTGAAATACAAGTGGTATGGATAATTATAAGTGGTAACAGTGATAGAAAATACCTTGATGGCGTGGAAGACACTAAAGGCAAACTGAAATAAAGATAGAAGCAAGCAAACATGTAATAGATCTAATTGCAAACGGCGTATCAATGCTTAGAAACAAGGCCTAGGGATCATACTTTCACTAGTGAACACTCTCATATAAATATATTCTCTTTATGATACTACTCTTAACTACTCTCCGGTTGGACACTCTAATCGATGGTAGGGCTATAACATCACACCTCAAAGTTCGCTTTCCACATCTAGATAATCCCACACTGTCACCTTGAGCACTAGATGGTTCCAACAAACACCACAATTTCATAGAAACATCCAACTCCAAATATAACTCATAACAAGTATTTGTAATCTCTAGCCTAAGTGCCACCATGGTGTGCACACTGTCAACTTCACACACATGGGGAGAGCAGAGATCTATTAAAGCACTTGAGTAGATAGGTAGAACTACTTGATTACAAAGCTCATGATCACAATATGATCATGCATAGAGAGAGATGAACACATAGCTATCGGTAGAACCCTTAGCCTCGAGAGAGAACTACTCCCTCCTCATCATGGGAATCAGCAATGATGATGGAGATGATGGTGGAGATTGATGGAGATGGCCCCGAGGGCACTTCCCCGTCCCGACAGGGTGCCAGAACAGAGATTTTATGTCCCCCGAATCTCCCCTTCGGTGGCGGTGGTGCTGCGGAACTTTTTCATTGATTTCTGATTGACTCTTTAGGGTTTCTTTATCGGGAGGAATATATAGGCGAAGGGGCGAGGTCGGTGCGCGGCTAGGGGCCCACACCACCTGGTGGCGTGGCCAGGGCTAGCCCGCGCCACCACATGGTGTGGTCGCCATGTGGCCCCTCTCCGTCTCGTCTTCTGGCTCCGTGAGTCTTACGGTAAAATATCTACTTTGGCTTTTGTCCGGTCCAATTCCAAAAATATTCATTTTTGGACTTTTCTGGAACCAAAAACAGAAGAAAACAGGCAACTGCCACTATGGCATCTTGTTAATTGGTTAGTCCAAGAAATTGTATAGAAATACTCCAAAGTGTGGACAAAACATAAGGAAGTAGATATAAAACAAGCATGGAACATCAAAAATTATAGATACGTTAGCAACGTATCAGGCTTTGAAGTAATTCCCTTCCCCTTGCCCTTGATGAGCTGTTTAGCTCTGAAAAGGTAATAGAAGAAAGAACATTATATCTCGGAAGAAATCATGAGTAAAAGTACAAAGGGGGAAGTTGTGTGGAAAGTTACCTCTTCACAACTGGCACTTCCTTTGTGCCGATAGCCACTGTTGGAGCTTTGCGCTTCTTGGGCACAATGTCTGGCAGTGGGACCAATTCCTCCTCCTAAGAATACTCGGGAGGATATCCCTCGATAGGAGCTAATTCTGACTCGGGGAGGTCGGCAAGCTAACAAGAAGATAATATCTCAGTGTTGCAAAATAACTTAAAGGTGAAACACATAAAAATGGTTTATTGCTAAAGCTTACTGGCACTACAGGGTCTTCCGCTGTATGCATGTCCAGGGACAAATCTGGAATCTTTCTCTCAATCTGCTCCTTTATCAGCCATTTGATTTGGCTTATATAATCTTGTGGCTTTAAGACCTTGGGGCTAATGCGAAGGGAGTCCTTTTTCGACGCCATGATGGAATGCATCAGTCGGTTATCGTGGTGCTAGAGAGGCTGGATCCGGCATGCCACCTAGCACTGGACCAAGTTGGACCCTCTCAGGCCCTTGTGCTTCATCAGATATTCAATCCGCCTCTTGGCGAGAAGCAGATCGTCACTGAGAGCTGGAGCGACCTCGTCCCAAGATGCGTGACGCATGGTGGCTCCATCGACAAAAGCCGGCAAAGTAGTAGCTTTGCCAGGAGCAGGAATATCCTTATGATAGAAAATAGTAGTCGGCCACTGTTTGACCGACTCACTAGCTAAAATCCGAGGATAAACGCGCTCACGCCTAACCGAAAGTCTAATCATACCGGTAATGTAGGGATTACCGGTGGTGATGGAGTTTCTCCAGACATGGAAATAGTACCGGAAGAGAGTGAGACTCGGCTTAATGCCGAGATACCCCTCGCACAAAGATGCATAGGCTCTCATCTCTAAGATGGAGTTCGGGGGGAGATGGTGAAGTTGAACGCCGTAATGATCTATCACCTCAGAAAAGAAATCCGAGGGAGGAAAGGAGAAACCTCTGTCGAGGTGGGTGCCGAAGTGCACTCGCTCGCCGTTGCAAGGGTTGGGGACGGCTTCGCCAAAGCCGCTCCGCCAATCGCCGGCGTGGAGGAGCCCTTCTTCTTCTACACCACAGAGCTTCTCGTCATCGAGGACGCACGGGATCCAGACCCCACGATTGCTCTCCTTTTCCGCCGCCGCTGCTGTCGTTGCTGTCGCTGCTGGCCAGAAGTTCACGTGGAAGCCATTTTCCTGGTGCGCTGGTGACCTTGGATGGGCGGCGCTGGGAATTTTTGGGGGCAAGGGAGCTCTGTGCGAGTGGGAGAAGTGGAGGAGAAGGAAACAGTGCGGGGAATAGGTGAAGAAGATGAGGGGAAAGGATCCTCACCCCTTATAACCACCGACCGCGCCAAGATTCGTGCAAATGCCATAGTAACTGTGCCACGCGTCGTGGAAAGAACAGGGAAACCTCCACGCGATGATTACATCACCTCGATCTCCGCGCACGCATTAAAACGATGCCTCGGTTCCGCGAAAGGCGGACCCACCAACAGTCGTGCTGATAGGAAATGTCTGTCAGTGACATGACTTGACCATGACTGGTGTCAGATTACGTCAGAGACCAAGTTCCGGCTTAGTTTGAATATCAAGCTGGAAATCCGAATAACATACTGATAGGTCTGACTTATTTTTGAGACCTGGATCGTATCTTTTGTTTTGAAGTTTCAGGAGCCCTTCAAGATTCTGCAAGCCGAAGATCAAGCTAGACGATGGTGAATCCAACTTTGGATCTTGGATACTTCCAGGGGCTGCTGTTGGGGATATACTTTCCTGGTATCCTCACAGTTCCTCGCTGACCAGGGTGGCCCACTTTGGGTTAGATCTTTGCTTCATGGGCAACCCAGTCAGGGAGAAGAGACGGAGTCCAGTCCGTCTACGGGAAGGCCCAGAATACTTACCGACATAGGCCCATAGTGTTACTTGTAGTTCAAGATGTACTATGTAACCGACTCTTTGTCGTAGCCGGATAGATCTCTCCTATAAACCCTAGGCCGGATATCGATATAAGATGTCCTAGGGAGAGCCTTTAGGGCACCCAATTGTCTACAATCTCAACTCGCACAGGCGAACCCCTTGTAACCCATATTCCGGCTCTGCCGTATTACTGGATTGCTAGCAGGAGTAGGATCCGTCCAAAGCCGGCGGATTCGAACCTGGGTAAACTTGGGTGCTCACCGTCCCGGAACAACGTACGCCTCACACCCCTCTCTTCCGCATGCCTCGAGGACCCCCTCATGGCATACTTGTCATCAATCCAACGACAGAACCGACTATACGACCGGAACTATACGGGCGGGAATTTTTACTCCTGCCGTATAGTTGGTCGTTAAACTCTTTGTATTCTGAATAAAAAATATGGAGTTGGGTCGATAACTATACGAGAACAACTATACGGGCGGAACTTTTAATTCTGGTCATATAGTTGGTTGTTAAACTCTCAGTACTCCGGAAATTATTTTGTCAGAGGTGTTGATAACTATACGACCGCAACTATATGGGCAGAATTTTTAATTCCGGTCGTATAGTTAGTCGTTAAACTCTCAGTACCTTTTGTGGATGGAAGGGATGATTTCGCAACAACTATACGACCGCAACTATACGGCCAAAATTTTTATTCTCGCCATATAGTTGTTCGTTAAACCTTTTGTGTCCACCAAAAAAATTTCTGCTTCTCCCAGGATTCTTATTAATCTGAAACTTAATGAAATATCAAGTTTTGATAGAATAATGTTAGCTTAGATTTTCGACCAATTTTGGCTTTAATCTTCCTTCTTCTTTGCTAGAGCATCAAATGTTTCTTATTTTAACACAATATTCTAATAAAACTTCAACTGAAAATTTAAAAACTTACTCAAACCTTCATTTTGCATGGGTTGCCTCCCATGAAGCGCTCTTTTATGGTCAATAGCTTGACCGTAGTATTGCTCATTCCGTCTCGAGTCCGTTCTTTTTGAAGTTGCCATTCCTTGTATACTTTTACTTAATCACTTCTTCAGGGGTAATTACCTCTATGGTGACTGCACTTATATCTTCTCTTACTCGATAATGCTTCAAGCGTTGTCCATTTACCACCTATGCAAGAGAGGGTGTTTTTCCTTGGAGCTTCACTGCTCCCGATGAATAGGCTTCTTCAACTATATATGGGCCTTCCCACTTCGATCTGAGCTTTCATGGAAACAGCTTAAGATGAGAATTATAGAGAAACACTTTATCTCCACATTTAAAAGTCTTATTCTCTATTTTCTACCATGCCATCTTTTCACATTTTCCTTAAACAGCCTAGAATTCTCATAGGCTTCACTTCTAAACTCATCTAAAGCATGAATATCTAATAAACGCTTCTCCCCTGCTGCTTTGAGATCATAATTTAGGTTCTTGATTGCCCAAAAAGCTTTGTGTTCCAACTCTAAAGGTAAATGGCATGCCTTACCATACACCATCTTATAAGGTGTCATACCCATTGGATTTTTAAACGCAGTACGGTATGCTCATAGAGTGTCATTTAACATGTATGACCAATCTTTTCTTGATTTGTCTATCGTCTTCTCGAGTATGGCCTTCAATTCTCTATTAGAGAGTTCCACTTGACCACTTGTTTGGGAATGATATGGTGAAGCAACACGGTGAGTTACTCCATACTTGCTGAGGATTTTCCTGAAAGTTCCTTTCATAAAATGAGAACCACCGCCAGTAATTAAAAAACTAGGAACTCCAAACCTGAGGAATATGACATGCTTGATCATCTTCACTGAGGTAGCCGCATCCGCGTGATTTGTTGGGATAGATTCACCCATTTAGTAACATAGTCAACAACAATAAGAATATGAGTATAACCATTCAACACTATAAATGGTCCCATGTAATCCATTCCCCATACATCAAAGGGTTCAATTATGAGACTATAATTCATTTCCATTTCTACTCTCCAAACTATATTACCTCTTCTTTGGCAAGCATCACAGTATTCCACATACTTGTGTGCATCCTTAAGCAAGGTGGGCCAATAGAATCCGGATTAAAGTACCTTTGCAGCAGTTCTCTTACCTGCACGATGCCCTCCATACGGACTGCCATGACAAGCCTTCAATATCGCATTCATTTCATGGTTAGGAATACACTTCCAAATCATTCCGTCAGGTCCATGATGATATAGATAAGGATCATCCCAAAAGTAATATTTAAGATCATTAAAGAATTTCATTATTTGATTTCTTGACATACCAGGAGGTATAAATTTTGTTGCTAGATAGTTAGCATCACCTGCATACCATGGATCTGCGATTTCAATGTTTGCTAAATATTCTCCTGGAAATGATTCATTAATAGGCACAAGGTTATTGATTATTCCCTCCATCCTAGAGAAATGATCTGCTACCGGGTTATCTTTATCCCTCCTATCTACTATTTGCAAATCATATTCTTGTAGTAATAAAGCCCACCTAATCAACCTAGGCTTAGCATCCTTTTTCACAAGGAGGTGATGCAAGGCTTGGTGATCCGTATGAATTATTACCTTAGAATTAATTATGTAAGATCTAACTTAGTCGCAAGCAAAATTATAGCTAGACACTCTTTTTCCGTAGTAGCATAATGTTTCTGAATCTTATTAAGAGGTCTACTAGCGTAATACATAGCATTCAAATTCTTTCCATCTCGCTGTCCCAACATAGCCCCTAAAGCATAGTCACTAGCATCACACATGATTTCAAATGGTTCATCCCATTTTGGAGGTTGCATGATAGGTGCTGAAACTAGTTTATTCTTAAGGTTCTCAAAAGCTGCAATGCAGTCATGATCTAAATAGAATGGAGTTTCTTTATCAAGAAGATTGGTAAGGGGCATAGCTATTTTAGCAAAATCTTTTATAAACCGCTTATAAAAACCTGCATGTCCCAGAAAGATTTTTAGATTTTTAATGTCCCGAGGTATTGTTTCTATAGCATTTATATTAGTTTTATCTATTTCTATTCCCTTCTCCGAAACTTTATGCCCAAAAACTTTACCTTCTCTTTCCATGAAACGGAATTGTTCCCAATTCAAAACCAAGTTTGATTGCCTGTATCTCTACAAGACTTTGGTTAGGTTGTAGAGGCAATTATCAAAAGTTGTTCCACCAACAACAAAATCATTTGTTAGAACTTCCATAGTCTTCTCAACAAAATCATCAAAAATCTTTAGAACACATTCCTGAAAAGTTGCTGCTGCATTACATAAGCCAAACTGAATTAATCTATAAGCATATGTGGCATACGGACAAGTGAAAGTTGTTTTCTCTTGATCTTCCGGTTGTATGGAAATTTGAGAATATCTAGAATAACTATCAAGAAATCAAAAGTAAGAATTATTACTAAGTCTATCTAAAATTTTATCCATGAATGGTATAGGTTTATGATTTTTTTTGTGTGTCTCACAGTTTAGCTTCCTAAAATCAATGCACATACGATATCCTACAATGGGCCTTACAGGAACTAGCTCACCATCCTCATTCACAGCAGCATCAAGACCACCTTGTATTGGTATGCAATGAGCTGGGCTAACCCACTTACTATAGAAATAGGATATATTATGCCAGCATCTAGTAAGCGCATAACCTCTTTTCTTAATACTTCCTTCATTTTCGGATTAAGCCTTCTTTGTCTATCTACTATAGGTTCAGCATCATCAAGCATGGTAATATTATGTGTTACGATAGATGGATCTATTCCTTTAATATCACTCAATGTATATCCAAAGGCTTCACGATGCTTAACCAAAACTGAAATGAGTTTATTTTTTTTGATTTTCCGATAAATTCTTGTTGATAATAACAGGACATTTATTTTCATTATCTAAAAACTCATACCTCATATTATCTGGAAGTTTTTTCAATTCTATTGGTGGAGTCTCTTCATCTCCTTTTCTTACCAGTTCTTCATAGTCATGTGGATTTTGTGCTTTCGGAATTGAATCAAGGTAATCATCCATGTCTTCTTTCTCCTCATCATCTGGTGCTTCCTACCAATTAATCAGACTCTTCTCTAATTCATCTTGTGGAGTACTAAAATGAATTGCCACTATCTTGTAAATCATCTTCTCTTCCTTGATATCCTCCACTTCATATGGCCTCTTCTTTAGTTTGGCAAAGTGGAATGTCATTTCCTCTTCTCCAAACATCAGTGAAATAGTCTCCTTCCTTTTATGAACTCGAGCTTTGGTGATGGAAATAAAAGGCCGGCCTAAAAGAATAGGACAAAAAGAATCTCGAGGCATATCAACAATATGGAAATCAAGGGGGTACATGAGTGACCCAATAAAGACATAGATATTTCTGATTACTCCTTCCGCTTTTATATTGGTTCTATTTGACAATTTTATAGTAGTGTCTACCGGTTCCACATCTAGATTATTTAAAAAAATTAGCGGATTTCCTCATAAAGTGATGAAGTCATAATATTTATAGTGGAAATTGGCTCACAAATTCCATATAAGAAATTTTCTCCATAATATATAGGGGTCATTGGTTTAGAAGTTTCGTTACCTTGAACCTTACCTTTGATGAATTATGGGATTTCAAGGTCTAGCATAACCACTTCATCATCCACTATTCATGCTTCCATAATATCCTTTAATATAACATTATTTATATTGGTAGCTTCGGGGTTCCTTTCTGGTTTCTTTGATCTCTTCTTTATTTGTTCTTCCTCTTTTTGCCTTTTTTCAACGATCCCTTGAATTGGTATTGAGGAGAACTCTTCCATCAGTGCTCTTGCATGCTTCTTTTCTTCGAGGGGTTTATGGGGTTACCATTCTGTAGGTACCTTCAAATGCCCTGCATAATTCTCAATAATTTTCTTTACTAAGTAAGAATCAATACCGAGGGTTTTAATCATTGCATCTGTCCTCTCATCTGCAAGGAAATCGTGAATGCAAGCATATTCTAAAAAACTATTTGTAATGTTTTCCTTATCTTTAAGATTTTCCGTTGATTCTCTCATTTTTAATATTAGACTCCAAGCTTCATCATAGGTATAAGATAGAAAACTGCCATTAGAAGAAATGTCTAGATTCATCATATTTTCAATATTTAGCCCTCCATAAAAGGTATGGGTGATTAACCAATCAGGCAAACGATGATGGGGGAATTATCTAGGTAGATTTTGTACCTTAGATATCCTTCATATAAGCCCTCACTAGGATTATTTTTGAAACTGATAAGAATACCTCTCATCCTGTGAGCTTTGCTTTCAGAATAATATTTTGATAGGAATTTGGTCGTCAATTCCTCCCAAGTCCTCGGCGCTTCTGCACAAAAAGATCTGTACCAGTCGCAACCATTATTAGAGAGAGTTTGTCTAAACAACTGGGTTTTAACCATATCAATATTATAGTCCTCAAAAATAAAGGAATTGAGAACGTCTTCGAAGAATTGTAAGTGTCCATATGGAATTTCTTGATTGGTTCCCACAAATTTCTTAGAATGCAATAATTCAAATAATAAAGGATGGATCTTGATTCCATCCAAAATTATGCTTTTATTGACAGCTATAAAGGCGTCCATGGGTGAACCCATTTTCCTTACTGCCTCAAGCTGATTTAAATGCTGAGTGTTGTCCAATGTTCCAGTCCTGTAACTCAAGTAAAAATAGTACAACTAAAGTAAATAGCTAAAAGTAAGTGACTTATAGCGCTAAGCTCCCCAGCAACGGCGCCACAAAATAGCTTGATGACTGCAAGTGCATAGATTTTTTGTAGCTAGTTTCGAAATAAAGATATCGATCCCACATGGAGAAATAGGCAAAGGACTAAAATGCTTTTAACTACAACTAAACTAAGTACTTAAGAAATAACTTTAAGATGCAAGATAAGTATAGTTGTTTTGGGGTTTTTGGTTGAACAAGGTAATTTAAAGTAAAGCAAAACTTAATGCAGAAAGTAAGAATTGCGTGTGTAATAGAACTTTGGAACTACAATAGGGAAACGCGTTCTCGGGGAATAGTGGATACACCGCTAGCAATTTAGACTAAGTAATCAGGATTATTATAACGAATATTCTCATAATGTGCATGTATGTGGGAGGAGCTCCATATATGGATGAATAACCAGCAACCGCTGCACACATCATCCTCATAACCACAACAGACAACAATCGACATCAATCGAATTACTGCGCTATTAAGAGATTTCTCCCATGGCATTGACATGTCTTTATGAGTTCTCCATAATTCCCCCAAGTTAGTACATAAGGATTGACTACAGCTTTATAGTCACAGTAAGTGCTATCATCTCTCCATCTACCAACAAGTAATCCCCTTCATCATGTCCCATAAGAGGCAAATACTAAGGAGGTGCACAACTCGCAACATCAAGATGAAGAAAATTAACACATACACATAATGATGTATACCATAATAATCTCTATCTCATCTCAATCATATGCTAGGGTTTCTCTATCTCCCCAAGAACTAGAGATCTACTCAGACATGGAGGCAATCAACATCATAGCCATGGTAATGGAAACAGTCATAGATGAATAGTACTTGCATAAATCCACAACGAGTACGGGAATTACAACAAAATCTAGACAAGATGTAGATGGGATGGATGGAGATGGTGGTGATGCAGCGATGGATGATGAAGATCGATGCCTTAGCCTCCTAGCTCTGCGCAGGGCGAAGATGGATCCCCGGTGGATGAGTTCCCCCTCCAGATGCCTTCTGGAGGTGAGGTTTCTACGATTTCTAGGTGTTATGTATGTCGTCTCTCCAAACCAGTTGCACGGGGTGAAACTATTTGAGGAGGCGGAGGCGGCTCCAACTATACAGCCGGAGCTATACGGCCGAAATTTTTTCTCCGGTCGTATAGTTGGTCGTTGAACCTTCTGCCTTCTTTGTTCGCTTCTGATTTTCTTCTGGTACCATTAATATTTCCCCAATAAGCAATTTACGTTGTTTTTGACTCCTTTTCTCCTCAATACAGTTGCTCCAAGAATTATATCCATTGGATCCATCATCTGTCTTGATCATGATGAAAATAGACATAAAATGTGCTCGTGGGCGCTGTAAAATACTAGGATCCTACATCTACAATGCAAAATAATAATGTAAAACATGATGCAAATATGCTCTCATCACTTAGGCGCTCGGATAGCTGCGCAAACAGGGAGATTCACCGTGTAAAAGCAAACCTTGGTGACATTGATGGTGAGAATGATGGAAGAACACAGGGAGACTCCGCATACACTGCTGAGGGAACTACCGAGCTGAGACACCAATGATATCAAACTGAGAAGTAGAGGCAGGATACTTCAACCGAGATGAGATGTGCCTCAAGGTGATGCCTGTAGGGGTTCCGCGTATGAAAACAATAAATTTTTACCCTACGCCCCTGAACCCCTGATGTTGCCAGGACCTATCTATTAGTAATGCAGTAACGGGAGGGGCTTTTCGCGAACTTACCCTTGAAGACCGAAAAGCGTTGTCAACGCTCATGAGAGCGTGGTTGATGTAGACGAGCTGAAGCAAACCTCAAGGTCGTGATGAAGTCCTTGCGCTCCTGTGGCTCCAACGACTTGAGTGTCTCAAGTGTGACACCTCGTGGGGAGTTACACACATCCGGTGACTGACGATGACTCCCGCTTCCCTGATCCAGTAGCAGTTGTGGAAGTAGAGCTCCTAGATCCGAATCCCGCAGCACGACGGCACTCCATGGTGAAGATGTCTCTCGTTCGCGCAGTCCAAACTTGGGACCATGGTCACGAGGGAGAGAGAAAGAGAGAGAGAGAGAGAGAAACCTTTATTGAATATTGTGTATTTTTATCTGGCCAAATACCCCCACTATACATAGGGCGAGGGGAGGTAGTACCTCCCTCAAAGTCTCGGGGTGGGACTAAAGGAGAGGAGAGGGGGAGGGGTGGCGCCAGCCACCCCCATGGGCCCCGCGGGGGGCTGGCCCACTAGGGAGCCGGCCACCCCCTTTGGCCCTTCTCCCTCCTGCCTTTCCCTAATGGGCCCTCTTCCCTCTGGAATTGGCCCATTAAGCCTTTTGACCTTTTAAATTGATTTTCTCTTTTATTAAATAATTATGAATAAATGATTTAATCAATATTTAACATTCATTCACATATTATTCAATCTCCGTGGCTATGGAACACCTTCCACCTCCACTCCGGACATCCTCCGGACTTACCGAAACTCTTCCGGTTTTCTCTCTACTATTCTTCGGCAATTCTACGGATCCTATAAACACTCTCTAAGCATCATCAAACCCTTAAGCGTGATACTCTACGGTTCGGGAACACTCCAGACATGGTCGGGACACTCCCGGACCAATGATCGACAGAGGGACCTAGATGGCCATGTGACCCTTGTGCGTTCCATGAAGATCTTTCGTTGTTTGAACCGGGACGGTCGTGTCTTATTCCCTTTGTCTCTCGATACTTGCATTGGCCGAGATTTAATCAATGACATCACCATGTCATGTTCAATCGCGTTACTAAACAATGCTACCTGACTCGTTCCGACAAGTGATATCCTTGTGATCAAATCACACGCTGTGTAGCTATTGGATATAACTTCTCCTTAGTGGGCCCTGATGTCTACGCACTTCTATTCTTGTAGACAGTAGTTGGGCCTCCAAGTGCAGAGGTTTGTAGAACAGCAGCAAGTTTTCCCTTAAGTGGATCCCCCAAGGTTTATCGAACTTAGGGTGGAAGTGGTCAAAGGTATCCCCTCTCAAGCAACCCTGCAATCAAGATACATGAAGTCTCTTGTGTCCCCAACACACCCAATACACTTGTTAGGTGTATAGGTCCACTAGTTCGGTGAAGATATAGTGAAATACAAGTGGTATGGATAATTATAAGTGGTAACGGTGCCAGAAAATAGCTTTGATGGCGTGGAAGAGACTAAAGGCAAACTGAAATAAAGATGGAAGCAAGCAAACATGTAACAAATCTAGTTGCAAACAGTGTTTCAATGCTTAGAAACAAGGCCTAGGGATCATACTTTCACTAGTGAACACTCTCAGATAAATATATTATCTTCATGATACTACTCTGAACTACTCTCCGGTTGGACAATCTAATCCATGGTAGGGCTATAACATCACACCTCAAAGTCCGCTTTCCCCATCTAGATAACCCCACACTGTCACCTTGAGCTCTAGATGGTTCCAACAAACACCACAATTTCATAGAAACATCGAACTCCAAATATAACTCATAACAAGTATTTGTAATCTCTAGCCTGAGTGCCACCATGGTGTGCACGCTGTCACTTTCACACACATGGGGAGAGCAGAGATCTATTAAACCACTTGAGTAGCAAAGTAGATCTACTTGATTACAAAGCTCATGATCACAATATGATCATGCATAGAGAGAGAAATGAACACATAGCTACCGGTAGAACCCTTAGCCTCGAGAGAGAACTACTCCCTCATCATCATGGGATTCAGTAACGGCGATGGAGATGGTGGTGGATATCGATGGCGATGGCTCCGGGGGCACTTCCCATCCCAGCAGGGTGCTGGAATAGAGACATTTTGTCCCCCGAATCTTCCCTTCGGTGGCGGCAGCGCTGCGGAACTTTTCGTGGCTGGAGGATGGACTATTTAGGGTTTTTGCATCGGGAGGCATCTTATAGGCGAAGAGGCAAGGTCGGTGGTGGCCAGGGGGCCCACACCACCTGGTGGCGCAGCCAGGGCTAGCCCGCGCCACCACATGGTGTGGCTACCCTGTGGCCCCTCTCCGTCTCGTCTTCTGGCTCCATGAGTCTTCTGGTAAAATATTGACTTTGGCTTTTGTCCTGTCCAATTCTGAGAATATTCATTTTCTGACTTTCCTGGAACCAAAAACAGCAAAAAACAGGCAACTGGCACTATGGCATCTTGTTAATAGGTTAGTCCAAGAAAGTGTATAGAAAGTACTCCAAAGTGTGGACAAAACATAAGAAAGTAGATATAAAACAAGCATTGAACATCAAAAATTATAGATATGTTTGCAACGTATCAACATCCCCAAGCTTAACTCCTGCTCGCCCTCGAGTAGGTAAGTGATAAAACGAAAGAATAATTTTTGAGGTGACATGCACCATCATAAACTTGATCAAAGTATTTGTAAAACATTGATAGCTAGGATCATAGTACTTCAACATAGCATGAAAGAGAAAGTTCTAACAATAAGACATAGCAACTATGTTGTAACATGAAAGGATACAAACAAAAGATTCATAAATAACAATGCTTTGCAAGACGTTTGTTTGTTTCACATAAAGAAAACGTAACATAGTGGCATTTAGCTTGTCCCTCATAGAGTAGCAAACATAAATGCATAGGACACCTTCAAAGTTCATAAGAGTGACTAGATACAAGTAGTTTAAGAACAAGAAATGTCAAGTTATGCATCAATCAACAAGTCTTTGGACAATGCACATAGAACTAAGAATGGCCACTATGCTCTCAAAGTAGGTGCATAAAGGTAGAAGGTGGAGACTCAACATAAAAGTAAAAGAAAGGCCTTCATAGAAGGAAGTAGAGATTCAAGTTTCATAAAGAGCTTCCAAAAATTATGGTACTTATTAGATTTCAGCTCTCATTGCCCTATCATAAGCATCTTTAGGTGATTAAGGTTAAAGTGACACAACTAAGAGGATATGCTTGACAAGTTATAAGCTGAAATCTCATGCCCCTTACTTACGAAGACCGAACCTCATGCTACTCAACTTTAGTCACAAGTAAGCTCTTGTCATTGTAAGTATATATGTATCATAAAGAACCGCCAACGGGGTACCCCTTGCACATGATACTGGAGCTATCCCATAATCAAAATGACAAGGCAGGCAGACAATGAGCATCCCAGCGATCTTTTTATTTGCTATATGCATAGGTTTTGATTGAGGATGCTTCATAGAGTGCTCATTATGGTTATGCTGCAAGTTTCCACCATGATTAGGCATGGCTTAGGCTAGCGGCCTAGGCATTTCTCTAACACACATACAAACTCCATGATCTTACAAGTTCCACTTTTATTTCACACCGCTGGGATCCATAAGCAAAAGAACATGATATCAACGGGGTACAATGTACAAGTGCAATGTTGAAAGCATTCCCCATGATACATGGTTCTACTAATTTCAACTTATAAAGCGCAAGCATATACGCAACAAAGATGGACACAATGGTTCAAGATTATTAAATGCAAAAAAAGTAAAGTGTGCCATCAAGTTCGTGAGAGCTTTAATCACTAATTTTGACATAACAAGTTCAATTCGGAAGGTAGATAAAAACATGAATATACTTGGAATAGCAAATGCTAATAGGTAGGTATGGTGGAATCTTTGGAATAACTTGGTTTTAGGAGTTGGATGCATGAGTGGGACTCATACTTGATTACGGAGGCTAGCAAAAGACTGGGAGCGACCAACTAAGAGAGTAGTAATGGCCATAATCATGCAGAGCGACAAAACATCATTAATTAAAGCATAAAGTGATATTACAAGTCGAAAACTAAATGATCATAAAGGCTATGGTGACTTGGGATAGTCATAACATGGTGTGAGCATGCACCAAGTCAACCGAAATAAAGCATCAAAGGAGAATACCATAATACTTTGCTTTAATATGCTAAAACAATCGCATGATCCTTCCATGGCACATTAAACAATCTCAATTGTTTATAACATGTCATGCTACTGCAAAAATCACTAAGCATAAAGACAAAACAATATCAAGCATGACATGACAAAGCATAGGCCGCAGTAAAAAACAAGCTCCTTTTATACCACATAAGCATGAACTTTCCTACTCTTTTCCAATCCAAATCGACCTATTTGAAAGAACTCAAAAAAAGATAATAATAAATAAAGATCAATGAGCTTGTATCACAAATACAAAAAGAAGAACTAAAAAGTTCTAAGCTGAAAGCACAAGAAACTAAGGTAAACAAAGTGCTAGCAAAAGAGAACACTCACAAAACAATAAGAATAAAAACTAGAGTGTTCTAGGCAATGAATAACGGGGTGTGTCTCTCTCCAAAAGAAGTGTGTTGGGATCCAACCAACTTATTCAAGCAAACTAAGCAAACGAAAACCAAAAACAAAAACGAAGACGCTCTAAGAACAACACAACTGTGCATGAAACAATAACAATGAAGTGTTTAGACGAAACCTGAGATTTTTATTGACGAAGAAGGGGATGCCTTGGGCATACCCAAGATTTGACGGTTGTTGACATGGGTATGCCTTGCAGGTACTCGAGCTTGGTATATACGGTCCAGATACGGTGAAAGCCCACGGCGTTGCCACGGCCCAATGAAGACTTTGAGTGACCCACGGACTCTAGATAACTTGCAAGACAAGAAGAAGTCTAAAAATAGAAAGTTTAATGGGAAAACCCTAACCTGTAACCGACTCGACCTGCTATCCGAGACCTAGCCTATCTATATAAAGGCTGGGAGGGGGCGGCGAGGAGGACACACACAACCCTAGTTTCC
This sequence comes from Avena eriantha, assembly GCA_910589775.1. NCBI lineage: Eukaryota > Viridiplantae > Streptophyta > Magnoliopsida > Poales > Poaceae > Avena > Avena eriantha. The sequence goes on from OU342746.1 coordinate 185,398,621, forward strand.
ACAACCCTCGCCAAATTGCATCTGCGCACCATTGTAATCTTCCATTCCTTCATTAGACGAGCAGGACTAGGGACCTCTACGAGGCCTGAACCTGGGTAAACCTTGCGTCCTTGTGTGCTTGTTTGCTACCCGATTGATGCTTCCAAGGCTCCCTCCTTCTTCAAAACCCAAGTCCATAACAATGGGCATTGATGAGTTAAACCCTCGTCAATTGCCCCATCACCAGCAATCTACAATTCACCGGTTTCCAGAGAGCCGATCGACAAATCGGCTGGTTGTGGCGGCGCATGGCATGCCTAGCAGACTGTTCCTACTTTGTCACGACGGCTAACTGTTTTCAACTCCAACAAAACAATGACGTCAGTGCAAGATTCTACGCACGATCGACGAGATTGGAAGTGCGTACATGGTAACCATAAAACTAGGTGGAGGATCAAGCCCTGATATTGGAGTCCAAATCGGATCGATTTTATTAAATCTGAGTAACACGAGGTGGCAGGTAGACTCAAATTCAATGTTGTCAACGCTTCCGACAGCGCGGTACGTACACGACCTTGAATCTTCTCGGCGGTGGTCCAACTCGCTAATTCAGCTCCAACAGATGTGCCCTACGTCAGTTCAATCAAGCAAAAAAAAGGCATATACTAGTACTCGATCGGAGGCAAACGAGGAAAAAAATCCATGCAAAGGACCCTAGTTATGAGTCGCGTCCTTGGACTAACCAGGATATTCGTGCAAAACAAAGGTAGCTGCTCACGATAACAAACAAATACTACTTTACGAGAAAGGAAAATCATGGCAGGGTCTAGCTACGTATGTCAATGCACAGTTTCCTCAGCTAGATTGGTCGAATCAACACTGTATTGCAGTGCACCGGCCGGTGATCGCTCGATTTCAACATCATCATCGCAGTATACTTCGCTTCACTAGATCCGCTATTTCATCACTGTTGCGGTACAGTATTCGGTTGCGGCGATTCGCTGCCGCCTTCGTTCCCAGCGACTCAGGGCTACGCTGATTCTGCCGCGAGATCCATTACCACCATTAGATTCGGCGACCCGATGTCGCGTTGACTCCAGTCCACCGCGTTGATTCTGGTCCACCGCATCGGCTCACGGACACCGTCACGACTAAATCGACCACATCAACTCTACACTCGGGGGCTCCTTCGACTCCACCATACGACCCACCATGATCTTCGACTATGCCATGCGACACATTGCCGTCTTCAGCTCTAGCGACTCGAGATCCCTCCTCTACGGCGACCCGCCGCGTCCTTTGATTCTGGTGACCTTCTGCAGTCTTCGGATGAGGCGACCCGATGCGGTCTTCGACTGTTGTGGCTCGTTACAGTCTCTGGATGCGGAAACTCGTAATCGCCACGCAACTCCGATCCATCGTGTCGACTATGTCCGCTGCGTGACCCACTGCTACGTCAACTACATGTCCGCTGCACAACTCTCGACCTCCACGTTGACTACTCATCCGGTGTCAATCTCATGACCTGCTGCAGTCTTCGACTCCAGTGATTCACTATGATCTTCAGCTCCAATGACTCGGGGGCTCCATCCACTTCGGCGACCCACCGCAGTCTTCAACTTCGATGACCGGCAACGGTCTTCATATCAGGTGATTCGAAGGCTCCCTTGACTCCCTCGACAACGAGCCGCTACAATCTTCGACTCCCGCGACCCGCCGATCGCATCGGATCTTGCGACTCGTTCATCACGACAATTATCAATAAAGCTAAGTTTTCTCTCTACTTAGAGCTGATTTATTTTTAAATCGCACTCGAAACACTCGGGGTTGTGCCCTCTTCGAGTAACCTAATGTGTCATCGACTCCACGCACTCGAGCACCTCATACGCGATAGCCCGAGTAGCTGATTCTGCCTGATCGTTGAATCCTTGAACTCCGAGTACCTCGGCAAAGTACTGAGACTAAGGGTAATTAGGCTAACGAGAAGGCCTAGCATACAGTGCAAAAGTGTCGACTCGATTGGCACAAGAATTTTACTTTACAAGACAACAGGAAAATATTCTTTATAAGATATAAGTACTTCACAATTCTTCATGTTTTATGCAGCTTATAAGGATGTCGACTGCGTCGAGCTATTCTATCGGGTACTCCAACGGGAGTCGACAAAACAACTAGCTACGCTATACACTCAAGACCCGAGTCGAGTCCCTCCTCGGATGGTTGCATTGCTTGATGCTACACACATGCGACATTGGTAACGCACTCGACAGAAGTGACTGCGTCAACTCCATCTGCATCATCGACTCACCCGGCTAATCGTCACATGACTCTGCTACGACGACCCCGACTACATCGTCGACTCTTGGCTCCTTATACATGAGACGCTAACTCGATGCACTTCCGGGTTAGTGGTTTCTCCTCGCATGATTTTCGACTACGACTGCAAGATACAAGACTCGAGTCTCTGCTCGATTCTACGACTCCGCCAGACACTCGGGGGCTACTCCAAGCTGGAGCGCTGGTCGCGCATATACAAGATCCTCGAGTGACACGCTATGAATCCTCACTCGAATCCACGATTCGATTAAGGACTCGGGGGCTGCTCCCATAGGGAGCGATGGCCACACACCCAAAGAAATTTGTGAACATATCTAAGCATTATGAAAACCCTTCACTTGAATCTATGATTCGATTGTCGGCTTCGGGTTACTCCCATAGGGAGTGCTGAATGCATATTCGACTAAAACAAGCAACAAAAGACGACAATAGTCGCAAATGTTTTTAGTCCCCACTCGAGTCTATGACTCGAATAGGCACTCGGGGATACCCCCATAGGGAGCGCTGGCCACGCACCCTACGATTTTCTCTTTTATAGGAATATGGACATTCAAAGTATACCCAACCACTCGAATCCACGATTCAATTATAGACATGGGTTACTCCCATAGGGAGCGCCGGAAACAAATTCGACTGAAACAAGCAAACAAAAGACGACAGTCGCAAAAGTTCTTTAGTCCCTGCCTGAGTCTTCGACTCAACCAGCCACTCGGGGGCTAGTCCCATAGGGAGCGTTGGTCGTGCACCCTATGATTATTTGTACATCGTACTGTGTGTTGATAACATCCACACTCGAAGTCTATGGCGACACCACCTCATATTTCTCCTGCAAAGAGACAGCGTCTCCTGGGTCACCTGAATCATCTCCGCGATGACGAAAATTCGGATGCCGCACCTGCAGCATGAAGATAAGACCTGAATAAGGCCTGGCAACGCATTTGCTGCGCACTACCAGAAATATACCTGTGCCTACAGGTGCGATGAACATGCCTTGACGGACGCGTCGAGTGCTCACACCCATATACTGGAATTCGACTCCTGTAAGACCTCCACGGCCTGAGTCAAATTACACCAGCACATTTCCGAATTCGAGTCCGGGGACTCGAGTTTGAGTAGATTGCGTTGTTTTACCCGAAGGTAGTTAACTGATACCGATACATCGGTTAAATCAGGCACGCGTATCAACAATCCCTATGACATAAACAGAACACTCGAAAATACTCCGTCATGCACTCGAAAGGCCTCATAAAGTCCCCAGTCGAATCTGCGATTCCACTAGACACTCGGGGGCTACTAACATGGGTATACCCTGCAGGTACTCGAGCTTGGTATATGCGGTCTAGATACGGTGAAAGCCCATGGCGTTGCCACGGCCCAATGAAGACTTCGAGTGACCCACGGACTCTAGATAACTTGCGAGACAAGAAGAAGTCTAAAGATAGAAAGTTTAAAGGGAAAACCATAACCTGTAATCGACTCGACCTGCTACCCGAGACCTAGCCTATCTATATAAAGGCTGGGAGGGGCGGCGAGGAGGACACACACAACCCTAGTTTCCACAACCCTCGCCAGATTTCATCTGTGCACCATTGTAATCTTCGATTCCTTCATTAATTCCAAGAGAAGACAAGAAGGAGTAGGGACCTCTACGAGGCCTGAGCCTGGGTAAACCTTGCGTCCCTGTGTGCTTGTTTGCTAGCCGATTGATGCTTCCAGCGCTCCCTCCTTCTCCAAAACTCAAGTCCATAACAATGGGCATTGATGAGTTAAACCCTCGTCACTTGTACATCTTGGATATTTCTTGGGGTGACACGGGTGGCATCCCCAAGCTTGAGCTTTAGTCCATTCTTCATCTCATTACATCATTCTCTCCATACACCTAAAATTTTTCCTTCATACAAAACGTCACACAATCTTTATTAGCAACATTAGTGCACTCAAATAAGTCTTTGGGTTTAGTTTCAATACCAATAAAACTTACATTAAAACACAAGCTACTGTAGCACTTCCCTCAAAAAGATCAATTCCCCAAAGAGAACTCAAAAAGGAATCAACAAGAAGCAAATGCAAATAATGACAGAAATCTGTCAAAACAGACCAGCAGGTAAAAACCAATTTTTTCAAAGATCTTCTGTTGCTCAAATCGAAAAGTGTTGAGCAAACGAAAGTTAGTTAACCACCTGGGGCAGAAGCACAAAAATTCACGCCTCAAAACGACGTACAGAGATTTCACACGAATTTTTACAGTGAAGCACAAAAATCTGTTTCGGGACACCAACTTTCCCAAGCATTACTTCTCTCTCATTAGATGTTACTCTTGGCAAAAAAGCAAATAAAAAAGGATATGGAGAGGTCATTAAAGAAGTAATAACTTACACGACTCAAAAAAACTATTGGGTTATCTCCCAAGAAGTACTTTTCTTTAACGCCTTTAAGTTAGGCATGATAGTTTGAGAAGATCCTCACATAAGAAATATGAATTGAAGTAAAAGAGAGTATCAAGAAGCAAATATGGAACAAATTTAAGTCTAACCCACTTCCTATGAAAAATAATCTTGTAAAGAAACAAGTCATGAAAGCATAAAGAAACAATCATAGGAAAGAAAAACAAGTGCAACTTCAAAAAAATTAACATAAAGAGGGGAAATTTAATATTGTTGAGACACATAAAACCATGTTTCCCTCTCTCATAATAACTTTCAATAGCATCATGAATAAAATTAACAATATAACTATCACATAAAACATCCTTATCATGAGCCACGTGCATATAATAATTATTACTCTCCACATAAGCATAGTCATTCTTTTTAATTGTAGTGGGAGTAAATTCAACAAAATAGCTATCATTATTATTCTCATCACCATAATCATCAAATATAGGAGGCATATTCTAATCATAATTAATTTTCTCCTCAATAGTAGGTGGACTGAAAATATCATATTCATCATTGTAATCATCATATATTAGAGATTTGTTATCATCATAAGCAATAGAATAGCTATCTTCCAAAGCTGGGGAACTAAAAAGATCATTTTCATAAAAACTAGCTTCCCTAAGCTTAGACTTTTCCATAGCATTAGCAATAATGGTGTCCAAAGAATTCATACTAACAACATTGCTATTAGCATGCAAATAAAGTTCCATAGGTTTTTAAATTTTCTCTTCAAACACTTCATGTCCTAACTCAAGATAAATACTATAAAGTTCTCTAATTTTGTTGTTGTTTTCCATTAAGCCTAACAAGTGAAAACAAGAAACAAAAATACAAAATTGCAGAACCTAAAGGAAATAACTTCGAGCACTCACACCGGAGGATGTGAGTACCTTTTACCTTACCTCCCCGCCAACGGCGCCAGAAAATAGCTTGATGTCTACGCACTTCTATTCTTGTAGACAGTTGTTGGGCCTCCAAGTGCAGAGGTTTGTAGAACAGCAACACGTTTTCCCTTAATTGGATCACCCAAGGTTTATCGAACTCCGGGAGGAAGTGGTCAAAGGTATCCCCTCTCAAGCAACCCTGCAATCAAGATACAAGAAGTCTCTTATGTCCCCAACACACCTAATACACTTGTCAGGTGTATAGGTGCACTAGTTCGGCAAAGAGATAGTGAAATACAAGTGGTATGGATAATTATAAGTGGTAACGCTGCCAGCAAATAGATTTGATGGCGTGGAAGCTGCTAAAGGCAAACTGAAATAAAGATGGAAGCATGCAAACATGTAACAGATCTAGTATCAATCGGTGTTTCCATGCTTAGAAACAAGGCCTGGGGATCATACTTTCACTAGTGAACACTCTCATATAAATATATTATCTTCATGATACTACTTTGAACAACTCTCCGGTTGGACACTCTAATCCATGGTAGGGCTATAACAACACACCTCAAAGTCCACTTTCCCCATCTAGATAACCCCACACTGTCACCTTGACCTCTAGATGGTTCCAACAAACACCACAATTTCATAAAAACATCCAACTCCAAATATAACTCATAACAAGTATTTGTAATCTCTAGCCTAAGTGCCACCATGGTGTGCACGCTGTCACTTTCACACACATGGGGAGAGCAGAGATATATTAAAGCACTTGAGTAGCAAAGTAGATCTACTTGATTACAAAGCTCATGATCACAATATGAGCATGCATAGAGAGATGAACATATAGCTACTGGTAGAACCCTTAGCCTCGAGAGAGAACTACTCCCTCATCATCAATGGCGATGGAGATGGTGGTGGAGATCGATGGAGATGGCTCCGGGGGCACTTCCCCCTCCCGACAGGGTGCCAGAACATAGACTTTCTGTCCCTCGAATCTCCCCTTCGGTGGCGGCGGCGCTGAGGAACTTTTCGTGGCTGGAGGCTGGACTATTTAGGGTTTTTGCATCGGGAGGCATCTTATAGGCGAAGAGGCAAGGTCGGTGGGCGGCCAGGGGGCCCACACCACCTGGTGCGTGGCTAGGGCTAGCCCACGCCACGACATGGTGTGGCCGCCCTGTGTCCCCTCTACATCTCGTCTTCTGGCTTCGTGAGTCTTCCAGTAAAATATTGACTTTGGCATTTGTCCGGTCCAATTCCGAAAATATTCATTTTCTGACTTTCCTGGAACCAAAAATACCAGAAAACAGGCAACTGGCACTATGGCATCTTGTTAATAGGTTAGTCCAAGAAATTGTATTGAAAGTACTCCAAAGTGTGGACAAAACATAAGAAAGTAGATATAAAACAAGCATGTAACATCAAAAATTATAGATACGTTTGCAACATATCAGGCCCTTAAGTATCTTTCCGTCACGTGGACGAACAAATCCCTCTCTTGACATATATTGCCTCTACGGTTCCTCCGAGTACCTGAACACACCTTTATAATCACTGTATTACCAAGTGACGCTTGATGCTATCTAAGCACTCTCAGGAGACAGTGATTGATATAGCCTCACGGGCTAAGGAATAGTCTACGAGGGTCCATTTCTAATCATCGTAACTTGAACTTCGTGACATGATCGGGTCACGATGTTTAGGGTGGGTATTGGTTCATCATCTCATTCTTAGAATGAGTTGACTCCATTTCCAACTGGCATAAATGCCACATGATCAGGAAACTTGATCATCTGTTCACCAATGAACTAGTGACTAGAGTTTCACTAGGAACCCCTGGTTGTTTATATATCACATGTGTATTGATTTTTCCACTCAATATAGTTATAGCATGTTATAAAACTTAATCATAAACTTTATGAAATATGATAGTAGTCCTTATTACTAGTTGTCTCTAGGGAATATTTCCAACAGTCTCCCACTTGCAATAGAGTACAAATAAACTAGCTGCATTTGTTCTTAATCATTGGCACCATATATCTGGTACCCTGAACATGCTTGCTCATTAAAGAGGTTGAGTCTTGGGTCTGTACTTTACAGTCCCAAATCCTTTGAAACTTACTAATGTCACCTTGATTGACATTAATACTTTATCATCACATGATAACATCTGTGGGTATGCATCGTCGCTATGGCAGCAGAACGAGGCCTGATTCCAAGAGCCTACAGTGACTTTAGATCAACCTCGAGGGATTTCTCATGGGCATTGTGCCCTGGGACACATCATTCTATGTTAAAAGAGAACTAGCCCCGCCATAACATTATACAACACTTTAGATGGTACCCTTATCTATTGTTATAAATGTAATCATCGAAACACGAGTGCACCCTGTGCAACTTTCGATGTTTTGTTTCACCCTGCTTCCTACTTAACTTTAATCGGTATTTACAGGAGTTTCCAACATATTCCCTTATAACATAACCCTTTATGCTTTAAGATATATCATCCTTTTATGGACTTGGAAAACATTCCTACAGTTCTCTATTAGACACTGTGGACAAACTTAGCTCAACGTTCCGTGATTCAAACTTAATCACTTTTAGACGTTCCTTATTGGATCATATATTATGTTAAGTTATCATCATGGTTTTCTAAGATAGAACCTATGTCTCAACATAGTGGATGATGGTCATCCTTTTCTTTCTTTCAACCATTGATGTTAAACTTAATACTATTCCTAACTTGATTTATTAAGGACTAGTTCATTAATTAACTTCTTTTCTGAAACCCTTATCATAACCCCTTAAGGAATACTACATAATATCATAATACACTTATTATCAACTTCTACACCTTATAAATCATTATTTATCGGTATTGTGCTTTTATTCTTAACACACTTAAGAATCACTCCTATAAGCTCCCACTCAAAATATGTTCCAAACATATTTGGGTATGAGTCACTACTCTTTACTCAAACTATGTTCCTACATATTTGAATTTGAGACTTATATTTATCCCACTCAAAAATATGTCATTCACATATTGTTTTTAGGAAGACTTTCATAGCTCCCACTCAATTTCATGCAAATTACATATCCACTCACTATTTTGAACAACTTCAAAATCCTTTGATCAAATATCAAACTTGGAGATTTACTATGAGATACTAGTACTTTTACTAGTTTTAAATCCACTAGACATTCAACACACTTGAATCAAATTCATTTGAATTTTCCCAATACTTGACAAATTGTGCTTTTGTCATTTACCCCTTTTCCACTATGGCTTTGCAGTCATTTGGGAAAATTCAAGTAACTTATTTACTTGTGAGATTCAGCAACGAATTGCTTTCTAATCTCAAGGGAATTTTGCTTCTAGGATTTCTCATAATTCTAGTTTACCATTATTTCCTTAGTAGTTCATAGGTATGTCATATTCTGGTAATCATGACAAATGATTCACACACATCTCCATACAAGATATGGGATGCAATTTGAATCCTACTTTATGTAGTGAAAACACCAGTGGGAAACACAATGATCATTATCATTGATTCTTTCCTTTATGAAGAGTATCGTTCAGGAACATTTTCCGTTGCGCTTCTCAACACTCTGATGGAGGGATTTGAATCCTCATTGTGTTTCACACTATCTTCCATTTGCTCCATAATCGAGAAATACCACCGAATGTGAACTTTCTCAAGAATGCAGGAAAATCCAAGCAATACTTGTTTTGCTTCTCTTTTGGTTTCAGCTATGGATTTCGTATTCAAAGTTTCTAATGAATACTCTACAAGGACTTATTCGCTATTGTTTTGGTTATATCGAATAACCCAAAAACTTTCACGATGATCCATACTAAATATGGCACGATCTCATGAATCCAGATGGTTCACTATATATTCTAATTAAGTGCTAACTATTTCTAACTAATGGTCTCTACATCTACACTACAATGATTTCTTTGGCACCATCTATTCACCCATTTTGATATCAAATATCATATTGTGATGTTTTGCATTTTGACATTTCAAACGCATTGCATTCCACAATTTATTTTATGCCATTCTTATAAAGTTGAATTTCATTACTATTGATCAAATCGTAGTAATTAGATTCTCATTTATCTTTATACCCTTTGTTGATGAAACACTTTGATCATATCAAATCATTTCATATTCATATTTCCTTTGGTAAACTTCTTTACACATTTAAACAATCATATAATGATAATCACCATTTTGTTAAACTACAATACATCAAATATGTATTCTCTTTAACAATTCATCAAAACACTTTGTATTCAAGTAATACACGGTGTTTAAGTTATTTTTCTGAACTTAGGCATGATTCATATGTGATAAGTAATCTCTTTCACGTATTATCACATAAGTTTGAATATGGTTTCATTCATTAATGAATATATCATTAAGTTGGGTACTTTAAGGCATTTCAATATTTTATAAATTTTCATGCATTATTAATTAGTTTCAAACAACAAGGATAATTCACATATAATCAAGCAAGATATGAACATAAATATAAATCATTCATAAAAGTGGAACAGCTGTTTGTTACAAGCTCATATGAATAACCGTCTCACAAAGTGTGAGACACACTAAAGAGGTTCACAATCTTTTGATTACAATAATCATCGTAAAACATAAACTAAGTGATAAATGTTGAGGGAGAGTGTTGTTGGCCATCATCATTATGCTCGCCATCAACACACAACCTCACCTCCTCTCCAGCAAGCACCTCTATGCAGAAGGACCTGTTTTCAGCAAAACAAAACAAGTGATAAATGTGTTTGCAAGATTATAACATTTATAAAATTGTATATCAAATATATACCTTGGTCATTGATGACCTCAGCGACAACGGGTTCAACCATCACATCCCTGAGATGTGATACGAACCTGTGGAAATCCAGTGTTTCCGCGTCACCTCTCATAATGCAAGTCCTCACTTGTGCTTGGTATCTTGGTGGCAGCGATCGGAGCACAATGCCATTTGCAAAAGAGCCCGTCATCCAGCTATCCATGAAGTATGCAGGCCTCATGTACGCATCATGCATGCGCTCCAAGTGGTCGTCAAGCGATGAGTTCTCCTCCATCTTTATGGAGAGGAAGTCTCCCATCAGCTCATGCTCCCATATGCATGCTTGTTCCACGAAATGTGTCCTAAGGTGTACCATAGTCGCACAAGGGTCAAGATTGCCCACGACTGGCCACAGCTCATCCACAATCCCGTAGCACATTGTAGCTGATATGAAGGTGGACATCTCATGATGATAATAGCGGTCCTCCCTCTATTCTGGGGTCTTAGAGAAACATGGCTACTCCAAATCCATCTCGTCTAGTATATAGTCGACCATGTTATTCTCGCTAAGTAGAACATGGAGACGTGGAACCCATATAGAGAAGTTTGATCTGTCTAGCCCGAGCTTCTCTTCTTCTAACCAATCGTCAACAGGAAAGGTAGCATCAAGGAGAACCATTTTCTACATTTATAATTGCAGAGCGGAATTTAGACTAAGTTTATAATTAAATGAGTTAATAATAACTCCACTCAGGAACACCTATCCCCTCAAGGGTTCCTAGTGATAAGATGACCCCTTTTCCCCACATATCCCCCGGTCATCACGACCATCAATGTGGGTTCTAGGGTGGACGCTAAACATCGGTCACATCATTCATGCGACTCGTGCTCGATCTTTCGACCATCCATGTTCTGAGGCCACGTCTCTGTAACGTGCTAGGCTCGCCAACTCAACCTTAGTGTATTCGCTATGCAACATGGCTTACACCCACTGTATGCGAACGTAGATATGTCTGACACCCGATCATCACGACATGCCTCATACCGAAGAACTTTCTTGGTGGTGCACACTAAGGGGGAACACAATCATTGGTAATTTTAACAGGGATCATCTTATTAGGCTACCGTCGAGTATCTAATACTAGCACACAATAACATATACAAACAATAACATTGAATGTAAATGCGATGTGATATAGTCCTTCACATCATGATCTCCATCCGTCGTCACCGGATTCCAGCGCCAGGGATCCGGTGCCGTAGACACCAGGGTACCGGTGTCTTTCCAGCGTTGTAGTCCGTCACCTCCGTGACTATCTACTACTACGTAACATAAGGTAATCACTTTACCTTTGCCACAACCATATCACAAAGCAATGCCTCCCTGCAAAACAAAGTTAGACGCCTCTACTTTATCTTTGCATGTTTTACGTGGCTGAATGGGCTTTCGCACAAGAACCGTTCTTACCTACGAACTTTTAGCACAACACTGATCAAGTAGTTTTCTATACTACACCCCTTTCGGGGCCCTCTGTTGCAAATGGCATACCAACTAATTATCCTTGGGCTAAGGGCTTCGGCCTAGCCATGTAGCAATTGTGCATGTGATTTATCATAGATGGGACCGTGTATTAGCTTGTATGACATGATGATTATTGTATCCTCTCTTGCCTCAATCTAAGGACTTGTCAGGTACCCAAGACCCCAAGGGTTGAGCCAGGTATAGGGAGTATGAGTGATGACTGATCTGCAGATTGGGAACCCAAGTGACAGAAGGTATAGTACGGCTGTATGTGAGGGATTTGCTTGGGATTAACAGTGACATCACTATGCATATCATTAGTTCTCTTTCTTCTATGGATGAGACTAGTAGGTTATTGCTATAAGCGGTTGGGGAGGCAATATAAATTATGGATGCACTACCCACATATAATTTATCTTGCTCTAACAAGTACACGCATACTTTATTTCTATCATTTATTTCCATCAGATGTTTTGCATAGCTATAGGTGAAACCGAATGCCCTAGGCTCTCTCTCTCCATCATTGACAACAACAAAAAGATGCAAGCTATTGGTCCGGTAAAAACACAAAAGGCATTCTAAAACTCCCGAAGGTCTGTTAAAGTAACTTCACTACGCATTCGCGTCTCGAGGATTCGATAACCTAGGTCTACTAGGGAAAAAGAAGCTACACTACATCCGTAATCCAGATCGAAGGTATCAACCCTTTTTGGCGCCGTTGCCGGGGAAGCAATAGCTACCCTGGTGAGGTTATTAGGAACCTTGCTAGTTTTAATTCTTGTTTTTAATTTTGTTAGTTTGCTTTCAGTCTTTATTTGATAAACCAAACAAATTAGTTAGTCTTTAAATTCTTGCATTTACTATTATAATTCTTTATCTAAGAAAACCCAAAAACATAGGATGTATGGCTAAAAAGAAGCTTGGGGTGTTTCCTATTCCAAATAATGATTATTTGCATACTCCTATTACTCAGCCAGCAATCGCTACTGATGATTATTAAATTAAGCCCCATTACTTAAATTTGGTTCAACAGAATCAATTTGGAGGCTCTGCTGTTGAAGCCTTGGGTATGCACTTGAATATTTTCACTGAAATATGTGATATGATGCGTATAAAATACGTTGACCCTGATGCGGTCAAATTGCATCTATTTCCTTTCTCTCTAAGAGGGAGAGCTAAATAATGGTTGCTATCTTTGCCTAAAAATACTATTACATCATGGGTGGGATGTACTTATTTATTTATGACTAAATTTTTCCCACCTGCAAAGACTATGCAAATTCGATCTAATATTACTGGCTTTAGATAGGAAGAGCGTGAGCCACTAGCGCTTGCATGGGAGAGGATGAAAGAATGCCCAAGAAACTGTCCTAGTCATGGGATGGAAGATTGGTCAATCCTCCATTTATTTTACAATGCTCTTAATCCTGTGTCTAAGTCTATGCTTGATACTGTAGCTTGAGGAACATTTATGGGTAAACATATTACCGAAGAAAAGCAACTGCTAGACAATATGCAAGACAACCATGCCCAATGGCATGTGGAAAGATTAAACATAAAGAAGGTGAACTCTATCTCACCACAAGAGAACGAAGATCTCAATGCTAAGTTGGATGAGCTCATCCTAGCCGTAAAAGGTAAGGAAACTCAGGTAAGAGCCACCCCCGAAACAAACATTGAAGAAATAGACTTCGTAGCTAGTAATGATTATAACCCTGCTTGGAACAAGAGTTACAATCCTAACTTTCAGAAACATTATGCTAGTCCTATAGGTAACTCTAATAGTAATATGGGAACTAGTAATGGCACTCTCCAAGAAACGCTTAAGTCTTTCATAGACTCACAAAATGAAAAAAATAATATTCTAGTTAAAATTACGGAGAACCATGATGCTATGCTTGGTAAATTATCTAACCAAGCTATTAGTTTGAGAAATGATTTGCAGGCCCTTCAAGAAAGAACAAGGATCGTTGAGGTACAGCTAGGTAAGATAACCGAGAGTCAAACTCTCATCCTAGCTAAATTTCCATGTAAAACTGAGCCCAGTCCTATTGAAGAACTCAAAATGATGAGGATCAAAAGGGAGGAGACTGAATAACTTGACTATAGTAATGCTCCTTCACCAAGTTACATCATTGAAGATCTTGTAAAAAGGATTAACGTCAAGATTCCGGTAAGTGAAGGTAGTGAGGAAGCTATGTACCAACATTTTGTCAATGAAGTAACAATAAAGGTATGTGAGCTTGAAGAAGAATACAAGTAAATTGCTAAAAAATTACCTGTTAAACTAGATGATATATTTGAGCCTACTATTAAGATTAAAATTGGAACCAATGAGATAGCTGCACTTTGTGATCTAGGTGCAAGCGTCTCAACAATTCGAAAGAATCTTTTTAACAAGTGAAATCTTGGCTCCTTTGAAATTACTAAGTTAAAATTGCATCTAGCAGATTCTACCTACAAACAAGCTATAAGGATTAAGGATAACACTTTACTATACATTAAAGGTTATCCTGCTCTCATTGATTTCGTTATAGTTGACATGCCTAAAGATGCTATTGCTCCTATTATATTAGGTTGTCCTTTCTTAAGAACTATAAAGGCTTTGATTAATATGTATGAAGGGAACGTGAAGCTGTAATTGCCTTTGCGAGATCCTTTTGTTATTCATTTCCCCAGGAAGAAGAAAACCAAGCATGATGAAAAGGAGGCCATCACTTTGAAGGCAAATTACTTTGGAGTGGGTGTTCCACTCATCTGGCCCAAGTGAGTATCATCAAGGTCAAGCCATTGACCATAAAAGAGCTCTATGGGAGGCAACCCATGTGAAATAAAGTTTTGAGTTAATTTTTTAGTTTTAGTTTAAGTTTATGTTAAATAAAGAGTGATAGAAAACTCCATTCGAGGAGAAGCAATTCCGTAGTACTTGAAATTCCACTTTATTCATGCTATTGTTGGTCGATAATATTTACTATCAATTTTCTGTCAAAAACAAGGTATATCACTAAGTTATAGGAAAAGAAATAGTTTACAAAGAAACAGAATTTTTTTGATGCACAAAGAGTTTAACGACCAACTATACGACGGGAATAAAAATTCCGGCCATATTGTTCCAGCCGTATAGATATCTTTGCCATTGAAACTTTTTCTGCAATATGTACTGAGAGTTTAACGACCAACTATAAAACAGGAATAAAAATTCCGGTCGTATAGATATCAATGCCTCCGTACAATTTATTTTCTTATGTACTAAGAGTTTAACGACCAACTATACGGCGGGAATAAAAATTCTGGCTGTATAGTTCCGGTCGTATAGATATCGATGCCGTGGCAAATGTTCTTTCGTTGGGACAGACAGTTTAACGACCAACTATATGGCCGGAACATTTTGTTCCGCCCGTATAATTGTGTCTGTATAGCTACACCGCTAGGAGGAAACCCTAATTTTTTTATAAAAGGCCAACTATACGGTCGGAACACATTGTTCCGACCGTATAGTTTCGCTCGTATAGTTGCGTCCGACCACAAAATCGCATGGGAAGGTACTCCCAACTCCAAAACATCAATCCTTTTTCTTTCTTCTACCTCCAAACTCTCTCAAAACCTCAAGAGATCACCATCTCTACTCAATTTCGTTCGATTTCCTCGCACACAAGTGATCTACGGTATGTTTCTCCTCCGATCCTCCAATTACTTTTTTGCAAATTCATCTTCGATCTATTGTCATTGTCAATCTAGGGTGAGACCTATTAGGAACCAATTTCCATGATTTTATTACCTAGATTATTATTTTGAGGAGAATTCTTTAGTGTGTTTTGATGAGGTATATATTATACTTACCGTTGTTGGATCAAAAAGTTTTATTTTTGCCTTTCTTCAATGTTTTAGATGATGAACACAAGGAGCTAAATTCGTGCTCGTGCCACCGCTAGCGCTTCTCGGGCTGCCGCTCAGGAACGCATGGGGATACAGTTCTAGGATCAGGCCCATCGTGATCGCTTCAACAGGATCAAGAACCGCAAAGTGAAGGCCACCAAGTGGGCTTGCCCCATCATATTGAACCAACTCGGTATTTATGATGACTTTAATTTAATTTGGAATAGAGCTAGGCTGCAAAACTTCGTGTACAATGATGTACCTACTTATCGCTGCTTAACCATTGAATTTCTTAGTTCATTGCAAACCACCATTAAACAATGGCAAGGGGAGGATACTATTTCTTTCTGTCCGATGAAAAATAACTACACTTTAACATTAGATGAATGGTGCACATGTTTTAGTTTGCCAAACAATGATATTCATGCTTTACACGCATCCTTTACTGGCTTAGAACCTTCCCCTCAACAATACTATAATGGAATGAGTTTCACTACTAGAGTGAGCAAGGGGAAGAATATTCAACATCCTGCAATTCGCTATTTGTTCTATGTTATTTATAACACCTTGTAGGCACGTAATGAGTTCACGAGACTCAATGAGGAGGACATCCTAGTCCTCAAAAAGGCTACTTACATCAACTGCAACCTGTCACTCAACTTGGGTGCCATCCTTCTGCGCTACCTGGAGCACCAAGCCTCCCAAAGCCAAGGGCCAATCACAGGAGGAGGCATCATCACCGTTCTTTCCCATGCCCTAGACATCAATCTAGGTGAGTTGCAACCCGTACTAGGTGATACACGTGTTGGTTTCTCCACTTTGAGAGCCAATGGTGCTCACTAGGAGAGGTGGTGCTTATTACCTGCATATTGCTAGAGCTAGGCGTATCTACCCCGCTCATATGCCTAATGGTAATTTCTCTATCAAGGAAGGACGTTTGCTATATGATTCGCAGGTTGAGCAACACCAACCCGAGGAAGAAATTATGGAGGAGGATGAGGACCAAGAGGAGGAGCAAAAAGTTCCTTATCAAGAGGAGCAGCCACAAACCCGGTTCACCACATACCAAGATTTTCAAGGACTTGGAGGGACTATGGATAGGATGCATATCCTCTCTTTGAACCTCTGAGAATCAACAAGTAACCTCTCAACTCAATTTGCAAACTGGAGTAACGACTTCTCCCGCCACCACAATGATTTGAAGGGCTTGCAAAAGCCTAAGCTTGGGGAAGTTTCCTCATGTATCTTTATTTGGCGTTTATTTTCTTTTATTTATTTTGAGGTTTTGTTTTTATTTGAGTTTATAAGCACTCGTGTTGGTTTCCCCAACAATTTATTTTCTAAGTTCTCTATTTTTCTTTCAAAATTTTATAGCTGAGCTTTGCCGCCAGTATTCTATTCTTTAAATTCCCTCTCTTAAAAATCACAAAAAAATCTCCCTTTTTCCTTATTTTCTGTAACATCCCAATTTCAGCAACCCTGATTTGTTGTCCAGAATGCAAAAATCAGGGGGAACAAAAACTTTTTCTTGTTTAATGCCGAAGGGTTTGCTTGCTGTTTGGATATGCTTATGCATATGAATTTGTATTAGATGATATACTCCTTAGCTCAACACCAGTTGACAAAAGCTACTTCCCAAAACTGTCTAGGCTCAATCTCCATATTCTCAAATGTTCTGGCATTTCAAAACCTGAGCCAAGAATCCTTTGCAAACCAACTATTTTAGTAGCTTCTATTGATTAAACTATGGAGAGCTATAGAATACTATCCCCTTATGTTTTCAAGATAGAACCTTCAAATGCTCTTCTCTCCAGGTTTCCCAAAACACCTTTATCAAGCTTTTGAATCCTACTCTTGGTAGAAATACCAAGGATTCTCACCTTATTCAAATCCAACACTTCAAAATACCCATACCTCAAGCTATGCTTGATGGTAACCCTAGTAGTAGTTGCTTTGTTTGTAAGATGAGTTGCCTTGATCTGCTGTTTCACTTGATTGCTTAGAAGTAGTATGAGCTACTCTAGGAGCTCATCAGTAGGATCAAGAGGTCTCCAAATCATCACACCCTAAGGAAGAATACAAACCTGGATCTGGTCTCTAGTTACTAGGTGATCATCTAAAACCCCTAACCAGACCCCTTCTAAAGTGATCCCTTCCAGAAGCTTCCAAGTCAATGAAGATCAATATCAAGCATGGATCCCTTCTACTCAATATACACTTCAACATCCTCCACTAGATGATGCTTTGGTACCTTGCAACCCACCAAAATCATCACCACCCACATTCAAGTCAAAAACCCTAAATCTGCCAAATTTGGCTAAGTCTGGAAAACTATCTCCAACATCACCTTTTTGAATGCCTCCCTTTCTCAACCCCTGTGCATTTTTGAAAATTCATCTGAACTATCTTGTTAAACATCCTAAGGAATACCAATGCCCACTCTTTCCCTTGGTTATATCATCCTCCAACCTACTTGTTCTTGATGGTTTTGCAGGATAAAAAATAACTATTCCTGCAAATCTACTCAACATGCCTACTTTGATAGAGGCTCACACCACCATCCAACCTTCTATGGACCAAATCTTTTCATGGTTATGTTATACTCATATATGTCTATCAATATCTACTTCACTTGTTCCAAGTGGATCTTTGTGCTTCTTAAACCCACAAGGTTTTGGAGGCTAGTTCATAATCTGCTTTGGCAGGCTTATTTTATTCAAAGTTTGAAAGCCTATCTTGGTGAGATCAAGAAGTATCAAGCTCAAAACTCTACACCATTGCAATATACGTCACTTGGTCTATCCATCCATATGTACCATTCCAAAAGGGGAGCTCTGAGCTCCAAGACACACCTATGTTTTGGTGGTATAAAAATAACATCACCCTAGATCCACCACTCCTTGTTTTTCATCTAATTCAAGTTGGATTTCCAATTCCCAAGGTTGCAAATGATTTCTACACCTTTTATAAACCATCTACCTTGATCATCAAGATTTACCAAATTTTATCCATAATTATTTTGGCCCCAAATCTATTTAATCCCTTTAATAGACAAAATCTCCAATACCTAATCCATAAAGGAAAGTTTAGTTTCTGGCAAAACACTTCCCCAAATTTTGGCTCAATTGATACCCATATATCATACCCTAATTTACAACTTCAAAAATAATTATTTTTGAAGAGTTTTATTATTTCTTTTTGCCTATTTTCTTAAATGGCTGAATTGGAATAATAATTGTTTTCAATACTTTTATCTTCCAAAAAATCTTGGGAAAATTCCCCTAAGTGTGTATTCTCATTTGGGACCATATCACATCATAAACCAACCTTGTCCAATGTAATTATATCAAATGACCTTCTAGAAACTACTTCTGTACTTTTTGAGTAAGTAATTGTAAGTGGGTTTTAAATCCTCTTAAAAATCCCAAATAATTCTTGGATATCTACCTTGACCTCATCTATCTACCAGTACCATCTTCCCACCTTGCCCAATGCAAAATATTAAACTTCCTTCACAAGCCTCATTTTGTTCAAATGTGGAAAACTAAGGACTTAGTGGCCTAGACCAAATTAAAATCATCACCAGGTCCTTCCATCACTCCAATCAGCCCCACCACCATCGCTCTGGTCGAGATGCACTATAGAACCCCCCTCTCCCTTGTCTCTTGCCTTTGTAAGTGAGAGAAAGAGAGAGAGACAAGGCCTAGGAAATTTAAGTCTTGGTCTTAAAGCCAAAGCAGCTGCAGCACGCCTCACCTCTCCCTATGGTCGTGTCCTTGGCCCCACATCACCTCTCCACCACCCCTCATGCCCTATCCCGTGCTCCCTCCTTTGATCATGTCCAAAATGGACCAAGACTACCATGGACCATGTCCCTCTCGGATAAGAAGGCCCCTGCTCACCAAAGACTCCACCATCTCCCTCATTCCACACTCCCCTTACCCCTCTCAAGCCCCAGATCCAGATCTCGAGCTCCCCATCTCCATGGAGGAGAACAAGCTCTCATCTCGGTCTCCCTCGAGTAGTGGAGTACAGGGTCGACCCCGACCTTCCCCAGTTCCTTAGATCCCTTCCACAGCCCCCATATAGCTCCCCTGCACCTTCCCACGGAGCCCCTATGCCTGCATGTCGCTGGAGAGGAAGGGCTCGCCCCTTTGGCCACTTCTCAAGGTTTGGCCCGAGTGCTCTCTCCCTTGATCCTCTCCCTCTTCATGTGATGTTTTTGAATCCCCCCTGATCCTCTGCATCCGACCTCCCACTCTTCCTTTCCTAGGGGTCTCTGGCTCTGCTATGCCGCCAAGCTCCGGTGAGCTCGCCTCGGATGTCCCCGCGTGAGACAGTTCTAGACGCTAAACCTGCCTCTGCCGCCCCTCTCCTGGACCACCACGCCACGCTACTCCTCCTTCGCCACCCCTCCGACGCCGGCGTGCCTCGGTGAGCCCTCCCCGACGTGCCTCTGCCGCCGTTAGGGTTTCCGCCGCCGCTGTTTTGTTCGCTGGGGAAGACAAATCCTGGCAGTCGATCGCCACTTGATCGAACGGCCAGAGTTGCCCCATACCCCTTAGCGCCCCCGTGGAGGCTGACAACTGGGCCCCACCGTGCGGGATTGAAACCTTCCTCCCGCGCGTGGCTCACCCCTAGGTGGGCCGAATCCTCTCTGCACGGCCCATTGCGGTGAAGGAATCGGCCCGATAGTACCCCTTTCCTTTTTGTTTTATTCAAACCCTTCTATCCATAGTATTACCAACAAGTTTAATTCATTATGAAAATGAAAACGACCATATTTTGCCCAGATTCAATTTTTGACATGTTCCTGTATGTTTTCTATAACATGCAGAACCAACCCTAGTACAAAAAGGTCTGCCAATAAATGCTAGAAATAAATATACAAATAGGTATCTATTCTAGTAAATAAATTCCCAGAGAACCATCCTCACCCAAATGTGGTGAAACAAACCTTACCTGGTAGGTATTCCCCATACCTTCTATCTAGCATTGGTCCCATGCCAGTTTGAGCTCTGGTCCACTAGTAGCAAAAATAACAAAAACAGGGCATTTCTGCCTTTAAGATTTTCTCTGGGCCAATTTAAAAGAGGTACTGACCTAAATCCAACTCTCCTAGTTCCTAAAACATAAGATCTATCAAAATCCAGGAGTCCATAATTTCCTAAACCCCAGTTGAATTATTGTGAATTAATCTGTTCTGTGCATGGTTAATTCACTAATAATTTAAGCACAGTAGCTCTGCAACCCCAAATAGGTTGATTCCAATTTCTAAAAAAAAATATTCTAAATTCCTACCATGTGTCCCTGGAATCAACTCAAAAGCTTCTGTAGATTTAATTTGGTGAAAAAGACAAAACAGCTATAGGACTACCTTTGGGAATTTCCTGAGGGCATTCTAGTAAATATTTTAGCATCAATCCAACTCTCAGTGAACAAGTACATTAAAACCTACAAAATCATCCAAGGAATTAATCTTCGGAGCTCAAGAATTTTTCTGGTGAATTATCTCCTAAAACTAATCCTCTCAAAACCTACTGAATTGAGTAATGTGTGGTATGTTTGTCTTCTGTATTGTATTTATGCTTGCATTGCTTTATGTTGATTGTGGCCTTGTTTGTTTGCATGTGCTGTCTGGACGACGATAGTTGCGATGAAATCGGAGCGCAGGAGAAGTGGTAATTATTATTGGTATTATTGTTTTTCGAAAGAAGAAGTCCAGGGACATATTGCCATATTGCTGATCCTCAGGCAAGCCACCTTCTTCCTCATAAAGCCTTGCCCTACTATCTTTACTTATGCATGTTTTATCTACTATTTATTAAAACTGCATTCATTTACTATATGTTGATGTATATATGATAATGGTTTGGCTCTTCTAACTATTACACTTTTGTACTATTAAGTACAACCCCCTTGGTGACACCTACTTGTCCCTAATAGAATAGCTGGTGTATTACACCATACCCTTTGGAGACCCCGATTTAGCCGAAGCAAAGCTATAGGATGGGAAGACCTCGGAAAAGTTTTACCAAATGTTTTATGATAAAACCTTGGTGAGGTGGGACCTCCCAAGAGTTGTTGAGAAAGAAAAAGGTTTTGTTTTACAAAATGCTGAAGGAAAGCTGGAGGAAAAAGGTTTATGAAAATGCACCTGGTTCTTTGCAGTTTAGCTATAACAACTTAACCGGTGCAACCACATTACTTTGGGATGGGACAGGGCTGGATTTGATGTTTGTCTATTCTGGTTTAAGCTGCCTCGGAACTACTACAAGGGATGAAACTCCCTGGAGGGTGGGCCTTTTCCGGACAAACGGTCCATGTGAGACATCGATCGGGAGAAGGAACGAAGGGTCTACAAACCTCCACGCGTTACTATGAGCCCCTCATTGAAAGCGCACACGTGGGACGTGCAATATGCGCTCCGGTTGGTCTTCGGTACCCGACATCCCGGTGTTGAGGGGAACAACACTCATAGGGTAGGCACTTATACTAGAGTGGGCATCCGGAGAGTCTTGTTTGGTTACTCGACCCACGATCGGTTAAGATCAGGGTAGTGTACCCGGATGATGTGGGTAAAGTGTACAACCTCTACAGAGTATAAATCTATTCGAATAGCCGTGTCCGCAGTCATGGACGAGTTGGACAAACTTCTGTAGAGCAGTGCTGGTTTTGTTTTCAAAAAGGATTTCAGAAAAGAAATGGTTTTGGAAATGTTTTGACCATGGGATGGTCTGAAAGGATCCCTGTTTTGACCATGGGATGGTTAGAAAGGGATGGAAGGAGTTTGGTCATGGGACGACCGGAGGAAAGGAACAAAAGGGTGACCCACTCCTATTGTTTTTCCAAAACTTTTCAAAACAGTTTCCAAAATGGTTTACAAAAGTTTTCACAAAGATATGTAGATGCTATATCTACAAGAGAAACTATTTGAGAAAGGAACCTCTCTTGGAGCCCTCCTACTACCACAACCATAATGCATATCCTCTTGCTATTAGTACTGTTATCTTAAGGTGGTTTGCGAGTACATTCAAAGTACTCACTAGCATTGTCCCTAGCTATTAACTTGGTCAGATATCAAGAAGAAGATGATGTTGGCGACTATGCGAGCTAGGACGTTCTCCCTGTCAGTTGCCTGTAGGTTAAGGCATGGCTCGGGCTCTACGCTTAATGAAGTTCCGCTGATGTTGATCGATGTAGCCATAATGGCAACTAAGGTATGGCATGTATTTGTTATGTATTGGATGTTTACTTTGATTCTCGTCGGTTATGTGCCACGACTAACTAATCATGGGATCGTGATGGTATGCATAATAGGGATTCTCGGAGGATTAATCTGGGGCCCCCACAAACTTGGTATCAGAGCCATCCTGACTGTAGGAGAACCTTAGTTAGCATGGTCATTAGACAGGAACCTTATTTTGAAAACCCCGGCTTTCAAAAAACTAGTTTCTCAATGAGTTTCAAAAAAGTTATACTTCTTCTCTTACTCTAAATAAATGCTTTCGAAAATGGTTTCCTCTAACTCTCGTCCAAACTTCAAACCTACGGATTTTAAATAACTAGGATCTAGAACCCGGTGAAGACAATGAGAACAAGAGGAAGACAAGAAACTACCAGCAAACACAAGGAGACTACAATATTGCTCTACCAGTGGAATCCTCACAACCAGTGGACATCGGGTGTTGCACTATCAAGAAGCGTCCAAGGTACGACGAAGGCTTCATCTACAAGATAGTGACGCCGACTCGAAGAAAGACGATATCTAGGATCAATAGTCCTAAGAATAGGATTCCCCTACATTGCGAGTAGTTAACTCCTTGGTCCCTAACGTTGACCGTGTTTGCTTGCCTAAGTGCCTTATGTGTTGCTTGATGTGTGTTGTCTACCGAGGACATTGTGACTTCTCTCGCTCTGTTCGCCTGGTCAGTATGCTCTGGTTTGCTTTGATTCCCTTAAAAATGTGACTCGAGGAGCGATAACCCACCTAGTAACTCAGGAAACCCCTGTGTTAGCTGTCGGTAATGAGACCCAGACAAACCTCGAGAGTATATGAGAGGAGAAGCATCGCAAGAACAAGGAGTTCGTCATCGTCAAGTCAGAATCAACTCGAAGACTTCACCTCAGCAGGATGACATACCTCGTCCAACTCACCTCTCCGGACTCGTCAATAGCGCAACACACCCTTGTTCATCAGTCTACTACAGCAAGAATCCCGTTGAAGTTGGAAGTCGATCACCGAAGGATTCTCAATATCCACAAGAACCCACTCGATAAGTCAACCCAGACCAGAAGTGAAGACCTTACTATGCTGACCTTCGGTATATTAGAACTTCCGACCGCCCCAGGAGACTACCTATTATAGTTAAACCTACCCAAACCGGCGACAAGTTCCTCCCTAGGAGGTCAGAACTACCCCTGAAGTCAGATGACTAAGAAGTGTGAAGACGACGAGTCTACCCCGCCCTCGAGCAAAGCAACACCAAGAGTTCAAGTGAAGATGTTTTCTATGAAATTAGCTGTCCTACCTTGTCCGAAGATTAGCAAGACAATCGTTAACCGCTAGCTTGCCCTAAGCTAACCCCATAAGGCTTCGTTAGGGAACCACCCACCACCAAGGTTAATAATGTAGGGCGTCGCTCGACGACCTCAGCTCAAGACTCTAGGAACATACAGTCTTCCGCTAACATCGGGTCAGCACTCCAAGACAGAAGATCCACACCCCTCCCGAAGCACCTTAGTGCAGCTCTAAGGTGGAAAGACTGCGTCTTTCCACTCAAATCTTCAGAAGACTGTCTACCAAAAGATACCTCAGAAAATGTCCCCGGAATCCAAAGTCTTTCCGCCAAACAACCACCCGCAGGTTATCAGAGGAGGAGCTACCTGAAGATTCTACAAAGACCCTCCGCTACTTCAGCCGAAGACCCACCCGAAGGACCGCCGAAACGCTAACCCCTAGGTCCTTAATGCTTAGAGGATGTGAGACTCCAATAACTCCCCAGGCTAAGTACGAATACTAGAAGTATATAAGCCCCATAGGCCACAGCTTCACGGACGCCTTCTGAAGACCTCGACTCCAGGAGAAAGATGGACGACAATCTTCAGAACCGCCACCAATGAAGTCAAGAAGGAAGTAATACATTATCTCCGAGCTAACCTTGCCAGATCCTAAGGGGGAAAGACTGCGTGTTTCCCACACAAATAGAGTACCTCCACTAGGAGCAACCTCAGGAGTCCCGACCCCAAAATCGTTAAATAGGATATGCTACGCCCCTAAAGAAGAGCCATCTTTCTCCAAGATATCGAAGATGTGGGCATGGGTGAGGGACTGCTTAACATACTACAGAATTACCAAGATGATGAGGAGGAGAGCCATCATGCTAATGAGGGGAATCTGCAGGATGACTGGATGATTGAAGACACGAACCTTCTCTCTCCCAATGAGGCACATCTGCAAGTTGGGATGGTCCTCACTCCTTTTGTCAACTCCTCTGAGGTGCTATCTGCTAAGCAGTCTTTCTCCAAGCAAGGACTAGAACTCTGGGATAGATTCTTTGCTCCACACATCAACAACTCTTCACCTGGCATGTGCAGACTGCAATGTGATATTCCTGTAAGTTGGTTTAACTTTATCACCCTCATGCTCATGACTCCTGAAAAAT
Source organism: Avena eriantha (assembly GCA_910589775.1). NCBI lineage: Eukaryota > Viridiplantae > Streptophyta > Magnoliopsida > Poales > Poaceae > Avena > Avena eriantha. The sequence goes on from OU342746.1 coordinate 185,424,146, forward strand.
TCAGTTGGGCAAGACACTTTCTTACTTCTCCTCTTTGGGATATTATAAAAGAGCCAATTGCAGACGAAAATACCTTTACTTTCATTATCCCTGATGAATGTGTTGGACAGATGCCTCCTCACTGCTTGAATGATTCTCCGTCAAACCTGATTGTGCCAAATGCTCTAGTAAAAAAAAGAAGCGGAAAAGAACCTTTGGTGGACACTGAGGTGAGAAGGAGCCCCAGAATTGTGGAGCTTAATGGGGGATTTAAAAGTCATGTGAATTGCTCTGATTTTAATTGTCTCTCTTGCAATGCTGCTCCACCTTGTCTTAGCAATAAAGTTGTTAAAAACCTTGCTGATTCTTTTTGCAAGGTTAAGGAGGGTGAACTTGAAAAAAGGCTGTTGAAGAAGAGCAGGGTCAATGATCTGACCATCAAGCCACCTGGAAAACCTGGACCAAAGAAGATTGGTTCTGACACAAACCTTTCAAGCAAGAAGAAAGGAGGAGCTGCTGAATCTTGTGGACAGCAGTCTAAGAAGAAAGCTCCTAAATAAATGTTATTAATGTCTACACAATATTGTCCTTTTATGCCTGGATCATTTACCCTTGGATTTTGTTATGAGTTGTTTAGAACCATTATGCTGCTATGCATGTTTATGACTTCAGTACCTTATGATATATACAAGTTTGTTTCTGTAAATACATATCTTGTGTCACCCCAATGTTATCGCAACCTGGTTATCAATGAATAACAACAGAAATTGGAAGATTCTGAACTAGAATCTCAGAGGAATTAACTCTAAGGAGAAGTGGTTGGCATTAAAAAGTAAAATCATTGAATCTGAATGTGATATCATTTGTCTCCAAGAAACCAAGAGATAAATCTTTGATATAAATTACTTAAAGAAATTCTATCCAAAAAAGTTTGACAGCTTTGACTTTCTACCTTCAATTGGTGCTTCTGGAGGGATCATCATCATCTGGAATAGTTCATTGTTTAATGGAACCAGAGCATTCCAAAATGAATTCTCCACTTCTGTCACTTTCTCCTGCCAACTATCTAATGACTCCTGGACTCTTACAAATATCTATGGCCCATGTCAAGCTGATAGGAAAATTGACTTTTTGGACTGGTTTTCCAACATCATGATGCCTGATAATGTGGATTGGCTTGTCTTAGGAGATTTTAATCTTATCAGAAGACTTACTGATAGAAATAAAAGTGGGGTGATGTTAATGACACTATGCTTTTTAATGAAGCTATCAGCAACCTGGGACTTATTGAATTACCACTGAAAGGAAGGAAATTCACTTGGAGTAACATGCAGAAAGATCCCCTTCTGGAAAGAATAGATTGGTTTTTTACTTCTAGCTCATGGACAACCAAATATCCATATATATTGGTTACCCCCCTATCCAAGCCTACTTCTGATCACCTACCTTGTGTCATCTCAATTGGCACAAACATTCCCAAGGTTTAGATTTGAAAATTACTGGCTTCATCATTCTGATTTTAAACAGATTGTGCAAAATGCCTGGAATATACCAGTGAATCACCAGGACTTGGCAAAAAAGATATGTGCCAAGTTGAAAAATGTGAGGAGAGGCATCAAGATTTGGGCCAAGCAGTTACCATGCTTAAAAGACTAAATAAATAAGGTGAATGATACAATTGATCTTCTGGATTTACTTGAAGAGTCTAGAACCTTAACCATCAATGAATGGCACCTCATAGATATGCTGAAATCCCATATAATCTCTCTGCTCTAGAATCAAAACACCTATTGGAAACAAAGAGGAAAAATTAAATGGGTGAAATTAGGTGATGAAAACACAAAGTTTTTCCACTCCAAAGCTACCATCAGCTGTAGGCACAATTATATATCAATGATTAAGAATGATAGTGGGCATGAATTCTTTAACCACTATGACAAGGCTGACATTCTATGGAATGACTTCAAAGCTTGAATGGGTATATAAAACAAAACTGAGATGCTTTTCAACCTTGAAGATTTCTATGGAAATGGTATGACTGATGAGATGAAGAATTCACTTGAAAGACCTTTTCTTGACAAAGAAATTGAGGAGGTTATATCTGATTTGCCAAATGACAAGTCCCCTGGGCCTGATGGTTTTAACAATGAATTTATCAAAAGCTGCTGGTCAATCATTGGAAATGATATCAAATTGCTGATCCATGACTTCTAGAATGAGAAGGTCTCTCTTGAAAGCATCAACTCATCCTAAATTACTCTCATTCCTAAAGTTTCAAGCCCTTCTACCTCTGCTGATTTCAGACGAATATCCTTATTAAACTGTGTGTTCAAAATCATTACCAAACTTCTTGCAAACAGGCTGCAATCTGTTATTTTGGAATTGGTGCATAAAAATCAATATGGTTTCCTCAATAATAGATCTATTCATGATTGCCTTGGATGGGCTTTTGAATACATTTTCCAATGCCACAAATCAAAGGAGGAAATCCTAATTCTAAAACTTGACTTTGAAAAGGCATTTGATACAGTTGATCACTCAGCCATCATAAATATCCTCAAAGCTAGAGGATTTGGCATGAAATGGATCAAATGGATATGAATGATTTTTGAGTCTGGATCCTCTAAAATCCTTCTAAATGGGGTGCCTGGGAAAAAATTCTACTACAGGAGAGGTGTGACACAAGGAGACCCCCTTTCACCACTTCTTTTTATTCTTGCTACAAACCTCCTGCAATCTGTCCTGAATAAGGCCATGCACATGAATCTTCTGACCCCCAATAGATGGAGCTCCCAACAGTGATTTTCCTGTAATTCAATATGTTGATGATACATTGGTGGTACTTAAGGCAGATGCTACTCAATTATTGTGCTTGAAATCCCTTCTTCAAACTTTTGCAATCTCCACTGGACTCAAAGTCAACTATTTGAAGTCAAGCACGATGCCAATAAATTTATGTAATGATAGGTTGATGCATTTTTCTCAGACAATCAATTGTCAAACTGGCAGCCTCCCTTTCACCTATCTTGGATTGCCACTAAGCATATCAAAGCCATCCATGGAACATTTTCCGCCTATTGTTCAAAGAATTGAAAGAAGACTTTGTGGTTTTGCTGATTTCTTGAACTATGGAGGAAAACTGCAACTGGTAAAATCTGTACTTTCCTCACTTCCTCTATTTTTCATGAGTTGTCTGGAGGTGCCAATTGCCATCAAGGATCAAATCATAAAATATATGAGACACTATCTTTGGAGAAAAAATACTGAAGATGTTCAAGCCAAAGGACAAGCACTGGTATCTTGGGATAAAATTTGTCATCCTAAAAATCAAGGGGGTCTAGGAGTCCTGAATCTCCAGATTCAAAATACTGCCCTCCTTTTAAAGAACCTGGACAAATTCTACAATCACCATGACATCCCTTGGGTTCATCTCATCTGGGAAACCTACTACAAGAATGGAAAATTACCTGGAAGAAGCATGGAAGGATCATTCTAGTGGAAATCTCATATCAAATTAATTGATAATTTTAAAGGCATGGCTAAGTGCAATCTGAATTCAGGAAAATCAGCCTATTTTTGGTCTGACCTTTGGCAAGATGAGTGCTTTAAGAATAAATTCCCACATCTCCTGTCGTATGCTAAGTCTTCAAATATCAGTGTTCATGATTTCTTACAAGCTAATTTCTTGGAGGATAATTTTCACCTACCTCTTTCTCAACAAGCCTACTCTGAGTTTTTAATCATGGAAGAAAGATGCCAAGAAATCATTCCAACCACTCATGAGAACCTCCATGATAATTGGAGTTACATTTGGGGGTTAGATAAATTTGAAGTGAAAAAGGCCTACTCATCCATGATTGGTTACTCCCCATCACCACCTCATTTCTCTTGGCTTTGGACATCCTCTTGCCAGAATAAACACAAATTCTTCTTCTGGCTTTTGCTTCTAGACAGACTAAATACAAGGAATCTTCTGAAAAGAAAACAGTTCATCCTGCCTGACTAGAATTGTGTAACTTTCAACTATTACTTGGAAGAATCAGTTAACCATTTATTCTGGGAGTGTTCGTTTGCAAAAAAATGTTGGGACCATATTTACAGAAATAGAACTACAAACTTATCATGGTTGGAGGCTATTTCAGACATCAAAGAAAAGTTACACGTTTCATTTGCAATGGAAATCATTCTCATGACTACATGGGGTATCTGGATCTGCAGAAATGAGAAGATTTTTAATGACAAAAGACCCACACTAGAAAGATGGAAAGAAATCTTCTATCAAGAGATGAGATGGATACAGTTCAGAATCAAAAGAAAATACAAGGAGAAATTCAATACCTGGCTGAATCAACACTTAGATCAGAGATAGAGTACATATTTACCCACTTTAGAGGTGGCTTTATCTTTCTTGTTTTGATCTGCCTTAGATCAATAGACTATTTGTATCTTACCATTGTAACATACTCATACCCATATAATAAAAAAATTGCAGTGGGGATTTTCCCTACTGTTTCACCTAAAAAAAGAGTCGTGGACCCTCAGAGAAAGGTACACCAAGCCGTAGACTCTATCCTCCGACGAGTACCCCGTGAAGTTCAGCATCGAGATAGTCTGCCCCGTTTAAGCCCTCGGGATATAGAATCCGGAAGGAAAAGAAGGTCATCCCTCGCAATCAGAACTGGACTCTGCTCAACTCTCCGTGCATCCCGGAAAACTGAAGCTCAAACTTCACCGACAGAGTAGTCACTTTCCAAGACGGATTCCGTAAGAAAGCACGTTTGAAACTAGTAGCACTAACCCTGACTCAAAATCCCCTAACCCTACTCTCCTGAATCTCGAGACGAGATTCTTTTAAGGGGGAAAGGTTTGTAATATCCTAATTTCAGCAACCCTGATTAGTTGTCTAGAATGCAAAAATCAGGGGGAACAAAAACTTTTTCTTGTTTAATGCCGAAGGGTTTGCTTGTTGTTTGGATATGCTTATGCATATGAATGTGTATTAGATGATATACTCCTTACCTCAACACTAGTTGACAAAAGCTACTTCACAAAACTGTCTTGGCTCAATCACCATATTCTCAAATGTTCTGGCATTTCAAAACCTGAGCCAAGAATCCTTTGCAAACCAACTATTTTAGTAGCTTCTATTGATCAAACTATGGAGAGCTATAGAATACTATCTCCTTATGTTTTCAAGATAGAACCTTCAAATGCTCTTCTCTCTAGGTTTCCCAAAACACCTTTATCAAGCTTTTGAATCCTACTCTTGGTAGAAATACCAAGGATTCTCACCTTATTCAAATCCAACACTTCAAAATACCCATACCTCAAGCTATGCTTGATGGTAACCCTAGTAGTAGTTGCTTTGTTTGTAAGATGAGTTGCCTTGATCTGCTGTTTGACTTGATTGCTTAGAAGTAGTATGAGCTACTCTAGGAGCTCATCAGTAGGATCAAGAGGTCTCCAAATCATCACACCCTAAGGAAGAATACAAACCTGGATCTGATCTCTAGCTACTAGGTGATCATCTAAAACCCCTAACTAGACCCCTTCTGAAGTGATCCCTTCTAGAATCTTCCAAGTCAATGAAGACCAATATCAAGCATGGATCCCTTCTACTCAATCTACACTTCAACATCCTCCACTTGATGATGGTTTGGTACCTTGCAACCCACCAAAATCATCACCACCCACATTCAAGTCAAAAACCCTAAATCTGCCAAATTTGGCTAAGTCTGGAAAACTATCTCCAACATCACCTTTTTGAATGCCTCCCTTTATCAACCCCTGTGCATTTTTGGAAATGCATATGAACCATCTTGTTATACATCCTAAGGACTACCAAGGCCCACTCTTGCCCTTGGTTATAGAATCCTCCAACCTACTTGTTCTTGATGGTTTTGCATGCAAGAAAATAACTATTCCTGCAAATCTAGTCAACATGCCTACTTTGATAGAGGCTCACACCACCATCCAACCTTCTATGGACCAACTATTTGCATGGTTATGTTATACTCATATAGGTATATCAATATCTACTTCACTTATTCCAAGTGGATCTTTGTGCTTCTTAAACCCACAAGGTTTTGAAGGCTAGTTGATAATCTGCTTTGGCGGGCTTATTTTATTCAAAGTTTGAAAGCCTGTCTTGGTGAGCTCAAGCAGTATCAAGCTCAAACCTCTACACCATTGCAATACTATCCATCCATATGTCCCATGCCGCAAGGGGAGCTCTGAGCTCCAAGATACACCTATGTTTTGGCGGTATAAAAATAACATCACCCTAGATCCACCACTCCTTGTTTTTCATCTAATTCAAGTTGGATTTCCAATTCCCAAGGTTGAAAATGATTGCTAAACATTTTCTACACCATATACCTTGATAATAAAGATTTACCAAATTTTATCCATAATTATTTTGGCCCCAAATCTATTTGATCCCTTTAATAGACAAAATCTCCAAAACCTATTCCATAAAGGAAAGTTTAGTTTTTCGCAAAACACTTCCCCAACTTTTGGCTCAATTGAGACCCATATATCATACCCTAATTTCCAACTTCAAAAATAATTATTTTTGAAGAGTTTTATTATTTCTTTTTGCCCATTTTCTTAAATGGCTGAATTGGAATAATAATTGTTTTCAATACTTTTATCTTCCAATAAATCTTGGGAAAATTCCCCTAAGTGCGTTTTCATATTTGGGACCATCTCACATCAAAAACCAACCTTGTCCAGTGAAATTATATCAAATGTCCTTATATAAACTACTTCTGTACTTTTTGAGTAAGTAATTGTAAGTGGATTTAAAATCCTCTGAAAAATCCCAAATAATTCCTGGATATCTACCTTGATCTCATCTATCTACCAGTACCATCTTCCCAGCTTTCCCAATGAAAAATATTAAACTTCCTTCACAAGCCTCATTTTGTTCAAATGTGGAAAACTAAGGAATTAGTGGCCTAGACCAAATTAAAATCATCACCAGGTCCTTCCATCACTCCACTCAGCCCCACCACCATCCCCCTGGTCGGGATGCACTGTAGCACTCCCCTCTCCCTTGGCTCTTGCCTTTGTAAGTGAGAGAAAGAGAGAGAGACAAGGCCTAGGAAATATAAGTCTTGATCTTAAAGCTAGAGCAGCTGCAGCACACCTCACCTCTCCCTATGGTCGTGTCCTTGGCCCCACATCACCTCTCCACCACCCCTCCTGCCCTATCCCGTGCTCCCTCCTTTGCTCATGTCCAAAATGGACCAAGACTACCATGGACCATGTCCCTCTCGGATAAGAAGGCCCCTGGCCACCAAAGACTCCACCCTCTCCCTCATTCCACACTCCCCTTACCCTTCTCAAGCCCCAGATCCAGATCTCAAGCTCCCCATCGCCATGGAGGAGAAAAAGCTCTCATCTCGGTCTCCCTCGAGTAGTGGAGTACAGGGTCGACCCCGACCTTCCCCAGTGCCTCAGATCCCTTCCACAGCCCCCATATAGCTCCCCTGCACCTTCCCACGGAGCCCCTATGCCTGCATGTCGCTGGAGAGTAAGAGCTTGCCCCTTCGGCCACTTCTCAAGGTTTGGCCCGGGTGCTCTCTCCCTTGATCCTCTCCCTCTACATGTGATGTTTTTGAATCCCCCCTGATCCTCTGCATCCGACCTCGCTCTCTTCCTTTCCTAGGGGTCTCTGGCTCTGCTACGCCACCGAGCTCCACCGAGCTCGCCTCGGATGCCCCCTCGTGAGAGTTCCAGAGGCTGAACCTGCCTCTGCCGCCCCTCTCCTGGACTGCCACGCCACGCCGCTCCTCCTTCACCACCCCTCCGACGCTGGTGTGCCTCGGTGAGCCCTCCCCGACGAGCCTCTAGCACTGTTAGGGTTTCCGCCGCTGCTGTTTTGTTTGCTGGGGAAGACGAAGCCCGGCCGTCGATCGCCACTTGATCGAACGCCGGAGTTGCCCCATACCCCTTTGCGCCCCCGTGAGGCTGACAGTCGTGCCCCTCCGAGCAGGATTGAAACCTTCCTCCCGCGCGTGGCTCGCCCCTCGGTGGGCCAAATCATCTCTGCACAGCCCATTGCGGTGAAGGAATCGGGCCCGTAGTACCCCTTTTCTTTTTTTTTATTCAAACCCTTCTATCCATAGTATTACCAACAAGTTTAATTCATTATGAAAATGAAAACAACCATATTTTGCCCAGATTCAATTTTTGTCATGTTCCTGTATGTTTTCTATAATATGCAAAACCAACCCTAGTACAAAAAGGTCTACCAATAAATTCTAGAAATAAATATACAAATAGGTATCTATTCTAGTAAATAAATTCCCTAGAGAACCATCCTCATCCAAATGTGGTGAAACAAACCTTACCTGGTAGGTATTCCCCATACGTTCTATCTAGCATTGGTCCCATGCCAGTTTGAGCTCTGGTCCACCAGTACCAAAAATAACAAAAACAGGGCATTTCTACCTTTAAGATTTTTTTTGGGCCAATTTAAAATAGGTACTGACCTAAATCTAACTCTCCTAGTTCCTAAAACATAAGATCTATAAAAATCCAGGAGCCCATAATTTCCTAAACCCAGTTGAATTATTGTGAATTAATCTGTTCTGTGCATGACTAATTCACCAATATTTTAACCACAGTAGCTCTACAACGCCAAATAGGTTGATTCCAATTTCTACAAAAATACATTATAAATTCCTACCTTGTGTCCCTGGAATCAACTCAAAAGCTTCTGTAGATTTAATTGGGTGAAAAAGACAAAACAGCTATAGAACTACCTTTGGGAATTTCCTGAGGGCATTCTGGTACATATTTTAGAATGAATCCAACTCTCAGTAAACAAGTACATTAAACCCTACAAAATCATCCAAGGAATTAATTTTTGGAGCTCCAGAAATTTTCTAGTGAATTATCTCCTAAAATTAGAGCTTTTATCACTAGAATATTCATAACTATTTAAAGAAAAGTGATAAATTAGTGAAACCACTTTTGTTGGTTTCATTTTATCAACATCTACCTGTAGGTATCACTTGTATACAATGGTATCATACATAATATGGTCTTGTTCCAAAACCCATCTCGTAGGTAGTTTCTAGACTATAAATCCAAAGGGATTTTCATCCCCTTCTCCAAGGCCATCTCAATCTCCTAAATCCAATCCTCTCAAAACCTACTGAATTGAGTAATGTGTGGTATGTTTGTATGCTGTATTGTATTGATGCTTGCATTGCTTTATGTTGATTGTGGCCTTGTTTGTTTGCATGTGTTGTCTGGACGACGATAGTTGCGATGAAATCGGAGCGCAGGAGAAGTGGTAATTATTATTGGTATTATTGGTTTTACAAAGAAGAAGTCCAGGGACATATTGCCATATTGCTGATCCTCAGGCAAGCCACCTTCTTGCTCATAAATCCTTGCCCTACTATCTTTACTTATGCATGTTTTATCTACTGTTTATTAAAACTGCATTGTTTTACTATATGTTGATGTATATATGGTAATGGTTTGGATCCTCCAAACTATTACACTTTTGTACTATTAAGTACAACCCCCTTGGTGACACCTACTTGTCCCTAATATAATAGCTGGTGTATTACACCATACCCTTTGGAGACCCCGATTTAGCCGAAGCAAAGCTATAGGATGGGAAGACCCCGGAAAAGTTTTACCAAATGTTTTATGATAAAACCTTGGTGAGGTGGGACCTCCCAAGAGTTGTTGAGAAAGAAAAAGGTTTTGTTTTACAAAATGCTGAAGGAAAGCTGGAGGAAAAAGGTTTATGAAAATGCACCCGGTTCTTTGCAGTTTAGCTATAACACCTTAACCCGTGCAACCACATTACTCTAGGATGGGACAAGGCTGGATTTGATGTTTGTCTATTCTGGTGTAAGATGCCTCGCAACTACTACAGGGGATGAAACTCCCTGGAGGGTGGGCCTTCTCCGGACAAACAGTCCATGTGAGACATCGACCGGGAGAAGGAATGAAGGGTCTACAAACCTCCACTCGTTACTATGAGCCCCTCATTGAAAGCGCGCACGTGGGACGTGCAATATGCGCTCTGGTTGGTCTTCGGTACCCGACATCCCGGTGTTGAGGGGAAAAACACTCATAGGGTAGGCACTTATACTGGAGTGGGCATCCGGAGAGTCTTGATCGGTTACTCGACCCACGATCGGTGAAGATCAGGGTAGTATACTCGGATGATGTGGGTAAGTGTACAACCTCTGCAGAGTGTAAATCTATTCGAATAGCCGTGTTCGCGGTCATGGACGGGTTGGACAAACTTCTGTAGAGTGGTGCTGGTTTTGTTGTCAAAAGGGATTTTGGAAATGATATGGGTTTGGAAATGTTTTGACCATGGGATGGTCTGAAAGGATCCCTGTTTTGACCATGGGATGGTCAGAAAGGGATGGAAGGAGTTTGGTCATGGCACGACCGGAGGAAAGGAACAAAAGGGTGACCCAGTCCTATTGTTTTTCCAAAACTTTTCAAAACAGTTTCCAAAATGGTTTACAAAAGTTTTCACTAAGATATGTAGATGTTATATCTACAAGAGAAACTATTTGAGAAAGGAACCTCTCTTGGAGCCCTCCTACTACCACAGCCATAATGCATATCCTCTTGCTATTAGTACTATTATCTTAAGGTGGTTTGCGAGTACATTCAAAGTACTCACTAGCATTGCCCTGGCTATTAACTTGGTCAGATATCAAGAAGAAGATGATGTTGGCGACTATGCGAGATAGGACGTTCTCCCAGTCAGTTGCATGTAGGTTAAGGCATGGCTTGGGCTCTGTGCTTAATGAAGTTCCGCTGATGTTGATAGATCTAGCCATACTGGCAACTAAAGTATGACATCTATTCATTATGTATTGGATGTTTACTTTGATTCTCGTCGGTTATGTGCCACGACTAATTGATCATGGGATCGTGGTGGTATGCATAAGAGTGATTCTCGGAGGATTAATCCGGGGGCCCCACATTTTCCCTCTTTCATTTCTTTCCACCTCGAGGTCTTCATATGTTTGCAGGAGAGTGATCGACTTCGAGTTTCCAAGAAAAAAATAAAAAAGGAAGAGAGCAGTGGAACCAAACATGAGAGGTATGCCTTATGACTCCACACTTTTGAAGTTTGAGAAACCCATGCTAGTTAGTAGTAAATGTTGAGATATTATATTGGTGGAGTGAGTCTTTGTATCGTAGTAAGATGTTTCGTTTGCATGGTTATTTAAGTGGGCGCATTTTGTTCTAGCTCTCATAATTAACCAAGTCTTGCCTAAAAATTGCTAAACAATTGTAATAAGAAAAAGTCTCACAACTGAAGGCTTGGGTGTTGTAGTGCTTAGTCTTGAAGGTTTATTTCTAGAGAAACTCAACACCACTTAAAATGTTAATTGACTTGATAGCTCTCTTTAAAAGGATTTGTTCGATTGAATTAATGTTTAGCGGTTTTTGTGAGCACGCCAAAGTTTGACTTGTTAATCATAAGAATGATATAGCTATACGCGTATCAAACTTCATCGGATTCCAACAACTCCACTGGCCTACAAACGGTCTTCATGGAGGAAACTCCTAGATTTCGTCTTTGAGTTAATTAAACACTTGTAGCATCGATGCTATAGTGGGTAAGATTCTTGGCACTCCTGGGTAGCTGTAATCATGATGGAATCACTCCTCTGGCTATTATGAGTAATCATTATGCAAAAGGAAAGAAAACCTTAGTGATGCCACGAGTGTCCATCACAGCCCGATAAACTAATAAAAATCTTTGGCATGCTCTCAATTACTTAAAAACTGAAATTCTTGAAGGACAATGAATAGAAAAGTAATGCTTGCAAAGTCTTGATTCATTTATGTGGGAGAATTGAGATACTCTAGCATATATGCTTTTCATGAAAACTCTCACACTCTTAATTTACATGATTATACTTTACTCTTCAAAGGCAAGCATATGAGTTGATTACTTGACATGGAATAAAATTTACTCATTTGAAACATCCATGTTTACAATAATTTTGCTACGCTATAAGGATGCATGAAACCCGTATGATATGCTTTCCATTACTCTATCTATGCTAAAGTTTTTCAGATTTATGAAGTGGAGGAAACATGAGACTACAAATCATGAGTAATATCACCATCTCGTTATTTCGATTTAAATGTTGAGTTCCTTTTTAATTTTGGTTTTCTTGCTCGGGGACGATCAAGTTTAAGCATGGGGAGGTTGATGGCCTTCAAATATAGCCATCTACGTCCACATTTAAACTGGATATTATTCATAATTTTGATGAAATATCTCTCTAAACCCTGCCAGTAATGCTAATATTCAGAGGGGTACAATCCTTTCTTTTATATTTTTCCTACGCAAATAATGTCATCTAAAGGAGGAAATCACTGCATTAAAGTCAAAGATACGAGATTTCTAACTACCAGAAGAAACCATGATCCATACAACGGAGGCAGCCACTTTAACGACCAACTATACGGTCGAGCAAAAATTCCGACTGTATAGCTCCGGTCGTATAGTTGGCGCCACCATCGTTAGGTCAAACAGAACAACTTTTGTGAAGGGACCCCTATATAAAGAAGCCTCGAGTGACGAGAAAACGGGCCAGACCTTGCAAAAAAGTCTCTGCCACAGATCACCAGCTGCGTCGAGATCTCCAAACCCTTCTCCATCTCCATATCCATATTCTACCACTTGTAATAGTAGATCTCTTCTCCGATTAGCGACATTGTAAATCTTATGATTTTTTACAATACTTGTGATTGTTGATCTCATCTCTATGTTTGAGTAATTATCCTTGGGCTAAAGGCTTTGGCCTAGCCATGTAGCAATTGTGCATGTCATTTATCATAGATGGGATCGTGTATTGGTTTGTATCACACCCAAAGTTGTCACATGTCTTCGAGTGAATTGACTGCAATTGTTGAAATAAGAATGGGATTTTGATTAAATGCGATAGATTTAAATAGAAATAAAATGTAAACTTAAGAAATATAATGCATAAAAGTAAATAATGACTTTGATTGTTTGTTGTTTCCTACAGATCGCGAAAGAAGGCGCGGGGAGATTCAGTTCATGGTGATAGTGACTGTGCCAGGTGGACGAGTGGTAAATGTAACAATTATAATCTTATAGATATATGTGTAGGAGAGCAACCCATAATTAGCCGGAACTCCTCTTGGTAGATTTCATCCCAACTTCAATGATCCTACTAGCCTGCTACCAAAACCATGGCCAGACACTCGACGATTAAGACCCTTCAGGTCACTTAGCGATTAAGTCCTTGGATCGGACTAATGCAATAAGCACAGTGGTTACTCGTTATCCTCGAGTCAACTAGCTTTCCATTGATATCCCCGTGTCACCCGGGGGTCGCCGGTCCACTAGTGTACAAGATCTTATCTATGTAGAACAAAGTATCATGTTGTATGGGCCCTTAATTTGACAACAAGCATTAGGCATCCCATAGATAGTCAAGAACACATAATATAGTAATTAGAATCAATCACAAACTAATGGAAAATATATGAAGGCACATCATATCTCACCAATCCCCTACATGTCCCACGCCCAAGGGAATTACTCACACATGAGAGAAGAACAGATCATCAATATAATCACATAAAGGGAATTCGTCTTGGTATTACCGTGGAGATCCACAATAAGAAAAGAAAAAAATATCCAACACAATTCAAGATGGGAAGAAAATATCTCAAACCCTAGTCTTGCAAGGGGGAGATCCCTCTCTCTCTCAAGTACAAGTAGTGGCTATGGGGGTGTATTGGCTAGGAGGTCGAAGATCGTGGAGCAAGATGAAGAACGTCTCCTCCTTCTTCTCCAGATCTCTTCTTTCTCCCTTCTGGATGGTATGGTGGCTGTTGTGTTCTGTTTTTTCTCTCCTTCCCTTCACGGAAGTTGTTCCTTTTGAGAAGACCGAGGCGGCGGCAACTCTACGGCGGGAACTATACGGCTAGAAAAATATTCCCGCCATATAGTTGCTCGTTAAAGCTTCTGTGAGCTCCCCTCGCGTGCTTCCAAAGTGAGACTCGCTTGTTTTCACCAGAATATTGTATTTATCTAGTTAAATCCTTCTGTTGACATTCAGAACCTGAAACACACATTAAAAACCAAGTTTTCTTCATTACCGAAGTATTAGCATTAGGTAAAGCGAGAAAACAATCAAATCCGGGAGAAAACCATCAATAGAAGCCATCAAAAATGTGTCGAATCTCATAGCTATCAACTCCCCCAATCTTAGGTGTTGCTCGCCTTCAAGTGAAAAGGAAATAAGGAAGAATAACAGAGATTCGAGACTGAGAATAAAGGAACTCACAAGTTTGAATTGGTGTCAAATTCTTTTCTTCACAATCCCTGCAATCTTAAATATGATCATACAAGTATTCACAAGATTGCACTGAGTCCACTTCCTAACCATGTATATCTTGTTAGCAAATAAATCATATGCTCAAGCAAGTGTCAAAATTTTTAGCTAGGAAGGTGAGACAAATTCTTTTGGTGCCTCTCTTTGTTGGGAGATGAAAACTTTTTGTTCTTATTCATTTAACCAATTAAGAGTACTCAAGTTGGCATCAAAACATTTAATTTAAGAACAACTCATGTTCTCCCATGTCAAAATTTCAAGACTCTCAAAGCACCTTTTTCTTTCTTTTGTCTTTAAAAAACTTCAGCTCTTTCATAGAGAAATCACGCCACTATTTTTAACATGTTAATTGGGGTTGTGTTGTGCACTCGTGACCATGCAAATAAATGATGTTGAGCAATAATGGGCCAGAGGAGTACTACAACTTCACTTGGAACATGAAACCATGAGGAGACTAAATTTTTTACACGTCATAGCATTACGGCTACAGATGTTTACATAACTGAATAGCCAAAATCAAGTGGTTTCCCATATTTAGATCGTTCGTTGGCCAGCGGAGTTAATAGTTCCCCATGGAGCACGGCAGTGTTGTAATGACACGCATAAAGCAATATCTTATGGTAATTATTAGAAAAATAGTGGCATAATTTCTACTACTTCGAAGCATCCATTTAATCAAACAATTTCAATCAAGGGTACTATCGGGTCTATTTATATTAAGCTCAAATGGGATGGAGTAGTTCTAAAATCAAATTCTTCGAGCTAAGCATGGACTCAAGTCATCTTTCAGATGCTTTTTCTTGTTGTAAAAATGTAGGAAGTATTTTAACCAAGTTCATTGCTCATTGTTTGAAAGCTAAAAAGGAGACACTAGCAAAGGAATAGAATTTGCAGGATAACAAGCTAAGTGGGGAGTGACTCTAGTGCAAGCAAGTAAATAATTGTAGGATCAATTTAAGGTTGCAAAGAGTGTGATGAAAGGAATGTGATACCTCCTCTGGCTTGATTCATCCTCTTATTTGAGTCGAACCTCTCCTATATTTCCATATTGCCAAATCACCTAAAATTAAGCAATCTCCGAGAGAAACAAAGAAACAAACTTTGGAAATAAAATTACAACTATTTTTTTGTATTTTCGGTTTAGGAATGCAAAACTGAAAATAAACATGCAAATTTGAAGTAATAAAATAAATCAAAAGAAGAAAATAAAAATATGAATGCAAAGTTTGGAGGTTTTCAAACGTCCCGCAAGCTTAGGCTACTGCCAGGCTCAGTTGTTGCCGTCATTTGGCGGCTGGTGCGGATACTGCTGGTAGAAGTCGGGGAAGTGGGTCATGAAGTGACTGAAGTTGTGAGTCAAAGTGTTCACATCTTCATTCATGTACTAAAGAGTGTGGTCAATCTCCCCAACGCGTGGTTGAGCTGCTGGAACTCCTGATAGGGGACGTAGCCATACCCCTATTGTGGCTGGTTGGGCCAAGGTTCCCAGGCTCCTCCTGGCTGCTGCCGCTGTCCTACCCAAGCAGGGTTGTGTCCCTACTCTTCCTCCTGCTACTGCTCCTGCTTATCCTGCTGCCCTTCATCTTCTTCTTCCTCGGGCTAGAGCTCGGCCAAGATCTCCGTCGCTTGGTCCTTGGTGAGGATCCAAGCGTCCTTCTCCATAATCAAGAAGGCTTGGGGGCATGGCAACTGAACCTGCTATCCCTTTGGCCTTGTTGCTTTGGTGGCAAAAGTGCTGGATGAGTAGAGTTGTAGGACTGGGGCTTTGCGGTGCATTGGGGAGGAGAGCCTTGGTGATCATTGCCATGTCCGCATTGGCCATGGAGCCTGTGTCACCTCTCCCCAGTAGTGTGTTGGCGAGGAACAGAGCATAGTAGCGAATGGTTGGGTTCTGGATGGTGGACATCTTCTTCTGATAAAAGTGACTGCCACCATTAACAGAAATAACCTCCCAACTCTCTCCACTTGTGACGATATAGAGGTTAGTAACATTGGGCTCCCCTGTACGAGGGAAGCTGAAAGCGTTACAAAATTGTTCAAAATTTACTTCATAATGCTGCCGGTTCATGGTGAAGCTTATCGTGCACATGTTACCTTTCTCCATGTGGTCGTCGTAGAAGGAGGCAAGGAACTCATGGGTGAGCTCGGCGTAGGTGTCATGGCTTGCAAAGCCAACTACCGCCAACCCCGACCTGTTGCACATGAGCTCGAAGTCCGCCTTCAATCCTGCCACGGTGAGAAAGTTGTGGTCGGCCCAACGTGTGGGCAACACCCTCCTTGATGAGACAATGTCCATCTTGGAGTTGCGTTGAGCTCGGGCCCCTGAGCTTGAGCCCTCACCCGTTGGCACTTGCTCGAACGAAAGAGGTTACCGATTTTGGTCATCGTGATGCACTGAAAAATTTCACCATAAACCTTAGGCATATAGTTTCTATATGATATATGAATGATTCTACGTGGAAAAATTCAATCCTAACATGAGAAATTAATAGGAAAAACTAAATAAGCTTGAGTTCATACACTAGATCAATATGAGAGTTTTAACCATGGAAATCTGAAAATAAAGCATGGATAGGGAGAGAAACATACCGATCTGTTAATTCCCCCACTCAAAGGAACGAAATCTGTGAAGAATCAAGAGTTCTAGGTGGATTTTGAGAAGTTTGGAGAGAGAATATGAGAGAAATAATGAGGAGAGGAGAAAAACCTAGCTACCCCCGGTGCGATTTTGTGGTTGCACCGAACTATACTGCCGGAACTATACGGGTGGGTGATGTTGCTCCGCCCGTATAGTTGCGGCGGTGCTGCCAACTAGGGTTTCTTTATACAGAAAACTGAAGGGGATCCGTAGCAGAAAAAAAAATTCCTACGATGGAACCCCAAAACTACCTAGGATCTATCTATGTAGTAATGCGGTAATGGCCAATGCGTAGAGAATACATACCCTTGTAGACTGTACGCGGTTAACGTTCCACGGGGAACATGGTTGATGTAGTCATACTCGTAGCCGACCTCAAGGTCGCGAAGCTCCTCGCAGGTCACCCCTTGCTCCTTCATCGTGCGGCAGCTCCGGCTCACGACATTTAAGCGCCCCAAGTGTTGTGCCTTGTGTCTTCGTACACATCTGGTGCACGATGAGACCTCCGGCTCCCTGATCCCGCCGGGAGTGCGGAAGTTGATATCCTTCTAGGAATCCCTGCAGTGCAACGGTGTACTACAGGTGTGCCTTGTTAGCACAACCCAAACTTGGGGCCATGGTCACAAGGGCTAGAGAGAGAGGGAAGGAGGAAGTCAACCAAAGGACTTCTCCAAATATTGGTGTGTTTAATCCCACCCATGGGCACCCCTTTATATAGGCAGAGGGGGTGTGCCCTCCCCATTAGGTTAGCCATGTGGGACTAATAGAATAAAGGAAATAGGCAGGAATTTTGTGCCAGCCGAATGGGCTGATTTCAGCCCAAAAAAGAAAAAGAAGGGCAGTAGTAGCCAGCAGCACAAGCGCCAGCCGCGTGGGCCTTGGGCGGACCATCCGGCACCCTATCTCCCACGCACACGGCGGCGAGGTGGCTGACGCGTGGGTGGGCCAGCCTGGCATGGTGGCCCGCGAACAGAAGCAGAGGGGTAAGCCCGGGTGTGCCGGCACCCCGCGTGGCAGCTGGCGTGGCAGCTGGCGGCTGGCGCCCGGGTGGGTCGGCTCGCGCGACCGCGGCCCAGCTCGGTGTGACCCGGCGCCTGGTACAGCCCAGTTGCATGCCGTCCTGTGCGGTGGTGGTTATCCGCCGCCCACAGGGCTGGCTATTTTTCTTTTTCCATTTCTTTTTCTGCAGCTTTTCTTCTAGGCCTTTTCCCTCTGGGATTTAGCCTAATATAAAAGTTGCCTTTATAAATCTTAATTTAAATATTATTTAGAATATATTATTTCATAACTAACATATAATAAATATATATTTAAATTCCCATTTATCCGAAAACACTTTTGGTCTTTTCCTTTATTCTTTCTCCGAACAACTTCGGATCTCTCCGCGGAACATTTCCGGCTTTCACTTTCTCTACTCTGATTCCGTCTTACGAATGATCGTCTCATCGTACCCTTAAGTGTATCCTCTCACGGGTCGGGAATGCTCTAGACATGATCTGTATCAATGATCAACAGAGGGACCAGGGATATCCATGTGACCCTATGCATTCCTGATGACAATGTCGTTTGAGCCGCTAAATTTAGCATCCTTGTCCTTTTGTTTATCGATACAACTTCTCCGAGATCCGATCATTGGTATCCCATACCTTGTTCAATCTTGTTCACAACAAGTTCTATTTTCTTGTTACCGTGATATTACATCCCCGTGACCGAGTCACATGTTGCAACATTTATGGATGTAATCTCACCAAGCCGGCCGTATGTATCTTTACCCGTCATGTGGGTGAATAAATCCCGGTCTTGCAGTCACATGTCATCTACTGTTCCTTCGGAATACCCAACGTACACCTTTATAACCACCGTATTACCAAGTGGCGCTTGATGCAGTCTAAGCAGCCTCGGGAAACAGTGAGTAATATGAGCTCACGGTCTACGGAAAAGTAGTCTAGGTATAGTTGTTGCAACAATGAACTATATGACTTGATCGTGTTGCAATCCTTCGAGGAATGTCCAATCACATCATTCTCCAATGATATGACCCCGTTGTCAATTGGCATAAATGCCCATGATCTTGAAACCCAGATCATCCTCATGACCAACGAACTAGTATGAATAGAGGCTATTAGGGACTTGGTTGTTTCATACCACACCTGTACCAATGTCTCTACTGGGCACAGTTATAGCACAATATGAAACTATTATAAACTAATTTAGATATGAAAAAAAACCTATTTATTATTTGCCTCTAGGGCATATCTCCTTCAGCTCCCACTTGCACTAGAGTACAAATAATCCAGCTCACATTTTGCTCATATAAACTATATACATATGCGTTTACAGATCATGCATGCTCATGGGAAACATCAAGTCCATGTTCTGTTTTACCAGATCATTATGTCTTTTCCAAATCGTTAATGTCTTCCTAATTTTGACATTCACACCATTATCTTATAATGGTCAAAGCATTTGTTTGGCAGCAAAGTGAGACTTTGTTCTAGTGTTTATGATGACGGTCGTTTTCACCGTTGTCATCTAAACTTCAAAACACACTTTGCTATCCTTTGTGTATATACTATAGTCATGGCAGCAGAACGAGGCCGGATTCCAGGAGCTTACAGTGACTTTAGATCAACCTCAAGGGCTTTCTCATGGGCACTAGGCCCTAGGACACATCATTCTATGTTAAAAGCAAACTAGCCCCGCCATAACATTATACATCACATCAGATGGAGCTTTTATACTTCTATATCTATGTAGATCATAGTGCATGAAATGCAACTATGCCACCTACTTTGCTTCTTGCCATTTAAGTGCAAACTTAATTCTCGTTCTGTGATCAACTCAGGAATCACTTAAAGACATGCTCTTGCAATTAAGACTTTGTCCTATCAACCAGAACCTCGGGTCACATTACGTCGAGTATACAACATGGTTATATGGAAGAACCTACGACTAAGGCATAGGAGATGCAACACATCTCTTTCTTTCAACCATAGTTGCAATACTAACTCAATGCTTCATACAGTAAGAAATTCTTTCTTACCATGTTCCATTATGTGCTTCTTCAGAATCTTGCTTAGGACATTCCGAACATCTTTTAGAATCAAGTCCAGGAAGCATTCGACATTTAGTGTTTATTAAACTCACCAATCTATCTCGATAGATCTTATTGTTTAATAACTTCAACTTCATCCTTATTTATCTAACTTAAATATTATTAATATCAATCACATCATTCACATATGTCGTCCACATATCCCAGAACGATTTTATGCTCCCACTCAAATATGACATTCATGTTTGAGATCCAGGGATTTCACTTAGCTCCTACTCCAAATATGTCAGCTACATATTATGAATTAGCCAAGATAATTTGCTCCCACTCAAATCTAGGTTCTCTCGACAATCTTGTACATTCCAAAATTCCTTGATCATCATCAAATCGAGAATTCAACTAACGATATTTCAATGACCATTCATTTCTCGTACTTAGGTCCATCACGCTTCTTTGTAATTTGTAGGTATGTCTTGTGGAAAGCATGACAAGTGAATCAACAATATAATTCTACAAACTTGTAGAATATATAGTTGAATCCTACTTCCTTTAGTAAAAGTATTCACTGAAACTTTATGATCATTATCAATAGTTTATCCTCTATTTGTAGAGTTTTGATTCACGAAACAAATTCCAGTACGCCACTCAACAATCTGGAGGTAAGGTCTAATACCTTGTTTTGATCCTTTACTTTCTTCCACCTTTATCTTCATCAAGACACATCAACTTTGGGCAACAATAGGTTTGCCCCTTTTGTGGAAGATGCATTCATAGCTTCCTAAGAATGCTCTACAAAGACTTGTTTATTCACCACGATTTCGACTTATCGAAATCTCTAGAAACTCAAACTTATCATAACACTTATGGTGTTGTTTCCACGAATCTTTAGATGTTCCTTTGTATTTCAAATGAGTGTTCGCTTATTTTGATCTTTAACTCTAAACGACAAGTATAACCCTGATAAGAGATAATATTATACCAAATGTATCTTAATACATAATAATTATGATGTTTAGACATTTCAACATAGTTTGAATTCATCCAATTATCATAATTTGTGAAACATCTTTCACAAGTCCCTTTTATGCTAAACTTAACTTGAATACCTTAGTCATGTCGATCAAATCAAAGATACTTCGTATTCTTATTAATTTCAGTATCCTCTTATTGTTGTGAACTCATTTGAACAATTCAAATCATTTCAAAACTTCATGTTTCATTAAGTAAATACGCTTATTCACTTAAGTCCACAATTAACTAATGATTTCCACTACTTGTTGAAAATACGATACATCACTATGTATAAGATTCAACATTTCTTTGCATGTCATCGTTTTACCAGAATGCAGAGTTTTAGTCATTCTGCCTAAGTGGCATGGTTTTGCAAAGTCTCCAGATCAAGCATCTAGGACCCCGATCTTCATTTACAATGAAGAACATGCAATAACCAAAATGACTTAAACTATAGTGTCATTTCATTATTAAACTTTGGATATCTTTTAGCATTCTAAATCTTTTATAAATGCTTAAACTATTATCATTAACATAGTGATGAGAATAACTTATTTATAATCGTAATGTGACCATAACGGTACTGTTCATAAGAATAGTACAAACTGGTTTGTAACTTGTTCATATGAATAATCGTCTCGCCATGAGCAAGACACACAAACAAGGATTACGAATTATATTAAAGTCCACTAATACAAATGATAAACTTTGAGGAGTGGTGATGTCGGCCATCAACTGTTTTGCTTGCCGTCATCAAGTCACGTTGCCTCAAATCCAACAATTCTCAAGCAGATCATCATGTTTTCACAATACGGGACAAGTATCAAATACTTTGCAAACTGCAACGAGTTTTGCAAGAACCACATTTATAATTTCGTATATCTAACATATACCTTTTTCATCCATGACCTCCATTGCAATCAAGCCCTTCTAAGAGTTCTCAACTCTAATGCAAGATCGCTAAGTGTTTTTCCAAACATTCTGGAGTCATCGAATTATATCCTAATGGTTATTGTATCAAGAAGAGAAGATCACCTTTTACGAGGATATCCCTCAGGCGTGGGTATTAATCTATGAAGTTGAAACCCTTTGCTAAGTTCCAAATTAAGCAATATATTCCCATGGTCGCAAAGGACCTCAATGGGATAGGCCAAAATCTACCAAGATATTTGCAAATAGACATCTAGACTAAGTTCATAATAAGAGATCAATTTATAATTGGTCTCCACTAAAATCGTCATCCCCTGGATGATTTTAGTGATCACATGATCCCTATCCTCTACACCTCCCCCGATCATCACGGCCATCAGTGCATTATCAAAGGTAGACATTCAATAATGCCAATCACATCATCCATGTGACTCATGTTCGATCTTTCGATCTCTTGTGTTCTGAGGCCATGTCTGTACATGCTAGGCTCGCCAAATCTAACTTGTGTGTATTCGATGTGCAACATGGCTTACACCCACTGTATGCGAACGTAGATATGTCTGACCCCCGATCATCACGGTCGGCCTCATAACAAAGAACTTTCTTGGTGGTGCACACACAAGGGGAACACGGAACATTGGAATTAAATAGGGATTATCTTATTTGCTACTGTTGAGTATCTAAATACTAGCACACAATAAGATGTAAAAATAGGTATCAACATCATATGTATAATGTGATATGATATGGTCTTTCTTGCGCCTTGATATCCATCTTGCCCTTGGTTTGACGCCAAGTCCACGACGCCTCCACCCGGTCGTTCATCGGAACGATGACTATTACTATACTACTTAGTAATAGAAAAGTAAACTACTTTACCTTCGCAACGACCAACGCCATATCATAATCACATGCCCCCTACAAAATAAAGTTAGACGCCTCTACTTTATTTATTGCAAGTTTTACGTGGTTGTCAGGGCTTTCGCAATAGAACCGCTTATAATCTACGAACTTTCCAACCACAACATGGATCCAACAGTTGTCTCTATTACACCCCTTTCGGGGCCCTCCGTTGTAAATACTATATCAACTATTGAATGAGAGACATACACCCGCTAGCCACTTATACAATACAAGCCGTATGTTGAGCGTGGAACTAGTATCGCGTATGAATACGTGTAAGGTCGGTCCGGGCCGCTTCATCAAACAATACCATGATATAAACAAGTACACGTTAGAGGGTAAAAATTAAGGGTCAATGCCCGCACAATACTTGTGCGTACTGACCGTACAATATTCCTACGCATAGATCGGCTCTGATACCACTGAAGGGGATCCGCAGCAGAAAACAAATGTTTTCCTACGATGGAACCCCAAAACTGCCTAGGATTTATCTATGTTGTAATGCGGTAATCGCCAATGTGTAGAGAATACATACCCTTGTAGACTGTACGCGGTTAACAATCCGCGGGGAACATGGTTGATGTAGTCATACTCGTAGCCGACCTCAAGGTCGCAAAGATCCTCGCAGGTCACCCCTTGCTCCTTCTTTATCGTGCAGCAGCTCCGACTCACGACATTTAAGCGCCCCAAGTGTTGCGCCTCGTGTCTTCGTACACATCCGGTGCATGATGAGACATCCGGCTCCCTGATCTCGCTGGGAGTGCGGAAGTTGATATCCGGCTAGGAATGCCTGCAGCGCAACGGTGTACTGCAGGTGTGCCTTGTTCGCACAGCCCAAACTTGGGCCATGGTCACAAGGGCTAGAGAGAGAGAGGGAAATAAGAAGTCAACCAAAGGACTTCTCCAAATATTGGTGTGTTTAATCCCACCCATGGGCACGCCTTTATATAGGTGGAGGGGGTGTGCCCTCCCCATTAGGTTAGCCATGTGAGACTAATAGGTTAAAGGAAATAGACAGGAATTTCGTGCAAGCCGAATGGGCTGATTTCAGCCCAAAAAGGAAAAAGGAGGGCAGCAGCTAGCAGCATAGGCGCCAGCCGGGTGGGCCTTGGGCGGCCCATCCGGCGCCTGTCTCCCGCGTGCGCGGCGGCGAGGTGGCTGACGCCCGGGTGGGCCAGCCTGGTGCGGCGGCCCACGAACGGAAGCAGAGGGGCGACCCTGGGTGGGCCGGCACCGCCCCCGTGGCCCAGCACGCTCAGCTCCCCGTGTGGCAGCTGGCGGCTGGCGCCCAGGTAGGCCAGCTCGGGCGACCGCGGCCCAGCTCAGTGCGACCCGGCGCTTGATGCAGCCCAGTTGCATGCCGCCATGTGTGGTGGTGGTTATCCGCCGCCCACGGGGCTGGCTATTTTTCTTTTTCCATTTCTTTTTCTGCAGCTTTTCTTCTAGGCCTTTTCCCTCTGGGATTTAGCCTAATATAAAAGTCTCCTTTATAAATCTTAATTTAAATATTATTTAGAATATATTAATTCATAATTAATATATAATAAATATATATTTAAATTCCCATTTATCCGAAAACACATTTTCGGTCTTTTCCTTTATTCTTTCTCCGAACAACTTCGGATCTCTCCACGGAATGATTCCGGCTTTCTCTTTATCTACTATGATTCCGTCTTATGAATGATCGCTCTCATCGTACCCTTAATTGTATCCTCTCGCGGCTCGGGAATGCTCTAGACATGATCTGTATCAACGATCAACAGAGGGACCAGGGATACCCATGTGACCCCTATGCATTCTTGATGACAATGTCGTTTGAACCGCTAAATGTAGCATCCTTGTCCTTTTGTTTCTCGATACAACTTGTTCGAGATCCAATCATTGGTATCCCATACCTTGTTCAATCTCGTTCACAACAAGTTCTATTTTCTTGTTACCGTGATATTACATCCCCGTGACCAAGTCACATGTTGCAACATTTATAGATGTAATCTCATCAAGCCGGTCGTATGTATCTTTACCCGTCATGTGGGTGAATAAATCCCGGTCTTGCAGTCACATGTCATCTATTGTTCCTTCGGAATACCCAACGTACACCTTTATAACCATCGTATTCCCAAGTGGCGCTTGGTGCAGTCTAAGCAGCCTCGGGAAACAGTGAGTAATATGAGCTCACGGTCTAAGCAAAAGGATTCTAGGTATAGTTGTTGCAACAATGAACTATATGACTTGATCGTGTTGCAATCCTTCGAGGAATGTCCAATCACATCATTCTCCAATGATATGACCCCGTTGTCAATTGGCATAAATGCCCATGATCTTGAAACCCAGATCATCCTCTTGACCAACGAACTAGTATGAATAGATCCTACTAGGGACTTGGTTGTTTCATACCACACATATACCAATGTTTGTACTTGGCACAGTTATAGCACAATTAGGGATATTATAACTGGGACAAAAGGGAGCTCCCTCACGACTTGTATGTTTTTGACCGTCCGATCGTCGCATGAAACCATTTTTAGCCGTCCGATTTACTTGTGCTACTTATGCTCCCGAATTGGCCCAGTTATCCCTAGGGGATGGGTCTCTATACATCAAATTGGAATTCTCTGGTGAATTGGGTCAAAACTGTTGTAGCAGTCCACTCTTGTTAGTTCGGCTTGTGCACTGAGCCCATTCATATCATTAGGAAATTCTCGAGCTCTTCGTTCCCACGCCACACCACCCTACCCTTCCCCTCCCGTACTACCTAACCCTATCAGAGACAGCGACGGCGGATCGTGTCTCTATTAGGATGCCGCCACCTACCCTCTCTCCTAGGCCGCGATGCCTGTGAAAGTCGATGACATGGGACTGGAGAGGATGTTCCGCCAACGTGCCTGGCCGCTCCCCTTGACGTGCTCTTGGCCCTATGGATCAACAAGGGATACGAGAGATGCATATCCACCTCCCCTTCCCATGACCCACTTCCCCCAATGTCAACCCTATGTCTGATCGCCGCTTCATCCCCATCCTCTGTTCGTGCATCGGCTATGGCTTCCCTCACAGCTACGGTGGTCAAGATTGGGAGATAAAAGGGTGATAGCTTGGCATCGCGTATTCCCCTGCAGTACATGGAGCAACAAGTACACTTACACGACTGAAATTCCTACATAGAATACTGAACTAGAGATGCTCATGCAGCACGTGGAGCAGCAAGTACACTTATAAGAGGGTAATTTTTTATTTTACTCAGTGTTCTTTATGTATGTCACTTCATTCATTTTTCCAAGATTATTTGCACTACATGGAAGACCAGTAGATGGTAAGGATGCGAGAGAAGTTGATTAAAATTGGATCTTCTTCATTTTGAGGTGGTGGTATCTCATGTAAAGAAACAAATGGAGATTTTATCATGAACCATTACCATTTCAATTATTTTGCACTAATCTATCCTTATTGGCAATTGCATGCATTCTCTTAATATTTTCGTGGATTGGATCCGAACTGAACCATTGACAATGTGGTTTGAAAACTAAAGACATTTTGCTCTTTTTGCAGTTTTTTTATAATACTCTTGTTGCAGTTGACACCCCCTAAAAGGGGAGCTCTAACGCCTGAAGATGGTGACTTGGCAAATTTTATGTGTACCTCATAATAGTTATTAACATGACTCTAAATAGATTTATATCATTTCCTAACATTATATATTCCTAATAGACTGGCGCGGCAACGCGCGCCTACATGATCTAGTATGAAACTATTATAAACTAATTGAGATATGAAAATAAAAACCTATTTATTATTTGCCTCTAGGGCATATCTCCTTCAGAAACAACTATACGGGCACAACTATACGGCTGGATCACAATGATCCCGCTGTATAGTTGGTCGTTAAACTGTCTATTTTTTGAGATAAATATCTAAAACTAGCATCGATATCTATAAAACCAGAACTATACGGCCAGAATTTTTTTCCTGCCGTATAGTTGGTCGTTAAACTCCCAGTACCTTTGGAATAAAATTTTACAAAGGCATCGATATCTATACGGCCAGAATTTTTATTCCCGCCGTATAGTTGGTCGTTAAACTCTCAGTACCTTTCAGCAATTTTTGTACGAAGGCATCGATATCTATACGACCAGAGCTATACGGCCGGAATTTTTATTCCCGCCATATAGTTGGTCGTTAAACTCTTTGTGCCTTCGAAGAAAATTTGTTGATGGCAAAGACACCTATATGACCGGAACTATACGGCCGAAATTTTTATTTCCGCCGTATAGTTGGTCGTTAAACCATCAGTATTCATCAAAAAAATTCTATTTCTTCGAGGCTACCTTCTTATCCCATATCTTAGCGAAATACCAAGTTTTTAACAGAAAATTGATAGTAAAAACTATCGAGCAACACTAGCATATTAAAAGCAAAATTTTAGCTTCTATAAATAGAAAACTCAAAATTTTATTCTTATTATTATTGTCTATTCATTCAATCAACATTTCTACAACTTTTTGATAGCTGCATCTTCACGGGCGCACTTCCGCAAGAATGACTGTGAAAAAGTGGTGGGAACGTGATGAACTTCTTATTCTCTATTCTAAATTGTCGAAAATGGGTTGACTCCCATTAAGCATTTATTAAGAATGGTTGAATCACTCAACCTCTTCTCTCTTCTCGAATTCTTACCTTTGGTTGCCCCTTATCAATGGAATTTTACACATAAACTCGTTTTGCCGGTGGAACATATCTTTATCCTGCTTCTAGCTTCTTTGGAAAATACTAGATTATTTCAGCATCATAAACATTGAAGATTATCTTCAATTCTGCACAATCTACTGACGCACATGCACTACTGAGGAAGGGTCTTCCAAGTATTATAGATAATCTTTCATCTTCTAGCATTTCAAGAATAATAAAATAAGTGGGAATAACATGCTCATCAATTCTAAGTAAGACATCCTCAATCGTACCAATGGGTTGTTTAGTGGACTTGACAGCCATCTGTAAAGTGATAGTAGTAGGAGAATACTCCCCTAATCCTAACCTTTTATAGAAGGAGTATGGCATTACACTAACTCCTGCTCCTAGATCACATAAAGCATTGTGAATATCTGTTTTACCTATTGAGCATGAAATAGTTGGTATTCCAGGATCTCCAGACTTAGACAACAACTTTCCGTTAGCAAGATAGCAAGTTACCATGGCAACAGTTTCAGTTATTTGTTTCTTTCTACTAAGAATATCACGAAGGAATTTACCATAAGTAGGAACTTTGATTGCATCCGCAAATGGAATTTCCAGACGAAGGTCACTAAGTGCCTTTGTGAAAGAGTTATAAATTACCTCATCCGGTTCTTTCTTTTTTTGATCTGGATAAGGAAGCTTTTTCTCACCTGACTTACTCTTGTCTTTTACCTTTTGGGGGGTCAGGCTCTTTCGTTGCTTTCTTTTGTTGTTGCTTATTTATTTTCTTATTTTCTACTACAACAACTTCATCTTTCTTACTTGTTTTTTATCTTCTCTTGGATCAACCATCTCTACATCAGAGTCATAATGATCATCTTGTGCATCATTTTGGTCCTCCTTGGTTTGATCTTGTGTTTTAGTCTCATCTTGAGGATCCACCAACATATCATCTTCTTGGCTTGCTTCGAGTAAGGCTTTTTCCTTTCGCCCTTTTTCAGCTTCGTATTCAGGTCATCCTAAGGGTCCTGTAACAACTGCACCCCTTCTTGTGACAACATTAGCAGAAACAGGAACACTACAAGAAATATGTTAACTTGTGACCTTCTCATAGTGACGGGGAATGAAATCGTCATAGATCTATGACGATTTCACACACGATGGTCATAGGCTGTCTAGAGAGGTTAAAACCTTATAGAATTACGACGTTTTGTGTCGGAATCGTCATACTTTCATGATGTAAAATCGTCATAATCTACATGATACAACTTAGAGCCTTATTTATACCCTATTATGACCAATTTAAATAAATATGGTATGTTGAATTGACTAGTTGGCCACATCAGCAATTATGCCTACGTGGCATGTCTATGTGTCTGTTTTTGACCCATGTGTCTGTTTTTGACCCGTTTATTTCACAAAAAAGAGAGGAACGAGGATTTGAACCCACAACCCCTCATACAACACAGGCACCTAACCACTAGGCCAACCAATCGTTACTGTAATACAACTATAACTCTACCTTATAGTATAATTCATTTGGGACTGCCTTTATCATTATTAGAAATAATGAAGAAAAAAGGCACGCGCTGGGGGTCGAACCCACAACCCCTTGCAGTCCTTGTGTGAAGGCAACCACTAGGCCAACATCCCTTTGTTGTCTTGAAATAGCGTGCTTCGACAATTAACCTTGCTCCTGTATGTTGGGCCTTGGCCACAAAACTCGATTAGGTCAGGCCCACGAAGTAGATAGTGTTTTTTTGGGCCGGTTTTACTTGCCATGTGGTAGATTAAATCCGGGCCAGCTCGCCTGGACTGGCTATATTTTTTTTCTTTTTATTTTTCTGTTTTCTTAATTCTTTTGTATCTCTTTCATATGAAGTCCAAATGAATTGATTTTTGTCTCTATCTTTTTATAAAATTCAGTAGATCATCTCAGGTTGTTAATTAGGAATACTTTTATAATTTAACAATAGTAGATTTACAAATTCCACATTAGTCCATAGTAGAGACACTAGAATAATTCAAAATATGATCTTGAAATTAGGGTTTTTAATTAAATAAATTAGGTGAGTGCAATGGATATTTGCAATATTTGAAGTTTGATATTTTTCTTGCGACTATGTCAAATAAAATGATGCAACGTGAAGGTTTTATATTGTTTTGACCGTTTTTGAATTTCTTATACCCGTTTCCAACTATGGTCAAAACGACGGGCATGAAGGTTCTTATCTCGGGGCTTGGTATCGTTAAACTTGCATTAGATCTCTGATGAAATGGCATATTGTGAGTCTAAATATGATTTTTGCAAAAAATCAGGAGTATTAGATAATGTACATGTAGTTCAAATCAGACCCACTTCCTACCGATTCGGCACATATTTGTGTTTTTCACCAGGGATAGATGGAAAAATTTGAGATACCCCGTTTGGGACATTGTACACTTAAAGTGGTCTAGTATTTTTTTAAAATGGGTTGGTACCATTTTTAAACTTTCGCTCTCATGGTTGCTACACAAAATACCCTATTTTTGGCGCTCGGAAATAAAGTGGCTTTTCTGTGCGACGAAAAGAAAAACTTCCTCCTGTAACATTGTTCACTATCCCAAGATGCACAAGAGTGCACAATATGAGCACATTATCACAAACTATGTCGTGATTTTGGCCATAACATTGGTCGTTTGGCCTGAAAGCCATGAAACCTCGAACATGATAGGTCATTTATGTGAAGGTTTTTTTGAGATGCAATCAATATACCAAGTTTGGTATTTTTCCTTGTAACTATGTCACATAATATGACACCACGCGAATGATTTACCTTGTTCGAATTATTTTTGAATTTTTCATGCCCATTTCCAAATTTTGTCTTTTTCACCAGGGGTGGACGGAAAGGTTTGCGAATCCCCGGTTGGGAAATTGTCTATGTAAGATGGTCTAGTATTTTTGAAAAATTGGATGGTAGCATTTTTGAATTGAATTTTTTGTGTTTCTTCACAAAACGCCCCGATTTTGGCACTCGAAAAACAGAAAATGGCTTTTTCGTGCGACGGAAACGAAAACTTTCTCCTACAACATCGTTCGCCATCCCAAGATGCATATTTTTTCACAATATGGGCACATTATCACAAACTATACCGCGAATGTAGCCATAATACTGGTCGTATGACCCAAAAGCCATGAAACCTCGAACATGATAGGTCATTTCTGTGAAGGTTTTTTCCAGATGCAATCAATATACCAAGTTTGGTATTTTTTTCTTGTTACTATGTCACATAATATGACACCACACGAAGGATTTACATTGTTCGGAGCGTTTTTGAATTTTTCATGCCCCTTTCCAAATTTTCCCGTTTCAAACTATGGTTAAAACAGCGGGCATAAAGATAGGGGATGAGTCTCTCTAAACTTGCATTGGATCTCTAAAAAAACATCATATTGTGAGTCTAAAAATGATTTTTGCAAAAAAATCATGAGCATTAGATCATGTACCTGTAGTTCAAATCAGACCCACTTCCTACCGATTCGGCACACATTTGTCTTTTTCACCAGGGGTGGACAGAAAGGTTTGTGAATCCCCGGTTGGGAAATTATCCATGTAAGGTGTTCTAGTATTTTTGAAAAATTGAATGGTAGCATTTTTAAATTGAATATTTGGTGTTGCTTCACAAAACGCCCCGATTTTGGCACTCGAAAAATAGAAAATGTCTTTTCAATGCGACGAAAAGGAAAACTTCCTCCTGCAATATCATTCGCCATCCCAAGATGCACATTTGTGCACAATATGGGCATATTATCACAAACTATACTGCGAATGTAGCCATAATACTAGTCGTTTGACCCAAAAGCCATGAAACCTCGAACATGATAGGTCATTTCTGTGAAGTTTTTTTCGAGATGCAATCAATATACCAAGTTTGGTATTTGTCCTTGCAACTATGTCACATAATATGACACAGCGCAAAGGATTTACATTGTTCGGAGTGTTTTTGAATTTCCTATACCCGTTTCAAACTTTTCCTATTTCAAACTATGGTCGAAACGACGAGCATGAAGATAGGGGATGAGCCTCGCTAAACTTGTATTGGATCTCTGAAGAAACATCATATTGTGAGCCTAAAAATGATTTTTGCAAAAAATCATGAGCATCTGATCATGTACCTGTAGTTCAAATCGGACCCACTTCCTACCTATTCGGCACACATTTGTCTTTTTCACTAGGGGTGGACGGAAAGGTTTGCGAATCCCCGGTTGGGACATTATCCATGTAAGGTGGTCTAGTATTTTTGAAAAATTGGATGGTAGTATTTTTGAATTGAACATTTGGTGTTGCTTCACAAAACGCCCCGATTTTGGCACTCGAAAAATAGAAAATGTCTTTTCAATGCGACGAAAAGGAAAACTTCCTCCTGCAACATTGTTTAGAATCCCAATATGCACATGCGTGCACAATATGGATATATTATCAATAAATATGTCGCGATTCTGGCCATAGCATTGATTGTTCGGCTTGAAAAATGAGGTATTTTGTGAACCAACCAATCAAAACATAGGAAACCGCCTCCCACGGATCGTTCTTGTCGACCTGATTTGAATCGTTCAGTGACAATCCAACGCCTGATCTCTCACCCGAAGAAGCACACCATACTCCCACCACGCCCGCGGTCTCACGAACCCTAACCTCACCAACTCCCCTCGCGCCGCCCCTTCCTTCCAAGTCGATGCACCGCCCCTTCCTTCCCCTGCCGATGCACCGCCCCTTCCTCTCCCTTCTATCTCCCCAGCTAAGCCTAGATCTGCATCCCTCTGACCATATCCTCTCGATCCCGTGCATCACTGCGCCCATCTCCGCTCAACCGCCTCGCCTCTTCTCCTCCCTGTGGCGGCCATGCCTTTCCTCGTCCCTTCACAGAGTCACCCTGATCCACATCCCTCCTCACCTGATCTCCTTCGCCCTGCCCACAAGATTCGCCGGTAGTACCCTCTTCACCCACACTACACCAGCCGCTTCGGATTTGGCGGCGGTGCATATGGGGAGGAGTTCAAGGTCGTGGAGGCGGTGGCCATGGAGTCGTGCGCTAGCTCAGGGTGCTCGTGGGCTACCTAAGGGGAGTAGCCATCAGCCAGGAGGGTGCAGGCAGAGGAGGCGTCGATGTCGCTGCTGGAGGCGAAGAGCAGCCGGAGCGCGAGGTGGAGTGGTTGGTGGAGTCCAAGTTGCTTTGGTGCATCGTCGGGCCGGCCATCCTCCAGTGGGTGGTGCTCTACGGGATCAATGTCGTCGCGCAGGCCTTCATCGGCCATATCGGGGACCTCGAGCTCGTAGCCTTCTCCATCGCCTACACCGTCGTCGCCGGATTCAACTTTGGCTTCCTGGTAAGCCCACATACTGATCATACTTGCTCGCGGTGTGTGGCTTTTTTCACGAGGTGATATGTCGGATGCTGTCGTGGGTGCAGAGGAAGCGCTGCCGCAAGTTGAACATGTTCCTCAATAGCTCGGCGGCGGCGGACGGCCGGTCGCTGTGGTGCCTGTGCTCGATGATACTCCACTTGAACTGCAAGCTCCCGAAGCCCATCGGCCTTGTCTGCATGATGCACCTCCCCATCGCCTGCGACGTCTTCCTCCCGCCTCAAATCCTTCATCTGCTTCAGGTCAAGTACTCACTAGTACTACTTCTGAATTCGGCACCGATCGATTGGATTTGCTTACTGCTCATCACACATACATGATTAATCTATTCTCGAATATATCTATGTAATGTACTAGCTAGTATTATAGCTAGTATCAAGTTTAAGAGTATGTCATCAGAAAATAGTTACCC
Source organism: Avena eriantha (assembly GCA_910589775.1). Taxonomy (NCBI): domain Eukaryota; kingdom Viridiplantae; phylum Streptophyta; class Magnoliopsida; order Poales; family Poaceae; genus Avena; species Avena eriantha. The sequence goes on from OU342746.1 coordinate 185,457,527, forward strand.
ACTTATAATAGCTAGTGTGCCTTCTTTTTGAAATAGCTAGCATGTGTGATGCTGGTGTAGTGATGCTGGTGTAGTGCTGCTTTTTGAAATTACCATCAGAATCATGTCAGGGTTGTGGTGTAATGCTTCTGGATGAGTAATATTCCTAATATATGTTGAATGGTGTGTTTATATTACTTGCATTGTATATCTTGTCATGTCCACGCCACTGGCAACATTTGTGAAATGAGTCATGACTCCCTTTTGGACTAGTAATGTATAATATATGTTGAATGGTGTCTTCATATTACTTAAATTTGCCTTTTTGTCCAAGTTCACGCCTACGCCCACAATTTTCAATACCTATTAGCTTAGCTATTTTCCATCAGATAAATAATTAGTTACCCATTTTACTCCTATTAATAGTGGTCATGGTGTTGAGATTTTCCTTCTAACAAATAACTTTATCTACATGCTTCATCTATATTAAATTTAAATGGTAGTAGCATCTGAATGAATAGAACTATAAGTATTTAAATGGCAGTGGCAATAGCGTCTCCCTTTGTTTAATGTGGCATCTTCTAATTTTTGCTACTTTATTTTGAACAGTCTGGACACATGTTCTTATGGTTCCTCGAATGTTTCTTATACATATTTACCCTGTCATGTTTAATTTGGTGTGATCTCTCATGCAAACAAGACTGTGACTGTGCCCTAAGATGTGACATGGCTTGGCATACATCAAACTATATTTTTTTACATTGATGCATAGTTGCTGATACTAGCGTGCGTGTTTTGGCATACATGGAATTGCATTGGCAGATGGGGATGTGAGATGAGAAGAGGCAGGCAACTTGGAGTGCACCAGTAGCATTGACTTGGAGTGGTCGACGAAACAAGATCATCTGGCAAGGTCTTCAGATCTTACTGACCTCACACCTACTGCTCCTCTTCACGAGCTTAGTGTATGTAAGTTCCCTGGTTCATCACTTTTCTCCTCCACTTTTTATATGAGGCATGGCTATGATAGAAGAAGTGTTTATCTACTTTTGTGTCATCGGAATAACTGTGATGCTCGTGAGCTAAATGAGTGGTAGAGCTACAATATTTATTCCTGGGATCATCATGCAATTGAATAGTTTAGTCCCGTTCGATCTGCTATTGATTATTTAGCTGCTTATCTTGTTGCCTTTCATTATTAAAGTCGTGTTACCAACCTGGTAATAGCTTCATCACATAGTACTATTTTTCATTTTGCTCATGTTCGTTAGCAGAAGCTTGGCAATCTTGTTCCACCAAGTCAAATTCTGCATGTTCTTCGTTTTTACGATAGTCATCAATATATATTGTTTCCAGAATGTTTCTGAAGTTTTGGAAGGAAGTTTGGTTCAGTTTATTTGTTCCTAATTATAGTATCAAAACTGAGTATTTTCAAATTATAGTGTGTTTATCTAAATATATCATCGAGGCCTAATTGCCTTTTTGTTGGACTACAGATACACGCTGAATATGTTAGAGAAAGAGGAAGCGCGAAGTTCCGAAATATCAAAAAATAGCCAGCTTGTATACTTTCTGAACGTTTTATTGTATTTTGGTGCTCCACCTGATGTGAACTGTGTGTGATTGTAAAGTCCCGATGTTATCTGAAATATTATTCGTGAATGTGACCTGTTCGAATCAAAGTAATTTGTGTATTCTGTTGGTATTGATTAAATTATTAGTTGTCTAATTACTGTGAAAATGTGAGAAAATGGACACTAACAAGTGGAACCCTATTAATTGTGTGAACTGACAACTGGGACCCCTTGTTACTCGTGGGACCAGCCCAAAATAAGAAAACCGAAAGTAAGAATCTGTCCATATAAAAGGCCAATGCAAAGAAAATAAAAATGCCAGAATGTTGGCCTTGGCCCATGTAGCTGACCAGATTTAACATGAAGAACATTCCAGAATAGTTGGGCCAAGCCCATGTGGAATCCAGAAATGGACTAGGCTAATTTTGATTTAAGACGATTTAATTTCGCCACAATTTTGCCACGTAGGATTGGTCACTTAGGATCTGACTGGCCAAGCTAGATGGCCCGTGACAATATTGGATCGTCATAGACATTATGACGATCTAATATCGTCATAGACGGTTATGACGATTTTACTAAAAACGTCGTTATAGTTCATTTGCGATGTCCAGCTTTCGACGATCTCAAAATCGTCATAAACGGAATACTATGACGATTCTGTGACGAAAATAGAGGGTCATAATAATAACTAGATGTTATTTGTCTAGATTTCTTGTAGTGGAATATATTCGTCTTCATGAAGAAAAAATAATAACTAGATGTTATTTGTTCACACTGGGTTTCAATCATACTAAGATACTTGTGAAATAGTTTTATTTCTTGGCCAATCTCATCATAATTTTCAGTGAGTTCCGCCAAAATCTTTTTGTGTTTTTGGAAATGCTTATGCAAGTTATTATGAGATTTTACTTGTCGATGTTTTAATTCTTGAAAAACTTTTCTAGTTTCGTCTTCTTCAGTTAAAACTTGTAACAAATCCTCTTTGTTTTCCTTAGCAAGTTCAGAAGGTATACCCTTTTTTTATAGTTTTGCGTACCTCAGGCATAAGATCAGGAGTTACCCGAAGTATCCCTTTTTTTGGCTTAGTGCCAAAATCGGGATTATATAAAGAATCATTCTTAGCCCAATTAGACATTAATTCCAAAAATTCTTTAATAGTTAAAGTATTTGTTGATCCTCCTGTTGAGAAGTCAAGCAATTCTCTACATTGAGTATTGAGACCATGGTAAAATAAATGGCAGATTGTTAGTTCAGAATAGCCATGATTAGGAATACTATTGATCATTCCAAAGAATCTTTCCTAGGCTTGTGGGTAGTTTTCTCTGACGTTCTAACTAAAGTTGTTTATGTTCTTTCTTAGTCCAGTTACCTTTTTAAAAGGATTAAACCTGTTGATGAATTTAATAATACAGTTTTCCCAACATTTAATGTAATGGCGAGGGAGAGAAAATTTTTAAGATCAAAGCGTGTAGACCCTTTGTCTCCTAAGGAGAATATTTTGTAGTAGCAACACCTGAAATGTCAAAATACAAACACTTAGCACTTAGCTCCCCGGCAACGGCGCCAGAAAATAGCTTGATGTCTACAAGAGCACAAATCATTTGTAGCTAGTTTCGAAGTTCAGATATCGATCCCACAGGGAGCCCAAAGGTAAGTGTTTATTGATGAAGTATCTATCACACCCGAAGTTGTCATAGGTCTTTGAGTGAATTGACTACAAGTGTTGAAATAAGAATGGGATTTTGATTAAATGTGATAGATTTAAATAAAAATAAAATGTAATCTTCGGAAATATAATGCATAAAAGTAAAGAATGACTTTGATTGTTTGTTGTTTCCTACAGATGGCGAAAGAAGGCGCCGGAAGATTTAGTTCATGGTGATAGTGACTGTGCCAGGTGGATGAATGGTAAATGTAGCAATTATAATCTTATAGATATACGTGTAGGCGAGCAACCCATAATTATCCGGAACTCCTCTTGGTAGATTTCATCCCAACTTCAATAATCCTACTAGCCTGCTACCAAAACCATGGTCAAACACTAGACGATTAACACCCTTTAGGTTGCTTAAAGATTAAGCTCCTTGGATCGGACTAATGCAATAAGCAAAGTGGTTACCCATTATCCTCGAGTCAACTAGCTTTCCATTGATATCCCCGTGTCACCCGGGGGTCGCCAGTCCACTAGCGTACAAGATCTTATCTATGTAGAACAAAGTATCATGTTGTCTGGGCCCTTAATTGGACAACAAGCATTAGGTATCCCATAGATAGTCAAGCACACATAATATAGTAATTAGAATCAATCACAAACTAATGAAAAATATATGAAGGCACATCACATCTCACCAATCCCCCACATCTCCCACGCCCAAGGGAATTACTCACATGAGAGAAGAACGGATCATCAATATAATCAAATAAAGGGAATTCATCTTGGTATTACCGTGGAGATCCACAATAAGAATAGAAAAAATATCTAACACAATTCAAGATGGGAAGAAACAATCTCAAACCCTAGTTTTGCAAGGTAGAGATCCCTCTCTCTCAAGTACAAGTAGTGGCTATGAGGGTGTATTGGCTAGGAGGTCGAAGATCGTGGAGCGATATAAAGAACGTCTCCTCCTTCTTCTTCGGATCTCTTATTTCTCCCTTCTGGATGGTATGGCGGCTCCTATGTTCTGTTTTCGCTCTCCTTCCCTTCATAGAAGTTGTTCCTTTTCACAAGACAGAGGCGATGGCAACTATCCAACAGGAACTGTACGGCCGGAAAAATATTCCCACCATATAGTTGCTCGTTAAAGCTTCTGTGAGCTCCCCTTGTGTGCTTCCAAAGTGAGACTCGCTTGTTTTCTCCAGAATATTGTATTTCTCTAGTTAAATCCTTATGTTGACGTCCAGTACTTGAAACACACATTAAAAACTAAGTTTTCTTCATTACTGAAGTATTAGCGTTAGGCAAAGCCAAAAAAACGATCAAATCCGGGAGAAAACCATCAATAAAAGTCATCAAAAATGTGTCGAATCTGATAGCTATCAGCCGGGTATAGGGAGTATGAGTGATGACTGATCTGCAGGTTTGGAACCCCAGTGATAGAAGGGGGTACAACTGTATGTGAGGGATTTGCTTGGGATTAACGGTGACATCACTATGCATATCATTAGTTCTCTTTCTTCTATGGATCAGACTAGTAGGTTATTGCTATAAGCAGTTGCGGAGGCAATAGCAATTATGGATGCACTACCCACATATAATTTTTTTTGCTCTAACAAGTACACGCATACTTTATTTCTATCTTTTATTTCATCAGATGTTTTGCACAGCTACAGGTGAAACCGAATGCCCTAGGACCTCTCTCTCCATCATCGACAACAACAAAAAGATGCAAGCTATTGGCCCGGTAAAAACACAAAAGGAATTCTAAAACTCCCGAAGGTCTGTTAAAGTACTTCACTACGTATTCTCTTCCCGAGGATTCGATAACCTAGGTCTACTAGGGAAAAGGAAGCTACACTACATCTGTAATCTGGATTGAAGGTATCACCTGCACCCTAGGAGAAGCTAGCTCATTAGAGTGACCTGAATAGTCGGATTAGGGAGGGCAATGTATGAGGAGAATCTTAGGCAAGATCAGAGAACCCCAAACGGGGAGGACGAAGATAGCAGCGGGAAAGGAACCAACCGGACTCGCTTGGGAGAAACTGCCGTAGGAGGGGTCCTGAGAAAGGAATCAATTGGCTTTGTCCTCCGGCGATGACGGAAGGGAAGGGTGGAGGGGAGGGACGGTGGTGGCTACGTTTTGAGTCACCACATGGGGCCCTTCTTCTTTCATCAACAAGTAACTTTTCTCAAAATATGTTTTTAGGGGATCCACACGCTTTATTACGTTTCAATAATCATAGGTACATCATGTCGATCTGGCGGCGAGTCCAGCCATAAGTAACGACCTGGAGCCAAGTTTGACGAGAACTTAGCTAGTTTATGAGCATCTATATTACAATCACGAGGATCAAAGATAAAAGAAACAAAATCAAACAACCTCTGCATTCTTGAATCTCCCTTATGACTTAGCTATAATGGCTCTGAGTTCCCAACTTGATCGCTTCCACCACCCCACTGTAGTCCGAACACACTGCAATACTTCGTGCTCCCAGTCCATTTCTAGGGATAAAGCTTCCCGGCAGGCGAGCGCCTCCAGTGTTGCGGGATTAGCAATGCCATCAACAACCACCAAGCTTGACCCTTGATAAATCCCTGTATTATTTTGGAAAATCACTGAGTATGCCCCTCTCCTTGCGACCTTTGCCTGAGCACCATCGACATTAAATTTTAGGTAGCCCTCCACAGGAGGCATCCATTTATTCCGTCACTTGCTCACCACGGTACACTTCTTCGCTCCCATCACCGGCATAGCTACCTTCAGTTCCTCCAGAAAAGAATTCACATAACTGAATATTGATAACGGGCTCTGATATATTTTTTCATGAATGGTCTTCCTCCTCGTTGTCCAAATTTCCCACGACACTACAAGAACTTTAATGAACTCCTCATGCTTCAAAGTCCCTAGAAGATGAAATAACCACTGTTAGCATTGTATGTGTTGTGGGCCGACATATGTCAACTAAATCTTCATCGATAGCGTGTGGACCCCCTAAAAACATATTTAGCCATTATGCAGTCCACCAATGAATGCTTCCACGAATCAGCAGCCTGATGATAGAGAGCACATGATCTCGTCTATTCCATGTTGCTTCGGAACAAGATGTCTCCTCTAGGGATAGAGTTTAACACAAGCCGCCATGCGAACTTGTGAATTTTTTACGGCACCTTTGTTTTCAACAACCATGTCCACATCTTTCCGTCTCTCTCTTAGTTTGAGTGATCATCCTTCTCATCAAACCAACCAAACTTATACTTTCGTGTGCACACCATCATCCAATACGCTAATTGCACAGAGAAATGCCACACCCAAAAAACGCCTTGTGCCCTCATGCTGATCGAAATAGTCTTAGTCAATTCAATATCCATTGGATAAAAACCTCCTCCAAGCGATATCGATTCCACCCTTCTATTGTGGCATCTAAGAGCTCATGGACCCATGTCGGTGGATCATCTACCTTGGAAAGATATGGGTATAACCATGCGTCCCTTGGTAGCCAATTGTCGTCCTAGATCCTTGTCGTACGACCATCACCTGTCCTATGAATCAAACACATCTGGAGCATGTCCCTTCCTTCAAATGATCGCCCGCCAAACTTGGGACCGAGTTGAACTTAGCTCGGCATAAAGCACATCCAAATTTGGATAGTACACACCCTTGACTATACGTGAACTTAGTGTAAAGTGATTTTCCAGGATTCGCCAGGCCTGCATCGCCAAAAGTGCTAGATTAAAAACTCTATACCTCTAAAGCTGAGTCCACCCAAATGTTTTGGCATTGTCATTTGTGCCAAAAACCTCTAATAAGGGCATTGATGTGTTCGCATAAACCCTTAGGAAGTTTGAAACATGATATTGAGTATGTTGGTAAAACCCGAACCACCTCTTTAATGAGGACTTCTTTTCCCGTGCTGACAGAATCTATTCGATCCATCCAAGGATCCTATTCCAGACTCTATCTTTCAAAAATTTAAAAGCACCATTCTTATACTTACCTACATCTGACGGCATTCCTGAATACTTCTCTGAGAGAGACTCAATATGGACATTAAGATCTCCTTTAATCTCCTCTTTTAGTGTATTGGAACACCCCTTAGTAAAGTGAATTGACGATTTTTCCAAGTTTACTTTCTGCCCCGAAGCCCGATTGTACTTTTCCAAAATCTCCATGATCTCACAAGCACCTTCCAAATTTGCCACAAGAAAGATTAGGCTATCGTCCGCAAATAGTAGATGGTTCACTGGGGTAGCCATAGGCGTCACTTGGATGGCACGTATTTTTTTTGAAATTCCCCTCCTTCTCAACATGCATGATAAGCCTTATGCTACCTGCAGAAATAAGTAAAGTGATATGGGATCGCTCTGTGTCAACCCTGTAGAGGGTTTAAACTCCTCCTTCTTTACTCCTTTAAAAAGTACAGAGAATGAAACTGAAGTTACACTCCTGTAATCTCGTCACCTCTAGTCCACATAGGTCCTAGTGCCTTTGATAGAAGTGCGTTAGGAAACCATCACTCCCCGACGCCTTTGACGAGAACATCTAGAAAAGTGCACCGTTAACCTCTTCATATGTGTACTATGCAAGAAGATTAAGATTCATTTGCCCATCTACCTTAACTGGCACTGCATCAAGCACAACACCCATATGATGCACACCTTCTGACGTGTATAGATTTTCATAAAATTCCGTAGCCATCTTACTCATCCCCGTTGCCGATTTCGTTAGCATTCCATTAGTGAGGACAAGCTTATAGATCTGTTTCTTTTTGTTTCGGCCACTTGCTTTCTGGTGGAAAAACCTTATGTTACTATCACACTCCGAGAGCCATTTGATCCTAGCCCTTTGCTTCTGTATTACCTCTTCCCTGTAATTCAACTCAATTAATCTCTCTACCACCTTGAGCTCTTCACGGCTTGGACCCATGTGAGTTGGATCATCTCGTATCTCCTCCAATCGCTTGTTGAGTTGGTCTATCTTCTTCCTCACCATACCAAAAACCGAGGAACTCCAACTACCAAGATTAGATGTTACAGAAGATAGCTTCTCCTGGATTCCCTTCATCATAGTTCCTCAGAAGACCGCTTCAACATATTCTCCAAAAAGGGCAAAAACTGCTCATGAAACTCCCACGTCAACTCATATCTGAACATGCATTCAGATGATACACATTGTACCAGTGGTTCTGTTCTCAGCAAGATTGGACAATGGTCGGAACATGAAGTTGTCAAGTGGTACAACGTTGCCGAAGGAAATTTCTCCCAATAGCTCGTGGAGGCCAAGCCTCCTTCTAGCCGAACACGAGTATAGGTTCCCCTTGTGACTTTCGTTTCAATGGTACAGTCCCTTCCCACATATCCTAGGTCACTAAGACCACACATATCAACTGCCTCTCTAAATCCCATCATTTGCACGCCATCTCGATGACCCACTCCGATATGCTCATGAAGGTGAAGCACTTCATTAAAATCTCCTATAACAAGCCACGGTAGGTCATTTTTACACCTAATCTATTTCAGTATATCCCATGTTTTCTTCCTCATGGACCTTTTTGCTTCACCATAAATACATGTTAGCCTCCACTCTGCTTCATCTCCATGCTTCACCTTGACATCAATGTGATACTGAGAAAACCGAATTAGAGAAACTTGGGAGTCATCGTTCCAAAACTAGATGATTCCCCGCGCGTTGCTACCGAACGACATGTATGAAATACTTTAACTGCGGTACAATAGTTACATTAAGATAGTTTTCAACTTAATTTTCTTAGGAAAACATGGTGCTATAAATTAAATTATTTAGTGAAAATATGATCACAAATAAATATAATCTCTCATATAAATAAACAATAAACTTTGGATGACAGGAAACCGAGAAGGAATTATCTGTTTCATCGGAGCTAACTAATTGGCATTGTCCTCTACAATGTGCACCGACAACAATATGGCTTGTGAAGGTAGAGTTGAAGACACCCCGGGGCCATATTGAAATTTGGAAAGGCTCATTCCTCCCCAATAATTTGCCATTAGACCAACCAAAGGATTCGTTTTGGTTTCGTGCAAAAAGGTAGTTATCTTGTATAACAAATCTGAACATAAATACTTCCAAAAAAAATCTGAACATAAATAGGATGCCATGGCCCAATCATGATCTAGATGCAAATAGTTATTACCAGAAATAGATTCTGAAGACCCCATGGTGTCTCCTCGAAGCTGCTCAACTACTCAGATCTGGAAAATATCCTCTGTAGGCCATCATCGACCATGTCAAAATAAAAAGAGATGATCTGTGAATGTGTTCCCAGCTGATTTGCAGACCATTTACCAAGATACGACTTTCAGTTTTAATTTGCATACACATACGCACCTTTTTTGATATAGCTAGTGGTTTGTCCCCCATAAGTATATGGGACAGTTTCTTGCATCCGTAAGTCAATGAATATTTCATACGAGTACTTATGATTCAGGAAATCATGGACACTAATATTTTCGACCAAACGAAAAAAGGAGCATATACGAGAAACTTATAAGAAAATGCATGTTGAACTTATGGACAGATGAAGCTTCAGTTCAGCTATATAAACATCAGATTACCTATAAAAAAGATAAATGCCTACATTAGAAGTAGAAACTTGACATATGAAATTCTTATTTCAACAGCATGTGATGCGTATATTCCTTAGTTAGAGACATGCAGAAGGTGAAAACCATCACGGTATTAGTTCCCATCTACACACAACAATTGAATAAATTAGACATCAATCAGCAATGCATATGTTTACATTTCTCTCATGCATTTCATAAAAAAAAATCAGTGCACCCTCTTACTGTCAGTTCCTGCAGTCCGAATACCGATCGTGTCATAGGCCAGCATCATATAACAGAGATATAGATAGAGAGGGACAGATTACCAGGCCAAATGCGCACGGGAGAGAGATTACCAGGGCAAGTGGGCATGGCCGCATGGGGAAAGGGAACGACAACGATGGAATTAGAGCTCCTCATTCAGATTTGATCACTGGAGAGCACTAACGCGAGTGATTCCTCCGTTATTCAGGCTAGATCCGTGAAATCAAGGAGTATGCCGGGGAACACCTAAGACCAGTGTTGGAGGCCATGCCGGTACTGCGTAGAGTTGATACAGGTTGGGTGGAGGACTTGGCCATGGTCGCTTGGAGCCTTGAAGATGGCGAGTTGGCGACATGAGGAGAATATAATATAGGCAACCGTCCGCTCGCTTACCTCTTCAGTTACATACTCCATGCCGCCGGCCAGCACCTCCTTGTCCTGCGTGTACTCGCCATCGAGCCGTGCGGACGCCACCACCAGCCCGTCCTCACCATTGAGCTGCGCGGACGCCACCACCAGTCCCTCCTTCCCGCCGAGCTGCGCGGTAGCCGCCACCAGCACCTCCTCGCCATCGCGCTGAGCAGTCGCCGCCACCAGTCCATCCTTCCCGTCAAGCTGCGTGGCCGCTGCCACCAGCCCGTGCTTGTCATCACGCTGCACGCGCGCCGCCACCAGCCCGTCCTCGCCACCGCGCTGCGCGGTCGCCGCCACCAGTCCATCCTTCCCGTCAAGCTGCGTGGCCGCCGCCACCAGCCCGTGCTCGCCATCGCGCTGCACGCGCGCCGCCACCAGCCCGTCCTCGCCATCGCGCTGCACGCGAGTCGCCACCTGCGTGTCCTCGCCATGGCCGAGCACCATCACCTCGTCATCATCTCCCTCCATTTTTTCTGACTTTGGATGCTTTTCCGGCGATGGAATCTCACGTCCGGCTAAGTTTTTATCCCCAAATTACAACGGATCTTGTGAGGAAGACGAAGAAAATTTACTCCATAGGGCCGTTAGCGAGAAAGGAGGGAGACGAGGACTCGCGGTTGGAGTAATTAGCACGGGAATTAAGAAGACGTGTTAATGGCATTGCTTATAATTTGAAAATATCTGAAAAAGGCCTCCGGATCTAGAATCTCAAACATAGGGAGTACTTAAATGTTGGATGGACTCGTCTTTAGTGCAGGGAGAAGAAACGTTTATTAAGAGTCGGAGAGAGCAACGTTTAATTCAGGGTAAGCCCAGGCTCTGATAGAAAAAATAAGATGAATTTTGTAATGACGTAGCTTAAACTGAACGGCAGTTTTGCTGAAATGGCAAGATGAGGTGGCATGCTTGCATGTTGAGAGAAATCTTGCAGTGGGGAGCTCCTATTTAGATATAGAAGATACACTAGTCCTCCTTTTCGGCCATTGATCTTCACCGCATAACATCTATTGTAGCCCAACCTATTAGGTAGATCTTCTACGCTCTCCTTGGATACCCATGATACATAGGAAATCTGTCTGCTACCGCCTCGCCAATGGGCAAAGCTCTTTATCTGTTGCGTCTTTGCCAACCCCGTTATAGTTAGGTGCCACAACACTCACTGGGACTCGCGGTACTCCTCACCGGAGGCCGCCAAGGTTCCGTCGACTGTTTTTTGTGCCGATGTTTTCCCCTCTTAGACTCCCGGGCTCCACATAGGAAGGTGGGGGATGAGGCACACTCTCCCCCATGTTCTTATCTACTACAAAAAAAAATTCCAACGTTATCATCGGCTCCATCTATAGCCACATCCATATCTAGTTTCTTTCGTGCTTCCTTATTCTCTACGTCCTTCGCTACCTCTGGTGTCTCGTCAGCACGAGCCTCCTGTTCTACTTTTTTAAGAGGACTTTTAGTTGTATCCCTCAGATCTTCGTCCCCATCTAGAGATGGATCCTCTGATGATCTTTTCTTTGGTATAACCCTTGACATTCCACCGCCACGACCAGTAAATCCTCTGCGCATAGGTGCCCTAGGAGTAAACTCTCTCGGCCCTAGCGCATGATGGTCCTTGATCCCTCCTATTTGCCAACATCCAAGACCCGTATTGGAGTTGTTTGTCATCCCAGTCTCCATCCCCGCACTCCTCATGATGGTGTCCCATCAGGTCGCACCTTTTACAGAAGAACGATATCTTTTCATATTTCACCAACCTCTTCCTTCCCTCCCGCGATATCGTGAGCGAAACAAAGAGCATCAGAGGTTTCGGCACATCCTCCCAAACACTAATTCTCACGTAATTTCCCTCAAAGAACAATTTTGGATTCAGTTGCACTTCCTTCACCTTCCCCACTCTGCTAGACAGATCATCAAGAACTTCCATTTCCCTATACAGCTTAGGAACGCCATGGATTTGAGCCCACACCTGCATGGCATCAAACAAAATCATAACATCCTAGCCCCGAAAAGTCCATGGACCCTAATGCACAACCTTGTTCCAATCCCCTATGCAATGTGTCTTGAAAATAAACAGGTTCTCCCCAGCTTCACTAAACTCTAGGATACGTGCCATATTCCACACACTCTTCATCTTCTCGAAAAGCGCCTCCGAACTAAAGGATCGCTTGGTGAGCACCCTTCCGATCGCAAACCACCTAGCTTCCTTCTTGTAAACCTTTGCCCTTCTCCACCCCAGTCACCACGCCATCGAGCTCATCATCACTGATTTCAAGATGGGAAAACATATCATCTAACTCCTTCTCCTGCTCTTCCCCCACCAGATGCCGAAGCCGCCGCCATATTCACCCTTGGATAATCCGATCTCCAAACCCTAGATCTCCAGTGAATGACAATCCGAGTATGGCCTGAACGTTTTAACGGGCTAGAGCTCAACATCGCTCTGTTCCACTCAGTTTACTATGGAAAGATGCTTTAACTTTTTTCGAAAACAAATGTATGTAGATATGGTTTAGTGTGTAGGTTCATTTATTTTAGAGTATATCTAATCCACTTTAAAATATGTAAAAATTCTTACGTTAGTGAAACAGAGGGAGTATTAGACTTGCTGGCTTTCTTTAAAAAGATAGATTCGCTGGCCGATATAGCACGATCTTGTGGTATTTGCTCCTCTCTTACCTCATCTATTTCCTCTCCATGTGCACACATTTATATACGACGCCCATAGCGTGGTTACGGAGGCGACGTCATGGAGCATCCTTCATGGGTCGGCCCTTGTACGTCCAATTATTTTTCTTCTATTTTTTGTTTGTGTTTTTTGCTTTTTATTTATTTCTTTTTGTTTTCTTTTTTTCTTTTAAGAAAATTGAACCTATTTTAGATTTGAACATTATCAAATTTAAAAAAAATCAAATCTGAATAAATTTCAAATTTGAACAATCATTTTTTTCAAAAATGAATATTTTCAAAATTAGACAATTTTAAAAAATCAAACATTTTTAAAATCTAATTTTGTACAATTTTTAAATCTAAACATTTTCAAGTTTTGACATTTTTTGAATTTGAACATTTCCAATTTTGAACGTTTTTATAATCTGCAAATTTGAATGCTTTTCAGAATTGACCCTTTTCAAACCGTATTAAAAAACCAGAACATTATAAAAATATGTTTTAGAGAAAAACAGAAAAGAAAACTGTTGGATGAAAACTGCTTACCTAGGCCGGCCCAGCAGAGCATGCTCCCGGGCCTCAATCCTATAGTTGACGCTAAGGGCGTCTTATAGGGACAGCGCAACCAGGGTGTAATTTTTCTCTCAGTTTATTTTGTCTTGTAGTGTTCCCATATACTTTCTGTTTTTGTTTTTATTTTCACCTTTCTTGTTATTTTAATTATTTTCGTTTCACCTTTTCAGTAATTTCACAATATTTTTATGGTAAAAAACATTTCATTTGATATAGATGATAATTTTATAGAATCATGAATATGTTTGTTAAACTTAGAGCAACGATATTGCGTACAAGAGAGATGCTTAAGGACGTGCTCTCCCACAACATAGTGTGTAGCCGATCCCGCGTTGGGCCCATTTGGTAGGCAAATTTTATTAGTCTAGTGTAATTTTTTTTCAACAAAACTAGTCCAGTTTAAACTAAATGTTGGTTTCATGGGCTAGCTGCCGGTGACACGGTCCATACGTGGTCTGAAAACACGAATATGAAACGTCCACAGCGAGCACCTAATGGAGCCTGATTCTAGGTAATGCTGAGTTGAACCGACTTCCATTTCATCCTCTTTTGGCAAAAATTCTTTTTAGAAGTTTACGAGAACATTTTTGCAAGAAATCTTACATAATAAACACCTCAAGAACAAAACCTTTGTTAGCTAATTTGGATCGCTAGGCGTCGATCTAGAGAGAATAGGGGTTAGAAACATACCGTCGGCCTTCGAGGTTGACGACGAGCTCGTCATGGAGCTCGACGGAGTGGTAGCGGCGGTGAGGTGGGTGATTCCCGCTGCTGCTGCGCAAAACCAGATCAGGTGGCCTAGAGTTTTGGGTTGTGCGGTGGGGTGAGTGGGCAGACGAACCTTGGTGTTCGTGCCCCCGACCCCCACCTCTTTATGTGCGCTGCGCGACGTGGGCCCACCAACGATGGTGACGTTGGGCGCCCCCGATCCGGACGCGAGACCGAGTCGATCGTCCGTTGGAACGACCGTGGAGATCAATCTAACATTGTCCCCCTTGATCTCATCTTCCATTCAACTTATACTTTTGCACCTATTTCATCACAGATCAACATATGGAGCATGTCTCATCATAATGGTCAGTTACGCACCATAGATTCAACAGCCACTATACACCTCTCTATGTTGAAACAGACTTTTGTTCTTAGGTCCTTAATATCCAGGTATCATAGGCTTTCCCTTATATCCATGCCGGCTAAGTGTTCTCTGAACACACTGGGTGGTAAGCCTTTTGTGAGCGGATCCGCGACCCTTTCTTTTGTACTTATATGCTCCAAACTTATGGTATGATCCTGGATTCTTTCTTTCACAACATAAAACTTAATGTTAATGTGTTTGGCAGCAATACTTGACTTATTGTTGTGAGCATAGAATACTGCTGGCTCATTGTCGCAGTACATTCTGAGTGGTCTTTGAATGCTGTCCAGCACTCTTAACCCGGGTACAAACTTCTTTAACCAGTTTGCTTGCCCCGTGGCCTCATAACATGCTACATACTCAGCTACCATCGTGGATGATGCCGTGATGGTTTGCTTGGAGCTTTTCCACGATATAGCTCCATCTGCGAGAGTAAATATGTATCCTGACTTGGATTTTATTTCATCTATATCTCCCGCATAGTGTGCATCTGAATACCCTTCTATCTCAAGGGAATCAGATCTTCTGTATGTTATCATGAGGCCTTTTGTGCCTTTTGCATAACGTAATGCCTTCTTTACCATTTTCCAATGATCTATTCCTAGATTACTTTGAAATCTGCCAAGTACCCCGGTAACAAAAGCTAAGTCAGGGCGTGTACATACTTGAGCATACCTCAAGCTTCTGATAGCAGAAGCATATGGAACCGCTTTCATTTGATCGATCTCATACTGGTTCCTGGGACATTGAAAATTCCCAAATCTATCCCCCTTGACTATAGGGGCATGCGTAGGATTACTCACATGCATACTATACTTCTTTAGAATCTTCTCTAAGTATGCTTTCTGCGATAGCCCTAAAACCCCTTTTTCTCTATCCCGGAGAATCTCAATTCCTAGAATGAATGAAGCTTCACCGAGATCTTTCATATCAAAGTTCGAGGACAAGAACTTCTTTGTTTCCAATAGTAGACTAACATCACTACTGGCAAGTAGAATGTCATCCACATACAGGATAAGGAAAATGAATTTCCCATTCTTGAACTTTGCATATACGCAATTGTCCTCTTCATTCTCATCGAACCCAAACTTTCTTATTGTTTCATGGAACTTTAAGTACCATTGCCTGGAGGCCTGTTTTAATCCATAAATGGATTTCTTCAAACAACATCCCATACGTTCTTTTCCTTCCACAACAAAACTCTTGGGTTGTGCCATGTAAACCTTTTCTTCTAGGTCTTCATTTAGGAAAGCCGTCTTTACATCCATCTAATGCAATTCTAAATCATAGTGTGCCACTAAAGCCATTATGATTCTAAAAGAATCCTTACTTGAGACTCGAGAAAATGTCTCATTATAATCTATTCCCTCTCTTTGGGTGAAGCCTTTTGCAACAAGTCGTGCTTTATATCTTTCAATATTTCCTCTAGAGTCACATTTTGTTTTGTAGACCCATTTACAACCTACTGTTTTGGCTCCTTTAGGAATTTCTTCTAAATCCCAGACTTTGTTGCTACCCATGGATCTCATTTCATCTTCCATGGCTTCAAGCCACTTCGATGAGTGATCACCTTTAATGGATTCTTCAAATGTGGTGGGATCACCCTCCATTTGAACTTCTTCACTAACATAGACTTCAAAATCGTTAGGAATAGCTGGCTTTCTAGTTCTTTGAGACCTTCTGAGGGTCTCGCCTTCTGGCACATTCTCTGTTTAGGGCTGTTGCAGCTCCCCCTCTTGTGTGACGACAGGGTCTTCATTTTCATTCATTGTTGCCACAGGAGAACTAACAACAGGTGTCACATCGACATTGTCCTGTGTCGGTGCAGCAGCAGGTATCGAGAAAAACGGTTCCTGAATCATTAGAGTGGGTGCATGCACCCGCTTCTCCTCAAGGTTGATTCCTCGCGATACCGTGCTCCCCTGATCATCTGATCCTCCAGAAACACAGCGTGTCTCGTTTCCACAAACTTAGTAATTATGTTTGGACAATAGAAGCGATAACCTTTCGACTTGTCTGGATAGCCAATGAAATGGCAACTTACTGTCTTAGGTGAAGGAAATATGCCCTAAGAGGCAATAATAAAGTTGTTATTATATATTCCTTATATATGATAGATGTTTATTTTACATGCTAGAATTGTATTGATCGGAAACATCAATACATGTGTGTTTAATAAACAAAAAGGGTTCCTAGTTATGCCTCTCTTATAGACTAGCTTGTTGATTAACAAGATGATCAAGGTTTCCTGATCATGGACATTGGATGTTGTTAATAACAAGGTCACACCATTGGTGGAATGATGTGATGAACATTCATCCAAAGTATAGCATTACGATCAAGTCATTATGTTTATATTGCTATAACATCATACGAAGTAATCTTTATCCTTAGACCATGAGATCATGTTAATTGCTAACACCGAAAGAGTATCTTGATAACATCAAACATCACACCATAACAGGGTGACTATAAAGATGGGTTCAGTACTACGAAGGTGTTATGTTGAGGCTCATGGATCAAGAGTGGAATTTGTCAATCCAGATGACGGATAGATATACTCTGGGCCCTCTCGGTGATATTACATTAAGATAGCTTGCAAGCAAGTGATGTGATCATTAGAATGTTATATCACGGGAACGAGAAAAGAGTGCATGTCGGTAACGAGATCAAACTAGGTATGGAGATACCGATGATCGAATCTCGGACATGTAATATATCGAGAGACAAAGGGATTTAGTTACAAGCGTTAAAGGTTCTCACGATCACAGAAGTCATCGCTGAATGTGTAGGAGTCAGTACGGAACTCCAGGTCCCGCTGCTGATTATTGATCGGAGAAGGGTCTCGATCATGTCTGCATTATTCGCGAACCTTAGGGTGGCACACTTAAGAGTTACCGAACACCATTTTGGAGCACATATGTTTGAGACGAAAGAATTGCAAAGCGCGGGAATTGTTTCAATAGAAACCAGAAATTGTTTCGGGTGAAATTGCAGAAAGTGGTTCTGCATGTGATATTGAAATATTGCAAGGGACTATATGTGAATGTTTGTTAATTAAAGTAATTAACAAAATTCTGAATAAATTTAATAAAAAGAGTTTTATTAAATGAGAGAGCATTAAATTTGGAGAAATTTAATGCATTTAAAGTGGAGACTTTAAAAGGGAATGTGAAGAGGCATTTTAATGTGGAGGGGTTACCACCACATGAATGGGGGAGGTGAGGGGTCACCCCCCATGCGCCGGCCATGGAGAGAGGGGGCACCCCCCTCCTCCTATAAAAGGCCACCCATTCCCTCCTTCATCGACACACCTCCTTGTGAAGGATCTCTCTCCCCCTCTAGAGTTATTCCCCCATGGTCTCGGATTAGCGAGATACATGTTCCCGGTGGCATTTCGTCTGGAAGGAGTTGCTGCTTCCGCTGGATCGCTGGAGCGAGGAGGTGGAGGTTGTCCGGTGGCTTAAACGTGTGTGCGAGTGCGGATGCGCTGCTAAGTTGCGGCTCTCGAACTTCCTCACGATCTTGAGATCGGCAAGTGTACGACTACATCAACCACGAGTTCCTACTCGTTAACAAAACTCATTGTCTTCGAGGGTAAGTTCTCGTTGGATGTATGTCCACCCGTTGCTTTGTACCTAGTAGATAGATCTTGGCGTGTAGTTCACACCGTAGGAATTTTTTTGTTTTCTATGCTGCGGACCCAACAGTGGTATCAGAGCCTGATCTATGTGTAGGTGCTTTGCACGGGTAGTACACATATGTTTATATGTGGGAGATGATGATCATGTTATTGCATCTTCTATGTATTTTAGATATTGGTGGCATAGTGGGATGAAGTGGCCCAGACCAACCTTACATGTCATCGTACATGAGACCGGTTCCACGACTGACATGCAACTTGTTTTGCATAAGTGGCTGGCAGGTGTCTGTCTCTCCTACTATAGTCAATATCTGATTTACAACGAGTTGCTAATAACTTAGTTATCCTCGTTGTGGTTCATGTTCGTAGGTGAGAACGGTTCTATCTCCGAAAGCCCTAAGCCATGTAAAACTTGCAACTGATAAATTAGAGGCGTTTAGTATAGATCATTGATGGGCTAGTGTATTGATATGGTATTGTTGTAAGTAGATGTATGATAGATACTCTTACAACACACTCAACGTGTAAGTCCCATAGACCTTGGCCTTACACACAAAGGAATGATAGAGATCATACCACGATGCAAGTGATAGAGATCAAATGCATGGACCATATCATCTCACTTTACACATTAGATGTTAGCATCTTATACTGCTAGTTTGGCATTTTTGGTAGCATTATAAGATGATCCCTCATTTAGATATTAAGATAAAAATGTGTTCTTCCTTAAGTATGCACCATTCTGTGGATCGTGTTTCGAGACATCACATGATGATCGGGTGTACTCGAATCTACGGTTTCATAGGAACGGGTGTAAGACAGTTTTACACACGCGAATACTAAGGTTCTTACTTGGCGAGCCTAGCATGTACAGACATGGCCTCGGAACACGGACCGAAAGGTTAAGCATGAGTCATATAGTTGATATGATGCCCATATACATGCTCGCCTTTGAAGCTACATCAACTCACGTGATGATCGGACTTGGTGTAGTGGATTTGGTTCATCTAATCACCAAAAAGACACGAGGGATGTCGTTTTTGAGTGGGAGTTCATTAGTAATTTGGATTAGTTGAACTCAATATATCATAAACTTAGTCTAAAGAAACTTTACAAATTCTGTTGTAGATGCACCACCTGCTTTTAATTTCAATGTGTTCATGGAGAAAGAGAAACTTGCTGCGAATGGTAGCAACTTCACCATCTGGGCTATGAATTTGAGGATTCTCCTCACTGCTACACAAAAGCAATATGTGCTAGATGCGCCGCTAGGCCCCCCACCAGCTCCTGATGCCCCTGACGAGGAAAAGAATGGCTATGTGACTCTTCAGGAGGACCACAACTTAGTTCATTGTGGCATAGTGTATGGGCTAGAGCCAGAACTTCGAAAGCGTTTCGAAAATGGCAATGCCTTTGATACCATGGGAGAACTGAAAATGATTTTCGATACCCATGCTGCCGTAGAGAGTTATAATGCTACAGAAAAGTTCTTTAGCTGCATGATGGAGGAAAACAGCTCCGTTAGTGAGCACGTACTCAAAATGTCTAGGTACGCCGATAAGCTTGTGTCCTTAGGAATAACGATTCCCATTGACTTAGGCATACATCGTGTTCTCCAATCTCTGCCACCTAGCTACAAGAGCTTCGTGATGAACTATAATATGCAGGGCATGAAGAAGAGTCTTCCCGAGCTTCTGTCAATGCTTAAGACTGCAGAAGTGGAGATTGGGAAAGAACATCAAGTGTTGATGATCAATAGGACCACCGGTTTCAAGAAAGACAAGAAAGGCAAGCACAAGGGAAAGAAGGGTGGCAAGTCTGTTGCCACGCCTGAAAAGAAACCCCGAGCTGGCCCTAAGTCTGACACCGAGTGCTACTATTGTAAGGGGACTGGCCATTGGAGCGCAACTGCCCCAAGTATTTGGCGGACAAGAAGTCCGGCAAGGCAAACAAAGGTATATGTGATATACATGTTATTGATGTGTACTTGACTAGTACTCACAGTAGCACCTGGGTATTTGATACAGGATCGGTTGCTAATATATGTAACTCAGTTCAGGGGCTACGGAACAAGCGACAACTAGCAAGGGATGAGGTCAGAATGCGGGTCGGCAATGGATCAAAAGTTGATGTGATCGCCGTCGGGACGCTACCTCTCCATTTGCCATCGGGATTAGTTATAAACCTAAATAATTGTTATTTAGTGCCTGCACTGAGCATGAACATTGTATCTGGATCGTGTTTGATGCAAAGTGGTCATTCCTTTAAATCTGAAAACAATGGTTGTTCGATTTATAAGAATGATATCTTTTATGGTCATGCACCTATGTTGAATGGTTTATTTCTGTTGGATCTCGATAGTAATATTACACACATTCATAATGTTAATGCTAAAAAGATTAAACTTGATGATGATATGTCTACATATATGTGGCACCGCCGTCTAGGTCATATTGGTGTTAAACGCATGAAGAAACTCCATTTTGATGGATTTTTGGAATCACTTGATTTTGAATCATTTGATACATGTGAGCCATGCCTTATGGGTAAGATGACTAGAACGCCGTTTTCCGGTTCAATGGAACGGGCGACACATCTATTGGAAATCATACATACTGATGTGGGTGGACCAATGAGTGTGTCGGCGCGAGGTGGATATCGTTATTTTGTTACTTTCACGGATGATTTGAGTAGATGTGGGTATATCTATTTGATGAAACACAAGTCTGAAACTTTTGAAAAGTTCAAGGAATTTCAGAATGAAGTGGAAAATCATCGTAATAGAAAGATCGAATTTCTACAGTCTGACCGTGGAGGAGAGTATCTAAGTTACGAGTTTAGCACACACATGAAAGAGTGTGGAATAGTTTCACAACTCACGCCTGCCGGGACACCACAACGTAATGGTGTGTCGGAACATCGTAATCGTACCTTATTGGATATGGTTCGATCTATGATGTCTCTGACTGACTTGCCACTGTCATTTTGGGGTTATGTACTGGAAACAGCTGCATTCACTTTAAATCGGGCACCATCTAAATCCGTTGAAACGACACCGTATGAATTATGGTTTGGAAACAAACCTAAATTGTCATTTCTTAAAGTTTGGGGATGCGATGTTTATGTGAAGAAACTTCAACCGGATAAACTCAAACCCAAAGCGGAAAAATGCGTCTTCATAGGATACCCTAAGGAAACAATTGGGTATACCTTCTATCACAGATCCGAGGGCAAGGTTTTTGTTGCCAAGAATGGATCCTTTCTTGAGAAGGAGTTTCTCGCGAAAGGTGTGAGTAGTCGGAAGGTAGAACTCGAAGAGGTTATTGAACCTTCTCTTCATGGAATGGCGAGTGGCGCAGCACTGGAAGTTGTTTCGGAGTTGACTTCACCTAATGAAGAGAGAGCTAATGATAATGATCATGAAACTCCGAAAGAGGACACTACCAAACCTCGCAGGTCAAGCAGGACACATGCAGCTCCTGAACTGTACGGCAATCCTGTTGTGAATTTCATGGTTGATGAAATGGATGACCCTGCAACGTATGAAGAAGCGATGATGAGCCCGGATTCCAACAAATGGCTAAAATCCATGAAATCCGAGATGGAATCCATGTACGAGAACCAAGTTTGGAACTTGTTGGACTTACCTCACGACCGAAAGACTGTTGAGAATAAATGGATTTTCAAAAGAAAAACTGATGCTGATGGTAATGTGACCATCTATAAGGCCCGACTTGTCGCAAAGGGGTTTCGACAAATTCAAGGAGTTGACTACGATGAGACATTCTCTCCCGTAGCAATGCTTAAGTCGGTTAGGATTATGTTAGCAATTGCTGCATATTTCGATTATGAAATATGGCAGATGGATGTCAAAACTGCGTTCCTCAATGGTAATATTGAAGAAGAGTTGTATATGATACAACCTAAGGGTTTTGTCGATCCTAAGGATGCTAATAAGGTATGCAAACTTCAGCGATCCATCTATGGACTGAAGCAAGCATCCCGGAGTTGGAATCTCCGCTTTGATGAGGTGATCAAACAGTTTGGATTTGTCCAAACTTATGGAGAGGCTTGTATTTACAAGAAAGTGAGTAGGAGCAATGCGGCATTTCTGATATTATATGTGGATGACATATTATTGATTGGAAATGATACAGATCTTTTAAACAGTGTTAAAAGTTATCTAAATAGCAAATTTTCGATGAAAGACCTTGGTGAAGCATCATATATATTAGGCATTAAAATCTATAGAGATAGATCAAGGCGCCTAATTGGGCTATCGCAGATTACATACCTTGATAAGATATTAAAGAAGTTTAATATGGACGGAAGTAAGAAGGGGTTCTTACCTACGTTGCAAGGCAAGACATTGAGTAAGACTCAAAGTCCGGCTACGGCGGAAGAAAGAGAGATGATGGATAAGATCCCCTATGCCTCGGCCATAGCTCTATTATGTATGCCATGCTATGTACAAGACCGGATGTGGCACATGCTATTAGTTTGACTAGTAGGTACCAATCTGATCCAGGTTCGGAACACTGGATAGCGGTAAAGAACATCCTTAAGTACTTGAGAAGAACTAAGGATGTGTTTCTTATATACGGAGGTGAAGAAGAGCTAGTCGCTAAGTGTTATGTCGATGCTAGCTTTGACACCGATCCGGATGACTCTAAGTCTCAATCCAGATACGTATTTCTCTTGAACGGAGCAGCAGTTAGTTAGAGGAGTTCCAAACAATCTGTGGTGGCTGGATCAACGATGGAGGCGGAATATGTTGCTGCTTCAGAAGCGGCGCAGGAGGCGGTTTGGATGAAAGAGTTCATTACGAAACTAGGTGTGGTTCCCAGTGCGTTGGACCCAATGATGATCTATTGTGACAATAATGGAGCCATAGCCAACGCAAAGGAACCGAGGTCTCACAAGAATTCCAAGCATATTAAGCGCCGGTTTCACTCCATCTACGAGCATGTCAGGGATGGAGATATAAAGATTTGTAAAGTACACACGGACCTAAATTTAGCAGATCCGTTGACTAAAGTTCTCCCTAGGGCAAAACATGATCAACACCAGAACTCCATGGGTGTTAGATTTATCACTATGTGAACTAGATTATTGTTTCTAGTGCAAGTGGGAGACTAAAGGAAATATTCCCTGAGAGGCAATAATAAAAGTTGTTATTATATATTCCTTCTATATGATAGATGTTTATTTTATATGCTAGAATTGTATTGATCGGAAACATCAATACATGTGTGTTTAATAAAGAAAAAGGGTTCCTAGTTATGCCTCTCTTATATACTAGCTTGTTGATTAACAAGATGATCAAGGTTTCCTGATCATGGACATTGGATGTTGTGAATAACAAGGTCACACCATTGGTGGAATGATGTGATGAACATTCATCTGAAGTATAGCATTACGATCAAGTCATTATGTTTATATTGCTATAACATCATACGAAGTAATCTTTATCCTTAGACCATGAGATCATTTTAATTGCTAACACCGGAAGAGTATCTTGATAACATCAAACATCACACCGTAACAGGGTGACTATAAATATGGGTTCAGTACTACGAAGGTGTTATGTTGAGGCCCATGGATCAAGAGTGGAATTTGTCAATCCAGATGACGGATAGATATACTCTGGGCCCTCTCGGTGATATCACATTAAGATAGCTTGCAAGCAAGTGATGTCATCACTAGAATGTTATATCACGGGAACGAGAAAAGAGTGCATGTCGGTAACGAGATCTAACTAGGTATGGAGATACCGATGATCAAATCTCGGACATGTATATATCGAGAGACAAAGGGATTTAGTTACAAGCGTTAAAGGTTCTCACGATCACAGAAGTCATCGTTGAATGTGTAGGAGTCAGTACGGATCTCCAGGTCCCACTGCTGATTATTGATCGGAGAAGGGTCTCGATCATGTCTGCATTATTCGCGAGCCGTAGGGTGGCACACTTAAGAGTTACCGGACACCATTTTGGAGCACATATGTTTCAGACGAAAGAATTGCAAAGCGTAGGAATTGTTTCAATAGAAACCGGAAATTGTTTCGGGTGAAATTGCAGAAAGTGGTTCTGCATGTGATATTGAAATATTGCAAGGGGCTATATGTGAATGTTTGTTAATTAAAGTAATTAACAAAATTCTGAATAAATTTAATAAAAAGAGTTTTATTAAATGAGAGAGCATTAAATTTGGAGAAATTTAATGCATTTAAAGTGGAGACTTTAAAAGGGAATGTGAAGAGGCATTTTAATGTGGAGGGGTTACCACCACATGAATGGGGGAGGTGAGGGGTCACCCCCCATGCGCCGGCCATGGAGAGAGGGGGCACCCCTTCCTTCTATAAAGGGCCACCCATTCCCTCCTTCATCCACACACCTCCTTGTGAAGGATCTCTCTCCCCCTCTAGAATTATTCCCTCATGGTCTCGGATTAGCGAGATACATGTTCCCGGTGGCATTTCGTCGGGAAGGAGTTGCTGCTGCCGCTAGATCGCTGGAGCGAGGATGTGGAGGTTGTCTGGTGGCTTGAACGTGTGTGCGAGTGCGGATGCACTGCTGAGTTGCGGCGCTCGGACTTCCTCACGATCTTGAGATCGGCAAGTGTACGACTACATCAACCACGAGTTCCTACTCGTTAACAAAACTCGTTGTCTTCGAGGGTAAGTGCTTGTTGGATGTATGTCCACCCGTTGCTTTGTACCTAGTAGATAGATCTTGGCGTGTAGTTCACACCATAGGAAATTTTTTGTTTTCTATGTTGCGGACCCAACATTAGGATCTAACTTCCCAAGGTTTGGGTTGAAGAGCTTACCCTCAGCTAGACAGCCCCACACTCGCAAATAATTGAGTGAAGGTTCGCGACTAGTCCATAACTCATATGGTGTTTTAGACACCGACTTACTGGGAACTCGATTAAGTATGTGAATGGCGGTTTTTAACGCCTCCATCACAAGCCAACCGGTAAGGTGGAGTAACTTAAGATGCTTCTCACCATATCCATAAAGGTACGGTTGCGTCTTTCAGCTACTCCATTCTGCTGAGGCTCGCCCGGCGTAGAATACTGGGCAACTATACCATGTTCCTGTAGAAACCTTGCAAAGGGTCCAGGAACTTGGCCATATGGGGTGTGCCGACCGTAGTATTCGCCTCCACGATCGGACCTTACTACTTTAATTTTTAAGCTATGCTGATTTTCAACTTCGGCCTTAAATATCTTAAATTTATCCAATGCTTCTGAACGCTCTCTAATTGGATAGATATAACCATAACACGAATAATCATCCGTGAATGTTATGAAAGAATCATATCCATCCACAGATGTCACAGGGAACAGACCGCATATATCCGTATGAATTATTTCTAAGACTCTTGTGCTTCTTTTGGCGCCCTTTTTAATGTTCTTTACGAACTTTCTTTTAATGCAATCGATGCATTGCTCTAAATTTGAAAATTCTAAAGGCGGTAGAATTGATTCTTTTACTAAGTGTTCTATTCTCCCCCTCGAAATATGGCCTAAACGATAGTGCCATAATTTCGAAGAGACATCATCAATTCTTTTCCTCTTATTCTTTCCATTCAGGGATGAGGAGGCATTCTCATTCTCAGCGCTTAATGCATACACATTCTCACAAAGTGATAACAAATAAAGCTTGTCTTGTCTGAAGTCAAGACCAACAATCTCATTATTACGCTTGATTTTACATTGTCCATCACCAAAATGGCAAGCAAAACCATCATCATCTAAGCGCGACACACTTATTAAGTTTCGATGCAAAGAGGGTACATAAAGTACATCTACTAGTAAAAGTACAAAGCCATTTGATAATTCTAATGGGAGATCTCCAATAGCTTCGACTTCAGCTTGGACGCCATTTTCCACTTTAATTCTTCTTTCTCCTCTTTGCAAGGTCCTTCTCATACGAAATCCCTGTAATGAATTTGCAACATGGACAGTCGCACCTGAGTCAATCCACTAAGTAGATTTTGCATAACTTAAAAATAGTGATTCATCAACAAAAGTAATTAAGTCCTCACCTTTCTTGCATTGATGCTTTAGGAAGCTCACACAGTCACTCATGTAGTGGCCCTTTTCCTTGCACCACCTGCAGGTGTCCTTGTCCACCTCCTGCTGTCGGTGATCATCATCCTTTCCATGTGGCTTAGAAGAAGAAGAGGGATGCCCCTGAGGTTTCCCTTGTGGCCTCCCTTGTGGCTTGGAACCCTGAAAGTTCCTCTTCTTGGTTGGGCTCAGGTAGTTCACAGAATCACCAGATTGCTCCTTGAGCCTCTCTTCTTGTACGCACATGGCCATCATCTTCTCAATGCCCCACTTCTGGCTGTGCGTTGTAGTTCACAACAAAAGTCTCAAATTGGTTTGGTAGTGAGGCAAAGACCAGATGAATAATGAACTCGACTGGGATCTCCATGCCCATGGGCTTAAGCTTGGAAGACATGTTGCTCATTCGCAATATGTGGTCCCTCACTCCACCACCAGTGTATCTTGTAGTAACAAGTTTCTTAATGAGAGAGCTCGCATAGGCCTTTGAAGACCTAGTAAACTGACTCTCTACCTTCTTCAGGTACTCACTGGCAGTGCTATACTCTGGGATTGCTCCCCTTATTGCTTCCATAATGGAGCTCTTAATGACCATCAAGCACTTTCTGTTGGACGAGTCCCACTTTTCACGATCAAGGTCGTACTTCATTCTTATTGGTCCATGGTCATGGACCCTTTTGTTGAAGTCATCTTCACTTTCTTTTTCACCCCTCACGGGATCATCAGGTTCTCAGGTCTCAATCAGTGCCAAGTTGAGGTCAAGCAAAGCAAGCTCCATCTCAACCTTCTCTCGCCATGAGCCGTAGTTCCCTCCACTGAGGGGCTCAATGGCCGAGATGAAACTCATGGGATTGCCTGAAAACAAAATATCATCAAAATGAGTTAATTCAACGTTGGTCAAATTAAAACATGGAACTTCTCAATATTAACTCTACATCACCATTGGGCAGAAATAGAACTAATAGCGATGAAACTTATTATCCATAGTGAAAATCTTACTAACAACGTTGGCCATCAAACAAAATCATCACTTTATTGCATTTAAGCAATTACTTTTAACTATTTGCAACGGAAAAGTATGAATAAAATTCATCAACTTTATAATTTAGAGAAGCTTTACTGTTACTTTATTAATTTTCTACACAAAATTTCGTAGGATAATTTTGCTACAGAAAAAAACTGTGCAAAAATTACATCAAAAACAGCTTCTGTAAAAGAAAAAACAGAAAACTGGTACTGTTCACCCGTGCGCGGTGGATAACGGCCCATCGGCCCCTGTGCGGCGCGTAGTGCTGCTCGGCCCGCATCGGCCCATGGCCGACCTGGCCTGCTGGCCCGCCACCGCATGCCACAGCGCGCGCGCTAATCCTGGCCATCCAAGGCGATTGGACGGCTAGGAGCGGTTTCTGCTCGGGTCAAAACCAGCACCGATCGGTGCCCCCAAACCCTAACCCTCAGACGCGCCTTCCTCTCTCCCCGTGTCTGTCTCGCTGCTAGCGGCGGTGGCGCACCGCCCCGTGCTGGTGAGGTGGCGAGGAGGCCACGCCACTCGGCTTATGGCCAACGACGAGCCCCTCCCCCTCTGCTGCGAGCGCCTCTGCCCCCCTCTTTTATGTCTCGCACCCAGCTCATGGCGGCGCAATGCCCCGCGCTGGCGAGGTTGGCGAGGTGGCGGCGACGACCGGCACAGCGTCGGCAACGAGCCCCTCCCTCCTCCACGCGAGCCCCTTTCCCCTTCTGTCCCGTTCACCTCTCCCACCCCGCAACGCAGCAGCACAGCGCAACGAGAGGGAGAGAACGACGACACCCCCTTGGCCCCCTTGTCGGCGCGTGCGTCCACCCAAGGGTGGGCGCACCACTGCCAAGCGGCGCAGGTGGGGTGCCCTTTGCCGGCGATGGCCGGATCCTTTCTTTCGTTCGAATCGGCCCCCTCTTTTTGATTTGTTCTTTGATTCGAATTTTCTTTCATGTTTCTTATTCGGGGAGGGTAAAACCCAGGGCTTGGGGATTTGCTATGCAGGAGACTCTTTTGATTCTAGATCGGTTTGATCCGAGGAGGACGGGATCTGTGGCTTTTGGGTTTTGATTTCTTCACCCTCGAGGGGTTGTGTTCTTCTTCTCGACCTCAGGTTTCCGATGCGTCGGAATCGAGAGGAACGGCGCGGCCTTGCGACGACGCTTCTGAAAACCTAGCCCTTTTGCTTTTCTTCCTCAGATCTACTGTTTTCTCTACTAGATCAACTAGCACTAGCCGCTCTGATACCATTGTTAGATAAATTTGGATCGCTAGGCGTCGATCTAGAGAGAATAGGGGTTGGAAACATACCATCGGCCTTCGAGGTTGACGACGAGCTCGTCATGGAGCTCGACAGAGTGGTAGCGGCGGTGAGGTGGGTGATTCCTGCCGCTGCAGCGCAAAACCAGATTGGGTGGCCTAGGGTTTTGGGTTGTGCGGTGGGGTGAGTGGGCAGACGAACCTTGGCGTTCGTGCCCCCGGCCCCCACCTCTTTATGTGCGCTCCCGACGGGGGCCCACCAACGATGGTGACATTGGGTGCCCCCGATCAGGGCGCGAGACCGAGTCAGTCGTCCGTTGGGACGACCGTGGAGATCAATCTAACAACCTTATCTCAAGTTGAGGCGAAACCTACCGATTATCAGTTTTGGAAGGGACATATGGGGGTTAAAAATGATTTCTTCTGTAATGGTTTTTTCAAAATTGGAGATGTTAATAGCATTAGATTTTGGTAGGACACTTGGCTTGGTGTCATTTCTTTAGCACAACAATATCCATCGTTATACAACATTGCTCATTGGAAAAATATTCTAGTGAGTAGCTTATTACAACAAGTTTTCTTGAACATTGGATTTGGGAGAACTCTAGTTGGCAACAAATGGAGAGATTGGTTAGATTTATGTCAACGTTTAATGGAAGTTCAACTTTCATATGACTCTGATAAATTTATTTGGAAGTTAACCAACTCTGGTGTGTTTCCCTCCATCCCTTGACGATAGTGTGTCTCTATTGTTCGTAACCGATGGCTAGCATCATGTACCCATCGTGTGTTGTTTTATAGTATTAATCTTGTTGATAGTTGCACTTAATTGAAGTTATTTTTGGAATGCTACACATTTTTGCATTTGGACTTGCATTGAGGGTTCTTCTATGTAGCATGAGGAGTATACCCGTGGCAGCGGGGGGAGCTGATGGAGAAAGGGGCAGTGGCGGCTGCGTCTAGGGTTCCCGCCCAAGTGATCTATAAATAGGGTTCCCACCCAAGTTGCTGAAGGGTTCCGTAGCAGAAAACAAAAATTTCCTACGTTGGAACCGCCTAATACTGCCAAGATCTATCTATGTAGTAATGCGGTAACGGCTGAGCATATAGAATACATACCCTTGTAGATCGTGTGCGGTTAACGTTCCGCGGGGAACATGGTTGAAGTAGTCGAACCCGTAGCCTACCTCAAGGTCGCAAAGCTCCTCGCAGGTCCCCCCTTGCTCCTCTTCATCGTGCAGCAGCACCGGCTTACAACATCGAAGGTGCCTCAGGTGAGGCCCCTCGTGGTTTCATACACATACGGTGTACGATGACGACCTCCGACTCCTTGATCCCTGCCGGGAGTGCGGAAGTAGATCTCCAGCTTGGAATCCCTGCAGCGCAACGGCGTGCTGCAGGTGCGGTGTCTCCTGCTCGGACAGTCCTTACTTGGGACCATACCAACGCATGGAGACGAGAGAGGGAGAGGGAAGGAGAAAGTCAACCAAAGGACTTCTCCAAATATTGGTGTGTCTCATCCCACTCATGGGCACCCCTTTATAGGGGGAGGGGGTGTGCCCTCCCCTTTGGGTTTCCCATGTGGGACTAAACAAGGAAGAGAGGGGGAGGCGCATGGGCCTCATGGGCCGCCGGCTAGGGGTGGGACCCACCCTGCGCACAACCCTACGCTTCCCGGGTGGGCCCCCTTGAGGCGCCTGGGCCTTGGCCCTTGGCCCTTCCCTCCTCCGGTTTTCCCCCATGGGCCCTATTTCCCTAGGAAGTTTGACCCATTAGTGGAATAATCCTTCAAATTAGATTTGAATATTATATTTAATATTAATTACATTAATTAATATGTAAATACATATTACAAAATCCGATTTGACCTAAAACACCTTTCGGTTCCCATTTGATTTCCTCCGAACGACTTCGGAACTTTCCCGGAACAATTCCGGTTCTCTCACGGAACTTTTCCGGTTTCCTTTTCTCTTTTATATGGTGATTTCAATTTACAGAGGATCTCTAGCTCATCGTAACCTTAAGTGTATTTCCCCACGGCTCGGGAATGGCACAGACATGATCTCCATCAATGATCAATAGCGGGACCGGGATGCCCATATTGACCCATGTGCATTCCACGATGACAATGTCATTTGAACCGTAAATAGTCGTTTCCCATTCCCTTTGCCACTTGATACCTAGTTCATCCGAGATTTGATCTACGTAATCTCCATACCTTCGTTTGATCTCGTTACCAATGAACTTGTTTTCTCGTTTCCGCGTCGTTGCATTCTGTGACCCAGTCACACGCTTGCAAGCTTTGTTAATGCAACGTCACCGAGATGGCCACATATGTATCTATCCGTTACATGGATTGGCAAATCCTGGTCTTGATATGTACTCCTCTACGTGCTCCCTTGGGAAACCTGAGTAGCACCTTTTCGATCACCCAGTCACGGAGTGATACTTGGTAACCATCTAAGCTCCCTCTAGAACGGTGATTTGCATTATCTCACAGTCTAAGGACAGGTTGCGAGGTTTCCTTAGTTTTATCATTAATGGTGAACATTGTAACTAGATCTCATTAAGATACAACTGGTTGGGTTGTTTGTCTATCACATCATTCAACTAATGATGTGACCTCATTGTCAATTGTCATAAATGCCCATGATCTTGAAACCCAAGATCATCCTCATGACCAATGAACTAGTTCGCTAGAGGTAACTAGAGACTTGGTTTGTTTACATACCACACGTGTATTAACCTTTCGTATTAATACAGTTATAGCACAGTATAAAATTATTATGAACTCATTGAGATATGACAATAAAAACCTATTTATTATTTGCCTCTAGGGTATATCTCCTTCATTCTCCCACTTGCACTAGAGTACAAATAATTTAGCTGGCATTTTACTCATCATAAACCATATCACATATGCGTTTATTGATCATGCATGCTTATGAAAAAACGTCCTATCCATGTTCTGTTTTACCAGATCATTATGTCTTTGCAAATCGTTAATGTCTTCCTAACTTTGACGTTCACAACATTATCTTATAATGGGTTGAAGTATTTGTTTGGCGACAAAGTGAGACTTTGTTTCTAGTGTTCATAATGACGGTTGTTTTCACTGTTGTCATCTAAACTTCGAAACACACTTTGCGATCCTTTGTGTATATACGGCAGTTATGGCAGCAGAACGAGGCCGACTTCCAGGAGCCTACAGTGACTTTAGATCAACCTCGAGGGCTTTCTCATGGGCACTGTGCCCTAGGACACATCATTCTACGTTAAAAGTGAACTAGCCCCGCCATAACAATATACATCACATCAGATGGATCCTTTATACTTCTATATCTATGTAGATCCTAGTGCATGAAATGCAACTATGCCACTTACTTTGCTTCTTGCCATTTAAGTACAAACTTAATTCTGGTTCAGTGATTAACTCAAGAATCACTTCAAGACATGTTCTTACAGTTAAGAGCTTGTCCTTCCAACCAGAACTTTGGGTCACATTATGTCGAGTATACAATATGGTTGTATGGAAGAACCTATGACTGAGGCATAGGAGATGCAACACATCTCTTTCTTCCTTTTAACCATCATTGCAATACTAAGACTAACTCAATGCTTCATACAAGTAAGTGATGGGTTCGTAGCATGGAAAACAAAAAATTTCTACCGCAAGAACGAACAAAACCCAGATCTAATCTAGATAAAAGCCAAGATCTAATCTATTAGACATGTGCAACGAGATAGATAGGAACTAACCCTCGTAGATCCAAAAGCGTTAACGAGATTAGATCTCGTGGTTGATGTAGTCGATCACTTGCCGATCTCAAGATCGTGTGGACGATCCTTCCGGCGTCGCGTTCCGGCAGCGCTTCCGCAGTCGGTCAAGTGGACGATCCTTCCGGCGCCGCGTTTCGGCAGCGCTTCCGCAGTCGGTCACACGTGCGGAGTCGAAGCAGACCTTCCTCTCCCCGTTCCAGCAAGCAGCGGAGGTAGTAGATCTTCTCCACGAAATCCTAGCAGCACGACGGCATGGTGGTGGTGGTGGAGTAGAGAATTCTGCAGGGCTTCGCCTATGCCTGTGCAGAAGAAAGGTGGAGGAGAGAGGCGGCAGAGATTGGGAGTTGTCTGTGGGCTAGGGCTTGGAGGGGGCGCCCCTGCCCTTCTATTTAAGGGGGGAGGCGCGCCTGGGGAGGGGGAGTCCTAGTAGGACTCCCCTCCTATGGCCGGCGGTGGGAAGGGGGAGGAGTCCTCCTCCCCCACGAATCCATGTCTTGCCCCACTAGGTTTCCTTTGACCCTTTCTTGGTTTTCAAGCAAACTCCAAGAAATCCTCTAGAACCTTCCAGAACATTCCGAAACCTTCTAGAACCCTCATACAAATACTCCAGAACATTTCCTAACTCAGAAAATGATCCCCTATATATGAATCTTATTCTCCGGACAATTCCAGATCTCCTCGTGGTGTCCCAGATCCAATCCGAGACTCCGAACAACATTCGGTCTCCAACGCACATTCCATATCTACTTAAAACAACTTCGAACCTTAAGTGTGTCACCCTACGGTTCGTGAATATGTAGACATGACAGAGACACATCTCCTATCAATAACCATCAGCGGGACCTGGAGATCCATAATGGCTCCCACATACTCAACGATGACTTTGTGATCGATAGAACCATTTACATACGAAACCAATTCCCTTTGTCTCGCGATACTATACTTATCCGAGGTTTGATCGTCGGTATCTCTATACCTAGTTCTACCTCGTTACTGATAAGTACTCTTTACTCGTTCCGTGATATGTCATCCCTTGTGACCTAGTCACATGCTTGCAAGCTAACTAGATGACATTCCACCGAGAGGGCCCAGAGCATATCTATCCGTCATATGGATGGACAAATCCCAATCTTGGTCCATGAGCTTCAACACATACTTTCGGAATACCCAATGACACCTTTATGACCACCCAGTTACAAAGCGGCGTTTGATGTCATCAAAGTATCCATCCGGTGATGGTGATTAACATAACCTCATGGTCGAAGGATTAGGTTCCTATGTATTTGAAAGCTTATAGCAAACGAACTTTAATGACTTGATCTTATGCTATGCTTACTACGGGTGTGTGTCCATCACATCATTCTCCTAATGATATAACCTTGTTATTAATCACATCCTAATGTCTATGATCAGGAAACCATGATCATCAATTAATCAACAAGCTAGTTCAACAAGAGGCTTACTAGGGACTCTTATATGTTTACAAAACACACAAGTATTAATGTTTCCGGTTAATACAATTATAGCATGGGATGTAAACATTTATCATAAACATAAAGATATAATAATAACCACTTTTATTATTGCCTCTTGGGCATATCTCCAACAGTCTCCCACTTGCACTAGAGTCAATAATCTAGTTAAAAACTTGTGCATTCAACCCTATGGCTTTCTGGTGTTGTATAGACACTATTGCTAGTGGTAAACATAATCTTCGGATCTGACACTTCCATGTCCGTGTGTATTTGCATGTCCTTGCGTCTCTACGCGTTACTCATTCTCCAATGAGATGGCATTGTATAATTTGGTCCTTTGATGAGACCTTTAGTTCCTTCGGCTCAAAATATGTTGATATTATTGTCACACAATATATCTTCATAGTATTAGCCCACTTTGAACCACACCTAGTTTGATAACAAACTACTTAACACAAATGCCCTCCTTTGCTGCTACTACAGCAGTTATATACTTAGCCTTTTGTTGTAGTATCCATCACAATGTCTCAACTTTGGAACTCATCCAAATCCATCATGGAACATCCTTTCCATTATATTGTGCCACCCATAGTCTAAATTGAGATAAATTTAATTTGTATCTTGTGACAACACTAGTATCAATGTAACACTTTACAATGAACTACCTTTAACTATTTGTCATTTATACATGGTATATTCTTAGTTCTTCCAAAGCTCATAAGAATATCTTTACTATTGTCCAATGATTATCTTATGAATCATTCTGGTATATGCTCATAACATTTAGAGCATAGGACATATCTAGATGTGTACATCTCAAAGAATGATTGATCAAAATATTCTTGTGATTTCACCAAGTGTCAAAACACTTGAATCTCGTGTCAACACACTTGAATCTTGATTCAGTCCTTTCCGTGCGTCAAGAACCTTTCTTGTTGTTTCCAACATCTATGTACATTTGGCAAAAACATATTAGCGCCTCAATCTATCCATATAGACATTGATGTCTAATTTGGGTTATGCCTAAGTCTTTCATCGAAATGAAATTCTTAACCTGTGTCAATAAAAGATACATTATTTCTAATCAACAATATGTCCTCTACATAATGTATTAGAAATATGTTTCAGTGCTCCCACTTAATTTCTTGCAAATGCAAGCATCTTCATCATCTCCGATGAATTTAAACTCTTTTAACAGTTTCATCATGGTGAAGATTCCAACTCCGCTATGCTTACTTCAACCATTGAAGTTTTGCATACTCTTTTAGCATCCTTTGAATTAACAAAACCCTTTCGATCGTGTCATGTACACGTCCTAGGTAACCATTCTATTAGAAGAACTTGTTTTGTTTGTTCAACTACCATATACCAAAATATATGTAGTGGTTGCTACATTAATCCGTCCAGACTATATATCGCTATGAAAGATCAAATCTTATCATAGTCAATATCTTGAACATTGTCGTAAACTTCTTTCTGACATGTCGACTATTTCATAGATGTTAAACATCCATGTCTTATTTCTTTAGAAATCCAAACACGACCGATAGGCTTCACGCCTTTCCGGAGGGTCTTCCAAGTTCAGAAACTTGATTTCTTGTGTATGGATACTATCACGGATTCTATGACTTCTAGTCATTTTATGGAGTCAGGGCCCATCATCGCTTCTTTGCATGTAGTCGGTTCATCATTGTCAAAACAATAACGACTTGCTTATCAAATCTTACTATTTGATTCTTACCGACCCACACGGTTCTATAGGAACTCTAATCTCCGAGATCACACATTTTGTAATCACGAGAGCCATGAGCATTGTGGCCATCACCGGGACACTTTCCGGCGCTGCGCTACTTAGCACATATAGCTAAGGTTCAACAACCTTATCAAAGTTCTATTGTCCTCCCACTTAACTTTTCACGAAAAATTCCTTTTTAAGAAACTTGACGTTCCAAGTGACAAACTCTTTTGTCCTCGGTGTTATGGAGAAATTCCCAACAAATTCTTTGGGATAACCTACAAAGACGTGCTTATCCGACTTTGGTTGTAAACATTTTACTTATGCATAACATACCAAAATTTAAGAAAAGACAATTCGGGTTTTATCCCAAACCATAACTCATATGGTGTCATTTCAATGGATCACGATGGTGCTCTTTTCAGTGTAAAAGCGGTAGTCTCTAAAGCTTCAATCCTTAAAACATAATGGCAGTTTTATAAACGACACCCTTGATCTTACCATCTCAAACATGGTTTGATTTCATCTCTCGAATATGCCATACTCCCATGGTTTATCGGGAAACACAAATCATAGAACAATTCCTCAAGTCATTAGGTGTTTTTGCTAAACATGTAACTCAAATATCTTCCTTTATAATCGAATCATAAACTCTTTATTTTCTTGTTACAATGATTTTCAACTTCATCTTGAAAGTCTTTGAACAACTTTCAAATGTTTCATACTTCCTCCTTATTAAGTAAATATACAGATATATTCACTCAAATTTTCGGAGAAAGCATATGAAGTTGAAATCCATCGCCCACGACTACACATAATGGACTATATACATCAATATGTACAAATTCCAATCAGTTAGTCGTCCGTTCCTCTTTTGGCCTACGAACGGAGTTTTAATTATCTCCAGGAAAGTATCACAAGCGTCATTTGATCCAAATCAAAGACTCCAAAAATCCATCAACATGGAGTTTCTTCATGTATCCCTTTCAATCTAATTTAAACGGCGATGTCACTTCGCAAGTGATCTTTCAATCATTTGTCTTGCGACATTTTAGCATTAGTTTTATGGTCGTTATTTCTCCAACCAGACTTGTACATCATCCATCTATTATGGAATACCGTAATTATTTGAACAACCTTTTGTCGTCATAATACTTGATCAAAATAAAAATTATTGAAACAAATCTTGAAGGCAAGCTTTGATGTTAACGAGCAACACAACAACCCTTTGTTTGTTTTCGATGAACATCATCACATATTCTCTTGCTAGTTACTTAGGCCATTGTAGTTCATGAATTGTGTTGTCCTGTATGACACTTCATACCAACCAATTCAGTATCTAATACCAGAGAACCACATTGTTTAACAAGCAAGGAATACAACCATAACATGTATATCTTCTATATGCCTAAGTTGGACATCTCCAACCTTTTATTTTCTGCCAAATATTTTATAGATTCTCTTTCAGCAATTCCTTTTTCTTTTAAAAAAATCTATCAACATCAATAGTGGTGTCATCAACATGACACATGGTACAAAGCGTATATAGTCAACTACTAATACCTTTGGACTTGCACTTTGAGGTGGATCACCATCATCAAATGTTTGGTGTTCTTTCAAAATTCCATTCTTTAGTAATCTTAGTGTAGTAAACATTTTACTTACATCTTCTATTCATCCTTATCATGACAACTTTCATGATCAAGCTGCTATAGCTTATAAAGGTGAATTGCGAGTATAATGTTTCTTTTTTGAAACCTTTTGGACGATTAGGATGACTAGCGTCTCCAACCTTCACAAATTCTCATCAAATATGAGGACGTATACTCTATCATGTTGTAACCAACACATTGTTTTAGATATCGCAATACCTTTCACATATGCTGGTTTCTGAAACATTGCTTTCAGCTCTTAGATAAACTTGATATTAAAAACAATGTTTTGAGTATCAAGAATCATGGAGGCAAACATGATACATTAGATACTAACACTGGAATTGTTACTCTTGATTTAATACTATTTATTAAACTTCATAGAGTAAATAGAGTTTTTTGAAAGTTTGCAATAGGACTTATAAACTTTAAATTGACATTCAAAACAATACGATACCAGTTCGTAAAGTAAATATCCAGAATTTCTATAGTTCCACTATCTCAACTATAACTAAGCGTAAGGTGGTGAATGGATGCCAATGACTACAACAAACTATGCAAATTCACTTTGATTGTGTTTATGATAAATTGAGTTCGACTAATCCAAATTATAAATGAACTCCCACTCAAAACAACATCCCTCGAGTTGTTTTAGTGATTACATGAACCAAATCCACTACACCAAGTCCGATCATCACGTGAGATGATGTAGCTTTAAAGGCGAACAATCAACATGTTCATCATATCATCCATATGACTCATGCTTTACCTTTCGGTATTCCGTGTTCCGAGACCATGTCTGTACATGCTAGGCTCGTCAAGGTTAACCTTAGTTTCCGCATGTGCAAATCTGGCTTGCACCCGTTGTATGCACACGTAGAGTCTATCACACCCGATCATCACGAGATGCTTCGAAACGACGAGTCTTAGCAACGGTGCCAACTAAGGACGAACACTTTATTACTTGATATTTAGTGAGAGGGATCATCTTATAATGCTACCGTCGCGATCTAAGCAATACAAGATGCATAAAGGATTAACATCACAGGCAATTCAAAATTAGTGTGATATGATATGGCCCTTTCTTCTTGCGCCTTTGATCTCCATCTCCAAAGCACGGACATGATCTCCATCATCACCAGCATTGCGTCAAGGTCCGTGGCGCCGCTTCATGGTTGTCCTTCATCACCAGCAACTATTACAACTACTTGGAATAAAGCTATTACAAGATGAATAGACACGCAGGTCTTAGCAGAATTAAAGACAACCATTAGGCTCCTGCCGGTTGCCATATTACAACAAGGATCATTGCATACATCAAATACAATCACAATCACATGATGGCCATATCACATCACAAAACCCCTGCAAAAACAAGTTAGACGCCTCTAATTTTCTTTGCATGTTTTACGTGGTTTGGGGCTTTCGCATAAGACCGATCTTACCTACGAACAAGGACCACAACGTTGATACAAGTGTTGTCAAGATGCTCATTGTAAATTGAATCTTAACTATGGTGGGAGTGACTGACACCCGCAAAGCCACTTGTGCAAAGCAAGTTGCACGTCAAGCGTGGAGCAAGTCTCATGTGCGATGACATGTAATGTTAGCCCGAGCCGCTTCATCCCACCATGCCGCAAGATGCAAAGTACACGCTAAGACACCGACAACAAAAGCATCAACGCCCACAAAAACATTGTGTTCTACTCGTGCAACAGATCTACGCATAGATACGGCTCTGATACCACTTATGGGTTCGTAGCATGGAAAACAAAAAATTTCTACCGCAAGAACGAACAAAACCCAGATCTAATCTAGATAAAAGCCAAGATCTAATCTATTAGACATGTGCAACGAGATAGATAGGAACTAACCCTCGTAGATCCGAAAGCGTTAACGAGATTAGATATCGTGGTTGATGTAGTCGATCACTTGCCGATCTCAAGATCGTGTGGACGATCCTTCCGGCGTCGCGTTCCGGCAGCGCTTCCGCAGTCGGTCAAGTGGACAATCCTTCCGGCGCCGCGTTTCGGCAGCGCTTCCGCAGTCGGTCACACGTGCGGAGTCAAAGCAGACCTTCCTCTCCCCGTTCCAGCAAGCAGCGGGGGTAGTAGATCTTCTCCACGGAATCCCAGCAGCACGACGGCGTGGTGGTGGTGGAGTAGAGAATTCTGCAGGGCTTCGCCTATGCCTGTGCAGAAGAAAGGTGGCGGAGAGAGGCGGCAGAGATTGGGAGTTGTCTGTGGGCTAGGGCTTGGAGGGGGCGCCCCTGCCCTTCTATTTAAGGGGGGAGGCGCGCCTGGGGAGGGGGAGTCCTAGTAGGACTCCCCTCCTATGGCCGGCGGTGGGAAGGGGGGAGGAGCCTCCTCCCCCACGAATCCGTGTCTTGCCCCACTAGGTTTCCTTTGACCCTTTCTTGGTTTTCAAGCAAACTCCAAGAAACCTCTAGAACCTTCCAGAACATTCCGAAACCTTCTAGAACCCTCATACAAATACTCCAGAACATTTCCTAACTCAGAAAATGATCCCCTATATATGAATCTTATTCTCCGGACAATTCCGGATCTCCTCGTGATGTCTCGGATCCAATCCGAGACTCCGAACAACATTCGGTCTCCAACGCACATTCCATATCTACTTAAAACAACTTCGAACCTTAAGTGTGTCACCCTACGGTTCGTGAATATGTAGACATGACAGAGACACATCTCCTATCAATAACCATCAGCGGGACCTGGAGATCCATAATGGCTCCCACATACTCAACGATGACTTTGTGATCGATAGAACCATTTACATACGAAACCAATTCCCTTTGTCTCGCGATACTATACTTATCCGAGGTTTGATCGTCGGTATCTCTATACCTAGTTCTACCTTGTTACTGATAAGTACCCTTTACTCATTCCGTGATATGTCATCCCTTGTGACCTAGTCACATGCTTGCAAGCTAACTAGATGACATTCCACCGAGAGGGCCCAGAGCATATCTATCCGTCATATGGATGGACAAATCCCAATCTTGGTCCATGAGCTTCAACACATACTTTCAGAATACCCAATGACACCTTTATGACCACCCAGTTACGAAGCGGCGTTTGATGTCATCAAAGTATCCATCCGATGATGGTGATTAACATAACCTCATGGTCGAAGGATTAGGTTACTATGTATTTGAAAGCTTATAGAAAACGAACTTTAATGACTTGATCTTATGCTATGCTTACTACGGGTGTGTGTCCATCACATCATTCTCCTAATGATATAACCTTGTTATTAATCACATCCTAATGTCTATGATCAGGAAACCATGATCATCAATTAATCAACAAGCTAGTTCAACAAGAGGCTTACTAGGGACTCTTATATGTTTACAAAACACACAAGTATTAACGTTTCCGGTTAATACAATTATAGCATGGGATGTAAACATTTATCATAAACATAAAGATATAATAATAACCACTTTTATTATTGCCTCTTGGGCATATCTCCAACAGTAAGAACCTCTTTATTTTCCTTGTTCCATTCTGAACTACTTCAGAATCTCATCTAGGATATTCTGAACATCTTCAGAATCAAGTCTAGGAAGCATTCAACTGTGATGTTTATTAAACTTACCAATCTATCTAGATAGATGTCATTGTTTAATAACTTGTTCAACTTCATCCATATTTACTAACTTAAATGTTATCGATACCAATCACATCATTCACATATGGCGTCCACATATCCTAGAATGATCTCATGCTCCCACTCAAATATGGCAGCCATATTTGAGATCCAGGGATTTCACTTAGCACCCACTCAAAATATGTCTGATACATATTATGATTCAGCCAAGCTAATTAGCTCCCACTCAAATGCAGGTCCTCTCTATAATCTTGGACATTCCAAAATTCTTTGTTCATCATCAAATTGAGAATTCTAGCTACGAGACTTCAATATCCATATATTGCTAGTCTAAATCCAACAAACTCAAGCATCACTACAATTATAGTGAACTCCTTGAATTTGTCCATACTTTGAGACAAATCGAGCTTTTACGTCTTCATTAAGTTTCATTTCCATCTTATGACTCTGAAGTCATTCAGAAATATCAAGTAAACTTCTTTACTTAATAAGATCAAGTAACATATTACTTTGCAATCTTAAATGTAACTTAATATAGGATTTTATGACTCCTAGTCATTTCTCGCACTTAGGTCCATCACGCTTCTTTGTAATTCGTAGGTATGTCTTGTTCATAAACATGACAAGTGAATCAATAATATATTTCCACGAACTTGTAGTCTCAAACCTATTATTTTTGAAAGGATAACTGATCAAAGAGACGTAGCTTTTGATATCTTTTTCCACCTGAAAAGAAGGTACTCGTGCTCCGCTTTCCAACACGATGTCTTTGGACAAATGCAACGGCGAGCATCCACGGGACAAATGCCTTTATTATTTCACTCTTCAACATTCACAAGTCTCTTTGGGTCACGGACGATGCGGACGTATATATTGTTGAATCCTACTTTCTTTAGTAAAAGTATTCACTCAAACTTTTATGATTATTATCATTAGTTTCTCCTCTAATTGTAGAGTTCGGTTTCATGAAACAAATTCCGCTGCGCCACGCAACAATTCAAAGGCAAGGTCAAATACCTTGTTTTGATCTTTTACTTTGTTCCATGTGTATCTTCATCAAGACACATCAACTTTGGACAATAGCAGGTTTGCCCTTTGTGGAACATGTATTCATAGTTGCCTAAGAATACGCTACAAAGACTTGTTTATTCGCCACGATTTCAAATTATTGAAACCTCTAGAAACTCGAACATGCCATAACTCTTATGGTGTTGTTTCCACGAATCTTTAGATGTTCCTTTGTATGTCAACCGAGTGTTTGCTCATTTCGATCTCTAACTCTAAACGATAACTATAACCTTGATAAGAGATAATATTATAACATATGTATCTAATACATAATGATTATGATATTTAGACATTTCAATACACTTTGAAACTGCCCCTATTATCATAATTTGTGAAACCTCTTTCACATGTCCTTTTATGCTAAAATTAACTTAAATACTTTAGTCATGTCGATCAAATCGAAAAGACTTTTGTATTCTTGTTAATTCAATATCCTCCTTCACTTTGAAATCTTTTGAACAATTCAAAACAGTTTCAAACTTATGTTTCATTAAGTAAATATTCATATTCACTTAAATCCATAATGAAGTGTGAAATAATGATTTCCACTATTTGTTGAAAATACGATACATCATTATGTATAAAGTTCAACATTTCTTCTCATATCACCGTTTTACCAGAATGCGGAGTTTTTAGTCATTCTGCCCAACGAGGCATGGTTTTGCAAAGTCTCTAGATCAAGCATCTAAGACCCTGATCTTCCTTTAGAATGAAGAACATGCAATAACCAAAATGACTTAAACACTAGTGTCATATCATAATCAAACTTTGGATATTTTTTAGCATTCTAATCCTTTTATAAATGTTTAAACTATTATCATTAACATAGTGTTGAGAATAACTCATTTATAATCGTAATGTGACCATAACGGTATTGTTCATAAGAATAGTACAACTTTCTTGTAACTCGTTCATATGAACAATCGTCTCGCCAAAAGCAAGACACACAAACAAGGATTACAAAATTATTTTCAAGTCCAGTAATCCAAATGATAAACCTTTGAGGAAAGGGGGTGATATCGACCATCAACTATTTTGCTTGTCATTATCAAGCCACATTGCCTCAA
This sequence comes from Avena eriantha, assembly GCA_910589775.1. Taxonomy (NCBI): domain Eukaryota; kingdom Viridiplantae; phylum Streptophyta; class Magnoliopsida; order Poales; family Poaceae; genus Avena; species Avena eriantha. The sequence continues at coordinate 185,500,779 of OU342746.1, forward strand.
TTCCAGCAATTCTCAAGCAGACCATCCTGTTTTCACAAAACGGGACAAACATCAAATACTTTACAAACTGCAACGAGTTTTGCGAGAACCACATTTATAATTTGTATATCCAACATATACCCTTTTTCCTTCATGACCTCCATTGCAATCAAGACCCTCTGAGAGTTCATAACTCTAATGTAAGATTGCTAAGTGTTTCTCCAAATATTCCCTTTTTCATCCATCATGGAAGAAAACTCATCCAACGGCTCATACTTTATGTGCCTGATCTTGCAGAATACAAGATTGTAATCCAACTCTCCATTGAATGGAGAATGGCTTATTGGATGATTACGGAGAACACACAAACATTGTAGAGTCATCGGATTATCTCCTAATGGTCATTGTATCAAGAAGAGAAGATCACCTTTTACGAGGATATCCCTCAGGCATGGGTATTAATCTATGAAGTTGGACCCTTTTGCTAAGTTCCATATCAAGAAGTATATTCCCATGGTCGCAAAGGACCTCAATGGGATAGACAATGATCTACTAAGATATTTGCAAACAGACATCTAGACTAAGTTCATAATATGAGTTCAATCCTAATTGAGCTCCCACTAAAATTGTTATCCCCTGGACGATTTTAGTGATCACATGATCCCAATCCTATGCACCTCCCCCGATCGTCACGGCCATCAGTGCAACATCAAAGGTAGACATTCTCTAATGTCAATCACATCAACCATGTGACTCATGCTCGACCTTTCGGTCTCTTGTGTTCCGAGGCCATGTCTACACATGCTAGGCTCGCCAAATCTAACTTGTGTGTATTTGCTGTGCAACATGGCTTACACCCACTGTATGCGAATGTAGATATGTCTAGCCCCCGATCGTCACGGCCGGCTTCATAACGGCAAACTTTCTTGGTGGTGCACACACAAGGGGAACACTTCATTGGAAATATATAGGGATTATCTTATTTGCTACCGTTGAGTATCTAATACTAGCATATAATAAGATAGAAAACAGGTATCAACATCACATGTAAATTTGTGATATGATATGGTCCTTCTCCTTGCGCCTTGATCCCCATCGAGCGCTTCGGCATGATCTTCATCTTGCTCCTGGTTTGACGCCAAGTCCACGATGCCACCACCCAGTCGTCCATCGGAACGATGGCTATTACTACTTAACTTAGTAACATAAAATTAAACAACTTTGCCTTTGTAACAACCAATGCCATATCATAACACAAGCACTTCTGCAAAATAAAGTTAGACGTCTCTACTTTATCTTCGCAAGTTTTACGTGGTTATTAGGGCTTTCGCAATAGAACCGTTTCTAATCTACGAACTTTCCAACCACAACATGGATCCAATAGTTGTCTATACTACACCCCTTTTGGGGCCCTCCGTTGTAAATGCTATATCAACTATTGAATGAGAGACAGACACCCGCTAGCCACTTATACGGAACAAGCCGTGTGTCGAGCGTGGAACCAGTCTCGCGTACGAATAGGCGTAAGGTCGGTCCGGGCCGCTTCATCAAATAATACCATGATATAAACAAGTACACGTTAGAGGATAACAACTAAGGGATCAATGCCCGTACAAAACTTGTGCGTACTGGCCGTACAACACTCCTACGCATAGATCCGCTCTGATACCATTGAAGGGTTCCGTAGCAGAAAACAAAAATTTCCTACGTTGGAACCGCCTAATACTGCCAAGATCTATCTATGTAGTAATGCGGTAACGGCCGAGCGTATAGAATACATATCCTTGCAGATCGTGCGCGGTTAACGTTCCGCGGGGAACGTGGTTGAACTAGTCGAATCCGTAGCCGACCTCAAGGTCGCAAAGCTCCTCGCAGGTCACCCCTTGCTCCTTCATCGTGCAGCAGCACCGGCTTACGACATCGAAGGTGCCTCAGGTGAGGCCCCTCGTGGTTTCGTACACATACGGTGTACGATGACGACCTCTGACTCCTTGATCCCTGCCAGGAGTGCGGAAGTAGATCTCCGGCTTGGAATCCTTGCAGCGCAACGGCGTGCTGCAGGTGCGGTGTCTCCTGCTCGGATAGTCCTTATTTGGGACCATACTAACGCATGGAGACGAGAGAGAGAGGGAAGGAGAAAATCAACCAAAGGACTTCTCTAAATATTGGTGTGTCTCATCCCACCCATGGGCACCCCTTTATATAGGGGGAAGGGGTGTGCCCTCTCCTTTGGGTTTCCCATGTGGGACTAAACAAGGGAGAGAGGGGGGAGGCACATGGGCCTCATGGGCCGCCGGCCAGGGGTGGGCCCCACCCTGCGCATAGCCCTAGGCTGTCCAGGTGGGCCCCCTTGAGGTGCCTGGGCCTTGGCCCTTTCCTCCTCCGGTTTTCCCTCATGGGCCCTATTTCCCTAGAAAGTTTGGCCCATTAGTGGAATAACCCTTCAAATTAGATTTTAATATTAATTACATTAATTAATATGTAAATACATATTACAAAATCCGATTTTACCTGAAACACCTTTCGGTTCCCTTTTGATTTCCTCCGAACGACTTCGGAACTTTCCCCGAACAATTCTGGTTCTCTCACGGAACTTTTCCGGTTTCCTTTTCTCTTTCATATGGTGATTCCAACTTACAGAGGATCTCTAGCTCATCGTACCCTTAAGTGTATTTCCCCACGGCTCGGGAATGGCACAGACATGATCTCCATCAATGATCAATAGCGGGACCGAGATGCCCATATTGACCCCTGTGCATTCCACGATGACAATGTCATTTGAACCATAAATAGTCGTTTCCCATTCCCTTTGCCACTTGATACCTAGTTCATCCGAGATTTGATCTACGGTATCTCCATACCTTTGTTTGATCTCGTTACCGATGAACTTGTTTTCTCGTTTCCGCATCGTTGCATTCTATGACCCAGTCACACGCTTGCAAGCTTTGTTAATGCAATGTCACCGAGATGGCCACATATGTATCTATCCGTTACATGGATTGGCAAATCCTGGTCTTGATATGTACTCCTCTACGCGCTCCTTTAGGAAACCTGAGTAGCACCTTTTCGATCACCCAGTCACGGAGTGATACTTGATAACCATCTAAGCTCCCTCCAGAACGGTGATTTGCATTATCTCATAGTCTAAGGACAGGTTGCGAGGTTTCCTTAGTTTTATCATTAATGATGAACATTGTAACTAGATCTCATTAAGATACAACTGGTTGGGTTGTTTGTCTATCACATCATTCAACTAATGATGTGACCTCATTGTCAATTGGCATAAATGCTCATGATCTCGAAACCCTAGATCATCCCCATGACCAATGAACTAGTTTGCTAGAGGTAACTAGAGACTTGGTTTGTTTACATACCACATGTGTATTAACGTTTCGTATTAATACAGTTATAGCACAGTATGAAACTATTATGAACTCACTGAGATATGACAATAAAAACCTATTTATTATTTGCCTCTAGGGCATATCTCCTTCAGCTGCATCTAGGTTCCCGTCCTAGATGCATCTAGGTGGGTGTTTTTTCCAATCCCACAAATGGTAACATATACATGGATCCTCAATTATATGCCTGGTTTTTGTGTTATCCTGCCCCACTTTGTTTTGAATGATATCTTCATGAGTCTACTTGTCCAACATGGGATTTTTTTTTCTCCTTTATTTTTGTGACTGCAAGTTTGTACAAATCAGATAATTAAGGCAACTTCATATTCTGGAAGAAGACGCCATGTGTCTTGGTTGGCACTAATTTTCTATATGCCCTTACCACTTGATTAATGTTTTTTCTTGTGAAGCATTGATCTATACATCTTCAAGAATATAAATTATCATCGAAATAAGCTTTTGCGCTTTGATCTTCTAAACTATGGATAAGAATCCACATGTGAACTCATCAGAAAGATGACACTTTTGTGGCTGCAGTCTCGTTGTGATATTCTCCCCCTTTGTTTCCGATTGAGATTGGTATTCCTCTTGCTAGGTACGTTTGGGATATACTTGGATTTACTTTCCTGCAACTGCAACCTAGCTCCATCTTTATGGTCCACTTTCTTTCTCTTTAAAAGAAATGCAAGGTCATATATTCCTGGCAGATTCGGCCACTTTCTTGTTGATCGTCGAGCTTCCTTTCTGTCTCTTGATAACTAATTCTTCTTAAGGATTTCACAGCAAAGTTTTCTTGGGATATACTTGATGATGCTTTAGCTAATCATCAATATGTGGCTCCACCAGACATGTACACACATTCCTCTCTGATGTCACATTTGTGTTGACGTGTGGACCAGACCAACAGAATACACAAGAGATCTGATTCCTTCTTTCACCAGAAGACTCCACTGAACCTGCACACTCACCCCTAACATCGTAGGTACTACTTACTAGTATTGTTGGTGGTGGAGTAATCTCATACGCTAGTGTGTCTTCATCATGCTCTTCTGGTGCTTCCAAGCCAGAGCTTGACAGAAAAAAGATGACTCGCTGTTACTACATGTATAGCGACATCATATAACGCTTTATTATAGAGTGAGTGGGTTGGAAAGTGATGATGGTTTGTGGCTATTCTTATGGACCTGACCTGATCAGAGAAGAATGTCAAGTGCATGTCCCCACAATTTTGATTTTTGTTGCCATAAAACCAAGGGCAACTGTGCTGCTTTTGATTCCCTTTGATTTGTTTCATCGATCAAGTCAAGTCCTAATTCATTCTTCGCAGTAGTATGAATCTATGTTAGGTAGCTGCATGCACACTGGGTAGGAACTAATGTTCGGTCCAACAAAAGAGAGAATAAGTACAGGTAGCTCCAACGCACTTGTCTTGGATCGATTCCTGCAAGGAGTTCATTCATTCATCCGTTCATTGGGGCCAAGCGCATCAGCAATTTCAGTACGTTGTTCCTGAAACTGTTGTGGAGAAGTTGGCGCGTCAAATCATATCTAAAGTGATCAAGGTGAAGTGTGTGTCAAGTCACAACGTCTAGTTACTGAATCTGTTACCTGAGAGTGTTGGTTGATTAGTTGATGGATGGATGCATATATGCTTCTGTTGCTTGACCTCGGTCAATATTGTGAAAATTACGTTGTGATTTTGATGTGTGAGTTCCTTGAGACCAAGCAACAAGCAGGTTGCAGTCATGCGGCTGAGCGCGACAGCAAGCCACAGTGCAAGTGTTCGCCGGCGGTGAAGCCAGGCACATGCAAGCGACTCATCTCAGCATGCATTCAATTTTGTTAGTAACTGCAAGTCGTAGACATAGCTAACTATAATAACTATGATAACAGTTGGATTCCAAGTTCTGAAAATAGTGGAAGGAGTGTGGGCATTTTTCATTCATCTTTGCAAGTGATGGCGATGTGTACTGGAAGGATTGGGAAAGTTGCGTGCGTGTCGGCCTCTTCTTCCTCCATGCCTTTACATGTTTCTGATGTTGAAATCCATGGCCTGCTCTGGAGCTGAAGCCGATGGCTCGACATCGACACCCTACCTGACGCCACTCCTCGCTCTTTTCAGCCATCGATGGTTGGTTACTGCACCTAAAAGCTCTGTTTCTTGGTGAAAGTAAGACGAACTCGCGCGCGGTAATCAATCATGGACTTGTGTATATACGCTCTATCCCACTTAATTCCATCCCCACCAAACTAGTTAAAGCTTCCTCTTCTCTCCTCTCCTCCACGCAGAGCACGAGCAGAGCAGCAAGAAGAAGAAGCAAAGAGGAAGGATGTCGATCAAGCACTGCGACAAGCATGACTGCGAGCGGCAGCGACTGTACCGGCAGTTCTGCGCCGCCCTAGTGGCCGTCATCCTCCTCATCCTCCTCATCGTCCTCATCGTCTGGCTCGTGCTCCGCCCCACCAAGCCCCGCTTCTACCTCAACGACCTCACCGTCGCCTGCCTCAACGCCACCTCCTCCCCGGCCTCCTACCTCACCGTCACTCTGCAGGCCACGCTGGCCGCGCGCAACCCCAACTCCCGCGTCGGCATCTACTACGACCGCGCCGACGCCTACGCCGAGTACAAGGGCCAGCAGGTGACCGTCCCGACGGCGCTGCCCGTCGTGTACCAGGGCCACCTCGACGTGTCCGTGTGGTCGCCGTTCCTGGTCGGGGCCAACGTGGCGCTGCCGCCGTACCTCGCCGTGTCGCTGGCGCAGGACGAGACGGCAGGGTACGTGCTGCTCACGGTGCGGGTGGACGCGTCGATCAGGTGGAAGGCCGGCGCGTTCGTCACGGGCCACTACCACCTCAGGGTCAGGTGCCCCGCGCTGCTCACCGTCAACGGAGGGCAGGGGAGCTACGGCTCTATCGCCGGCGGCGGAGGGGACGGCTACTTCCACTTCCAGCGCGCCGCGCCATGCGTCGTCGACGTCTGAACTCTCAACTGAGTAGTACTACCACATCCCTTCTTTTGTCCTGTGTCATCAGCGATCAGCGAACTGTGTTAAATCCAAAGCCTTTTGCTTCTGCTGGGCCGGCCCTAAAACAAACCCAATTAAGCTCTGCTCTGCTCTGCTGGGGAAAATACTATCACTATAGAATGGATGATTTTGGTTTCATTTTGATGTTTTTTTTTAACTTATTTGACTGACGGGGAAACAATCCAATTAATATATAGTCGATCGATTGGATTCAGGCCTTGAGGAAAAAATAAGTTGTTTCTCGTGGTGTATCTCTCTACGTTTGTACTGTACTTACTTGCTTATAGAAAGGAAACGGAGTTATATCAGGAAGAAAGCACTTAGGGATCATTTGCTGTAATGTTTTTTGGAAAGAGCAATGGAAGAGAATGTTCATCGGATCTTGCTGTAATGAATGAAGATGTTTTCATGGCATCTGCAGCATAAGCATGCGTATAGCCACCATCCCAGTCTCATGATGAATCGACTTTTTTCGCGCCGTACCTAAATGACCATTCACCAGGTACTATTCCCTCCGTTTCAAAATATAAGATGTTTTACCTTTGTGAATATAGTGTATCTAGACCCCTTTTAGTGTGTAGCTAACAATGAAGAGTGAGAGCGGCCCTTGTTGGCACGTCCCTGTAAATGTCACATAGCATGTGGCTGCTGACATTTGCATCCAACACCACACATGGAGACTATCTTTGGTCTCGCATTGTATTGTATCTTGTCTAGCTCGTCGCGCGTTTTAGCTAAATCCGCACATGTATATGGCTCGCTTGTTGTGCCTACAGTACAATTGTGATCCTTGATATGTTCATGATTAATTTCTCGAGTTCATCAATTGGTAGTAGCACCATACATGCATGTGTGTAATCTAAGCAAAGTTCCTAACCGATTTCAAGGTTTAGCTGCTGGCTGTTTGTCAGAAGAGGGGAAAAAAGGGAAACTGAACTGAAGGAGCTGCAGGCACATACGAAAGCACCGGAAAGGGCCTTAAACAAACTCTGTTTCTGAAGGCGTCGGCAAGCAAAAAGCCTTTTGGTTCTGGGCCGGCCACTGAGCTCGACAATGCTCTCCTGTTTTTGCTATATACGGAGTATATCAGTCCATTGAGATTATAATTCAACGTCTAGAACCATTAGGTGTCTGGACGATCTATCCAAAATATCGACTTAGAAATTACTATTTTACGACTACAAGTAGTTAACCCGAATAAGTAAGGACTGAATTCCTTTCCAAAAAAGTTAGGACTGAATTCCTTTACAAAAAAAGTAAGGACTGAAAGTGGCACTAGAAGGCATCGTTGTCTTGCATCATATCACTCTGCCAATGTCCCTTAGCGGAAATGACTTAAATACACTGACGGTTCGTGTACTTGACCGCATGGTTTGATTCAGTCCTTTTACTCGCGATTTGCAGAATTCATGGCCATCTACTTGTCATTTGACTCGATTTCGTCCTAAACTAGGTTTGCCGTCGAAATTGTGGTGACATGAACGACACATAGACGTTGGTCCAGCACGTAGGAAATAAACTACCCTAAATTTTTTTGCACATAACCTCTCGCATCTCGAACATTAATTACCGGGTCTAGAAGTTTGCAAATTGCACCCCCCAATAAAGTAACGTCCGCGTCGTTTCATCTCCACTATGTTCTGTTCGAGGGAAGGGAAAAGAGGCGACGAGGAGGAGGGACGCACAGGAGGCGACGATGGTAGCGATCACTTGACTGGGACGACTAGCGACGGTTTTGACTAACCTTGCGATTAGAACACGAAATGCCTAGTTTAATTGCCGTTGATGTCGATCTAGGTGGTGTACTTCTTCGAATCACCAAGATTGCATCGATCACACTTGACCATGGGCAAAGGACAATCGGAGGAACCGCAGGGGAGGAACATAACAACTAGGGTTAGGGATTTCACAAATTTGGGGCAAATCACATCTTCTCAATAACAAACATGGGGTTTTCACAAAATTAACCTAGCAAGAGATTGTCCCACCCTAACCAATGTCAGAATATGCCCTAGAGGAAATAATAAAGTTGTTATTATTCATATTTATTTATTCGTAACAAATGTTTATTTTGTATGCTATAATTGTATTAACCGAAATTGTAATACATGTGTAGAGTTAAACAACAACGTGTCCCTAGTGAGCCTATACTCAACTAGCTCATTAGTTAAATGATGGTTAGAGATTCCTAACCATGAATATATGATGTTGATTAATAATGAGATCATATCATTAGAAGAATGATACGATGATAGATCATATAATAAGCATAGCTTCTGTCTTGTTTGATTGCTATCGCTTTTCTAAATATGCCAAGTATAGTTTTTTTAGACCATGAGATCATGTTACTCCCGAGCATCGAAGAAATATCTTGTGGACATCAAACGTCACTTTGTAACTAGGTAATTATAAAAGTGGCTTTCAGGTATCTCCGATGACGCATGTTGGGTTGCATAAAACAATATTGGGATTTATTCCTTCATATGATGGAGTGTAAGATATCTCTGGACCCTCTCGGTAGCATGGCATCCTAAGAGCTTGCAAGCATGTGATTAATGTGTTTGGTCACGGGGATCCTATACCAGGGTACGAGTAAATATAACTTGATGGTAACGAGATTTAACTAGGTATAGTGATACCGACGATCGAATCTCGGGCAAGTAATATACAGTGATATGAAAGGAATCGTATAGCAGATTAATTAAATCCTTGACATTGTGATTCAACCAATAAAAGAACTTCGCTGAATATGTAGGAACCAACATGGGCATCTGATGGCTCTGATTTTCGCCATCTTCCAATGCATTTAAACGTTGTTTTTGTTCAAGCAATTGCCAAAGAAACTCTCAACTTTTGGCACTAATGACTAATAATTGCAAAGATATGCAAATCCCTTCTTTGATTTATGTTGTCCAGGAAATCACGGCTTTTAAAGTAAAATAAGGAGTCATAATAAAGGATTTTGAGGAAGTAAATGATGGGTTCGTAGCAGGGAAAACAAAAATTTTCTACCGCAGTAACAAATAAAACCAAGATCCAATATATGGAAAAGCCAAGATCTAAGAGCATCTCCACTTGGGTTCCCAGCAGGCCGATCCCAGGGCGTATTTTTTATCCGGACGCCGAAAATTGGCCCAGTCGCGTTCCCAGGACACCAGTTTCATCATACGTCCGGAGATCCCATGCTGTTCCCAGGGCGACGGGAATGCGCTGGGAACACCGGACAAAGCGAACTCGGTAGAAAAAACGATTTGGCGCATGGACCCACCCAGTCAGCAATTGGAGGCCGGCCGTCGGCATCCTTCCACCTCGGCTCCCGCGAAGGACCACCGTACAGCCCGTCTCATCGACCACGTGTCGGCGTAATGGCGCGCCAGCGCCGCCTTGGCTTCCTGTCGTTTCCTCTTTTCCCGCCACGCCGCTACACCCCTGCCGCCTTCGCCGCCCGAGCTCGGCCTATAAAGCACGCCCACACTGCCCTCTCACACCACCACGAACTCCGGCGAAAATAAGCACTTGGAGAAGAAAGGAGATGGCGGAGAGGTACCCCGATGACCCCGCAGCGGCAAACAGCTTCGGCCGACGCAGGCTCCAACCTTGGGAGGCGAGGATGCTCCACAACGCCGGGTATATGGCGTCGATGGACTTCCGCTTTCCTCCTAGGTGGAGGCTTAGCGCCGGCGGCATACCGGTGCCGCCGGTATCGGCGGACGACGAGATGGTGGGGGAGATCCAGGCCGCCATCGCGGTGATGCCGGATCCGGAGCTCGCCGAGGACTCCGTCAACCTCGCGCACTGGGAGCACTTCTTCAAGGAGCATCGCCTCGCCAAGCTGGCCGCGCACCCAGGTCCTCCAGGTTCGCTGCCGAAGCGCAACAACGCGGCGAGCCACCGCCGATGGTGGAGTGCCCAAGGGCACACGCTTGAGGCCATCCTCGAGCACATCCACGCCGGCAACAACCCCAGGGTGGGGTTGCCGCGTTCGCTGGTGGCGCCCCCTCACCGCGGGCGCTAACCTCCAGCGAACTGGGTGCGCAGGAGGATGTCCAACCTCTCCGCCTCGTCCTCCATGTTGCGCTCCTCGGCATCAGCTCCTGCGTAGTCGCCGCGCAGTAGTGGCGAGTTCTTTCGGCCTCCCAAGCGCGAGGCTGACACGTCGAGGACACGCGCGCGACATCGTCATCAACGAGCCCCGCACGGTGACGCTGCCGACCGGGCGGATTCCCCTTCGCCAGCCGAAGCATGAGCCCGTGGACTGGGGCGTTGCCGTCGACAAGGACTCCTTCACCATGAAAATGGTGATCGAGCGTTCTCTGCATGAGGCCGCGCCGCTGTCCCTATCTACGGAGCCAAACATCCTCGTCTGGCCCAGGATGGACTAGGAGGAGGCATGGCGCGTGTAACGCCTTTAGGAGCAGGCCGAGCATCGCGATCCCGCCCCGAGCCTGCCTACCTGGGCACGCCCCTCGTCGTCCTCGACGACGATGATGATGCCGGTCCTTCCTACCAGCCATGGAGGTACAGCGACCCAGGCCAGGGTAGCTCGTGGCCCTCGCAGACGTCGGGCGACGACAGCGACAATGATGGCAATGGCGACGGCATGGCGGATCCCGACTACACCAACTTCTACCGCTACTTCGGCATGTGAGGCAGCGTCGGCATCGGCATCGACATCGGCATCGTCATTTTATTTTACTGTTTTAGTTTTTCATTTATCCTAATTTGGCCAAAATTCGGGTACATGTCCAAATTTGGCAACTATTGTACGAACTCACTGTTGTTTAATTAAAATCACCTATATTCGTCCAAATTTCGCCGTGTTTGATCAAATTTCGGCCAAACTTGGGGATTCGACCTAGGAACGCGAGTGGGAAAAAGGTCATTCCCAGGCCGAAAGTTACATCCATCCAACGCAAAATAGCGTCATATTTTGGCCTAGGAACGGCCAACGAGTGGAGATGCTCTAATCTATGAGATAAGTGCAACGAGATATATCTGTACTAACCCTTGTAGATCCAAAGCCTTGAGTGAGATCAGATCTCGTGGTTGATGTAAACGATCACTTGACGATCTCAAGATCGAGTAGACCATCCTTCCGGCACCGCGTTCCGGCAGCGCTTCCGCACTTGATCACACGTACGGAGTCCATGAATACCTTCCTCTCCCATTTCTAGCGGGAAGAGGATGTAGTAGATCCCCTCGGAATCCCAGCAGCACGACGACATGGTGGTGGTGGTGGAGGAGAAATCCTGCAAGGCTTCGCCTAAGCCTAAGCAGGAGGAAGGAGGAGGAGGGAGGTGGCTAGGCTGGGAGGAAGGGGCAAGGGGGAGGCACCCCCTCTCCCTCTTTATATAGAGGGGGCGGCCTAGGGTTGCCCCCTTTGGCCCACCTCCTAGGGCCGGAGCACAAGGCGGGGGGAGTTTTCTTCCCCCCAAGTCTTCCCCCTCTCTTTCTTGATTTTCAAGTAATCTCCTTAGAACCTTCCGGAACCTTCTGAAACCTTCTAGATGCTCCAAACAAATACTCCGGAACTCCATGAATCTTATTCTCCGGACCATTCTGGATCTCCTCGTGATGTCCTAGATCCAATCCGAGACTCCGAACAACATTCAGTCTCCAACTCATATTCCATATCTACCTAAAAACCGTCGAACCTTAAGTGTGTCACCCTACGGTTCGCGAACTATGTAGACATGATCGAGACACTCTCCGATCAAGAACCAATAGCGGGACCTGGAGATCCATAATGTCTCCCACATATTCAACGATGACTTCGTGATCGATAGAACCATTAACATACAACACTGATTCCCTCTGTCATGCGATACTCTACTTATTCGAGGTTCGATCATCGGTATCTCCATACCTACTTCTACCTCGTTACCGATAAGTACTCTTTACATGCACCATGATATGACATCCCTTGTGACCTAGTCACATGCTTGCAAGCTTATTGGATGACATTCCACCAAGAGGGCCCAGAGCATATCTATCCGTCATATGGATGGACAAATCCCATTCTTGATCTATGCGCTTCAACACATACTTTCAGAATACCTAATGCCACCTTTATAACCACCCAGTTACGAAGTGGTGTTTGATGTCATCAAAGCACTCATCTGGTGATGGTGATTAACATAGTCTCATGGTCGAAGGATTAGGTTACTATGTATTTGAAAGCTTGTAGCAAAAAAAACTTTAATGACTTGATATTATGCTATGATTAGTATGGGTGTATGTCCATCACATCATTCTCCTAATGATATGATCTTGTTATTAATAACATCCAATGTCCATGATCAGGAAACCATGATCATCTATTAATCAACAAGCTAGTCTTAATAAGAGGCTTACTAGCGACTCTTTTACATTTACAAAACACACAAGTATTAGTGTTTCCTATTAATACAATTATAGCATGGGATGTAAACATTCATCATAAACACAAAGATATAATAATAACCCTATTATTTTGCATCTTGGGAATATCTCCAACAATCTCCCACTTGCACTAGAGTCAATAATCTAGATTACATAGCAATATACCTAACACCCATAGCGTTCTGGTGTTGGTCATGTTTTTCTCTAGGGAGAGGTTTAGTCAACGGATCTTCCACATTCAAATCAGTGTGTACTTTGCAAATCTTTATGTCACCATCTTGGACATACTCGCGAATAGCATGAAAATGTAGCTTGATGTCCTTCAACTTCTTGTGTGACCTTGGCTCCCGTGTATTAGTTATGGCACCCATGTTGTCATAATAGATGTCCATCGGGTCCAACGCACTAGGAACCACACCAAGCTTAGTAATGAACTCCTTCATACATATCGCTTCTTGTGCAGCCTCCGAAGCAGCTATGTATTCCGATTCTGTTGAAGATTTGGCCACAACGCTTTGCTTGGCACTTCTCCAGCTCACTGCTGCACCATTCAAAATAAATACGTATCCAGACTGTGACTTTGAGTCATCCAGATCGGTGTTCCAACTAGCATCGGTGTAACTGTTTACAATGAGCTCTTCGTCACCTCCATAAAAAAGAACCATGTCCTTAGTCCATTTCAGGTACTTTAGGATATTTTTAACCGCTGCCCAGTGTTCCATTCCAGGATCACTTTGTTATCTGCTGGTCAAACTAACAACATGTGCAATATCCGGTCTCGTACACAACATGGCATATATGATAGAACCTATGGCCGTGGCATAGGGGATTTTACTAATCTTCTCTCTATCTTCTGCCGTAGCTGGACGTTGAGTCTTACTCAAGGTCTTACCTGGCAACATGGGCAAGAACCCTTTCTTGCTTTCTCCCATTCTAAACTTATTTAGAACCTTGTCCAGGTATGTACTTTGTGAAAGCGCTATTAAGCGTCTTGATCTATCTCTATAAATCTTGATGCCTAAAATGTATGCCGCTTCGCCAAGATCCTTCATTGAAAAACTATTATTCAAATAGGCTTTGACACTTTCAAGAAGTTCTATATCATTACCAATCAACAATATGGCATCCACATATAGTACTAGGAATGCTACAGAGCTCCCACTCACTTTCTTGTAAATACAAGCTTCTCCATAAGTTTGTATAAATCTAAAGTTTTTGATCACCTTATAAAAACGTTGATTCCAACTTCGGGATGCTTGCTTTAGTCTGTAAATGGAGCGATGAAGCTTGCATACCTTGTCAGCCTCTTTAGGATCAACAAAACCTTTGGGCTGTACCATATACAACTCTTTCTCAATGTCACCATTAAGGAACACTATTTTTACATCCATATGCCAAATCTCATAATCGAAATATGCAGCGATTGCTAACAAAATCCTCATAGACTTTAGCTTCGCTACCGGTGAGAAAGTCTCATCGTAGTCAACTCTTTGAATTTGTCGAAACCCTTTCGCGACAAGTCAAGCTTTATAGACAGTAACATTATCATCAGTGTTTGTTTTTCTTTTAAAGATCCATTTGTTCTCAACAGCCTTGCGGCCATCCGATAAGTCCACCAAAGTCCATACTTGGTTTTCGTACATGGATCCTATTTCGGATTTCATGGCTTCTTGCTATTTGTCAGAATCTAGGCTCATCATAGCTTCACATACGTCGTAGGGTCGTCGATGTTGTCCACCAACATGACATTCAAGGCAGGTTCATACCAATCAGGAGCGATACGAACCCTTGTTAACCTGCGAGGTTTAGTAGCAACTTCGTTCTAAGTTTCATAATCATCATCATTAGGTTCCTCTCTTATTGGTGTAGGCAGCACATAAACATCTTCCGGTGCTGCGCTACTCTCAAATATGAGAGAAGGTTCAACAACCTCGTCGAGTTCTACTTTCCTTCCAGTCACTTCTTTCGAGAGAAACTCCTTCTCAAGAAAGGATCTATTCTTGGCAACAAAAACTTTGCCTTCGGATCTATGATAGAAGGTATACCTAATTGTTTCTTTAGGGTATCCTATGAAGACACATTTTTCCGCTTTGGGTTCAAGTTTTTCGGGTTGTAACTTCTTTACATACACTTTGCAACCCCAAACTTTAAGGAAAGACAACTTAGGTTTCTTACCAAACCATAATTCATACAGTGTCATTTCAACAGATTTAGATGGTACCCTATTTAAAGTGAATGCGGCTGTCTCTAATGGATAACCCCAAAATGATAACAGTAAATCTGTAAGAGACATCATAGACCAAACCATATCTAAGAGAGTTCGATTACGATGTTCGGACACACCATTACTCTATGGTGTTCCTAGTGGTGTCAATTGTGAAAGTATTCCACATTTATTTAAATGCATGCCAAACTCGTAACTTATATATTCACCTCAGCGGTCAGAACATAGAAACTTAATCTTCTTATTACGCTGATTTTCTACTTCACTTTGAAATTCCATAAACTCCTCAAGAGTTTCAGATATATGTTCCATAAAGTATATATACCCATTTCTACTCAAGTCATCCGTGAAAGTAAGAACATAACGATATCCACCCCGCAATGCTACACTCATTGAACCGCACACATCGGTATGTATTAGTTCCAACAAGTCCGTAGCTCACTCCATTATCCCAGAGAATGGAGTCTTAGTCATTTTCCCATTAGACATGCTTCACATCTTTCAAGTGATTCAAAATCAAGTGATTCAAGAAGTCCATCGGAATGGAGTTTCTTCATGCGCTTCACTCCAATGTGACCAAGACGACAGTGCCACATGTATGTAGAATTATCATTTAATTTCATTCATTTAGCATCTATGTTGTGAACATGTGTATCACTACTATCGAGATTCAATAAGAATAAACCATTCAACTCATGCCCATTACCATAAAATATATTACTCATATAAATCGAACAACCATTATTCTCAGACTTAAACGAGTAACCGTCTCGCAATAAACAAGATCCAGATATAATGTTCATGCTTAATGCAGGCACCAAATAACAATTATTAAAATTTAAAACTAATCCCGAAGGTAGATGAAGAGGGAGCATGACGACGTCAATCACATCAACCTTGGAGCCATTTCCAACGTGCATCGTCACCTCGTCTTTTGCCAGTCTTCGTTTATTCCGCAGCTCCTGTTTTGAGTTACCAATATGAGCAACCGAACCAGTATCAAATACCCAGGCACTACTACGATTACTAGTAAGATAGACATCAATAACATGTATATCAAATATACCTTTCTTCTTGATGTTGCCGTTCTTCAGATCTGCCAGGTACTTGGGGCAGTTGCGCTTCTAGTGACCTTCACCCTTGCAGTAAAATTACTCAGTATTAGGCTTAGGGCCAGCCTTGGGCTTCTTAGCAGGTGCAGCAGCTTTCTTGCCATCCTTCTTGAAGTTGCCCTTATTCCGAGGCTTGCCCTGTTTCTTGAAATTGGTGGTCTTATTGACCATCAACACTAGGTGCTCTTTCTTAATCTCCACTTTAGCAGTTTTTAGCATGGAGAAGAGTTCATGCAACATCTTGTTCATGCAATGCATATTGTAGTTCATCACAAAGTTCTTGTAACTAGGTGGCAGTGACTGGAGGACATGATGAATCCCCAACGCATTAGGAATCATTATTCCCAATTCTTGGAGCCTATTCACATGCCTAGAAATTTTGAGCACGTGCTCGCTAACGGAGCCGCCCTCTTCCATTTTATAGTTAAAGAACTTCTCGGAGGCCTCATAGCTTTCTACGGCTGCATGAGTTTCAAAAATCAGTTTGGTCTCATTGATAATTTCAAAGGGCTCGCGGTGCTCAAAGCGCTTCTGAAGCTCCAATTCTAAATCGTACAAGAGGGCACAGTGAACTATGGAGTAGTGATTATTCTGAGTGAGGAAAACATTTTTGGCATCATCGTGAGCATCCTCTATAGGTGGGTGACCTAGCGGTGCATCGAGCACATAGGTCAACTAACCAACGCTGAGGACAATCCTCAATCCATGGAACCAGTCCATGAAGTTGCTTCCATTGTTTTCCAGCTTTTCTTTCTCGAGGAACACATTAAAGTTGATGGAGGGGGTCGCCATGATCTACAACATATTTGCAAAGAGTTTAGACTATGTTTATGATAAATTGAGTTCAAATTTAATTCTTAAATTAGCTAGGTGAACTTCCACTCAAAACAACATCCCTCACGCTGCATTAGTGATTACACGAACCAAATCCACTACACCAAGTCTGATCTTCACGAGAGAATATGTAGCTTCAAAGGCAAACAATCAACATGTTCATCATATCATTCATATGATTCATGCTTTACCTTTCGGTATTCCGTGTTCCGAGACCATGTCTGTACATGCTAGGCTCGTCAAGATTAACCTTACTATCCACATGTGCAAATCTGGCTTGCACCTATTGTATGCACACGTAGAATCTATAACACCCGATCATCATGAGATGCTTCGAAACGACGAGTCTTAGCAGCGGTGCCTACTAAGGACGAACACTTTATTACTTGATATTTAGTGAGATGGATCATCTTGTAATGCTACCATCGTGATCTAAGAAATACAAGATGCATAAAGGATTAACATCACATGCAATTCATAATATGTGACATGATATGACCTTTCTTATTGTGCCTTTGATCTCCATCTCCAAAGAACGAACATGATCTCCGTCATCACCAGCATGACGTCAATGTCAGTGGCGCCGCTTCATGGTTGTCCATCACTAACAACAACTATTACAACTACTTGGAATAAAGTTGTTACATGATGAATATACACACAGGTCTTAACGAACTTAAAGGCAACCATTAGGCTCCTGTCAGATGCCATATTACAATAAGGATCATTGCATACATCAAATATAATCACAATCATATCATGGCCATATCACATCACATGCCCCTGCAAAAACAAGTTAGACGCCTCTAATTTTCTTTGCATATTTTACATGGCTTGGGGCTTTCAAATAAGAACCGATATTACCTACGAACATGAACCACAACGTTGATACAAGTGTTGTCAGATGCTAATTGTAAATTGGATCTTAACTATGGTGGGAGAGACAGAAACCCACAAAGCCACTTGTGCAATGCAAGTTGCACGTCAAGCGTGGAGCAAGTCTCATGTGCGATGGCATGTAAGGTTAGCCCGAGCCACTTCACCCACCATCCCATAAGATGCAAAGTACACGTGAAGACAATGACAACAAAAGCATCAACATCCACAAAACCATTGTGTTCTACTCGTGAAATAGATATACACATAGACACAACTCTGATACCACTGATGGGTTTGTAGCAGGGAAAACAAAAAATTTCTATCGCAAGAACAAACAAAACCAATATCCAATCTATGGAAAATCCAAGATCTAATCTATGAGATAAGTGTAACGAGATAGATCTGTACTAACCCTTGTAGATCCAAAGCCTTGAGCGAGATTGGATATCGTGGTTGATGTAGACTATGACTTGCCGATCTCAAGATCGAGTAGACGATCCTTCCGACACCGTGTTCCGGCAGAGCTTCCGCACTCGGTCACACATACGGAGTCAATGAAGACCTTCCTCTCCCCATTCCAGCGGGCAGCGGAGGTAGTAGATCCCCTCGGAATCCTAGCAGCATGACGGCATGGTGGTGGAGGAGAAATACTGCAGGGCTTCGCCTAAGCCTGAGCAGGAGGAAGGAGGTGGAGGGAGGTGGCTAGGATGGGAGGAAGGGGCAAGGAGGGAGGTGCCCCTCTCCCTCTTTATATAGAAGGGGCGGCCTAGGGTTGCCCCCTTTGGCCCACCTCCTAGGGCCGGCGCACAAGGGGAGGGGGGAAGTTTTCTTCCCCCTCAAGTCTTCCCCCTCTCTTCCTTGGTTTTCAAGTAATCTTTTTAGAACCTTCAGGAACCTTTCGAAACCTTCTAGAAGATCCAAACAAATACTTCAGAACTTTTACAAAACCTAGAAAAAGATTTCCATTACATCAATCTTATTCTCCGGACCATTCCAGATCTCCTCGTGATGTCTTGGATCCAATCCGAGACTCCGAACAACATTCGGTCTCAAACTCATATTCCATATCTACCTAAACAACATCGAACCTTAAGTGTGTCACCCTACGGTTCACGAACTATGCAGACATGATCGATACACCTCTCCAATCAATAACCAACAGTGGGACCTAGAGATCCATAATGGCTCCCACATATGCAATGATGACTTCGTGATCGATAGAACCATTAACATACGACACTGATTCCCTTTGTCATGCGATACTCTACTTATCCGAGGTTCGATCATCGGTATCTCCATACTTGGTTCTACCTCGTTACCGATAAGTACTCTTTACTCGTACCGTGATATGACATCCCTTGTGACCTAATCACATGCTTGTAAGCTAATTGGATGACATTCCACCGAGAGGGCCCGAAGCATATCTATCCGTCATATGGATGGACAAATCCCATTCTTCATCTATGCGCTTCAACACATAGTTTCAGAATAGCTAATGCCACCTTTATAACCACCCAGTTATGAAGTGGTGTTTGATGTCATCAAAGCACCCATCCGGTGATGGTGATTAACATAGTCTCACGGTTGAAGGATTAGGTTACTATGTATTTGAACGCTTGTAGCAAAACAAACTTTAATGACTTGATCTTATGATATGCTTACTATGGGTGTATGTCCATCACATCATTCTCCTAATGATATGATCTTGTTGTTAATAACATCCAATGTCTATTATCAGGAAACCATGATCATCTATTAATCAAGAAGCTAGTCTTAACAAGAGGCTTACTAGGAACTCTTTTACGTTTACAAAACACACAAGTATTAGTGTTTCCTATTAATACAATTATAGAATGGGATGTAAACATTCATCATAAACACAAAGATATAATAATAACCACTTTATTATTGCCTCTTGGGCATATCTCCAATAGTACACATGACGAAGTAATTGGAGAAGCATTCTAGGGCATCAACAAGCTTAACGACCACTGGTACGGGCGCGGTCCGCCCGTACCGCCCGCCTGTACCAGGTCGCGGCGTCTTCGTCTCGTCAAACCCTACAAATTTCACGAAGACGCCTATATATTTCGAGGCTCCAGCCGGCGGGCGGAGGGCTGCCATTCTCAGATTGCATCACAACACCACCAAAGGAGATCCACCATTGTTCATCCATTGTTCATCACTTCCCCCATCCATCCATTCACTAGCCATAGCCCTTGCTTTGTACTTTAGATCTCCTTGTGATTTGGCGACCATTGTAAGAATATTTGATTTCAATCTAAGTATTTGCATGATGTTTTCTATCTCCGGTCTATTTGTTATGAGTGAGTAGTCCTCACGGGCTGCGGGTTGGGGAGAAACCTCGCAGCAATTATGTGCATCTACATCCGGTCTTTTGTTTCTTCGTCTCTTGTCTCGATCTGTGGACTTGTAGGTACCCAAGATCCCATAGATTGATAAAGGCTTGAGGTGAGATACTTGGCTAGCGGCGATCTCATAGGAACCTCGGTGACAGAAAGGGTAGTACGGTCTTCGCTTAGCGTCCCATTCAAGATCAACAACAACATCACCACTTGAAGCTTTGGTGTACTCTCGGTTGGATTAAAAGTCTAGTGCTATGTCCGCTGCATCACGGGGGCTCTAGAATATTAAATTGTGCTGCCCACAAGAGATTATCTCGATTCAAACATTATACATGACTACGCTTATTATTATCTTTTATCCCATTTGATGTGTTATACATTGCAAATGTATCTATAATTTTTGATCTTCCATGCTTGGTTTTATACACTTTCTTATGTTTTGTTCCAACTTTGGAGTAATTTTCCTATGATTTTCTTGGACTAACCTATTAACAAGAGCCACAGTGCCAACTGCCTGTTTTCTGCTGTTTTTGGTTCCCGGAAAGTCAGAAAATGAATATTCTCGGAATTGGACGGGACAAAAGCCAAAGTGCCTATTTTTCCAGAATGGATCAAGTGCCAGAATACGAGACGGAGAGGGGCCAGGGGCCGGCCACACCACCTGGCCACGCGGCTAGGCCTGGCCCGCGCCAGGGGGTGGTGTGGTGGCTCCCGGCACCCCCTCGGCCTCTCCTTCTGCCTATAAGTTTCCCTTGGGACGAAAACCCTAAGTACCCGATCAAAAATCCACGAAAGAGTCTGTAGCCGCCATCATCTCCATCCCTAGATCGAGAGGGATCTGATGGTCTTCCCGGCACCCTACCGGAGAGGGGAATTCACCCTGGAGGCCTTCTTCATCACCATGCAAGCCTCCGGTGTGATGCATGAGTAGTTCATCCTTGGACTACGGATCCATGTAGTAGCTAGATGGCTGGTTTCTCCTCCTTTGTGCTTTCATGATTAGATCTTGTGAGCTCCATCCATGATCAAGATCATCTATTTGTAATTCATACATGTTGTGTTTGCGGGGATCCGATGGATATTGAGATGCTATTTCAGATTGATTATTTATTCTATCATGTCTTTGTTATTTGAGATCTTGCATGCTTTCCGTTGTTAGTAGCTATCTTGGCCAAGTAGATGCTAGCAACTCCAAGAGTTAGTATTTATGCTCGATAGTGGGTTCATGCCTCTGGTAATCTGGGGAAGTGACTGAAATCTCTAAGGTACTAGATGTGTTGTTGTTACTAGGGAGAAAACAACAATCCTTTGTTCATAGAACAATCGTATTGTTTAGTTTACACGCAGTTCGTAAAGCAATAATCTGTTGCTTGCAACTTAATACTGGAGGGAGTTCGGATGATAACCTGAAGGTGGATTATTAGTCATAGATGCAGTTGGATGGCGGTCTATGTATTATGTTGTAATGCCCAATCAAGTCTTAGAGGAGTCAAGATGATTAGTATATGCATGTATTGCTTTCTTGGTGTTTGTCAATTGCCCCGCTGTAATTTGTTCACCCAGCATGTTATCTATCTAAGGAGAGCCACCTCTAGTGAACTATGGATCCTGGTCCTTTTCTTTACATACAATCTATAAACTGTTTACTGCTTTGTGTTTACTTTCTGCAAACTTTTACTTCTTTCCATTCGATACGTTTAATCCTTTGTTGTCCGCAAAACACGGTGAGATTGGCAACCTCATCGCAAGTTGGGGACAAAGTTCTGTGGTTGTGTTGTGTAGGTCTCCACGTTGCTACTAGCACCGGTAGTGCACCCTGCCAAAGCTCAGCTAGTAACACCTTTGGGGTGTTTCCTTGCTCCTACTGGTTCGATTAAACCTTGGTTTCATAATTGAGGGAAAACTTTTTGCTGTGCTCATCATACCTTCCTCTTGGGGTTCCTAACAAGCTCTACGTCGATCGTCGAGTGCATCAAGATCTTTTCTGGCGCCATTGCCGGGGAGTCAAGGACATCTTCATAAGGGGAGTCCCTCATAACCAAAGTCTTTACTTTGTTGTTTTTGTTTTTCTTAGTTTTCTTTTTGCTTTGTTTGCTTGTTTTGTTCTTCAAAAAAAATCCAAAAAAAATTAGTTCTACAAGTTTGCTTTCTTATTTAAAAAAAACAAAAAAAATTAGTTCCTTTCTTAAGTTGCCTTTATGACTAGCTCTGCTCCAATCACTATTTAATTATGGATAGCTCACTAAGTTTTCTATTTGGGAACAGTATTATGACTGCTAAGGTAATAGATGAACCACCGCCTGCTAGAACCTCCATGGAAGAAGAAATTGCTTAACCTGAAAGCTCATTAGATGAAAAATAGGAGGAGAGTGATGGACAAAAGGAGGAAGAATTGATCTACCCATGCCTACCTTCTAATGAGAGTAACTCTTTATCCCTTACATTATTTTATTGTCTCCCATGCTTATCAAAGGAGGGTGAATGTTATGTTCCCGAGGATTCTTTTGAAAATGTTTATAATAAAGCTCTAGTGCTTGTAGATCATGAAAATCATGCCTTATGTGATAGTTATATTGTTGAGTTTATTCATGTGGCTACTGAAAATTATTATGAGAGAGGAAAATATGGTTGTAGAAGTTTTTATGATAATGAAACACCTCTCTATGTGCTGAAAGTTTTGAAGTTATTTTTGATTTATCTTCCTATGCCTGTCACTTTGTTCTCTGTGCATTTATTTGCATACAAGATTCCTATGCATAGGAAGTGGGTTAGACTTAAATGTGTTTTGAATTTGCTTCTTGATGCTCTCTTTTACTTCAATTCATATTTCCTATGAGAGCATCTTCTCAAATTTTCATGCCTAACTTAAAGGCGTTAAAGAAAAGTACTTGTTGGGAGATAAACCAAGAGTTTTAGTTGAGTCTTGGAAGTTATTACCTCTGTAATAACCTCTCCTTATCCTTTTTATTTGCTTTTTGTGCCAAGAGTAACCTCTAATGAGAGTGAAGTAATGATTGGGAATGTTGCTGTCCCGAAACAGATTTTTGTGCTTCACTGTAAAAATTCGTAAGAGAGCTCTGTATGTCTGATTGAGCTGTAATTTTTTGTGCTTATGCCCCAGGTTGTTATCTAACTTTCGTTCGTTCAACACTTTTTGATTTGAGCAGAAGAAGGTCTTCGAACAAATACGTCTTTACCTGCTGGTCTGTTTTGACATATTTCTGCCATTTTCTGCATTTGCTTCTTGTTGGTCCCTTCTTGAGTTCTTTTGGGGAATTGAGCTTTTTGGAGGAAGTACTACAGTATCTAGTGTTATAATGGAAGTTTATTTGATGTTATAACTGAACCTTGAGACTTATTTATCTTAAGTGCACTAATGTTGCTAATGAGATTGTGTGAAATTTTGTATGAAGGAAAAATTTCAGGTGAATGGAAGGAATGAGGAACGAGATGAAGGATGGAATAAAGCTCAATCTTGGGGATGCCACGCGTGTCACCCCAAGAAATATCCAAGAAGTACAAGCGTGAAAGCTTGGGGATGCCCAAGGCATCCCCTTCTTCATCAATAAAAATTCCAGGTTTCTTCCAAATGCTTCATTTTTATTGTTTCATGCACAGTTGTGTTTTTCTTGGAGCGTCTTCTTTTTCGTTTTCGTTTTTGTTTTCATTTGCTTTGGTTTTATTAGTTTGCTGAATAAATTGGTTGGACCCCCTCTTTCATACATTGGTTTGCAAATAGTTTGGTTTGGTTTGGAAAAGAGTAGGAAAGTTCATGCTTGTGTGGTAAAAAAGAGCTTGTTTATGACTGTAGCCTATGCTTTGTCATGCCATGCTTGATATTGTTTTGGATTTATGCTTAGTATTCTTTGTTGTATCATGACTAGTTATAAACAATTGAGATTGCTTAATGTGCCTTGGATGAATCATGCGTTGTTTTAGCATATTAAAGCATAGTATAGTGGTATTCTCCTTTGATGCTTTATTTGGGTTGACTTGGCGCATGCTCACACCATGTGATGACTATCTCAAGTCACCATAGCCTTTATGATCCTTTAGTTTTCAACTTGTAGTATCACTTTATGCTTTGATCAATGATGTTTTGTCGCTCTTCAAGATTATGGCCATTATTGCTCTCTTAGTTTGTCGCTCCCAGTCTTTTGCTAGCCTCCACAACCAAGTATGAGTTCCACTCATGCATCCAACTCCCTAGACCAAGTTTTTCCAAAGAGTCCACCATGCCTACCTACTAGCTTATGCTATTTCAAGTACATTCATGCTTTTGTTTACCTTCCACTTGTTATGAAAAAACTAGTGATTAAAGCTGTCACGAACTTGATGGCACACTTTACTTTACTTGCCCTTAATAAACTTGAACCATTGTGTCTTCTATGTTGTATATTCTTGCACTTATTTGTTGGGAATTAGCAGAACCATGCTTACATGGGGAACGCTTTCAACATTGCACTTGGTACTTGTACCTAGTTGATATCATGCTCTTTTGTATATGGATGTCGTCTGTGTGAAATGAAAGGGGAGCTTGTAAGTCCATGGAGTTATGTATATGTGTTAGAGAAACGCCTGGGCCGCTGGTCTAATCCATGCTGACATGGTGGAAACCTGCAGCGTAACCATAATGAGCTGTCTATGAAGCATTCTTCTTATAAAAAAGAGTCCTATATTAAGAAAAAAAGAGAAAAGAAAAAAAAGATACTATGAAAAGAGGAAAGAGAGAAAAAACACCATATTCCCATAGTAAATAAGAAGAATGCTGAGATGCTCGTTGTCTGCTTGCCTTGTCATTTTGATATGGGGATTCTTCCGTATCATCGGGCAAGGGGTACCCCGTTGGCGGTTCTCAATGATACACATGTACTTAAAATGACAAGAACTTACCGGTGACTAAACTTGAGTAGCATGAGGAGCGACCCTCGTATACAAGGGACATGAGATTTCTGACTTATACTTCATCAAGCATGTACACCATACTTTGTTCACTTTAACCTTAATCACTTCAAGATGCTTATGATAGGGGCAATGAGAGTTGAAATCTATAAGTACCATAATTTTTGGAAGCTCTTTATGAGACTTGAATCCCTACTTCATTTTACAAAAGGCCTTTCTTCCACCATTATATTGAGTCTCCACCTTCTATCTTTATGCACCTACTTTGAGAGCATAGTGGCCATTCTTAGTTCTATGTGCATTGTCCCAAGACTAGTTGATTGATGCATAACTTGTTATTGCATGTTTGAAACTATTGTATCTAGTCACTCTTATGAACTTTGAAGGTGTCCTATGCATTTATATTTGCTACTCTATTGAGGGACAAGCTGAATACTAGTATGCTATGTTTTCTTTATGTGAAACAAAGAAACGTCTTTCAAAGTATTGTTATTCATGAAACCTTTTGTTTGTGCCTTTTCATGTTGCATTATAGTTTCTTTGCTTATTGCTAGAACTTTGTCTTTCATGTTATGATTGAAGTACTATGATCCCAACTTTGAATGTTTTGCAAATATTTTGATCAAGTCTTTGATGGTGCATGTCACCTCAAAAATTATTCTTTTTATCACTTACCTACACGAGGACGAGCAGGAGTTAAGCTTGGGGATGTTGATACATTGCAAATGTATCTATAATTTTTGATGTTCCATGCTTGGTTTTATCCACTTTCTTGTGTTTTTTCCAACTTTGGAGTACTTTTCATATGATTTTCTTGGACTAACCTATTAACAAGAGCCACAGTGCCAGCTGCCTGTTTTCTGCTGTTTTTGGTTCTAGGAAAGTCAGAAAATGAATATTCTCGGAATTGGACGGGACAAAAGCCAAAGTGCCTATTTTTCCGGAAGGGATCAAGTGCCAGATTACGAGACGGACAGGGGCCAGGGGCCGGCCACACCACCTGGCCACGCGGCCAGGCCTGGCCCGCGCCAGGGGGTGGTGTGGTGGCTCCCAGCACCCCCTCGGCCTCCCCTTCCAGCTATAAGTTTCCCTCGGGACGAAAAACCCTATGTACCCGATCAAAAATCTACGAAAGAGTCTGTAGCCGCCGTCATCTCCATCCCTAGATCGGGAGGGATCTGAAGCTCTTCCCGGCACCCCGTCGGAGAGGAGAATTCACCCTAGAGGCCTTCTTCATCACCATGCAAGCCTCCGGTGTGATGCGTGAGTAGTTCGTCCTTGGACTACGGATCCATGTAGTAGCTAGATGGCTAGTTTGTCCTCCTTTGTGCTTTCATGTTTAGATCTTGTGAGCTCCGTTCATGATCAAGATCATCTATTTGTAATTCATACATGTTGTATTTGCGGGGATCCGATGGATATTGAGATGCTATTTCAGATTGATTATTGATTCTATCATGTCTTTGTTATTGAGATCTTGCATGCTTTCCGTTGTTAGTAGCTATCTTGGCCAAGTAGATGCTAGCAACTCCAAGAGTTAGTATTTATGCTCGATAGTGGGTTCATGCCTCTGGTAATCTGGGGAAGTGACAGAAATCTCTAAGGTACTAGATGTGCTGTTGCTACTAGGGAGAAAACAACAATCCTTTATTCATACAACAATCGTATTGTTTACTTTACACGCAGTTCCTAAAGCAATAATCTGTTGCTTACAACTTAATACTGGAGGGGGTTTGGATGATAACCTGAAGGTGGATTATTAGTCATAGATGCAGTTGGATGGCGGTCTATGTATTAGTTTGTAATGCCCAGTGAAGTCTCAGAGGAGTCAAGATGATTAGTATATGCATGTATTGCTTTCTCGGTGTTTGTCAATTGCCCCACTGTAATTTGTTCACCCAACATGTTATCTATCTAAGGAGAGCCACCTCTAGTGAACTATGGATCCCGGTCCTTTTCTTTACATACAATCTATAAACTGATTACTGCTTTGTGTTTACTTTCTGCAAACTTTTACGTCTTTCCATTCAATACGTTTAATCCTTTGTTTTCCACAAAACACAGTGAGATTGACAACCTCATCGCAAGTTGGGGACAAAGTTCTGTGTTGTGTTGTGCAGGTCTCCACGTTGCTACTAGCACCGGTAGTGCGCCCTGCCAAAGCTCAGCTAGTAACACCTTTGGGGTGTTTCCTTGCTCCTACTGGTTCGATTAAACCTTGGTTTCATAATTGAGGGAAAACTTTCTGCTGTGCTCATCATACCTTCCTCTTGCGGTTCCCAACGAGCTCTACGTCGATCGTCGAGTGCATCAATGTGCAGCTGCAGGTGGATCTTCAACCCTGGCCTATCTCCATCCATTGATTCAAAACCTTTATAAGTAAACTAGATTGGTCCGGTAAACTAAGGTAAAATGAACAAACAAAGTCTTGTAGATGTATCCTGTTTATTACCTTTTAGTAGTGCTTTCCGAGGTTCGACTAAACCTAGGTCTTCTAGGGAAAAAGCTATTATACTACATCCATGAATCCGGATCGAAGGTATCAACCCTTTTTGGCACCTTTGCTGAGGACGCAACTTCACTATCCTGGTTAGGTCATTAGAGACCTTGTTTTTAGTTTTATTATTAGTTGTAGTTTAATTATTGTTATTAGTTTACTTTCTTATTATCTATTTGAAAACCTAAAAAAATTAGTTACTTGTTATTAGTTTTCATTGCTTAAAAATTACCAAAAATACAAGAGCCATGGCTCAAAAGAGATTAGGGGAGTATGCTACCCCCACTGATGATTTTATTCGTGCACCCATCACTCAGCCGCAGTTGATGCGGAAACATATGAGATTAAACCTAACCTTTTAAGTTTGGTTCAACAAAACCAATTTGGGGGTTCATCTTCTAAGGATTCGGGATTGCACTTAAATACTTTTAATGAAATTTGTGACATGATGCGTACTAAGGATGTAGATCCAAATGCTGTTAAGCTAAGATTGTTTCCTTTCTCTCTTAGAGGAAAGGCTAAGGATTGGTTCCTAGCTCTACCAAAGGGCACATTAAATCTTGGAAGGAATGTACTAATTTGTTTATGACTAATTTTTTCCCCAGCTAAGACTATGCAGCTAAGATCTAACATTACAAGTTTTCGACAAGAAGACCGTGAGCCACTAGCGCTTGCATGGGAAAGGATGAAAGAAGCCGTAATGAACTGTCCTAATCATGGGATGGGAGAGTGGCTTATATTACATTTATTTTATGATGGTCTTAACCCAATGTCTAAGTCTATGCTAGATACTACAACAGGAGGAATGATCATGGGAAAGCATGTGAGTGTTGCAAAGAAGTTACTTGATGATATGCAAAATAACCATGCCCAATGGCATGTGGAAAGAACCTCGAAGAGAGTAAGTTCAATTACCAAGGTACACAATGAGGAGCTTACATCTAAGGTAGATGAGTTGCTTAGCTTCGTAAAGGGTAAGGAAGATACCCAAGTTAATGCTATCACTACCGATGTTAATGATGTTAATGATGTTAATTTTGTAGATCGCACTCATTTTAATCCTACATGGAAAAATAATTATGCTTCTAATGTTCAAAAATATCATGCTAATCTTGCAGGAGCTCCTGATAATAATTATGATAATACTAATGGAGCAACATTTATACAAGCTCAAACCGAGCAAAATAATATGCTTATTAAAATTACGGAGAACCATGAAAGTACTATAGTGAGATTATCTAACCAAGACGTTGCAATTAGAAATGATGTGTAGGCTCTACAGGAAAGAACAAAGACCATGGAGGCTCAGCTGGGTAAGGTAGCCGAGAGACAATCTCTCATACTAGCAAAGTTTGCTGGAAAACCCGAGCCAAATCCGGTAGAAGACCTCAAAATGATGAGGACGGTAACCAATGATGAAAAACCTGAAGAGTTGAATTATAGCAACGCACCGACACCAGAATATACCGTGGAAGATCTATTGATGGTGATCACCATTAAGAATCCAGGTATAGAACAAGGTAATGATGCTATGTACCAACAATTTATACAACACGTAGTATCTAAGGTTCGTGATTTAGAGATGGAGTATAAAATACTAGATGATAAGCTTCCATCTAAGATAGATGATATATTTGAGCCCACTATTAAAATTAAGTTGGGAGTTAATGAGATATCTGCACTTTGTGATCTTGGTGCAAGTGTCTCAACAATTTCCAAAAGCCTATTCGGTAAGTTAAACTTGGGGCCATTTGTTACAACTAAGTTGAGACTCCATCTAGCCAATTCAACTTATAAACAAGTTGTTGGGATAAAACAAAATATAGTTGTTGAAATTAAAGGTAGTCCCACTCTTATTGATCTTGTTATTGTGGACATGTCTAAAGATCCCATAGAACCAATAATTCTAGGTAGGCCCTTCCTAAGAACTATTAAAGCTTTGATTAATTTACATGAATGGAATGTGAGAATAGGGATACCATCTAGATATCCTTTTGTAGTCCACTTCCCTAGGAAAAAGAAGGCCAAGCCTAATGATGATGATAGTGTAATTACTTTAAAAGCAAACTACTTTGGAGTGGATGTTCCACTTCACAAACCTAAGTGATTGCCATCAAGGTCAAGCTAATTGACCTTAACTAGAAGCGCTTCATGGGAGGCAACCCATGTGAAATAAATTTTTTTTCTTTATGTTTCCTATTATATTAGTATTAGTATTGTGTTAGTTTTGGTTTTTGTTTTGTTTTAAATAAAGAGTGTTCAAGAAGACCTATGGACAAGAAATAGATAATCCTCTATGATTTTATTTCACTAACACATGGCCTAAGAAGTATTGCTGGATCATTACTTAGTATTTTTGTTGTTATCTAACCCTTTGATAAGATGTGCAAAGGCGCACGAAGCTATTAATCAAATTCCTTGAGTATTGTAGTTCATAGTGTTCATAACGACCACTAGTACGGCCGGAGTAGACCATACCATGCGCCCGTACCACCTCAAGGCAAAGGAGCATAAATTTTTTGATGTTTGCCAAAAGGAAAAGTGTCGATAACAACCACTGCTATGGCCGGACGCACCCGTACCATACCCCGAGCAAACATCAGATTTTAAGGAAAAGTCACCGCAGTGTTAACGACCAACAGTATGGGCGCGCCCGACCGTACCGCGCCCCTTATCGAGTGCACCGCCTAGGAGCAGTCGTCACCCCCAGGATAAGTCACCCGGTATAGGCGGGCTCTAGCCATACCACCCGCACATACCGAGTATGTGGCCGCCATAAGCACCCCAAGGTATCCTAAAAATCCCCAAATCAAATTTTCTCTTTCTTTGTCCTCCAAAACTTCAAACCACCTCCATTGGATCTTCAAATTTACTAAATCTTTCTTCGATTCTTCGCACTCACTCGATCTAAGGTATGATTCTCCTCTGATCCCCAAGTTATTTGTGCAAAAGCTTCACTTAATCATTCACCATTGCCAATCTAGACATAGGTCTTGTTCTTGATTCATTCTTGATACTAAGTATGCCTAGAATTTTTTTTAGAGGAGTTTCTTTTGTAGTTAGTGTAGAGAATCACTTATTCTATGTTTCTATTGGACCAAAAAAAATATTAGCAATCTTTATTTACTTTGTCTTGTTTTTATTTATTAGATGGACACGAGGAGTCGTACACATGAGATGGCTGTGGAATCCTCCGCACCACCAGTTGATATGTTAACCCCCGAGTCACTTGGCATCGAGTTCACTGAGGAGTTCTATCTGACCCGTTTCGATCGTCTCAAGATTCGAGAGGTCAAGTCCACCAAGTGGGTGTGTCCATATATCCTGAACCAACTTGGCATTCATGCTGATTTCGATTTACTTTGCAACAATGTTGGTTGGTACAATTTTTTCTTTCAGGATGCTGTGACATATCACCGCTTGACGCTTGAGTCCTTCAGCACCTTCTCACACATGGTGGATCCTTATGGTTGTTCTGAGGAACAAAGGCCTGAAGTTGATCGAATTAAATTCCGCCTTATGACTTGTGAGTATACTTTGACACTCAATCAATTGGCTCAATGCTTTGGGTTATCCAACAACACCACTGATGTATGCATAACTACCTTTGTTTTAGATGGCTCAATGCTTTGGGTTTGCAAACAACACCACTGATGTACGCACAACAACCTTTGTTTTAGATCGTTCCCCTTCACAATATTTTAATTTGATGAGAATTCATGGAAACACACCCATGGGGAACCAAATTGATCATCCTGCTATTCGATATTTATTCTATGTTATTCCTAACACATTGCAGGCACGTGGTGAGTTTACTCGAGTTAAGGAGGAGGACATGTTGATCCTAGCAAAAGCTGCACTTATCAATTGTAACTTAACGCCAAATTTGGGAGCTCTTCTTGTGTTTTATCTTAAGTATCAGACTCTTCAATCTCGAGGACCCATATGTGGAGGAGGAGTTGTGACCGTTCTTGAACGTGCACTTCACATCAACCTAGGTAACATCTAACTGTTGATTGGAGGTAACTGATGACTGCAAGTGCACAGATCCTTTGTATCTAGTTTCAAAATAAAGATATCGATCCCACTGGGAGTAGGAGTCTAAAGTCTAATAACTCTTGAACTAAATATTACAATAGAAATGCTAAATAAAGTTCTAAGTGACAAGATAAAATGCGAATATTGCGTAAAAAGGTGTTTTTGGGTTTTTGGTATAAGAGCAACAAAAATAAAGTAAAACAACTGAACATAGAAAGTAAGTATCGCGTATGTAAGGGAGATTGGAACTGAAGTAGGGAGAAAGCATTCTCAGGGAGTAGCAGATACACCACTAGCATTATAAGGATCTAAGGTAAAGATTATTATCATGAACATTCTCAACTATGTATGTGTGGGAGGAAATCCGTATTTGGACAAATAGGCAGCAACCACTGCTCACATCTATCGTCCTCATAACCACAATAGTTAGTAATCGACATCAATTGAATTACTATGCTATTAAGGGACTTAATCCCATAGGACATATCCCATGGCATGGATAGTGTTCCTTGAGTTTCCTCGGTTCCCAAGTTGATATGTAAGGGGTGCCAACAACTTTATAGTCACTGTAAGTGCTAACACACCTCCATCTACCAACAAGTAGTTCCCTCCATCAAGTCCCCATGAGAGGCAACTATTGAGAGGTCGACTTCTCTCAACATCAAGATAAAGACAATCTAACACATGGTCACAATGATGAATATCATAATAAACTTTATCTTATTTCAATCTCATACTAGAGATTATGATTAGAGAGAGAGACAACGACAATATATAAGGAGGGTCATAGGTCGGTAAAACTCATGAGAAACACCAAATTCTCGCCCAAGAAAAGTATCTTAATGGAATAGAAAAAGAAATCACGGATTTGGAGGAGTCCTGCCGCATAACGACCAACTATACAGATGCGACCCGTATAGCTATGGTCATATAGTTGGTTTCGGGCAGATATTTCCAAATATCTTGAGTCTAGGTCGGTTAACTTATGACTCAGAACCGAGAATAACTTTTTTTAATAGATGAAAAATGAAAAGGTAAACGAAAATGTCTGATAGTTTAATGACCAACTATACGGCCGGAATATTGTCTCTGGTCATATAGTTGTGACCGTATAGATACAGACATCAAAAATCAAAAGTGACTGAGAGTTCAACAACCAACTATACGACCGTAATTTTATCTCCAGTCGTATAGTTGCAACCGTATAGATCGAGACATCAAAAACAATTTCACGAAGAAGATATAGAGGGTTTAACGACCAACTATACGGCGGGAGATTTCCTCTAGTCGTATAGTTGCGCCCGTATAGTTGGTAAAAACCTCTAGAACTTCAGAAAAACACAAGGAATTTAAAGGCAAAAACTTCAGAAGTAAAATCTGTGAAAACAAATCACTTATTTGAGTAGGAATGCTTACCTTAAACTTACCGTTTACTTATTCGGGGATGACAAGCTCCTCCAACAACAAATACTTCTTCTATTTTTGGAGGAATTAACCTTAGTTCATTAAATAATTATCGTAATCGAAAATCACCGGGACTAAAGTTCCTCTCAATAAGATTGGTGTCTTGCTGGGCAAACACGGACACTGCATCCAACATCTTTATTTATTGCCTCTACATAATCTGCAACTCAAATTCTTGAAGTAAAATAATCCAACGGATCAGTCTTGGCTTATGGTCTTTCCTTTGAAGAAGTTCTTTTAAACCATCACGATCCGTATGAACTCTTACTTTTGCATCAACTATATAAGAACGAAATTTATCGCAAGAGAAAATACAGCAAAAAGTTCCCTTTCTTCCTTAGGATAATTCTTTTGAGGACGTTTAAGAGTTCTACTAGCATGATGTATAATATTAAATATGTGACCAATGTGTTGTCCTAGAGTTACTCCTACAACATCATCACTAGATTGACATATTAAGTCAAAAGTTATATCCTAGATAGGTGGTTTAATGATAGGAGCATGGGATAAAGCATATTTAAGTTTATCAAAGGCTACAAGACATTTATCATCAAAATTAAATCTTACTCCCTTTGCTGGAGGTTAGTCAAAGGTTTTGATATTCCAGAGAAATTTCTAATGAACCTTCCATAAAAACCCACATGACCAAGGAAACTTCTTATACCTTTAATATCCCTAGGTTGTGGCATTCTCTCTATAGCCTCAACCTTAGCTCTATCCACTTCAATTTCGCTTACCTGATACCTTATGTCAAAGGAGTATACCTTCTTTGACCATAAAATGGCAGTTCTGCCAGTTTAGAACAAGATTGGTTTCTTCGCAACACTGCAAAACTCTTTTGAGGTTATCCAAGCAACTAGTAAAGGAAGTTCCATAGACAGAAAAATCATCCATAAATACTTCCATTATCAGTTCTATAAAATCTGCAAAAATAGCAGTCATGCATCTTTGAAAAGTAGCTGGAGCATTACATAAACCAAAAGGCATACATCGGTAAGCATGTAAACCATAAGGACTAATGAAAGTTGTTTTAAGTTGGTCATCACGATGAACAACTATTTGAGAAAAACCAGAGTATCCGTCTGATACGTCCATTTTGCATCACTATTCTATATCATATTCACTGTTATTCATTGATATATTTCATATTAAGAGATGATACTTATGTAATTTCATATGTTTTTGCATGGTTGATGACTTTTGGAGCATGGACCGCTGCAGTCAGGATTCTGATGGAAAAGGGGTTGTTTGGAGGCGAAATTCACGAAGATCAGAAAATCTGGGAAAATACATGGAAAATTCTGTTTTTCTAGAAGACGAAGATTGCCAGAAGGGGAAGTGTAGATGGGCCAAAGGGGGCCCACACCACCCCTGGCGCGGGCAGCCCTAGGCCGCGCCACCAGGTGTTGTGGCTGCCTTGGCCCACTCCAGGCTCTCCCCTCTGGCGTATATTATCCCCACGGAAAACTAATACCGGGGAAGCGACCACATAAATATTCCACCGCCTCTGCGGGGCGGAAAAACACCGAGAGAGAAAGATCTCTCCGGTAGACTGAATTCTGCTGGGGAATTCCTTCCCGGAGAGGGGAGATCATCGCCATCAACACCACCATCAAGCTAGACTTCATCGAGATCATCATCATCATCATCACCACCATCATCACCACCATCATCTCCACCAGCACCATCATCACCACTTCATACCGATGTAACAATTGGGTTGAATCTTGCATAGTTCTTAGGGGAAACTTTCTCGGTGTTGATACTCCTTGTAGTTGATGCTATTGAGTGAACCATTGAATTATCGTTTATGTTTAGATTGTTACATATCATTATATCATCTCTGATTTTGACCCATATGATGTCTTGTGAGTAGTTCGTTTAGTTCTTGAGGACATGGGAGAAGTCATGTTGTTAGAAGTGGAATTGTGTTGAGAAAGATTCAATGGTTTGATATTTAAGTTGTGGTGTACTTCTTCTAGTGGTGTCATGTGAACGTCGACTACATGACACTTCACCTATATGGTATTTGGCTACTAATTGTAGGGGTTGCCGGAGTGACAGAAACCCAAACCCCCGTTAGGAAACCTTTGCACAAGGTACGCTAGGGTCTTAGAGTTTAAAGTTGTGGTTAGGTTTCTACCTTAATTACTTTCTTGTACTTGCGGATGCTTGCAAGGGGTATAATCATAAGTATGTAGTAGTCCTAGGAAGGTCGGTACATTAGCACAGGTTCACCCACACAACACTCAGCAAACTAAAGAAGATTAATCAACTATATGAAGAGAAAGCACTTGACGATATTCCCGTGTGTCCTCGAGAACATTTGGTCATCTTAAGTAATACAACCAGCTTGTCCTTTGCTAAAGAAAGGATTGGGCCACTTGCTGCATTTATTATTATTGTCTTTTATTTACTCATACTTTATTTACCTGCATTATTGATGACCCACAAGTATAGGGGGTGTATCGCAGTATTTTCAATAAGTAAGAGTGTCGAACCCAACGAGGAGCAGAATGTGCTGGCTAGTGATATGGATCAGGAATTCTCTACAAATACTTAGCAAACGGATTTTTAGGGGTTTTTGATAAAGCAGGTAAACAAAGTACGAGTAAACAAAAGACAGTAGGAATAAATGCAGCAAGTGGCCCAATACTTTATACAGCAAAGGACAAGCCGGTTGTATTACATAAGATGACCAAACGTTCTCGAGGACACATGGGAAGACTGTCATGTGCTTTCGCTTCATATAGTTGATTAATCTTCTTTAGCTTGCTAAGTGTTGTGTGGGTGAACCTGTGCTAATGTACCGACCTTCCTAGGACTAATACATACTTGCGATTATACCCTTGCAAACATCCGTAAGTACAAGAAAGTAATTAAGGTAGAAACCTAACCACAACTTTAAACTCTAAGACCCTTACGTCCCTTGTGCAATGGTTTTCTAACGGGGGTTGAGGTTTCTGTTACTCCGACAACCCCTACGATTAGTAGCGAAGTACACAATGCATTCCCCTAGGCCCATATAGGTGAAGTGTCATGTAGTCGACGTTCACATGACACCACTAGAAGAAGTAAACCACAACTTAAATATCAAACTATTGAATCTTTCTCATCACAATTCCACTACTAACAACATGACTTCTCCCATGTCCTCAAGAACAAAACGAACTACTCACAAGACATCATATGGATCATGATCAGAGATGGAATAATGATGTATAACAATCTGAACATAAACAATAATTCAACGGTTCACTCAATAGCATCAACTACAAAGAGTAATCAACACCGGGAAAGTTTCCCCTAAGAACTATTGCAAGATTCAACTCAATTGTTACAGCAATATGGAGATGGTGATGAGGGTGCTGATGGTGATGATGGTGGTGGTGATGATGATGATCACGATGAAGTCCAGCTTGATGGTGGTGTCGATGGCGACGATCTCCCCTCTCCGGGAAGGAATTCCCCCGGCAGAAATCTATCTGCCAGAGAGATCTTTCTCTCTCAGTGTTTTCCGCCCCGCAGAGGCGCCGAAATCTTTCTGTGGTCGCTCCCCGAGTCTTAGGGTTTCGGGAGGAATATATACACCAGAGGGGAGTGCCAGGGGTGGACCAGGATGGCCACACCACCTGGTGGCGCGGCCTAGGCTGGCCCGCACCAGGGGGTGGTGTGGGCCCCCTGTGGCCCATCTCCAGCCCCCCTTCTGACTTCCTTCGTCTTCTGGAAAAATAGGATTTTCCGTCTATTTTCCCGAATTTTCTGATCTTCGCGAATTTTTCCTCCAAATAGCACCTTTTCCATCAGAATCCTGACTGCAGCGGTCGATGCTCCAAAAGTCATCAACCATGCAAAAACAGATGGAATAACATAAGTATCACCTCTCAATACGAAATATATCAATGAATAACAGTGAATTATGACATAGAATAGTGATGCAAAATGGACGTATCAATTATCAAAAACCCCTAAAAATCCATTTGGTAAGTATATATAGAGAATTCTTGCTCCAAGCCATACGCCAACACCTTCTGCTTCTCGTTGGGTTCGACACTCTTACTTATCGAAAATACTGCGATACACCCCCTATACTTGTGGGTCATCAAGATTATTTTCTGGCCCCGTTGCTGGGGAGTGAAGCGTTATTCGAGAGTGGAACTGGTAAAGGAAACTTCTACTATGAGTATTGTTTACTTCTGTTAGTTGCTTTATTTCAATATGGAAAATTCACTGAGTTTCTTATTTTGTAATGCTACTACCACTGCTAAGGTAGTAGATGAACCACCACCTGCTGAGAATGATACTTTTAAAATACCTACAAGAATTATTGATCGTGTTATGGATAACTATTATGTTGGAGATGGAACTGTCCATCCCGGTGATCATTTGCTCTTTATACACGAATTATGCGGGTTGTTTAAGTGTGCAGGTATTACAACAGATCAAGTCAAGAAGAAGTTATTCTCATTATCACTGAAAGGAAGAGCTGAAGAATGGTATAAGCTGCTAAAGAATGGTCAAGCTCTTGAATGGGAGGAAATAGTGCCTCTCTTTTATTCAAAGTTTTATCCTTCTAGTGAGATTCATAAAGATTGGAATCAAATATACAACTTTTGGCCACTTGATGGAGAGAGTGCAGCTCAAGCTTGGGGGAGATTGAAGGTAGTAATGCTCAAATGTCCTATTCATGAGCTCCCTCACAATATTATTATCAATAACTTTTATGCAAGGCTTTCTCTTCATGATAAGGATTTATTGGATGCTTCTTGTGTTGGATCATTTACACACATGGAGGAAGAAGCTAAATGGGATCTTCTAGACCGTATTCAAGACAATACTGAAGCATGGGAGAATGACAAAGGAAGAAAGTCGGGTATAAATTATGATTAGGAATGCATTGAATCTTTTATGGGAACTGATGACTTTCATAATATTAGTAATGCTTATGGTCTTGATTCTCAAGCTATTGCAACTTATTTTAAGGCTTTTGCTTCCTATATTGAAGTGCTTAAAAAGAAGTGGAATAAGTATCATGAAAAATATAAAGATGTTGCTAAGAGTGTTCCTGCAAGAAATACTGAAGTTTATACTGCTAATCATGTTTTTTCTGAACCTTACATTGAGAAAATGCCTTTCCTAGTTAAGATAAAGGAACATTCTATGATATCTAATATGGTTAATGAAAGTAAAAATAGAGCTGTTGAACCTGATAAACAAATGGATGATGAACCTATAATAGCAAATGTGAAAGATTTTGTCACTAAATATGTAGAAGATGCACACACTATCCTCTTTAAGGATACTTCTAATATTGTTTCACAAAGTAGTGTTATTAGAGTTAGTGTCCCTGTGTTTTCTGTTAGGATAAGTGATCATTGCTGCAATGGTTTGTGTGATAGTTACATCATTAAATTTATGCATGATACTGAAAGTTATTATGAGAGAGGGAAGAATGTTCTAATGCATCTCAATAATATTAAGTTTCCTCGCTTTATGCTGAAAGTCTTTATGTTGCACTTGTTTTGCCTTCCTATGCTTGCAGCTTCTGGTTTCAACAATTTGTTTGCTTACAAATTTTCCTTGCATAGGAAGTGGGTTAGACTTAAACATGTATATTTTTTCTTCTTGATCTTATGTGAGCATCATTAAAATTATTATGCCCATCTTAATGGCTATAAAGAAAGAGCTTTTTGGGAGACAACCCAATATTTTTTTTGCTTTCAGTTTGTTTTGTTTCTTTGAGTCTTAGAAGTTATTACTCCGGTAATAACCTCTCCTTATTGTTTTAGTTTGGTTTATGTCAAGATCAACCTCTAATGAGAGAGAAGTAAGATTTGGGGAAGTTGCTGTCCCGAAACAGATTTTTGTGCTTCACCGTAAATATTCAAACTCTGTACGTAGGATTGAGCTGTACTTTTTTGTGCTTCTGCCTCAGGTTGTTATTTAACTTTCATTAGTTTTGCACTTTTTAATATGAGCAACAGAAGAGTTTCTAAAAAATTGATCGTTACCTGCTTGTCTGTTTTGACATTTTTGCCACTCTTGCATTTGCCTCTTAAATCGATTTCCTTTTTGCATTATTTTTGGGTTTTCGGAAGGATTTGCTACAGTAGCTTATGTTCTAATAGATTTGAGTTGAAATTGAACCTAAAAGGTTTATTACCTCGCTTATACTAATGTTGCTAATGAGAATTGTGTGAATTTTTGTGTGAAAGAAATTTCCAGGTTAGTGGAGAAAATGGTGTAATAAGAAAGTGAAAGGTTTCATGACTTAAGAAATAAGTGTATGAAGATGAAGATATTGATGTTATTCAAGCGGTAACTCAGGAAATTTTTATCAAAGACCAAATTCAGAGACCTACAGAGTCCGTTTTCGAATAGGTAACAGTTCTGGTAAGAAAAGTTCCGCGACAATTCTATCAAATTATATTTTTGGAGTTTTTATTCAACATGGAAAGCAATGAAGCGAAAGAGGGACAGAAATGGAGCAAGGGTGGCTTACACCAACCCCTGGCGCGCCCCCAGGCGCGCCAGCAAGTGGTGTCGCCGCCCTGGACTCCGTCTCCGACCCATTTTCTCCCAGTACCTTCCTTTTTTTTGTAAAACTTCATAATATATAATCCCCCGGATCCCCCAAGGTTTGTATATCGTGTTCATGTCGTGTTTTTGTTTCGATCTTTTTCTGCCAGGAACTATTCTTAAAAGTTTAGGATCACAATGGTCTTCGCCAAGGATAAGGGAAAGGAGCCTATGGAGGAAGATCTCCAAGACCCCGGGCAGGAGAAGGAGATCAAGAGTGAAGATGAAGAGGAGGCAAAGAAAAGCCAGCATCCGCACACCGGCACTATTATTGCAAGCACTGGAGTGTTGGCAAACCCTACTGATGCGCTCAGCTTTCAACATAGAGCTCGTTGGGAACCCCAAGAGGAAGGTATGATGAGCACAGCAGTAAGTTTTCCCTCAGTAATGAAACCAATGTTTAATCGAACTAGTAGGAGCAAGGACACACCCCAAAGGTGTTACTAGCTGAGCTTTGGCAGGGCGCACTACCGGTGCTTGTAGAAACGTGGAGACCTGCACAACACAACAACATAACTTTGTCCCCAACTTCCGATGAGGTTGTCAATCTCACCGTGTTTCACGGAAAACAAAGGATTAAACATATCAAATGGAAAGAAGTAAAAGTCTGCAGAAAGTAAACACAAAGCAGAAACAGTTTATAGATTGTATGTAAAGAAAAAGGACCGGGATCCATAGTACACTAGAGGTGGCTCTCCTTAAGATAGATAACATGCTGGGTGAACAAATTACAGCGGGGCAACTGACAAACACCGAGAAAGCAATACATGCATATACTAATCATCTTGACTCCTCTGAGACTTGATTGGGCATTACAACATAATACATAGACCACCATCCAACTGCATCTATGACTAATAATCCATCTTCAGGTTATCATCCGAACCCCCTCTAGTATTAAGTTGCAAGCAACAGATTATTGCTTTACGAACTGCGTGTAAAGTAAACAATATGATTGTTCTATGAACAAAGGATTGTTGTTTTCTCCCTAGTAGCAATAGCACATCTAGTACCTTAGAGATTTCTGTCACTTCCCCAGATTACCAGAGGCATGAACCCACTATCGAGCATAAATACTAACTCTTGGAGTTGCTAGC
The DNA here is from genome assembly GCA_910589775.1 of Avena eriantha. NCBI lineage: Eukaryota > Viridiplantae > Streptophyta > Magnoliopsida > Poales > Poaceae > Avena > Avena eriantha. Next base: position 185,541,558 of record OU342746.1, read on the forward strand.
ATCTACTTGGCCAAGATAGCTACTAACAACGGAAAGCATGCAAGATCTCAAATAACAAAGACATGATAGAATCAATAATCAATCTGAAATAGCATCTCAATATCCATCGGATCCCCGCAAACACAACATGTATGAATTACAAATAGATGATCTTGATCATGAACAGAGCTCACAAGATCTAAACATGAAAGCACAAAGGAGGAGAAACCAGCCATCTAGCTACTACATGGATCCGTAGTCCAAAGATGAACTACTCACGCATCACGGGGTGAATTCCCCTCTCCGGCAGGGTGCCGGGAAGAGCTCCAGATCCCTCCCGATCTAGGGATGGAGATGACGGCGGCTACAGACTCTTTCGTGGATTTTTGATCGGGTACTTAGGGTTTTCGTCCCGAGGGCAATATATAGGTGGAAGGAGAGGCCGAGGGGGTGCCGGGAGCCACCACACACACCCTGGCGCGGGCCCAGCCTGGCCGCGTGGCCAGGTGGTGTTTGCGGCCCCTGGCCCTTCTCCGTCTCGTATTCTGGCACTTGATCCCTTCCGGAAAATAGGCACTTTGGCTTTTGTCCCGTCCAATTCCGAGAATATTCATTTTCTGAGTTTCCTGGAACCAAAAATAGCAGAAAACAGGCAGCTGGCACTGTGGCTCTTGTTAATAGGTTAGTCCAAGAAATCATATGAAAAGTACTCCAAAGTTGGAACAAAACACAAGAAAGTGGATAAAACCAAGCATGTAACATCAAAAATTATAGATACATTTGCAATGTATCACCTACCAAGATCAAAAGGACTGCACGGATGTCAAATAGAGGGAAGCCTCCACGTCACTGTTTGGCTCCACGGTCACTTCCTCCACGCACCAAGAATCCCTTCCATACCATTATCCATGAGCATCAATTCCAGAATATGCCCAAGGAGAAACTACCCTCCAATTGGGATATGCCTCGTTCTAACCATGCAGGAAAAGAAGACTTCAAGGAGGAAGAGTGGGGAAAGAATCGCAAGAGTTGGAATTCGCAACCCGACATGATCATGAGCCGCATTGAGAAAAACTTGGAGTTGATTCATACTCTCACATTCGAGATTGAGGACTTGGGGAAATTAATCGGAGAGCTCATCGAGAGAATACTATCACCACTGAAGGAGTAATTCGACATTAGGTTTTTGCATCCCCTTGGTTTGTTCCAAGCTTGGGGGAGTGTCGCGGTATCACATCACTATCTTCTATCTTTTTACCTTTTTAGTAGAGTCATATCATGAATAGAGAAGTTATCATGTAGGATGGTTTGCATTATGGAAGTGTCCCCCCTCTTGTTAGTTACCTATGTATCCCTTGGTGTGAGTTGCCGTTATGGAATATTAATGTGAAGTTCTATCATTTACTCTTTTGCATATCTTATATTAGTTTTCAATTTCTGTTATATGATTGATCTTGTTGTTAGTATTGGTATCACTTTGGGATCATTGAGTAAATTTAGTTGGTTTTGGAAAACCTGGCTCGGTCAGTAGCAACACTATTTTTGAGAATTGAATGAAAAGATAAAAAGTACTCTAAAGAAATATAATTTCATCATATTTCTTTCTTGATTTGCTCATAATTCTAGTATTCTCTAGTTAAGATCTTTTGTGCTTCCAAGGAAGATTGCATGTTTGTTTTTATCACTTGTATGTTTGTTTGTTTACTTCAACTCTTATACTTGCTACCTAGCCTTGCTAGCCAAAAACCTGTACCGAGAGTGACGAGGGTTTAACTCATCAATGCCCACTTTTATGGACTTGGATTTTGGAGAAGGAGGGAGTGCTGGAGACATATATCGGCTAGCAAACAAGCACACAGGGGACTCGAAGATTTACCCAGGTTCAAGCCTCGTAGAGGTCCCTACTCCTGCTTGTCTGCTCGTGGAATTATCAAAGGAATCGAGGATTACAACGGTGCGCATATGCAATCTAGCGAGGGTTGTGGAAACCAGTGTTGCATGTGTCCTCCTCACTGCCCCCTCCTAGCCTTTATATAGATAGGCTAGGTCTCGGGTTGCAGGTCGAGTCGGTTACATGTTAGGGTTTTCCCCTTTTAACTTTCTATCTTTAGCTTCTTCTTGTTCTTCAAGCAGTTGAGAGTCCGTAGGTTACCCGAGGTCTTCATTTGGGCCTTGGCGACATCGTGGGCCTCTACGTATTTAGGCCGTATATACCAATCTCGAGTACCTGTAGGGTATACCCATGTCAGTAGCCCCCGAGTGTCCAGTGGAATCGTAGATTCGACTGGAGACTTTATAAAGCCTTTCGAGTGCATGACTGAGTATGCTTTTCGACTACTCCGTTTTTGTCATAGGGATTGTTGATGTGCGTGCCTGATTTAACCGATGTACCGGTATTAGTTAACTACCTTAGGTTAAAACAATGCCATCTACTCAAAGTCGAGTCCCCGGACTCGAATCCGAAAAAGTGCTGGTGTAATTCGACTCAAGCCGCAGAGGTCTTATAGGAGTCGAATTCCAGTATATGGGTGTGAGCACTCGACGTGTCCGTCAAGGATGTTCATCGTACATGTAGGCACGGATATATTTCTGGTAGTGCACAGCTAATGCGTTGTCAGGCCTTATTCAGGTCTTATCTTCACGCTGTCAGCGCGGCATCCGAATTTTATCATCGCGGAGACGATTCGTGTGACCCAGGAGACGCAGTCTCTTTGTAGGGAAAAATTATGAGGCGGTGTCGCCATAAAATTCGAGTGTGGATGTTATCAACACACACTACTTTGTACAAACAATCATAGGGTGCGCGACCAGCGCTCCCTATGGGAGTATCCCCCGAGTGCCTGGTTGAGTCGAAGACTCAGGCAGGGACTAAAGAACTTTTGCGACTGCTGTCGTCTTTTGTTTGCTTGTTTCAGTCGAATTTGCTTCCGGCGCTCCCTATGGGAGTAACCCATGTCCATAGTCGAACCGAGTTTCGAGTGATTTGGTTTTGCTTTGATTGTTCATGTTCCTGTAAAAGAAGAAGAACAAATCGTAGGGTGCGCGACCAGCGCTCCCTATGGGAGGAGCCCCCGAGTGCTTGGTGGAGTCGAAGACTCGAGCGAGGACTAAAGTAGTCGAAGTCTTCTGCTGTGTAGTTTTTGATGACGTCAGTGCTGACGATTTCATGACCTCAGTTGCCCGCGTGAGCGAGTTTGACGAGACGTGACGAGCGGTGGGTCCTACTCCCTGACTCTGATTTGACCGGGCGTGCATAATCTTTATTTTAACCGCGCCTCCTCGATTTCCGCGTGTAATGGGAGTAGTGGGGGGAAGGTTCGCGTTTCAGCTCCTCCATGTGTCGAGCACGATGAACGCCACGCGTCTGGTCAGGTTTTTCTGAGCCGTTGGATTGCATCTTCCAGGGGTTAAGTAGTGACGCTGCGACGGTAAAATTCACATCTACTTCCATTCATCCTTTGCCTTCATTGCCATTGCCGCTGCTCCTCTGCTTTCTCTGTGCTCTTTTCCCTCCATGGCGCTGGACAATCTCCACACATTTCCTAGCTACTTCCTCCGGTCGCATCGCCGCCGCGTAATGGGGAAGAAGAAATGAGGTGCTATGGCCGATTCCGCTGCTGCGATGAAGAAGAAGGACAGCTCCGCTGCTGCGGGCACCAGCACCACCACCGGCAGGAAGAAGAAGGGCATGGGCACCCGCGTCACGAATGGCACGGGGCGTCCATCTGTGATCAAGTCCTCGGATCTTCATCTTCTTCGCCAAGACGGAGTGTTGTCCGTCGCAGTCGCCGACGCGCGTGTCCCCAGCGGCGAGGTAATCGCCTCTCCTCCTGCCGGTTTTCGAGTGATGTTCCTAACGTTCATCATTCGTGGCCTCTCGTTGCCCCTGCATCCTTTCTTCAGGGGCCTTCTTTGTTTTTACGGGCTCCAGATCCATCAGCTGTCCCCCAACTCCATCCTCCACGTAGTTTGCTACATCACCCTTTGCGAGTGCTGGCTCGGAATCGAGCCGCATTTTGGCCTCTTCAAGCGCCTCTTTAAGTTGAAGCGTCAATCGGCGTATGGTTCCGTAGTCTATGATATAGGCGGCTGCGGAATCCACGTCGATCCATCCGCCACATACTTTGACATCAAGCTGGTGATGTCCGTCCAAGCGTGGAGGGACAAGTGGTCCTACGTCCGCTACGAGAAGGCTGACGGAGAACACTTCAGACTCGCACCCTTTGACCCCGCGACGCTGTGATAGAGGAGGCGCTCCTGGAAGAATGTGGTCATGCCTGGCGAGTCCGCGGAGACATATGTGATGTATGAGCATGTCTGCGACCTCGAGAGTCACATAGGTAAAGAGGAGGGAGGCTGCGCCCTTATTCACACGTGGCTGCGCCGTCGCGTCCAGCCCCTGCAGGCCAGAGTCCATCCCATGTTTCACTGGCTGGCGCTGATGATGTCACTCGCGTGTCTGCCGATGGCATGTCCGCGAGTGAGGTAGATAAAAGGGTTCGATTGGTCACCAAGTACACCATCAAGGATGTGCTCCCCAGTGAACCAGTCGTTCCTCCGTTCGATGCTGCTAATCCTCCCCCTGAGGTATAGTTGTGCTACGCAATAGCTTAGTTTGTTGATTGCTTCTTTGCTGTTTCTTAACTTTGTGCTAAATTGTGATCTGTATGCAGGATTGGGAGGTGTCACCCTGTATGCCCCCTCTTCCTGAGGGGGTTATCCCTCGTGAAGCCTTGGAAGAGGACGAGTCGGAGTCGACCGTCCCATCTGATGTGGAGGAGGAAGCCCCCGAGTCGAGTAGTCCGGATACTCGCAATCGCTCGCGCAGCAAGGATTCCGATGCGTCGTCTCCTTTGACTCCGAATGTGCAGGCGTTGGTCTGTGGATGCGCTACCGAGGCGTAGCTGATGTTGATCCCTAGATTCTCGCAGAATTCTTGGAACTCCTTGGATGTGAAGTTCGTTCCATTGTCTGTGATGATGTTGTGTGGCACTCCGAAGCGGAAGACGATGGACTCGAAGAACTTGACTGCGCTATGCCCTGATTGATTGGTCACTAGCATGGCCTCTATCCACTTGGTGAACTTGTCGACTGCGACCAGAAGGTAGACGTAGACTCCTCGCGAGGACTTGGGGGGTTTGCCTACCATGTCGAGTCCCCATTGCGCGAAGGGCCAGGCCAATGGAATTGGCCGGAGCTCTGCGCCAGGTGCGTGCGGCTTGTCCGTGAATCGCTGGCACGTGTTGCATTTCTAGACGATGTCCTTGGCGTCACGCATGGCCATAGGCTAGTAGAACCAAGCTCGTAGAGCTTTGGCCATGAGGGCGCGACTGCCAGCGTGGTGTCCGCAGGTTCCCTCATGGACGTCGAGGAGAACAGTGATACATTGCAAATGTATCTATAATTTTTGATGTTCCATGCTTGGTTTTATCCACTTTCTTGTGTTTTGTTCCAACTTTGGAGTACTTTTATTATGATTTCTTGGACTAACCTATTAACAAGAGCCACAGTGCCAGCTGCCTGTTTTCTACTGTTTTTGGTTCCAGGAAAGTCAGAAAATGAATATTCTCGAAATTGGACGGGACAAAAGCCAAAGTGCCTATTTTTCTGGAAGAAATCAAGTGCCAGAATACGAGACAGAGAAGAGCCAGGCCTGGCCCGCACCAGGGGGTGGTCTGGCCGAGCCCAGCACCCCCTCGGCCTCTCCTTCCGCCTATAAGTTTCCCTCGGGACGAAAACCCTAGGTGCCCGATCAAAAATCCACGAAAGAGTCTGTAGCCGCCGTCGTCTCTGTCCCTAGATCGGGGGGGATCTGAAGCTCTTCCCGGCACCCTGCCGGAGAGGAGAATTCACCCTGGAGGCCTTCTTCATCACCATGCAAGCCTCCGGTGTGATGCGTGAGTAGTTTATCCTTGGACTACGGATCCATGTAGTAGCTAGATGGCTGGTTTCTCCTCCTTTGTGCTTTCATGTTTAGATCTTGTGAGCTCCGTTCATGATCAAGATCATCTATTTATAATTCATACATGTTGTGTTTGTGGGGATCCGATGGATATTGAGATGCTATTTCAGATTGATTATTGATTCTATCATGTCTTTGTTATTTGAGATCTTGCATGCTTTCTGTTGTTAGTTGCTATTTTGGCCAAGTAGATGCTAGCAACTCCAAGAGTTAGTATTTATGCTCGATAGTGGGTTCATGCCTCTGGTAATCTGGGGAAGTGACAGAAATCTCTAAGGTACTAGATGTGTTGTTGCTACAAGGGATAAAACAACAATCCTTTGTTCATAGAACAATTGTATTGTTTACTTTACACGAAGTTCGTAAAGCAATAATCTGTTGCTTGCAACTCAATACTGGAGGCGTTTACGGGTGATAACCTGAAGGTGGATTATTAGTCATAGATGCAGTTGGATGGCGGTCTATGTATTATGTTGTAATGCCCAATGAAGTCTCAGAGGAGTCAAGATGATTAGTATATGCATGTATTACTTTCTCGGTGTTTGTCAATTGCCCCGCTGTAATTTTTTCACCCAGCATGTGATCTATCTAAGGAGAGCCACCTCTAGTGAACTATGGATCCCGGTCCTTTTACTTTACATACAATCTACAACTGTTTACTGCTTTGTGTTTACTTTCCGCAAACTTATACTTTCTTCCATTCGATACGTTTAATCCTTTGTTTTCCGCAAAACACGGTGAGATTGACCACCTCATCACAAGTTGGGGACAAAGTTATGTGGTTGTGTTGTGCGGGTCTCCACGTTGCTACTAGCACCGGTAGTGCGCCCTGCCAAAGCTCAGCTAGTAACACCTTTGGGGTGTTTCCTTGCTCCTACTGGTTCGATTAAACCTTGGTTTCATAATTGAGGGAAAACTTACTGCTGTGCTCATCATACCTTCCTCTTGGGGTTCCCAACGAGCTCTATGTCGAAAGTCGAGCGCGTCAAGATATTTTCTAGCGCCGTGACCCGGAGATCAAAATAAGAAGAGACTCCCACGTCTACGACGAGCACATCAAGATTTTCTGGCGCCGTTGCCGGGGAGTCAAGGACATCTTCACAAGGGGAGTCCCTCATAACCAATCTCTTTACTTTGTTGTTTTTGTTTTGCTTAGTTTTCTTTTTGCTTTGTTTGCTCGTTTTGTTCTTCAAAAAACACAAAAAAATTAGTTTTACTTGTTTGCTTTCTTATTTGAAAATCCAAAAAAAGACTACTCTTGAAAATACTAAGTTGTGTGACTTCACTAGCACCAACAACAATGATTTTATGAGCACACCTATTGCTCCACATGTGGCTAAAAATACTTTCTTTGATATAAAACCTGCTTTACTCAATCTTGTTATGAGAGAGCAATTTTCTGGTATTGGTAATGAAGATGATGCTTCCCATCTAAATAACTTTGTTGAACTTTGTGAGATGCAAAAGCATAAGGATATAGATGGTGATATTATTAAGCTGAAATTGTTTCCTTTCTCTTTGAGAGGAAAAGCTAAAGAATGGTTGAATTCCTTAACTAGGAATAGTATTGATTCTTGGACTAAGTGCAAAGATGCTTTTATTCGAAAATACTATCCTCCTGCTAAGATTATATCCATGAGAAGTGAAATAATGAAGTTTAAACAACTTGATAATGAACATGTTGCTCAAGCTTGGGAAAGAATGAAATCTTTGGTTAAGAATTGTCCCACTCATGGACTGACTGCTTGGATGATCATCCAAACTTTTTATGCAGGATTGAACTATTCTTCAAGGAACCTATTGGATTATGCTGCTGGAGGTACCTTTATGACCATCACTTTGGGTGCTGCAACAAAACTTTTGGATAATATGATGGTTAATTATTCTGAATGGCATACTGAGAGAGCTCCACAAGGTAAGAAGGTAAATTCTGTTGAGGAAACCTCCTCCTTGAGTGATAAGATTGATATTATTATGTCTATGCTTGTTAATGGGAAAGCCCATATTGATCCAAATAATGTTCCTTTAGCCTCTTTGGTTGCTCAAGAAGAGCAAGTTGATGTTAACTTCATAAGAAATAACAACTTTGGCAACAATTCTTATGGTAATAATGCTTATAGGAACAATTTTGGTAACAACAATTACAGGCCCTACCCTCCTAGTAATACTTATGGCTATAATGGTAAATCTGAATTACCTAGTGAAGGAAGAATTTTAGAAGTTGAAAGAGCCACTAAAAACTTCATGCAAATGCAATATGAGTAAAATAAACTATTTACTAAAACTATGGAGGAACAATCTATCATTTTGAAGAACATTAGCCATCAACTTGAGAGTCTAAATAGGGAAATTCCTAGTTTACAATTGAAACTCTCTAATGCTGAAAGAAATATATCATCTTTGTCTGAAGCTCAATCTTCATTGATTAATAAAATGGCTGCTAAACCTGAAACTAATGAGAATCTCTTTGCAGCTACTAATGCTATACAAGTAAGAATTGATGAAAATGTTACACTATTAGCTGAATTACATGCTAAGTGGGAAAGAGAAGATGAACTTTCTAGAACATTAGTGTTTCTACTATTACCACCACTAGTGTTGAGGCTAGCAATAGTTCTACTACTTTAGATGATAAATTTGATTTTGATCTTGATGGTTGCAATATCTCTAAAGTTATTAAGTTCCTACAAAAGCTTGCTAAAAGTCCTAATGCTAGTGCTATGAACATGGCCTTTACAAAACACATTACTGATGCTCTCATAAAGATTAAAGAAGAAAAGATGAAACATAAAGCTTCTATTCCTATAAAGTAAGAGGATGGTTGGGAACCCACCATTAATATGAAAGTGAATGACTTTGATTTCAAAGCTTTGTGTGATCTTGATAGTAGTGTTTCTATTATGCCTAGAAGGATTTATGATATGCTTGATTTGCCTCCTCTTGAAGATTGTTATTTGAATGTCCCACTTGATGCTAATGCTAAAAAGAAACTTATGGGGAGTCTTAATGATTTTCTTATTATGGTTAATGATTCCTATGTCCCTGTTGATTTCTATGTTTTGGATGTTGAATACAATGCTTCTTGTCCTATTACTTTGGGAAGACCTTTTCTTAGAACTGTTGGTGCCATCATTGATATGAAAGAAGGCACCATTAAATATCAACTCCCACTCAAGAAAGGTATAGAACGCTTCCCTAAAAAGAGAGAAAAGATTTCTTTTGCTTCTCCTATGAAAACAAAATTTGGTCTTAATGCTTCTTCATTTGAGAACACTTGATTCTTTCTTTGGTTCTTATGCCTAACTTAAAGGCGTTAAAGAAAAATACTTGTTGGAAGATAACCCAAGAGTTTTAGTTGAGTCTTGGAAGTTATTACCTCTGTAATAACCTCTCCTTATCCTTTTTATTTGCTTTTTGTGCCAAGAGTAACCTCTAATGAGAGTGAAGTAATGATTGGGAAAGTTGCTGTCCCGAAACAGATTTCTGTGCTTCACCGTTAAAATTCCTGAGAGATCTCTGTATGTCGGAATGAGCTGTAATTTTTTTTGCTTCTGCCCCAGGTTGTCATATAACTTTCGTTAGTTCAACACTTTTAGATTTCAGCAACAGAAGGTCTTAGAAAAAATTCGTCTTTACCTGCTGGTCTGTTTTGACAGATTTCTGCCATTTTCTGCATTTGCTTCTTGTTAGTTCCTTCTTCAGTTCCTTTAGGGAATTGAGGTTTTTGAGGGAAGTGCTACAATAGATAGTGTTCTAATGGAAGTTTATTTAGTGTTAGAACTGAACCTTGAGACTTATTTATCTTAAGTGCACTAATGTTGCAAATGAGATTGTGTGAAGTTTTGTATGAAGGAAAAATTTCAGGTGTATGGAAGGAATGAGTAAAGAGATGAAGGATGGACTAAAGCTCAAGCTTGGGGATTCCACGCGTGTCACCCCAAGAAATATCCAAGAAGTACAAGCGTCAAAGCTTGGGGATGCCCAAGGCATTCCCCTTCTTCATCAATAAAAATTCCAGGTTTCTTCCAAACGCTTCATTTTTATTGTTTCATGCACAGTTGTGTTTTTCTTGGAGCGTCTTATTTTTGGTTTTGGTTTTCATTTTCTTTTGTTTGCTTAGTTTTCTGAATAAATTTGTTGGACCCCCTCTTCCATACATTGGTTTTCTTATAGTTTGGTTTGGTTTGGAAAAGAGTAGGAAAGTTCATGCTTATGTGGTAAAAAGAACTCGTTTTTTTACTGTGGCCTATGCTTTGTCATGCCATGCTTGATATTGTTTTGGCTTTATGATTAGTATTATTTGCTGTAGCATGGCCTGTTATAAACAATTGAGATTACTTAATGTGCCTTGTATGAATCATGCGTTGTTTTAGCATATTAAAGCATAGTATAGTGGTATTCTCCTTTGATGCTTTATTTGGGTTGACTTGGCACATGCTCACACCATGTTATGACTATCTCAAGTCACCATAGCCTTTATGATCCTTTAGTTTTCAACTTGTAGTATCACTTTATGCTTTGATCAATGATGTTTTGTCGCTCTGCATGATTATGGCCATTATTGCTCACTTAGTTTGTCGCTCCCAGTCTTTTGCAAGCCTCCACAACAAAGTATGAGTTCTACTCATGCATCCAACTCCCTAAACCAAGTTTTTCCAAAGAGTCCACCATACCTACCTACTAGCTTATGCTATTCCAAGTATATTCATGCTTTTGTTTACCTTCCACTTGTTATAAAAAACTAGTGATTAAATCTCTCACGAACTTGATGTCACACTTTACTTTACTTGCCCTTAATAAACTTGAACCATTGTGTCGTCTATGTTGTATATGCTTGCACTTATTTTTCGGGAATTAGCAGAACCATGCTTTCATGGGGAACGCTTTCAACATTGCACTTGGTACTTGTACCTAGTTGATATCATGCTCTTTTGTATATGGATGTCGTCGGTGTGAAATGAAAGGGGAGCTTGTAAGTCCATGGAGTTATGTATATGTGTTAGAGAAACACCTGGGCCGCTTGTCTAATCCATGCTGACATGGTGGAAACCTGCAGCGTAACCATAATGAGCTGTCTATGAAGCATTCTTCTTATAAAAAACAGAGTCCTATATTGAGAAAAAAAAGAGCAAAGAAAAAAGAGATACTATGAAAAGAGGAAAGAGAGAAAAAAGCACCATATTCCCATGGTAAATAAGAAGAATGCTGAGATGCTCATTGTCTGCTTGCCTTGTCATTTTGATATGGGGATTCTTCTGTATCATCGGGCAAGGGGTACCCCGTTGGCGGTTCTCAATAATACACATGTACTTACGATGACAAAAACTTACCGGTGACTAAACTTGAGTAGCATGAGGAGCGGCCCTCGTATACAAGGGACATGAGATTTCTGACTTATACTTCGTCAAGCATGTATACACTACAAGGAATCTGGCTATATATGACCCTCTATTTTCGTCACAGAATCGTCATAGTAGTCAATTTATGACGATTCTATGACGATTTTGAGATCGTCGAAAGCTGGGCGTCGCAAATGAACTATAACGATGTTTTTGGTAAAATCGTCATAACCGTCTATGACGATATTGGATCGTCATAATGTCTATGACGATCCAATATCGTCACGGTCCATCTAGCTTGGCCAAGTCAGATCCTACGTGGCCGATCCTACGTTGCAAAATTATGACGAAATTAAATCGTCTTATATCAAAATTAGCCCAGTCCATTTCTGGATTCTACATGGGCTTGGCCCAACTATTCTGGAATGTTTTTCATGATAAATCTGGTCAGCTACATGGGCCAAGCCCAACATTCTGGCATTTTTATTTTCTTTGCATTGGCCTTTCATGTGGACAGATTTTTACTTTCGGTTTACTTATTTTGGGATGATCCCACGAGTAACAAGGGGTCCTAGTTGTCAGTTCACACAATTCATAGGGTTCCACTTGTTAGTGTCCATTTTCTCACGTTTTCACAGTAATTAGACAACTAATAATTTAATCAATACCAACAGAATACACAAATTACTTTGATTCAAACATGTCACATTCACGAATAATATTTCAGATAACATCGGGACCTTACAACCACACACTGTTCACATCAGGTGGAGCACCAAAATACAATAAAACGTTCAGAAAGTATACAAGCTAGCTATGTTTTGATATTTCAGAACTTCACGCTTCCTCTTTCTCTAACGTATTCAGCGTGTACCTGTAGTCCAACAAAAAGGCAATTAGGCCTCGGTGATATATTTAGATAAACACACTATAATTTGAAAAAACTCAGTTTTGATACTATAATTAGGAACAGATAAACTGAACCAAACTTCCTTCCAAAACTTTAGAAACATTCTAGAAACAATATATATTGATGACTATCGTAAAAACGAAGAACATGCAGAATTAGACTTGGTGAAACAAGATTGCATGATGATCCCAGGAATAAATATTGTAGCTCTACCACACATTTAGCTCATGAGCATCACAGTTATTCCGATGACACAAGAGTAAATAAACACTTCTTCTATCACAGCCATGTCTCATATAACAAGTGGAGGAGAAAAGTGATGAACCAGGGAACTTACATACACTGAGCTCATGAAGAGGAGCAATAGGTGTGAGGTCAGTAAGATCTGAAGACCTAGCCAGAGGATCTTGTTTCGTCGAACACTCCAAGTCAATTCTACTGGTGCACTCCAAGTTGCCTGCCTCTTCTCATCTCACATCCCCATCTGCCAATGCAATTCCATGTATGCCAAAACACGCACGTTAGTATCAGCAACTATGCATCAATGTAAAAAAATATAGTTTGATGTATGCCAAGCCATGTCACATCTTAGGGCACAGTCACAGTCTTGTTTGCATGAAAGATCACACCAAATTAAACATGACAGGGTAAATATGTATAAGAAACATTCGAGGAACCATAAGAACATGTGTCCAGGCTGTTCAAAATACAGTAGCATAAATAAGAACATGCCACATTCAACAAAGGGAAACGCTACTACCACTGCCATTTAAATACTTATAGTTGTATTCATTCAGATGCTACTGTCATTTAAATTTAATATAGATGAAGCATGTAGATAAAGTTATTTGTTAGAAGGAAAATCTCAACACCATGACCACTATTAATAGGAGTAAAATGGGTAACTAATTATTTATCTGATGGAAAATAGCTAAGCTAATAGCTAAGCCAAAAGGGAGTCATGACTCATTTCACAAATGTTGCCAGCGGCGTGGACATGACAAGATAGACAATGCAAGTAATATAAACACACCGTTCAACATATATTTGGAATATTACTCATCCAGAAGCATTACACCACAACCCTGACATGATTCTGATGGTTATTTCAAAAAGCAACACTACACCAGCATCACTACACCAGCAGCACACACGCTAGCTATTTCAAAAAGAAGGCACACTAGCTATTATAAGTGGGTAACTATTTTCTGATGACATACTCTTAAACTTGATACTAGCTATAGTACTAGCTAGTACATTACATAGATATATTCGAGAATAGATTAATCATGTATGTGTGATGAGTAGTAAGCAAATCCAATCGATCGGCGCCGAATTCAGAAGTAGTACTAGTGAGTACTTGACCTAAAGCAGATGAAGGACTTGAGGCGGGAGGAAGACGTCGCAGGCAATGGGGAGGTGCATCATGCAGACAAGGCCGATAGGCTTCGGGAGCTTGCAATTCAAGTGGAGTATCATCGAGCACAGGCACCACAGCGACCGGCCGTCTGCCGCTGCCGAGCTATTGAGGAACATGTTCAACCTGCCGCAGCGCTTGCTCTGCACCCACGACAGCATCTGACATATCACCTCGTGAAAAAAGCCAGACACCGCGAGCAAGTATGATCAGTATGTGGGCTTACCAGGAAGACGAAGTTGAATCCGGTGACGACGATGTAGGCGATGGAGAAGGCTGCGAGCTCGAGGTCTCCGATGTGGCCGATGAAGGCCTACGCGACGGTGTTGATCCCGTAGAGCGCCACCCACTGGAAGATGGCCGGCCCGACGATGCGCCAAAGCAACTTGGACTCCACCCACCACTCCACCTCGCGCTCCGGCTGCTCTTCGCATCCAGCAGCGGCATCGAAGCCTCCTCCGCCTACACCCTCCTGGCTGATGGCTACTCCCCTTAGGTAGCCCGCGAGCACCCTGAGCTGGCGCATGACTCCATGGCCACCGCCTCCACGACCTTGAACTCCTCCCCATACGCACCGCCGCCAAGTCCAAAGCGGCTAGTGTAGTGTGGGTGAAGAGGGTACTACCGGTGATTCTTGTGGGCAGTGCGAAGGAGATCAGGTGAGGAGGGATGTGGATTAGGATGGCTCTGTGAAGGGACGAGGAAAGGCATAGCCACCATAGGGAGGAGAAGGGGGCGAGGCGGTCGAGCGGAGATGGACGCAGTGATGCACGGGATCGAGAGGAGATGGTCAGAGGGACGCAGATCTAGGCTTAGCTGGGGAGATAGGAGGGAGAGGAAGGGCGGCGCATCGACAGGGGAAGGAAGGGGCGGCGCATCGACAGGGGAAGGAAGGGGCGGCGCGAGGGGAGTTGGGTGAGATTAGGGTTCGTGAGACCGCGGGCGCGGTGGGAGTATGTTGTGCTTCTTCGGGTGAGAGATCAGGCGTTGGATCGTCACTGAACGATTCAGATCAGGTTGACAAGAACGATCCGTGGGAGCCGGTTTCCTGTGTTTTGATTGGTTGGTTCACAAAATACCTCATTTTTCAAGCCGAATGATCAATGCTATGGCCAGAATCGTGACATATTTTTGGATAATATGTCCATATTGTGCACACATGTGCATATTGGGATTGTGAACAATGTTGCAGGAGGAAGTTTTCCTTTTCGTCGCATTGAAAAGACATTTTCTATTTTTCGAGTGCCAAAATCGGGGCATTTTGTGAAGCAACACCAAATGTTCAATTAAAAAATGCTACCATCCCATTTTTCAAAAATACTAGACCACCTTACATGGATAATTTCCCAACCGGGGATTCGCAAACCTTTCCGTCCACCCCTGGTGAAAAAGACAAATGTGTGCCGAATCGGTAGGAAGTGGGTCCGATTTGAACTACAGGTACATGATCTGATGCTCATGATTTTTTGCAAAAATCATTTTTAGACTCACAATATGATGTTTCTTTAGAGATCCAATGCAAGTTTAGCGAGACTCATCCCCTATCTTCATGCCTGCCGTTTTGACCATAGTTTGAAACGAGAAAATTTGGAAACGGACATGAAAAATTCAAAAACGCTCCGAACAAGGTAAATCCTTTGCGTGGTGTCATATTATGTGACATAGTTGCAAGAAAAAAATACCAAACTTGGTATATTGATTGCATCTCGAAAAAACCATCACAGAAATGACATATCATGTTCGAGGTTTCATGGCTTTCGGGTCAAACGACCAGTATTATGGCTACATTCGTGGTATAGTTTGTGATAATGTTCCCATATTGTGCAAAAATGTGCATCTTGGGATGGCGAACGGTGTTGTAGGAGAAATTTATCGTTTCCGTCGCACGAAAAAGCTATTTTCTATTTTTCGAGTGCCAAAATCTGGGCGTTTTGTGAGGCAACACCAAATGTTCAATTCAAAAATGCTACCATCCGATTTTTCAAAAATACTAGACCACCTTATATGGACAATTTCCCACCCGGGGATTCGCAAACCTTTCCGTCCAGCCCTGGTGAAAAAGACAAATGTGTGCCGAATCGGTAGGAAGTGGGTCCGATTTGAACTACAGGTACATGATCTGATGCTCATGATTTTTTGAGAAAATCATTTTTAGACTCACACTATGATGTTTCTTCAGAGATCCAATGCAAGTTTAGAGAGACTCATCCCCTATCTTCATGCCCACCGTTTTGACCATAGTTTGAAACGGGAAAATTTGGAAACGGGAATGAAAAATTCAAAAACACTCCAAACAATGTAAATCTTTCACGTGGTATCATATTATGTGATATAGTTGCAAGGAAAAATATCAAACTTGGTATATTGCAAGTGTCTCGAAAAAACCTTCTCGGAAATGAGCTATCGTGTTCGAGGTTTCATGGCTTTCGGACCAAACGACCAATGTTATGGCTAGAATCACGACATAGTTTGTGATAATATGCCCATATTATGCACCCATATGTACCATGGGATGGCTAACAATGTTGCAGGAGGAAGTTTTCCATTTCGTCGCATAAAAAACCATTTCTCATTTTCGGAGCGCAAAAAATGGGTCGTTTTGTTAAGCAACCACCAAATGAAAGTTTCAAACTGCTACCATCCTATTTTCCAAAAATAATAGGACACCTTACATGGACAAATGTCCCAACCGGGGTTTCTCAAACCTTTCCATCCACCACTGGTGAAAAAGACAAATTCCTGCCGAATCGGTAGGAAGTGGGTCCGATTTGAACTACAGGTACATGAACTGATGCCCATTATTTTTTGAAAAAATGAATTTTAGACTCACAAGATCATGTTTCTTCAGAGATCCAATGCAATTTTAGCGAGACTCAGCCCCGAGCTAAGAACCTTCATGCCCGCCGTTTTGACCATAGTTTGAAACGGGCATAAAAAAATTAAAAACCGGTCCGATCAATGCAAATCCTTCACATGGTGTCTTATTATGTGACATAGTTGCAAGTAAAAATACCAAACTTGGTATATTGCAAATGTCTCGAAAAAACCTTCTCGGAAATGAGCTATCATGTTCGAGGTTTCATGGCTTTCGGACCAAACGACCAATATTATGGCTAGAATCACGGCATAGTTTGTGATAATGTGCCCATATTATGCATCCATATGTATCGTGGGATGGCGAACAATTTTGCAGGTGGAAGTTTTCCATTTCGTCACATAAAAAACCATTTCTCATTTTCTGAGCGCAAAAAATGGGTCATTTTGTGAAGCAACCACCAAATGAAAGTTTCAAAATGCTACCATCCCATTTTCCAAAAATAATAGGACACCTTACATGGACAAATGTCCCAACCGGGGTATCTCAAACCTTTCCGTCCACCACTGACGAAAAAGACAAAGTCCTGCCGAATCGGTAGGAAGTGGGTCCGATTTGAACTACGGGTACATGATCTGATGCCCATTATTTTTTGAAGAAATGATTTTTAGACTCACAATATCATGTTTCTTCAGAGATCCAATGCAATTTTAGCGAGGCTCAGCCCCGAGCTAAGAACCTTCATGCCCGTCGTTTTGACCATAGTTTGAAACGGGCATTAAAAATTAAAAAACGGTCTGATCAATGCAAATCCTTCGCGTGGTGTCTTATTATGTGACATAGTTGTAAGTAAAAATACCAAACTTGGTATATTGCAAGTGTCTCAAAAAAACCTTCTCGGAAATGAGCTATCATGTTCGAGGTTTCATGGCTTTCGGACCAAATGACCAATATTATGGCTAGAATCACGACATAGTTTGTGATAATGTTCCCATATTATGCACCCATATGTATTGTGGGATCGGGAACGATGTTGCAGGAGGAAGTTTTCCATTTCGTCGCACAAAAAAAACCATTTTCCATTTTCTAAGCGCAAAAAATGGGTCGTTTTGTGAAGCAACCACCAAATGAAAGTTTCAAAATGCTACCATCCTATTTTTCAAAAATAATAGGACACCTTACATGGACAAATTTCCCAACCAGGGTATCTCAAACCTTTGTGTCCACCACTAGCGAAAAAGACAAATTCCTGCCGAATCGGTAGGAATTGGGTCCGATTTGAACTACATGTACATGATCTGATGCCCATTATGTTTTGAAAAAAATGAATTTTAGACTCATAAGATCATGTTTCTTCAGAGATTCAATGCAAGTTTAGCGAGACTCAGACCGAGCTAAGAACCTTCAAAACCCTAGTTTCAAAATCATATTTTGAATTATGATATTATCCCTTCTATGGACTAACATGGTATTAGTAGATCCACAATCTAAAGTAATCATACTATTCATAATTAACATACTAGTATGATCTAACATGTTTCTATTTTTTGAGTGTCAAAATTGGGGCGTTTTGTGAAGCAACACCAAATATTCAACAGCCTCCCAATGCCGTGTGCTGGGGACCTGCTCTCCCTCCGGCGCAAGGTGGTGCCTCACCAAGGGCTCCGACGGGAGTAATCTTCCCCATCGGTACTTCTGCACCAAATCATCAGTGATATACGAGCCACACCACCCGCCTGCTTTCTCAAGGAGCATTTCGGTAGGCGCGATGGCCGTATTGGAGAAGCAAGGCCCCGTCGTTGTGTGGAAGGAGCGGCGGCGGTGCTCAGAGGAAGCTGAAGCGCAAAGGTCAGTGAGTGCGTGGTGGCGAAAAGAAAGAGGGGCACAAGGGGCAACAAGCATAGGAAGAATGCGAGATAGGGGAAAATCCCTACCTGGCGCCCCTATTTGTCGACGTAGGGCAAGCCGTGCCGGGGGCCTGTCTAGCCGGGGGCCAAGATAGCCGGCTGGGTGGCCACCTCTACCCGGCCGCCTCGGATCCATTTTTAATTATGATATTGTTCCTACTATGGACTAATATGGGATTAGTAAATCCACTATTTTTAAATAATAAAAGTATTATTAATTAACATCCTAAGATGATCTACTAAATTTTATAAAAATTTAGAGACAAAAATCAATTATTTGGACATTTTATAAAAAATATACAAAAGAAAAAAAGAAAATGGTTCGTACCAGCACTCTATGGTTCTATGGCTCGTTGGCCCTTTTGGTGGAGAAAAGTTTAAAGAAAGAAAAATATGGTGAGTAGAATAGGAGTACATGGTCCACCGAGGCCCAGGCCAAACAGACGACACAATGTTTATATAGACGAAGGTTTGCCTCTATACACAAAGCCGAGCGTAGTTTGGTGGTTTGCACCGCGAACGAGGGAAGGAGGTCGCGAGTTCGAACCTCGTGGGCGACTTATTTTTGTGGATTATTTGCCAAGGCGGTGTATCCACCTCGTCAATTAGTGGGGCCTGCTCGCCAGGTCCTTGTGTGTCCAACGTGGCTGTGTGATGGATCCTACTTGTCAGGTGTGGTACATGGTGTCAGCTAGGTGGGGCCTCCCTGTTCGGTAGGTGTTGGGCCCTCTGTGTCAGGTGGGTCACACTTGATAGGTTGTGTAGAAAATATTGACATATAGGCATGCCATATGTGCAAAATTTGACACATAGACATGACACATATGTCTAATTGTTGATGTGTCCGACCAGTCATATCAATGTGTACTAGTTTAGACGCTATGACGATTTAAATTGGTCATAATAACTACAAATAAGATCCTAAGTTGCTTTGCACAGGTTATGACGATTTCATGATATGAAATTACGACATTTTTGAGTGAAATCGTCATAATTTAATAAGGTTTCTACCCCACAGAACGGCATATGACCATTGGATGCAAAATCGTCATAGATCTATGACGATTTCATCCACGGTCACTATCATAAGGTCATAGATCAACATATTTCTTGTAGTGACACCATAGTTTGTTCACTTTAACCTTAATCACTTCAAGATGCTTATGATAGGGGCAATGAGAGCTGAAAGCTATAAGTACCATAATTTTTGGAAGCTCTTTATGAGACTTGAATCCCTACTTCCTTTTACATAGGCCCTTCTTCCACCATTATATTGAGTTTCCACCTTCTATTTTTATGCACCTACTTTGAGAGCATAGTGGCCATTCTTAGTTCTATGTGCATTGTCCCAAGACTAGTTGATTGATGCATAACTTGTTATTGCTTGTTTGAAACTATTGTATCTAGTCACTCTTATGAACTTTGAAGGTGTCCTATGCATTTATATTTGCTACTCTATTGAGGGACAAGCTGAATACTAGTATGCTATGTTTTCTTTATGTGAAACAAAGAAACGTCTTTCAAAGTATTGTTATTCATGAAACCTTTTGTTTGTGCCTTTTCATGTTGTATCATAGTTTCTTTGCTTATTGCTAGAACTTTGTCTTTCATGTTATGATTGAAGTACTATGATCCCAGCTTTGTGTTTTGCAAATACTTTGATCAAGTCTTGGATGGTGCATGTCACCTCAAAAATTCTTTCTTTTTTATCACTTACCTACTCGAGGACGAGCAGGAGTTAAGTTTGGGGATGTTGATACATTGCAAATGTATCTATAATTTTTGATGTTCCATGCTTGGTTTTATCCACTTTCTTGTGTTTTGTTCCAACTTTGGAGTACTTTTATTATGATTTCTTGGACTAACCTATTAACAAGAGCCACAGTGCCAACTGCCTGTTTTCTGCTGTTTTTGGTTCCAGGAAAGTCAGAAAATGAATATTCTCGGAATTGGACGGGACAAAAGCCAAAGTGCCTATTTTTTCGGAAGGGATCAAGTGCCAGAATACGAGACGGAGAAGGGCTGGGGGCCGGCCACACCACCTGGCTGCGCGGCCAGGCCTGACCCACGCCAGGGGGTGATCTGGCCGACCCCAGCACCCCCTCGGCCTCTCCTTCCGCCTATAAGTTGCCCTCAGGATGAAAACCCTAGGTGCCTGATCAAAAATCCATGAAAGAGTCTATAGCCGCCGTCATCTTTGTCCCTAGATCGGGGGGGATCTGAAGCTCTTCCCGGCACCCTGCCGGAGAGGGTAATTCACCCTGGAGGCCTTCTTCATCACCATGCAAGCCTTCGGTGTGATGCGTCAGTAGTTCATCCTTGGACTACGGATCCATGTAGTAGCTAGATGGCTGGTTTCTCCTCCTTTGTGCTTTCATGTTTAGATCTTGTGAGCTCCGTTCATGATCAAGATCATCTATTTGTAATTCATACATGTTGTCTTTGTGGGGATCCGATGGATACTGAGATGCTATTTCAGATTGATTATTGATTCTATCATGTCTTTGTAATTTGAGATCTTGCATGCTTTCCGTTGTTAGTAGCTATCTTGGCCAAGTAGATGCTAGCAACTCCAAGAGTTAGTATTTATGCTCGATAGTGGGTTCATGCCTCTGGTAATCTGGGGAAGTGATAGAAATCTCTAAGGTACTAGATGTGCTATTGCTACTGGGGAGAAAACAACGATCCTTTGTTCATAGAACAATTGTATTGTTTACTTTACACGAAGTTCGTAAAGCAATAATCTGTTGCTTGCAACTTAATACTGGAGGTGGTTCAGATGATAACCTGAAGGTAGATTATTAGTCATAGATGTAGTTGGATGGCGGTCTATGTATTATGTTGTAATGCCCAATCATGTCTTAGAGGAGTCTAGATGATTAGTATATGCATGTATTGCTTTCTCGGTGTTTGTCAATTGCCCCGCTGTAATTTGTTCACCCAGCATGTTATCTATCTGAGGAGAGCCACCTCTAGTGAACTATGGATCCTGGTCCTTTTACTTTGCATAAAATCTACAATTGTTTACTGCTTTGTGTTTACTTTCTGCAAACTTTTACTTCTTTCCATTCGATACGTTTAATCCTTTGTTTTCCGCAAAACACGGTGAGATTGACAACCTCATCGCAAGTTGGGGACAAAGTTATGTGGTTGTGTTGTGTAGGTCTCCACGTTGCTACTAGCACCGGTAGTGCGCCCTACCAAAGCTCAGCTAGTAACACCTTTGGGGTGTTTCCTTGCTCCTACTGGTTCGATTAAACCTTGGTTTCATAATTGAGGGAAAACTTACTACTGTGCTCATCGTACCTTCCTCTTGGGGTTCCCAACAAGCTCTACGTCGAAAGTCGAGCGCGTCAAGATATTTTCTGGCGCCGTGACCTGGAGATCAAAAGAAGAAGAGACTCCCACGTCTACGACGAGCACATCAAACAGCTCTTCCATCGGCCATGGAGACGCATCGCTGGAGTACTCCTGTGATGTTGCGCATGTATAGTTCGCCATTGATAACAGCGAATGCCTTGGATCGTCGCGTGATGTGTCGTGCATCATTCGGATCGTCCAGTAGCCTTTTGCTGAGGAGGTACGTGATGTATGGCTGAGTCCAGGATGATTTGATCATCATGACGCTCATTGGTCCTTCGAGTCCTGTATCCAGCTCTGGTTCGTCGAGTGCCATTGGCTCATTGGGTGGCGTAGCCCCCGAGTCTGTTGCTGCGCTTGTTTTCTTCTCTACTGCCTTTGGCTTGATGGAGCGTTCGCAGATGCGCTCGAGAAATACCCCGGGTGGTATGGGGGTGCAGGTAGAGCCTATGTTGGCGAGTGCGTCCGCCTCTTCATTGCTTTCGCGGCCTACGTGTCGCAGCTCATAGCCGTCGAAGTCCCCTTCGAGTGTGTCGTACTGGTCGCGGTAGGCGATCATGTTGTCGTTCAGTCCGTCGGACTCATGCATTGTTTGGTTGACAACCAACTTGGAATCGTCGTATATAATGAGTCTCTTGGCGCCGCAGGCTTTTGCCATCCTCATCCCGTGTAGCAGGGCCTCGTATTCAGCTTCGTTGTTGGAGGCGGTGAACTGCATTCGCAGGATGTACTTCAGCTTGTCCCCTTGGGGCGATGTCAGTATGACACCTGCACCTGCTCCGTCCTTCCGGTTGGATCCCTCGAAGTGCATTGTCCAGAGGTAGGACATATCTAGTTTTTCGGGGAGCTGGTTTTCCATCCAGTGCACAAGGAAGTCAGGAAGAACTTGCGACTTGATTGCGTCGCACTTTTCGTATGTAATGCCTCATGGAGACAATTCGATTCCCTAAAGCGCGACTCGTCCTGTGGCGTCGAGGTTATTGAGGATATTCCCCAGCGGGGCATCGTTGACCACCACGATTGGGTGTTCCTGGAAGTAGTGGCGCAGTCGCCGGGCGGTCATGAAGACGCCGTACTCCAGCTTCTGGTAGTGCGGGTACTGCTATTTTGTTGGCGTGAGGACCTCGCTGAGGTAGTAGACTGGGCGCTATACCCCGTGGACTTTGTTTTCCTCGTCTCGTTCGACCACAAGTACTGTGCTGACCACTTGGTTGGTGGCGGAGATATACAGCAACAACGGTTCCCTTTCTCGTGGGGTCACCAATACTGGTGAAGTGGATAGTAGGCGCTTGAGGTCTTCGAATGCTTCCTGCGCTTTGTTGGTCCACTCAAACTTTTCAGCTTTGCAAAGGAGTTGGTAGAAGGGTAGTGCCTTTTCACCCATCCGACTGATGAATCGACTGAGGGCCGCGATTCGCCCAGCCAGCTGCTGGACGCCCCTTATGTTTTTCGGCTTCTCCATGGCTAGTATGGCTTTTATTTTCTTCGGGTTTTCCTTGATTCCTCTCGCGGAGATGAGATACCCGAGTAGTTGCCTAGATGGTACGCTAAAGGCTTATTTGTCCGAATTGAGCTTGATCCGGTAGCGGTCGAGGTTGGCGAAGGTTTCTTGTAAATCGTCGATTAGGGAGGCTTCCTCCTTGGTCTTGATTACTATGTCGTCGACATAGACTTGAATGTTGCAACCAAGTTGATCCTTGAGGCAAGCCTGCATGCACCGCTGGTAGGTGGCTCCTGTGTTTTTTAGCCCGAAAGGCATTGTGTTGTAGCAGAACACACCAAAGGGTGTTGTAAACGTTGTTTTTTCTTGATCTTCCTCCTTCATTCGAATCTGATTATAGCCTGAGTAGGCGTCGAGGAAGCAGAGGCGCTCGCATCCCGCGGTGGAGTTGATGATCTGGTCGATTCATGGTAGCGGGAAGTGATCCTTTGGACAATGCTTATTCAGAGAGGTGAAGTCCATGCACATCCGCAGGATATCCATGTCCTTTTTTGGTACTATCACCGTGTTGGCGAGCCAAGTGCTTTCCTTGATCTCGCGTATGAATTTGGCGTCGAGGAGTCTGTTGATCTCCATTCCGACTGCCTTTGCTCGTGGCTCACATAATCGCCGGATTTTTTGCTTGACTGGCCTTGCGTCTGGGTTGACGTTGAGTGCGTGCTCGGCGAATTCCTTGGGAACTCCTGGCATGTCCGCTGGACACCAGGCGAAGATTTCCCAGTGCTCACAGAGGAATTCGACGAGCACGAGTTCCTATGCGGGACTCAAGTTGTTGGTGATGAGGGCCGTCTTGGCGGGATCCGATGGGTGGACCTGCACTTTCTTTGTGTGCACCGATGAGTCGAAAGATAGATCGGGCGAACTTGGCCGTCTTAGGGGAGGGAGACTGTTGTCTGTCGACTCCTTTAGTCTCGCGAGTTCTTCCTACATGCCGAAGGACTAGGAAATTCTGTTGAATTCCCTGTCGCAACTATCGGATCTCTCGTAGCCCCCGTTGACTTTGATGACGCTATTGGGACCTGGCATTTTCATTTGCAGGTAGGCGTAGTGTGGTACTTCCATGAACCTGGCGAACATGACACGTCTGAGGATGCAGTGGTACTGTGAGGGCCAGTCGACGACCTCAAAGTCGATGCGCTCGTGCCGAAAGTTTTTTTGGCGTGCCGAAGATGACGTCGAGGTTGATTTTGCCCAGGGGATATTCGCCTTTTCCTGTGACGATGCCGTGGAATGTTGTGTCCGAGGCTTCTAGGCAAGTCAGAGGGATCCTCATTGCTCGCAAGGTAGTCACGAATATAAGGTTGATTCCGCTTCCGCCGTCCATGAAGACGCGGCTCATGTCGAAACCTCCGATTTGCGCCTCGAGTACAAGAGGACAATGGCCTGGACGAGGTACTTGAGGTGGATGATCACGTTTGTCGAAGGTGATGCAAGTCTCGCTTCCGCTGAGGTACTCAGTGGTGGATGGTGGCGAGTTTGTGGCCAAGTTGACTTGGCGAGTGATGGCCTTCTGCACCCTATTTGAGGGGCGTCCTTTTTGGATCATCATGGTACCCATGGCTCATGGGTATGGTTCGCCTCCCTGGTGTTGGTCCGGTGCAGCTGCGTTTGGGGGTATTCCAGGTGGTGGTGGCGGAGCGCCATGTGCCACAGCGCCTAGAGCGGCTCCGTAGCCTCTTTTGACTGCGTTGCGATTCATCCGAACCAATCCCTCATGTAGTTTGAGGAACTCGCGACAGTCCTTGAGGAGGTGGCTGGACTTCTTCTTTCCATCATGTTTGTCGATGTAGAAGTGCACCATACATGGCCCGGACAGTTTGTCTTCAATGGATGTCACGGGTGCCTCATCACGATTGCGGCGTTACCACAATTGCGTGGTTTTCTCAGAGTCGCGGTATCCACTGTTGCGGTATCTGCTGTTGCGGTTATCGTCGCGTCTGTCAGCGTAGCCTGCTGCGACCATATTGACGTCGTCGCGATCATCGTAGATGCGCATGTGGCATTTGCCCCGGCGATCGCGTCTGCGCTCGAGTTCTGCCTCCTCGTCGGAGTGGACGTGATTTTTCACCAAATCTTCTCCATCGGCCCACCGATTCACGATTTCCATCAAATGATCGATGGTCTTGGGCTTTGAGCGGCCCAGCTCCTCTCTGAGCTCTATGCGGTGGACACCACCGTTGAATGCGTCAATCGCGCGATCCTCCGAGATGTTCTCCGTGGAGTTCTTGATGATGGACCACCTTTGGATGTAGGAGCGTAGCGATTCGCCTGATCTTTGCTGGCAGCATCTCAGCTCTCAGATTGATGCAGGCCGCTTGAATGTGCCCTTGAAGTTGCGCACGAAGCTTTAAACCAGCTCATCCCAACTACGAATGGATCCGCGTGAGATGTTGTTGAGCCATGCTCGAGCGGCGCCTTGCAGTTGTAGCTGTAGACATTGCATGGCCATGCTTTGACTGCCGCCGTGGAGCCTGACGGAGTAGATGTGGTCCTCCAGCTAGATCTTTGGGTCCTGTAGGCCGTCAAACTTCGGGTTCTCCAACGGGAGTTTAAACCCATTGGGCATTCACTTCTGCCTGATGGACCTGCTGAAGCATCTGGCGCCACAGAGCTCCACATCTTCCGCTTCCGATTCAGTCGACCGAGCATGTCGCGCCCTTGATTTGTCGATCTTGCACTGCGTGAGGTCATCACGCGCATCATAGTCATGGTCGTGTCGCCGTGAGCGGCGGCGTCGAGAAAGGTCGTGACTGACGTCGCTGGATGAGGGCGAGGAGTAGCGCTTTGCTAGCTCTTTGCCTTTTTCGGCTCTGGTGTTGGTTCCTTGTCGAGGGCAGCTTCGACTAGTCCCAAGCCCGCGAGCGTAGATCGGTGCATGGTGGCTTGGGGATCTCCAGCTGGTGGCTGGTTGTTGAGGAGGTACATGGTGGCTGCTGTCACCGCGGCTTGCGGCGTCTTGGGGACTACGTTGCCCCGTGTGTTCACTGTCATAGAGCTGAAGTCGAGGACCTTTGCAGCTTCTATGCGTTCTTGCTCGGTGAGATGATCCATTCGAGATCGCCTCTTGTTTGCGAGGTACTCGTTGCCCTTTGAGGAGGATCCTCCGTGGGAGGAGAGCCCGGAACGTCGAAGGCTCAACTCGTCTGCCACATTTTTACGCGCCTCGAGTTGCGCGATTGTTTGCACTTGGCACTTGAATTCTTCCTTCAGGAGCCAGTGGTAGCCCATTAGCTGTTCTTGCGGAGATCCGAAGGGTAGAGGGTTGCCTCGTAATGCCTCGCGGCAGCGAGCCCACTCTTGTTCCGCGAACAAGAGTGGGCTCGCTGTCGCAAACCTATTAGCATTATTGCTATTCCAAGTAAATTCATGTTTTTATCTACCTTCCGAATTAAAATTGTTATGTGAAAATTAGTGATTAAAGCTCTCACAAACATGATGGAACACTTTACTTTCTTGCACATAATAATTTGAACAATTGTGCCCATCTATGTTGCGTATATGCCTGCGCTTTATAAGTTGAAGTTAGCAGAACCATGTATCATGGGGAACGCTTTCAACATTGCACTTATATTCCGTTGATATCATGATTCTTTTGCCTATGGATCTCGACGGTGTGAAATAAAAGGGGAACTTGTAAGATCATGGAGTTTGTATGTGTGTTAGAGAAACGCCTGGGACGCTAGCCTAAGGCATGCCTAATCATGGTGGAAACTTGTAGCATAACCATAATAAGCATTCTATGAAGAATTCTCAATAAAAACCTATGCAAATAGCAAATAAAAAGATCGCTGAGATGCTCATTGTCTGTTGCCTTGTCATTTTGATATGGGATAGCTCCTGTGTCATGGTGCAAGGGGTACCCCATTGGCGGTTCTCTATGATACATATGTACTTACAATCACAAGAGCTTACTTGTGACTGAAGTTGAGTAGCATGAGGTTCAGTACTCGTAGTAAGGTGCATGAGATTTCAACTTATAACTTGTCAAGCATATCCGCATATTTGATCACTTTAACCTTAACCACCTAAAGATGCCTATGATAGGGGCAATGAGAGCTGAAAGCTAATAAGTATCATAATTTTTGGAAGCTCTTTATGAAACTTGAAATTCCTGCTTCCCTCTGCGAAGGGCCTTTCATTTACTTTTTAGTTGAGTCAGTAAACCTATTCCCTTCTATCTCAGCAAGTATTTTGAGTTGTTGTGTTTCATTCATTCATTCATTCATATGATGATTTATTCAATCATGTTTCTTATGTTCCTTGTTTTGCACATTGCTCTTATCTTAGTGAATACTACTTTGAAAGCTATCATTGAAAACCCTTTATGTGTGAACTCCTGCAAATTGTCAACTATCCTACGACCAAGAGCTAAGTTTGCCATTACCAATTGTTATTTACTTTATGTATATTTATTGTGTTTCCTTTACTTATTGCAAGTTAAGTTATATAATAGTGAGTTGTCTTCTATTATGATTTGTGTATTGATGAATGTGATGCTTCTTGTCCATATACTTTTATCGACTCTTCACTCCATAAACCTGAGGTCATGTTTATTGAGCTCAGTTTTCGCTTGGGGACAAGCGAAGTCTAAGCTTGGGGGAGTTGATACGTCCATTTTGCATCACTATTCTATATCATAATTTACTATTATTCATTGATATATTTCATATTAAGAGATGATACTTATGTTATTTCATCTGTTTTTGCATGGTGGATGACTTTTGGAGCATGGACCGCTGCAGTCAGGATTTTGATGGAAAAGGGGATGTTCGGAGGCGAAATTCACGAAGATCAGAAAATCCGGGAAAATACATGGAAAATTCTATTTTTCCAGAAGACGAAGATTGCAAGAAGGGGAAGTGGAGATGGTCCACAGGGGGCCCATGTAGGGGTTCCGCGCATGAAAACAATAAAATTTACACTATGCCCCTGAACCCCTGAAGCTGCCAGGACCTATCTATTAGTAATACAGTAACGGGAGGGGTTTTTCGCGAACTTACCCTTGAAGACCGAAAAGCATTGTCAACGCTCAGGAGAGCATGGTTGATGTAGACGAGCCAAAGCCGACCTCAAGGTCGTGATGAAGTCCTTGCGCTCCTTCTGGCTCCAACGACTTGAGTGCCTCAAGTGCGACACCTCGCGGGGAGTTACACTCGTCCGGTGCCTAACGATGTCTCCCGCTTCCCCGATCCAGCAGCAGTTGTGGAAGTAGAGCTCCTGGATCCGAATCCCGCAGCGTGGCGGCGCTCTGCGGTGAAGATATCTCTCGCTCGAGCAGTCTAGACATGGGACCACGGTCACGAGAGAGAGAGGGGGAGAGAGAAAATATCAATTGGAGGTCCTCCCAAAAGTGGGGAGACCTTTATTGATTATTGGTGTATTTTTCTAGGCCAAATACCCCACTATATATAGGGGAGGGTAGGTACTAACTCCCTCAAAGTCCCGGGGTGGGACTAAAGGAGAGGAGGGGGGAGGAGGTGGCCGCCGGCCACATAGTGGGCCTCGCACGGGGCGGGGGGGGGGGGGGCTAGGCCCAGCCGGCCTCCCCTTTGGCCCCTCTCCCACTCTCCTTTCCCCTAATGGGCCCTCTCCCTCCGGAATTGGCCCATTAAGCCTTTGACCATTAAAATTGATTTTCTCTTTATTAAATAATTATGAATAAATGATTAAATCAACATTTAACATTCATTCACACATTATTCAACCTCCGTGGCTATGGAACACCTTCCACCTACACTCTGGACTTACCGAAACCCTTCCGGTTTTCTCCCTTCTTTTCTTCAGTGATTCTACCGATCCTATAAACAGTCTCTAAGCATCATCAAGCCCTTAAGCGTGATACCCCACGGTTCGGGAACACTCCAGACATGGTCGAGACACTCCCGCACCAATGATCGACAAAGGGACCTGGATGGCCATGTGACCCCTGTGCGTTCCACGAAGATCTTTCGTCCTTTGAACCGGGACAGTCGTGTCTTATTCCCTTTGTCATTCGATACTTGCATTGCCCGAGATCTGATCATTGACATCACCATGTCGTGTTCAATCTCGTTACTGAACAATGGTACTTAACTCGTTCCGACAACTGATATCCCCGTGATCCAATCACACGTTGCGCAGCTATTGGATATAGCTTCTCCAAGTGGGCCCTTGAGTATCTTCTCGTCACATGGACGGACAAATCCCGCTCTTGACATATTTTTCCTCTACGGTTTCCTCCGAATACCTGAAAACACCTTTATAACCACCGTTTTCCCAGATGGCATTTGATGGTATCTAAGCACTCTCGGGAGACAGTGATTGATATAGCCTCACGGTCTAAGGAATAGTCTACGAGGATCCATTTCTAATCATCGTAACTTGAACTTTGTGACATGATCGGGTCATGATGTTTAGGTTGGGTATTGGTTCATCATCTCACTCTCCGAATGAGATGACCTCATTTCCAACTGGCATAAATGCCACATGATCAGGAAACATGATCATTCGTTGACCAATGAACCAGGGACTAGAGTTTCACTGGGAACCCCTGGTTGTTTGTATATCACACGTGTATTGATGTTTCCACTCAATACAATTATAGCATGATATAAAACTTAATCATAAACTATATCAAACATGATAATAGTCCTAACTACTATTTGTCTCTAGGGCATATTTCCAACAGTCTCCCACTTGCACTAGAGGACAAATACACTAGCTGCTTTTTGTTCTCAATCATTGGCACCATATATCCTGTAGCCTGAACATGCTTGCTCATGGAAGAGGTTGAGTCTTGGGTCTGTACTTTATAGTCCCAAATCCTTTGCAACTTACTAATGTCACCTTAATTAACATTAATACTTTATCATCACATGATAGCATCTTTCTGTATGCATCGTCGCTATGGCAGCAGAACGAGGCCTAATTCCAGGAGCCTACAGTGACGTTAGATCAACCTCGAGGGCTTTCTCATGGGCACTATGCCCTGGGACACATCATTCTACATTAAAAGCGAACTAGCCCTTCCATAACATTATACATTACTTTAGATGGTACCCTATCTATTATTATAAATGTATTCATCGAAACAGTAGTGCACTTTGTGCAACTTTCGATGTTTTGTTCACCTCGCTTCCTACATGACTTTAATTGGCATCTACAGGAGTTTCCAACATATTCCCTTATAACATAACTCTTTATGCTTTAAGATATGTTATCCTTTATGGATTTGGAAAATATGTCTGCAGTTCTCTACCAGACACTGCGGACAAACTTAGCTCAACATTTTCTGATTCGAACTTAATCACTTTCAAACGTTCCTTATTTGGGATCACATATTATGCTAAGTTATCATCATGGTTTACTAAGACAGAACCTATGTCTCAACATAGTGGATGACGATCATCCTTTTCTTTCTTTCAACCATTGATGTTCAACTTAATACTATTCCTAATTTGTGTCATTAAGGATCAGTTCCTTAATTAACTTCTATTCTGAAACACCTTTCAGAATCCCTTAAGGAATACTACATAATATCATAATACACCTATTATCAACTTCTACATCTTATAAATCATTATTTATAAGTATTTGCGCTTTCATTCTTAACATAGTTAAGAATTACTCCTATAAGCTCCCACTCACAATATGTTCTCACATATTTGAATTTGAGACTTATATTGCTCCCACTTAAAATATGTCAATCACATATTGTTTCAGGAAGACTTTCATAGCTCCCACTCAATTTTATGCAAATAGCATATCCACTCACTATTTTGAATAACTTCAAAATCTTTTGATCAAATATCAAACTTGGAGATTTACTATGAGATACTAGTACTTTTCTAGTTTTAAATCCTCTAGACATTTAGCACACATGAATCAAATTCATTTGAATTCATCCAACACTTGACAAATTATGTTTTTGTCATTCACCCCTTTTTCCACTATGGCTTTGCAGTCATTTGGGAAAATTCCAAGTAACCCCTTTTACTTGTGAGATTCAGCAATGAATTGCCTTCTAATCTCAAGGGAGGTTTGCTTCTAGGATTTCTCATAATTTAGTTTACCATTATTTCCTTTGTAGTTTGTAGGTATGTCACATTCCAAGAATCATGACAAATTATTCACAAATGTCTCCATACAAGATATGTATTACATTTTGAATCCTACTTCATGTAGTGAAAACACTAGTGGGGAAACACAATGATCAATATCATTGATTATTTCCTTCTGTGAAGAGAATCATTCAGGAACATTATCCGTTGCGCTTCTCAACACTCTAATGCAGGGTTTTGAATCCTCATCGTGTTTTACACTATTTTCCATTTGCTTCATAATTGAGAAACATCACTAGAAGTGAGCTTTCTCAAGAATGCACCAAAATCCAAGCAATACAAGTTTTGCTTTCCTTTTGGTTTAGCTATGGATTTCGTATTCAAAGTTTCCAATGAATACTCTACAAGGACTTATTCGCTATTTGTTTTGGTTATATCAAATAACCCCAAAACTTTCACGAATTCAAATGGTTCACTATATTCTAATTTATTGCTAACTATTTCTAACTAATGGCCTCCACATCTACACTACAACGAGTTATTTGGTGCCATCTATTTAACCCCCTTTGATATCTAATATCACATTGTGATGCTTTGCATTTTGACGTTTCAAAACGCTTTGCATTCCACAATTTCTTTTATGCCATACTTATAAATTTGAATTTCATTACTATTGATCAAATCATAGCAATTAGATTCTATTTTATATTTATACCCCTTTATTGATGAAACACTTTGATCAAATCAAATAGTTTCATATTCATGTTTCCTTTGGTAAACTACTTTACACATTTCAACAATCATATAATGATAATTACCATTTTCGTTAAAACTCAATACATCGGATATGTATTTAATTTTAACAATTCATTAAACACTTCGTATTCAAGTAATACACGGTGTTTAAGTTATTTTGCCGAACTTAGGCATGATTTATATGTGATAGGAAATCGAATGACTTTCACATATTATCATTATAACTTTGAATTCAAATAATGGTTTCATTCATTTAATGAAATATCATTAAGTTGGGTATTTTAAACAAGGCATTTCAATGTTTTACAAATGTTCATACATTATCAATTAGTTTCAAACAATAAGGATAATTCACACATAATCAAACAAGATATATGAATAACCATCTCACGAAGTGTGAGACAAACTAAAGAAGTTCAAATCTCTCGATTACAATAATCATCCTAAAACATAAACTAAATGATAAATGTCGAGGGAGAGTGTCGTCGGCCATCATCATCATGCTCGCCATCAACACGCAACGTCACCTCCTCTCTAGCAAGCACCTTTCATGCAGAAGGACCTGTTTTCAGTAAAACAGAACAAGTATCAGATATACTTAACACTGCAATGTGTTTGCAAGATTATAACATTTATAAAACTGTATATCAAATATATACCTTTGTCGTTGACGACTCTAGCGACAGTGGGTTCATCCACCACATTTCTGAAATGTGATATGAACTCGAGAAAATCCAATGTTTCCGTGTCGCCTCTCATAATGCAGACCCTGACTTGTGCTTGGAATCTTGGTGGAATCGATCGTAGCACAACTCCCATCGCAAATGAGTTTGAGAACTAGTTGTCTAGGTAATATGCCAGACTCATGTACGCATCGTAGATGCGCAATAAGTGTGCATCCAGTGAGGAGACCTCCTCCATCTTTATGGAGAGGAAGTCCCCCATCAGCTCATACTCCCACATGCGCACTTGTTCCACGAAATGCGATCTCATATGTGCCATGACCACTTAGGGCTTGAGACTTCCTACCATTGGCCATAGCCCATCCTCCATTCCGAGGCGCATGGTCACTGATATGAATGTGGCCATCACACGACGACGATAACGCAGATCCCGCTGCTCCTGGGTCTCATGAGAATAGGGTGGCTCCAGATACATCTCGCAGGACATGTAGTCAGCTACATTGTTCTCCCCAAGGAGATCAAACAGGCGTATGACCCATGCAGAAAAGTTGGATCCATCTAACTTGAGCTTTTCTCCTTTTAACCAATCGTTGATAGGAAAGGTAATCTCGAGAAGAACCATTTTCTACATTTATAATTGCAAGAGGAATTTAGACTAAGTTTATAATTAAATGAGTTAATAATAACTCCACTCAGAAACACCTATCCCCAATGAGGGTTCCTAGTGATAACACGACCCCTATCAGCCACATCTCCCCCGATCATCACGGCCATCAATGTGGGTTCAAGGGTGGACGCTAAACGTCGGTCACATCATTCATGCGACTCGTGCTCGATCTTTTGACCATCCGCGTTCCGAGGCCATGTCTGTACATGCTAGGCTCGCCAACTCAACCTTAGTGTTTTCGCTGTGCAACATGGCTTGCACCCACTGTATGTGAACGTAGATATGTCTGACACCCGATCATCACGGCCTGCCTCATACCGAAGAACTTTCTTGGTGGTGCACACTAAGGGGGAACACAATCGTTGGTAATTTTAACAGAGATCATCTTATTAGGCTACCGTCGAGTATCTAATACTAGCACACAATAAGACATACAAAGAATAACATTGAATGTAAATGCTATGTGATATGGTCCTTCACGTCGTGATCTCCATCCGCCGTCACCGGGTTCCGGCGCCGTAGACACCAGGGTACCGGTGTCATTCCGGCGTGGTAGTCCGTCACCTCCGTGACTATCTACTACTACGTAACATAAGGTAATCACTTTACCTTTGCCACAACCATATCACAAAGCAACGCCCCCCTGCTGAACAAAGTTAGACGCCTCTACTTTATCTTTGTATGTTTTACGTGGCTGAACGGGCTTTCGCACAAGAACCGTTCTTACCTACGAACTTTTAGCACAACGCTGATCAAGTAGTTGTCTCTACTACACCCCTTTTGGGGCCCTCCGTTGCAAATGGCTTACCAACTAATGTGAGAGAGACAAACACCCCCCTAAGCCACTTTATACGGTACAAGCCGTATGTCAAGCGTGGACCAGTCTCGCGAATGAATGCGTAAAGTCGGTTGGGGGCCGCTTCATCAAGCATTACTGTGGTATACACAAGTACATGTGGGAGGGTAACAACTAAAAGATCAACGCCCACACGCTACATCTCGTGTGTTCTACCCGTACTAGCATTACTACGCATAGATCTAGCTCTGATACCACTGTAGGGGTTCTGCGCATGAAAACAATAAAATTTACACTATGCCCCTGAACCCCTGAAGCTGCCAAGACCTATCTATTAGTAATACAGTAACAGGAGGGGATTTTTGAGAACTTACCCTTGAAGATCGAAAAGTGTTGTCAA
The DNA here is from genome assembly GCA_910589775.1 of Avena eriantha. Classification (NCBI taxonomy): domain Eukaryota; kingdom Viridiplantae; phylum Streptophyta; class Magnoliopsida; order Poales; family Poaceae; genus Avena; species Avena eriantha. The sequence continues at coordinate 185,576,089 of OU342746.1, forward strand.
CGCTCAGGAGAGTGTGGTTGATGTAGATGAGCCGAAGCCAACCTCAAGGTCGTGATGAAGTCCTTGCGCTCCTTCTGGCTCCAACGACTTGAGTGCCTCAAGTGCGACACCTCACAGGGAGTTACACACGTCTGGTGCCTGACGATGACTCCCACTTCCCCGATCCAGCAGCAGTTGCGGAAGTAGAGCTCCCGGATCCGAATCCTGCAGCGCGACGGCGCTCCGCGGCGAAGATGTCTCTCGCTCGCGTAGTCCAGACTTGGGACCACGGTCACGAGAGAGAGAGGGGGAGAGAGAAAATATCAATTGGAGGTCCTCCCAAAAGTGGGGAGACCTTTATTGATTATTGGTATATTTTTCTAGGCCAAATACCCCACTATATATAGGGGGAGGGGAGGTACTACCTCCCTCAAAGTCCCGGGGTGGGACTAAAGGAGAGGAGGTGGCCGCCGGCCACCTAGTGGGTCCCGCGCGGGGGGGAGGGGGGCTAGGCCCAGCCGGCCTCCCCTTTGGCCCCTCTCCCACTCTCCTTTCCCCTAATGGGCCCTCTCCCTCCGGAATTGGCCCATTAAGCCTTTGACCATTAAAATTGATTTTCTCTTTATTAAATAATTATGAATAAATGATTAAATCAACACTTAACATTCATTCACACATTATTCAACCTCCGTGGCTATGGAACACCTTCCACCTCCACTCCGGACATCCTCCGGACTTACCGAAACCCTTCCGGTTTTCTCCCTTCTTTTCTTCCGTGATTCTACCGATCCTATAAACACTCTCTAAGCATCATCAAGCCCTTAAGCATGATACCCCATGGTTCGGGAACACTCCAGACATGGTCGGGACACTCCTGCACCAATGATTGACAGAGGGACCTGGATGGCCATGTGACCCCTATGCGTTCCACGAAGATCTTTCGTCGTTTGAACCAGGACAGTCGTGTCTTATTCCCTTTGTCATTCGATACTTGCATTGCCCGACATCTGATCATTGACATCACCATGTCGTGTTCCATCTCGTTACTGAACAATGCTACTTAACTCGTTCCGACAAGTGATATCACCGTGATCCAATCACACGCTGCGCAACTATTGGATATAACTTCTCCGAGTGGGCCCTTGAGTATCTTCCCGTCACATGGACGGACAAATCCCGCTCTTGACATATATTACCTCTATGGTTTCCTCCGAATACCTGAACACACCTTTATAACCACCGTTTTACCAGATGGCATTTGATGCTATCTAAGCACTCTCGGGAGACACTGATTGATATAGCCTCACGGTCTAAGGAATAGTATACGAGGATCCATTTCTAATCATCGTAACTTGAACTTCGTGAGATGATCGGGTCATGATGTTTAGGTTGGGTATTGGTTCATCATCTCACTCTCCGAATGAGATGACCTCATTTCCAACTGGCATAAATACCACATGATCAGGAAACATGATCATCCGTTGACCAATAAACCAGTGACTAGAGTTTCACTAGGAACCCCTGTTTGTTTGTATATCACACGTGTATTGATGTTTACACTCAATACAGTTATAGAATGATATAAAACTTAATCATAAACTATATGAAATATGATAATAGACCTTACTACTATTTGTCTCTAGGGCATATTTCCAACAGCCCACACCACCCCCTGGCGCGGGCAGCCCTAGGCCGCGCCACCAGGTGGTGTGGTCGCCCTGGCCCACTCCAGGCTCTCCCCTATGGCGTATATTATCCCCACGGAAACCTAATACCGGGGGAGCGACCACAGAAAGATTATGCCGCCTCTGCGGGGCGGAAAACACCGAGAGAGAAAGATCTCTCTGGGAGATAGAATTCTGCCGGCAGAAAACACCGAGAGAGAAAGATCGTCACCATCAACACCACCATCAAGATGGACTTCATCGGGATCATCATCATCATCACCACCACCATCATCTCCACCAGCACCATCATCACCACCACCATCATCTCCACCAGCACCATCATCACCACTTCATACTGCTGTAACAATTGGGTTGAATCTTGCATAGTTCTTAGGGAAACTTTCCCGTTGTTGATTACTCCTTGTAGTTGATGCTATTGAGTGAACCATTGAATTATCGTTTATGTTTAGATTGTTACATATCATTATATCATCTCTGATCTTGATCTATATGATGTCTTGTGAGTAGTTCGTTTAGTTCTTGAGGACATGGGAGAAGTCATGTTGTTAGAAGTGGATTTGTGTTGAGAAAGATTCAATGGTTTGATATTTAAGTTGTGGTGTACTTCTTCTAGTGGTGTCATGTGAACGTCGACTACATGACACTTCACCTATATGGGCCTAGGGGAATGCATTGTGTATTTGGCTACTAATCATAGGGGTTGCCGGAGTGATAGAAACCTGAACCCCCGTTAGGAAACCTTAGCACAAGGGATGTCAGGGTCTTAGAGTTTAAAGCTGTGTTTAGGTTTCTACCTTAATTTCTTGTACTTGTGGATGCTTTCAAGGGGTATAATCACAAGTATGTATTAGTCCTAGGAAGGTCGGTACATTAGCACAGGTTCATCCACACAACACTTAGCAAACTAAAGAAGATTAATCAACTATATGAAGCGAAAGCACTTGACGATATTCCCGTGTGTCCTCGAGAACATTTGGTCATCTTAAGTAATACAACCGTCTTGTCCTTTGCTAAAGAAAGGATTGGGCCACTTGCTGCATTTATTATTATTGTCTTTTATTTACTCGTACTTTATTTACTTGCATTATCAAAAACCCCTAAAATCCGCTGGCTAAGTATTTACAGAGAATTCCTGCTCCAAGCCATTCACCAACACCTTCTGCTCCTCGTTGGGTTCGACACTCTTACTTATAGAAAATACTGTGATACACCCCTTATACTTGTGGGTCATAACCGTGCAAGTAGCAAAAATGAGTGTGATTTGCTAACCTTTCTAAAGTTTGATCTATGAACGGTAAATGATAGTGATATTTCCTAGTTTCTTTATTCAATTTCCTGAAGTCTATGCACATCCTATGCCCAACAATAGTTCTAGTAGGTATCGATTCATTGTTTTCATTAGGAACAACTGTAAAACCGCCCTTCTTAGGGACACAATGAACAAGCCTTACCCATTCACTTTCTTTAACAGGATAGATTATACCTGCGTATAGTAGGCGTACAATTTTTTTCTTACCACTTCCTTCATTTTAGGCTTCAGTCTTCTATTAAATTCTGCCACTGGTTTAGCGTCTTCTTCCATGAATATTTGATGGATGGTTATCGTGGGACTAATGCCCTTCAAATCATGCATTGAGTACCCAAAGGCCTTGTGATACTCCTTAAGTATTTTCATGAGTTCTTCTTCTTCTCCTGAAAGTTTAGCACTAATAATAACAGTAAATTTATTTGTATCATCTAAAAATCTGTATTCAAGGTTATCTGGTAGAGTCTTCAACTCTGGGGGTGAAATGGATCGTATGGGCACCTAGAGAGAGGGGGTGAATAGGTGCTACTTCAAATTTTAATGCATTTTCAATATTAGGCTTGACACAATAGGTAAATTATCTAGATAGCTATTATATAGAATTTCCCAATATGCAAACCTAACTACTAGCGAGTAAAGGCGAGTGAGAAAGAGGAACGAGTAAACCGTAGTGGAGCACGCGGAGACACATGATTTGTTTTACCGCAGTTCCTTCCTTGTTAAGGGAAGTACATCTGCGTTGGCGGGGTGAGCGGTACTAAGACCACCACGCCACAATAGGCCTCACCCTGTTCTCCGATGGATCCCGCCACCAAAGGCCTGATCCACCTTTCCACTATAGGAACCCTTCGAGCCGAGAACCGGCACCTTTACATAACTAGTGGGGCACAACTCCACAACCAAATTTGAGGCTTCTGTAATGACAACAAGCTACCACAAGAACAAGTTATCAATAACAAAACATGAGATCTAGATATTAACGAGAATACTAGATCGGGGATTTCTCTAAGTGCATGGAGAGGAGTTGATGCGCTTGATTCGTGATGATGATGTAGGTTATCTCCTCCTTCAATTCCCCCAAAGATCGAAGCCTTCGGGTGGTTGAAGTGGGAGATCTAGAGAGAGAGAGCACTTGCAACAGGTCTGGCAATTTTCGAGTGAATCAAGAAGACTGAATGGAGGGGATGAAGGGGCTTTTATACCCCCTGCACTCACTAAGCTATTGGAGCCATTTGGGGCAGGATTATCCGGTCCAAGTGAGGGCCGGATTATCCGGCCTGGGGAAAACTCTGCCCTAGACTCAGATTATCCGGCAAATAAACCACCCCACTCAGAGCGACGTGCCAAGACTACCCTTGAGCGTCTCCTCAGGGCCGGATTATCCGGCCCCATGTGAGGGCCGGATTATCCAGCCAGGGAAGGAAAAACCGCCCCTGTTTGGATTTCCGGGAGAAAATCTGAACCCACTCAGAGCGTCGGGCCTTGGCTTCCTTTGATCGTCTTTTGGGGGCCAAATTATCCGGCCGGGGAAGGAAAAACCGCCCCTGTTCAGATTTCCCGGGAGAAAATCCGAACCCACTCAGAGCGTCGCGCCTTGGCTTCCTTTGTCGAATGAGTTAGAACGGATTATCTAGCCCTTGATGGGGGTGGATAATCCGGCCCCCAAACACAAAAACAATCCCTGCACACTTAGCACACATGATAAAACTCCACGGTATTGTTATCTAACACTCAAAACACAAGGAACCATGAAATGTTATTTCAATCTCCCCCTTTTTGGTGTTAGACGACAATACTTGGATTTGCAGGATAGTTCTCAAGACAATAAGATTTAATGAATGAAAAAGACTCCCCCTCAATGTGTGCATACTAAAAATTGCATTTGATTACAAATACACACAAGAGTGTAAAAGTCTATTTCATTGGAACATATGTGAAAAGCTCATACCACCGGTAGGGAGATAGATGCGTCCTCAACACATTATAAGAATATCCAATGATAGCCATAGTGAGCGCCTCCCTCGATATAGATATCCAATAGCCATAAGACTTTTTGATAAGATAGATGACTCCATATGAATAATCCACAGGATAAATCCATAGCCACACCTATTGAAAGAACAATACCATGGAGTTTTCTCATGTGTTTCATGGTTCACCTATTGAAAGAAAATTTCATGGTTCCCTGTGTTTTGAGTGTTAGATAACAATACCGTGGAGTTTTCTCATGTGTGCTAAGTGTGTAGGGATTGTTTTTGTGTTTGCGGGCCAGATTATACGCCCCCATCAAGGGCCTGATAATCCAGCCTAAATCATTTGACAAAGGCAGCCAAGGCACGACGCTCTGAGTGGGTTCAGATTTCCTCCTGGAAAATCCAAACAGGCACGGTTTTTCCTTCCCTGGCCGGATAATTTGGCCCCAGAAGACGATCAAAGGAAGCCAAGGCACGATGCCTTGAGTGGGTTCGGATTTTCTCCTGAAAAATCCAAACAGGGGTGGTTTTTCCTTCCCTGGCCAGATAATCCGGCCCTTGCATGGGGCCGGATAATCCGGCCCCTAGGAGACGCTAAAGGGCAGGCTCGGCGCATCCCTCTGAGTGGGGGCGATTTATTTGCCAGATAATCCGAGTTTGGAGGGAGTTTTCCCTAGGCCAGAAAATCCGGCCCTCACTTGGACCGAATAATCTGGCCCCAAATGGCTCCAACGGCTCAGTGGGTGCAGGGGTATAAAAGCCCCTTCATCCCCTCCATTCAGTATTCTCGATTCACTCAAAAATTGCCGGACCTGTTGCAAGTGCTCTCTCTCTAGATCTCCCACTTCAACCACCCGAAGGCCTCGATCTTTGAGGGAATTGAAGGAGGAGACAACCTACATCATCATCACAAATCAAGCGCATCAACTCCTCTCCATTCACTTGGAGAAATCCCCGATCTAGTATTCTTGTTAATATCTAGATCTCATGTTTTGTTATTGATAACTTGTTCTCGTGGCAGCTTGTTGTCATTATGCGAGCCTCCAATTTGGTTGTGGAGTTGTGCCCCGCTAGTTGTGTAAAGGCATCGGTTCCCGCCTCGAAGGGTTCCTATAGTGGAAAGGTGGATCATGCCTTTGGTGGCGGGATCCATCGGAGAACAGGGTGAGGCCTATTGTGGTGTGGTGGTCTTAGTACCACCTACCCCTCCAACGCAAATGTACTTCCCTTAACAAGGAAGGAACTGCGATAAAAAAAATCCTGTGTCTCCGCGTGCTCTACTACGGTTTACTCGTTCCTCTTTCTCACTCGCCTTTACTCGCTAGTAGTTAGGTTTCCATATAGGGAAATTCTATATAATAGCTATCTAGAGAATTTACCTATTGTGTCAAGCCTAAAATTGAAAAAGCATTAAAATTTGAAGTAGCACCTATTCACCCCCCCTCTAGGTGCCCATACGATCCATTTCAATTGGTATCAGAGCCCCAACTCTTTATTCGGGCTTAACCGCCTAAGAGAAGTATGGGTACCAAGGAGAATGGGAATGAGGTTGTGGACAAGGTCACAATGGATGACCTCAAGACATTGGAAACAACCTTGTTGAAATCCTTTGAGACCAAGATGGAGGAGATGCAACAAATGATTGCTCGCCTCACATCATCTGTAGCCCCATCTCCATCCTCCTCTGAGGCTGCCACTCCATCATCCAAGGATAAGGCTAACACCGGATCTAAGGAAGATGAAGTGGTAGGTGAAAAATATAATGGTTCCACCTCCAAGAAGGGAAGTGGTAATAAGGACTATGGTGAGGTTCATAACCTATATTCTCCTGACCCACCTATCCCACACCCTCATATAAACAATATGGGTGATGCACCCAAACTTACTGCTTCTTCATTTAATCAATGGCAATTCTTAATGAAGTCTCATGTATGTAGTTTGTCAATTGAACTTTGGAGGATTATCGAAGAGGGTCTTCATATTGGAGATCACACCAACTTGACAAGAAGAGAAGTTGTGGATAGCCAATTGAATGCAATGGCTCTCCACATGATACAACTCGGAGTGGGTCCCAAGGACATGCCCAACATTGAGCATCTCAACACAGCTAAAGAAGCTTGGGATGCCCTCACCGACCTCTTTATTGGAAATGAAAGCATGAGAAAGAATAGGTATGATGCCCTTAGTAATGAAGCTGAAGGATTCTACATGTTGAATGGTGAAAACCATGAAGATATGTATAGAAGACTCAAGGGCATCACAACAACATTTAGAAAGCATGGAGCCACTCACATTGATGATGCTTGGATAAAAAGGAAATACGTGAGTGCTCTAATGCTATTTGAGCCAATGGACTTGAAGAGCTTGCAAGGTAGACACAACTACCATCGAATGACTTCCAATGAAGTCATGCAAGAAATGGCATCATTCAAGGTTACAGCTAAGAATGGGGAAGATGCCCATGCCCGAGCCATTGGAATGCAAAAATGGGTCAATGTTGCTCTAAAGGAAAATGTTGTTGAGCAAGATGAGGATGAAAGAAGTTTCGAGGGTGTCTCCATGGACTGCCCTGAGAAAGTCAAGCGTTCTCATGGTGAGTACATGGCGTTCTATGCAAGGAACTTTTGGAAGGATCCAGCCAAGGCCAAGTCAGAACTCGAGTGCAAGAATGGGTCAAATGGAAGAAGGGAGAATGGCCCAAAACTGAGAACATGCTACAATTGTGGAGATAGGCTACACTTTGTGGCTGAGTGTCCATATCAAAAAAGAGAAGACAATGGTGGCAGGCTCATCCTTAAAGAAAAATCCAAGGCACCTAGAAAGAAGCCATTTATCAAAAAGAATGGCCTTTATAAGAAGCAACCTAACATTGTCTTGGTGGCACAAGAAGAATATTCCTCTGCAAGTGAAGATGAAGAGGATGAAGATAGTACTCGTGAGGTGGCTGCTATAGCCACCACATCTACTCCGTCATCATTCTTCAACTCTCCAAACGAAAACACCATCAACATCAACGCCACTTGCCTTATGGCGAGAGGGTCTGAGGTATCATCTTCTATTTCTTCATTTCCTAAGACTAACATAAGTATGGATATGGATGATCATACTAGTCTTAAGATAAAAGAAGAAGTTATTGCTTTGGACACCTTTTTCACTAACTTGCAAGGCATGCGCAAACTTCATTTTGATGCTCTTATGAGTCAACTTGCCCAATCCGAAGATCTTCTAGAAGAAAAGGGCAGAATTGAAAGAGAAGATGCCTTGGAGATAGCCTCCTTGAAGAATGCCTTGGAAGAAGAAGAGGAAGCTCGAGTATCATTGGAAGAGAGACTTGAGTCAACTGAAGAGTCCCATGAAGAGGTTGTTGCTCAGCTCATCAAAAAACGTGACAACGCTCTTGCTAAGGGAAAGAAACTAAAAAAAGGAAAAGATTGAATTTGGGGCTGCTCATGCTAGACTCTTGGAGAAGTTTGAGAAACTTGACATTGCTCACAAGGCTTTGGAGAGTGAACATTCTACTCTAAATGAGTCTCGTGACCAGCTCCAAACTCAATTGGAGAAGCATGATATGCCCAGCACCTTCACACCATCTTGTGGACAAGTAGAACTTGCAAAGGGATCTCAACACAAAGGTAAAGAAGTTCTAGATGAGGTTCTTAGCAAGCAAAGAACAAACAATTGGAAAATAGGGTCTTGGTTATATTCCCAAGACAAAGAAGAAGAAGAACAAGAAGAAGAAGAACAAGAAGAATAAGAAGAGCAGGACTGCTCAACCAAAGACTAGCACCACCACTAATGACAAGTATAATTATGATGGTTTTGCAGGGGCTACCAATCCTAACTGTGAGTTATATTGTGATTATTATGGTGATGTTTATGCTAGTTATGTACGGCCTTATGATTGTTACATTCCTTGTTCTAATTGGGTCCCCAAGACCCTTGTCACTAACATGAGAGGACCCATTGAAAAATGGGTACCTAAAACCAAGAAGTAACTTTCTTGCAAGGCTATGCTTCCGGTGGGTCTAAATGGGTACTCGATAGCGGGTGCACAAGTCACATGACCGGAAGCAAGGGGATCATCACGGAGATGCAGCCAAATCATGATCATATAATCGCCTCCTATGGTAACAAGTCAAAACCTGAGGGTATTGGGTCTCGGCAAAGTTGTGGTTGCTCAGGATATCTCTCTCGTGGACGTCATGCTTGTTGAGACCCTTAGTTATAATTTACTTTCAGTTCGCTCCCTTGGTAAGATGGGCTTTGTAGTTTTTGTTGATGCTGATTTGGTGGTACTCTTGTGGAGCAAGTCTCCAAAAGGCGCTTTCGTGGGATATGTCGAAAATGACCTGTACGTGGTGGACTTCTCTGAGAAAACCACTACAGGCCCGATGTGTCTTTTCGGAAAGGCTGACGCGGGTTGGTTATGGCATAGCCGACTAGCCCACGTCAATATAAGAACTTTGCAAAGTGTCCACAAGGGTGGCCACATCCTTGGACTAAAAGAAAATGTTTCCTTTGCCAAAGATCGTGTTTGTAGGGCCTGTGTTGAAGGGAAAATGCATGACTCTCCCCATCGAAGGAAGACTATTATTTCGTCAAAGAGGATCTTGGAGCTGCTTCATGTGGACCTCTTTGGACCTCCATCACATGCAAGCCTCGGTGGGAAGAAGTACTGCCTTGTGATTGTTGATGATTACTCAAGATACACTTGGGTCTATTTCTTTAAGTTGAAGAGCGAGACTCAATAAACGGTCACCGACTTCGCCAACGAGGTTCAACATCAACACAATGTCCCTATTTTGGCAATAAGAAGTGATAACGGCTCCGAGTTCAAGAACTACACTTTAAATGAATTCCTAAGTGAAGAGGGGATAATACATCAATATTCCGCTGCGTACACCCATCAAAAAAATGGTGTTCCAGAGAGGAAGAACTAGACCCTAATGGATATGGCAAGGTCTATGCTAGCCGAATTCAAGTCTCCATATAACTTCTGGGCTAAAGCAATCTCTACCGCGTGTCATTCATCCAACCGGTTATACCTCCACAAAATCTTTGACAAGACTCCGTATGAAATACTTACCAGTAACAAGCCAAACATCTTATAATTTTGGGTATTTGGGTGTAAGTGTTTCTTTCTCATCAAAGGAGTTCGTTTATCTAAATTTGAGTCTAAGGCTTTAGAAGGTATTTTTGTTGGTTATGGTGCCGAATCCCACACTTATAGAGTCTACAATAAGCTCTCCGGAACTGTTGTAGAATCTTGTAGTGTGGTGTTCGAGGAAAATGATGGCTCCCGTGCGGGGCAAGTTGATGTTTGTGATGCAGATGTTGAAATACCCCAAGATGCCATAAGAAGAATGGGCGTGTGATTTTTCCGCCCCATTGAGGAATCCCTTGTGGCGGATCAGGAAGGACAATGCTCTACTCATGTAGAGCCCTCATCTACACAAACTCCACATGCTCCAACCACGGGAGAAACTTCTACACCAACTCCTCCAAATGCTGAAGGTCAACATGCTCCTGAATGCAAAGTGACATGTCCCCCGGGGGGTGGGGGGTTAGGGGAGCACAGAGATTCCGGGGGAGGGAGCGCAGAGAGGAATCTTCATTTACTTAAACTTTCTAGACTAGTAACCGAACTGAACTCTTACACTACTTGTAACCTGGTTGGAGTCTATTGACGACACACCATGAGGGACGTGGGCCTCCCATGGCGTGTCATCCCTTTATGGCCATGCCATGGGCCCACATGACGCTCTTATTTGTTTCCCGCACTCCGTCTTCAGCTGGTACTCTATGTTTTGCAAAAATATTAACGCATGATTTATCCCAAATTAATTGAGTCCTAGAAGGTTCGTGGAGCACAGAAGTAAAAAAACGATTTCTTGCTTTCCAGCATTAGATACCGAAATAAGGGATTTGGTCAAAAATCTCGTAAATCATAAAAAGTGGGAGAAATAAAATAAACATTGTAAATATCATGAGTAATATCAACTTTGAAAGGCTACATAATTTTTTGATGTCTCAGCCGCCAATAGGCTTCATATCCCAAGGGACGACAAAAAACAAGATTAGTACAACAACAATATGTGCTAACCCAGTTAATGTGCAATAAGTTTTGATGGATCAAGTTTGTCAAAATACACCATCATCCACATGGAAATCATGTGGCACATAAGAAGTTTCCGTATCATGCCAAGGTATTCCATGAAAAATACTCTAACACTTTAGTACATCCGTGACAAATCATATCACCATATAAATGCACCATACCTATGACCAAATTCTTCTTCATGAAGGAACACACATCTATAAATGGCAAACTTGGTGTCCAATCATTTGAGTTAATATATGTACAAGATTCTATGACGACCGGTACATCATAAACTCGTCATACAAGCACTTGGTAAACCATTATTTTGTATACGAGGGGACTTTGTCATAGATATGAAAAGTTCTTGTATAATTCTAATGTAATAATAAATCTTTCAGGTATATACTACTAACTTTCTAGTTGACTATTCATTTCATGTGTGATACTTCCTCCACTTATGGGATATAAGTAAATGCATGTGTGAAAAAAACTGTAAGAAGTGTAGGATCAATTTAATGTTTATGGTAGAGAAAAAAGGCCATGAAAAGGGGGAATTAGGTAATATAAGACGATATACTGCAAAATGGGTGTAAAAGGAAATATAAGTTTCATATATCAGTGATGAAATTATGGATAGAGCTGATGGCATCAAGGGGACAATGTGAATACTTTTAGTTTGGGAGCTACCTCTATGTTGTCAAATTGGGATAGTTATGTGATAGAAAGAATGCAGCCATTTTTAGAATGATGTTCTACGGATATGAAATTGGCATGCAAAGGAACATGGAGAAGGTATGTGAGGTGTTCCACACTTTGTTCAATGGCATGATGAGAATGGAAGTGCCAACTAGTCTGGTGTTTTGGTGATAAGGGGATAACGTGAATGCATGTGGTTAGCAAGCTCACTATGTGTTGTTGCGTATGCGCTGGAAATGAGCTATGTGATTTTTTTGCCTTCAGTTAATGTCTAACACGTGTTTCCTTCGTATTTGAATTTTGAAACGGTGTGAAACAACAGATGCCGAGGCGGATCATGAGCATGTCATGTTTCACACATTTTTTGAGGACGTAATAATGGTGAGATTTGGAAAATGGAGTTAGTTTCCTATAACGCAACCTAGTAAAGTCAATGCATACTTAGCTATTTGTTATCGATATAGGGATAACGTAAATACTTATTTTATTATAATTGGTTCTTTGTTATTGTTAAACAAGAATGATGCATAAAAGGGGGTCAATGAGACCGCTAAATTTATATTGACCACCAGAAGAAAAGGAACATACAAATCAAACATATGAAAGTGCGCTTGGTTTGTGCCGATGCATGTCAAGAATAATGCATGGGACATGAGTTAAGTGTTGTTTTTTATTTGGCCTTCCATTAGTGTATTACACATGACCCATTTTCCAAACTTTTATTAGTGTAGGAATGACGGCAAAAAATAATAAGGGTTATTATGAGGATCATGTTTGACACGTCTGTTCAGGAGCATATGGACATATTGAGATTTGGTAAATGAGGTTACATAATATGATTCATAATGACTATGAAAGTATGCTAATTGGTAAGCCAATGATAACTAGTAATTCCGATAAGGCAACAAGGGGGATATTTGACAAGAATTATATGTGAAAATATCTTAATAGGGTTAGACCATAACCGACTAAAATATTAACATAGGACATATAATTGTGTGGTCGGTAATAAGGGAACAAGGTGGATATGGTCGGTTTGCATCAGGTATGATGGTGCCGCTAGGTCTAGTGCCACACACATCATTCGGCGGTAGGTTACCCTCCCTCCTCTCTCCTCTGCATGATCTATCAGTGGAGGTCCTATTCTACCCGATGGACCTGTACTTTCCTCCACTTTGGGACTTTCTAGTAGGGCCGTTTCATTTGTGGTGGAGACGTCGCTGATAAGAAAAATAAATTTTTGTCGAGCGTCTAAATCTCGATGGTGTCGTCTTCTGCGACGTTCATGACTTGTTGACATATATTCTAACCGGCCTTTCTAGCCGGTGAGGTTAGGATTTGCAGTTTTTTTTTACCTGGCAATGATGCCATCTGTCCTTTGTAGTTTATAGTCCACAAGCCTCGTCTCCGTCATGTTGTTGCGGCTTTCGACATTGGCGTGAGGTACGGTCTCTGAGTTCTTTGGAGGTTGGGATCTTGGATTTGTGGATCTTCCAATGGTGAAGGCTTCGACGGTTTGTTCTCTAGGGAGCCGGTCGAGTAGGCAGTGGCCTTGATGAGTCCTTTTCCGTGATCAATAATGACTGTCCGGCTATGACGATGGAGAGGTGGCAATTGAGGCGCGCCATCTGCCAGGAGGAAGAAGACGAACCACCCTCTAGAGACCTCAATGTATTTTTTTTATTTGTGTTTGTACTACTGCTTTGATAAATAGATCCAAAGGTCTTATTCACGAAAATTATTTACTTTAGTTTTTTCCTTTTCCATTATTTATTTATCTTACCTCTTTGTAAATTGACTTAAGGGCTTATAGGACACACACTCAACCACTTGTACTTTTTCAACTACTAGTAGTCATATATTGTGATGGATCAAAGGTAACTCGTAGATCTTTTTTTTATGGTAACTCGTAGGTCTTGGCGTACATCCAGTAACTTGTGGTGCAATATCCTGCTTTTATACTAATTTCCAAACTACTATACAATCATGCACTCTGATTACACATGAGCTAGTTTAGCTGGTCTACGTGCCATGTAATACACGCAACGGAAAAAGTTTAGCCTATCTCTTTAGGAGCGAAAGCATGACAACTTAGGAGTATATAAGACTGAACTTTTTTTGTACATATTGTGTATACACGTCTTGTACTGAATACTAGTGTCGATATACACCGGGTCAATATGGACCATGGTGGCCATTAATTTTTGTACTAAAGAAAATCTACGGTATGATGATGCATTTATGATGCTAGATATTACCTCCTTATCTTAAGAAGGAAAAAATAAAAGTTGTAAATAAGGAGTACTGTAAATGTGTGCCAAAGAAAAATGTGCTCAATTAAGGCCGAGCTGGTATTTGATCAAGCATTAAATCGTGTAATCAAGCACTGTATCTCTGCAACGGCAGTCTCTCTGGCCGGCCGTAGCATGCTACGACGACCTTCTTTTCCTACCTACCCCATGGATCCTCCACTATAAATCTACCCCCTCCCTTCCCTTTCAACTCGCCAAAACCCAGCAACAACACCAACAATGGCTCGCAAGAAGGTGCCCCTCGTGTACATCCAAAACAAGTACACCCGCCGCGACACTTTCAAGACGCGCAGCCAGGGGCTAATCAAGAAGGCGGGCGAGGTGGCAACCCTGTGCGGCACCAAGGCCTGCGTCATCATCTTCCCTGAGGGTGAGCGAGAGCCGCAGGTGTTCTCGTCCTGCGGCAACGTCGAGGCTATGGCAATCCTGAAGCGGTTCGCGAGCCTCAACGATGATGACCGGTTCATGAGGACGATGGATCAAGAGTGCTTCCTCCAGAAGCGCATATGCAAGCTCCAGAACGAAGGGCTCAAGTATGATCGCGAGCACGAGGATCTCGAGGTCAGGTTCCTACTGCACAGGGCTATGTTGGAGGGCAACGCAGGGCTCTCCATGGAGGAGCGTGCCAAGGTTAGCTTGAAGGCGGAGGTTCTCCTCAAGAGCATCAGCGACCGCATCACCAGGATCTCCGGGAAGCCACCGGTCTACCAGCCTTCCCATGTGCAGGCGCCGGCTCCCCACTTCACCGATGGCATGCCCGCCCTTGATACCCAGGCGCTGACTTCTCACATCACTGGCAGCATCGATACCGCTGGAGCTCAGGCGCCGAGTCCCTACTTCACCGGCGGCATGCACACCATTGGAGCTCAGGCACCGATTCCCCACTTCACCGGTGGCATGCACACCATTGGAGCTCAGGCACCGGCGAGTCCCTACTTCACCGGTGGCATGCACACCATTGAAGCTCAGGCGCCGATCCCCCACTTCACCGGCGGGATGCACACCTTTGGAGCTCAGGCGCTGACTTCCCACATCACTAGCAGCATGGATACCGCTGGATCTCAGGCGCCGGTTCCCCACTTCACCGGCAGCATGCACACCATTGGAGCACCGGCGCCAGCCCAGCAGCATGAGACATGGCTCGAGTTGATGAGGTCCGGAGGCGGGGACCTCGACGCTCTTGTCTACAGTGGATTCAACACTACTGGTGCCAGCAGCAGCGCCCCTGCTGCTGCTGCTGGCCTCAACAATGATGGGATGATGCAGCCCTTCGACCCAGCAGGTTTCGGGTATCCATGGGGCGGTGCCGATCCTGGCCCCCGTTCAAGTTCTTTCCCTCCTATGTACTAAGAAGGGAGAGGCTTTGCATATCGTCTCGGTCGTCGCTTATCATTTTACTTCGTTGCAAGGGTCCAGTCCAGTCCGGTCTTAGTTCGCTCGCGTCGTGCCATGTCTTGTCGTGTCGGAGTCATGTGTCATCTGTTCCATGAGCGAACAGTTATCTATCTTAGTGTTGTAACTTTATTTTTATTCCTCATGTGTAACCATCGATTTGAATCCTAGCTAGCTAAACTCGTCGAAAAATGTAAGCCTCCAGGGGAATACTACTTTTCAATGATTGCACTTGTCGAACAGATTTATATATATAGAGTAGGAAGGATTTGAGCCCTGGTCCTGTTGAGGCAACCTCGATCCTCAACGCTTCAAGTACCTATAACGACACTGTCTGAAAAATTACAGTATCTAGGCGGAGCCAGTTCGACCCCCTCAAGGATTTGCAGCGGTGTAATTGGTGCATGTGCATACTAATGCCACACATAATCACACTAAACAGAATAATATTTAAGGCTAAATTCAAGTGTTTTTCTGAACAAGTTGAATACCAACCAGAAAAGAGACTAGCCCGCCGATTCGATGAAGCCTGGTTATTTTTCACTTCCGCTCTCGCTGCTTGCTATTCCTAGGCTGCGACAAAGCCAGTCGCCGCTCGCTGCCATTGCCGATGTTGGACTTTGATTCCCGGCTTATCAAGGCACCCAAGTAGTACCGTGGCAGCCACTAATCTTCTGCCCGCTTATCATGAGTCCACATCACCATACCGTCTAATCCCCACCGAATTTTGTACATAGCACCGCTAATATGATCTAACTATTCTAGTTTGTGTTCCGCGTTAGTTTAGAAACAATGAGAAAACATATAGTAGATTGAGTTTTTCACCCATTGATTCGATCTTGAATCTGGCCAAGTGTTGAAAATTCAGGATCCAATAGCAAGTCTACGTATAAGAAAGTTATAAATTAGTGAAAAATAGCTACCTTGTAGCAAAATGGTCATACATATCACGATTTGTTCAACGGACAAATCAGACAAAGCATCCAATTTTAGCACTCAAACATTTTTCTGATATTGTTTTTTTGGACTCGATACCTCTATATACTTGACCCAACGGCGATATGCAATTGTGGTCGGCCGCTTTCTGCGGTCATTGGCTAGCTCCTAGGTTTTCATCGCTCGTCCCCCTAAGTCCAAATCCTGGCTTCGCCCCTGATCTATACCACCCCAGTCTACTTCATAGCATCAGATTTTTCAATAGATCAGTACAGATTCTGTTGTAAGGTGGTTTAATCAACATGCCATTATAGTGCCTCATCCTTATGTATGCACGGGCACAGTAGCATACTCTCCTAGAAGTAGTATAGAGATGCCAATATTAGGTCAACAATGTTCAGCAGACAAAGGAACAACCATTTCAAAATTATAACGATCCTGATCAGATTATTATGAATCCTTCCTAAACTCATCGGTGGCCGAGAGTACTCCGTACCCCTTCATAATTGAGGGTATGTCTTCCTCTCGGCGGTGGGGTGGCCATCTGTTTGTCCCCATCTGCACGGTTTCATAACTTCGGGGTTGAAGATTATGCCAGGAGGAATCCTTGCTTTTGCTGACGACGACACCCGCGGGTTCAATCTCCCTCCTTAGAGGCGAGTCATGGCCTTTGATTGTTCTTCCCCACCTCAAGCAACGGGAGAAACCCTTGATCCAGCTATCGGATCGTGCGATAGTGACAATACGGTGTCGCTTCCTTCTTGAATGCGTCTCCTTGGTTGCTAAAGGAGTCCACTACTAGCAAAACGCTTATGAGTGGCGCACCTATTTTGCAATTCTGTGGCATATATAGAATGTGCACTGTTACCTAGCCACTAAATTAGCGCATATGGATGATTTCTGTGGCGCATATTGTCAATATGCGCCACAGAATATTTTTCCAAATTTTAAAAAAAGATGGGCCAGATCTCAAATTTTTGTGCGCATATTGCCAATATGCGCCACTGATTTTTTTTCAAATTTAAAAAAAGCGGGCCAGATCTAGATCTAGCAGCCACCGGAATTTCGTCCGTGGTTGGGTGTGGGGGTCACCAGAGGAGGGTAGGCCGGAGGTAGGGGGTCGCCGAAGGTGGGGGATCGCCGGAGGTGGGTGGAGGAGGGGGTCACCAGAGATGGTGGAGGAGGAGGCCACCGAAGGAGGAGGTGGTTGCCGAAGGAGTCGTCGTCGGAGGTCGCTGGAGCTGGTCGTCGTCGTCGGAGGAGGTGGTGGTGGTCATCATTGTCATCAGAGAAGGGGGAGGAGGTGGTCGTCGTTGTCGGAGAAGGAGGAGGAGGTGGTCGTCATTGTCGGATAATCAGGAGGACATGGCCGGAGGTGGTCGTCGCCGTTGGAGGAGGAGAAGTAGGTTGCCGGGTGGAGGAGGAGAAGGAGGTTGTCGGGGTGGAGGAGGAGGAGGCCATGGAGGAAAAGGGGGAGGGAGGAGAAGTGGAGGCAGAAAAAGTGTGGAGGAGTAAATAAAGGATAAAAGAGAGGAAAGGGGTGTCGACGGGATTCAAATTTTGAATCCCGTCCAACAATTCAGGGGCGCATATTGGAGATATGCGCCATAGAATTGTCTCCCCCATTTTTATTTTTTCAGGAAAAATTCTTCTTTTGGACACAAATTTTTACTCTTTTTGAATTTGGGGATTCTGTAAAATCCAGAATAGCCTTTGGCAGTTGAATACGAGTAGGGAATTTCGAGACGATCGCTTTGATAGGTTAAACTTTTTCTTTGACATCGTATGTGAAAGTTATGGCTGTTTTACCGTGTCATGACTTTTTTTGGTAAAATACATCGAAATTCATGTTTTTCAATTTCCCTAAAACTATATCCCAAAATATAACTACATCTCAAAGGATTTTTTTTAAAGTTTTTATTATTTTCGTTTATTTTTTACAAAATATCACTTTCTGTGGCGCATATAGACATATGCGCCATAAAATTGTCTCCCCAACTTGGTTCTGGTCCCATCACATTTCTGTTGCGCATATTTCTATATGCGCCATATAATCATCATTTTTTGTGACGCACGGAAAAATATATGCCACAGAAACACACATTTCTGTGGCGCATATGTCTGAGCCTCTAGAGCGAAATGTACTCCATGGTTGGTGCTTCTTGGTAAATGACCTCTTTTTTATTGGCCGGTTCCTGCCGTCTACTTGCCGATACCTAGGCGCTATGAGTGTGTAGTATGTTGATCCAATTGTTCCTGGAGTCGATCTTCCTAGGTCTCCATCTTCGGACGTGATGCGTTCTGGGTCTCTATGCTCCGCCCCTAGCCTTCTTGGTAGGTGACGGCGAAGGCGTTTATTTGTAGTCGTGTATCTTGGGTTAGCGGTGTAAGCCGTGTGTCGTGTGGTGTTGAGTTGTGGTCATTCTTGGCTTTGTTTTAATTGTCTATGCCTCTCTTCTATATGATTGGTACACCTCTTAGGGTGTATCCTAGAAAAAGTATCATATTATTCTCCTCGACATATTCTACACATCCTAAGGGTATACTTTGGAGTAGAACATATAGCTCAGTTATGCACAATCGGATTAATCTTCAAAGAATACCAACTGGCTTAACCATCTTCTATTCTTCTACATGGTAGAGGGAGCAACTATAATGGGCAATGAGAGCTTGAATCGCATAACAATTGTTGTCTTGTGGATTTTGGGTACGTCGATCGGTATGCATAGGTGGGGAATCTATCCAAAACAAATAAAAAGATTATCATTGATTCTGTAGTAGCTTGCGCTTAAGGAAGACATAATACTAGCATATTACGTGAGACTATATAAATATGACTTTCATATTTGTTCCTACACTACTAGAAAAAATAGTATGAATTCTAAACATAACAACCTAGTTAACTACAAACTACCGAAAGTGTCTTATTCTCTGAACCGACCATGTTGCGCCGCTAGGGCCGCAGTTGCCTTGCTAACCCCCTCTTGATCCTCTCCTTCATCCCTGCAACATCTGAGGCCCCTACCTACCACCCCTATCGTTGGCGCGCGTCACAAACTACCGCACGAACTCTCCTCGAGCATGCACCCATGTGGTGCCCGATGGAGACTCGTTTGCGTGTTGGACAAGGAAAAGGCTTGTATGAAAAGTACCCGAGTCCCTCGATCGAAATCACAACTCAATAGCAAGTTATCATGTTTGACATGCCGCGCCTAAAGCACGTAGTTAACCATGCAAGCATATTGCCGGTGTGTTCTTTTCTATTTTTAAGTCAATATTTTATCTTGTTCCACAACAATGGGGGCATACTGCTAGTATTCGTTATTGTGAAATTGTGTTAACTATATTTTGCACCAATCTATTTTTGAAGTATTTTTTAAATCACCAATTCCATCCCACGTCCTACAAGTGGTATCGTAGGAAGGACTCTCTTGATTTGGTATGTCGTCTCCTAGAGAGAAGAATGTTGACGAGTAGTCTAGTGTAAGGAGACACTTTCCCATCATATAGAACCAATTACCTTCTCTACTTGGTTACCATTGATATTTGACATGTGATACTTCATATTCTTATGTAATATAAGTAAATGGATATATGAAAAACAAGAGCAATAGGTGTATGGTTTCCTAAATGTTTGCGGTGGAGCCCAATGAGAGTGGGAGGTAGAAATGGGTTGATATGATATAATGCATAATGAGAACACAAGAAAAGATATGTGATAAACCAATGATTATTAACAACTAGAGCTACTGGCAACAAGAGGAAAAATGAATTATTGTTGGTTTTATGTCATGTTTCTAGGTACCCGTTATACTTACCGAGGAATCCTCCCATATTATATGGATTTTAAATGGGCCTACAAAAGGAAAGTGGAGAAGGTAATTGAGGTAATCCACACGTTTCTTGGGGGGGGGGGAGCATGACGAGAACATGTGTGGGTAAATGAACTTATAGAGCCAATGGAATCAATCATCAATTGAAGGTAATTAAGTAGTTAATCAAGGATATCCACCCCATTTAGTTCTCCGCAATATGGGTGCAAGATGTGTATGTTGTTCCTGCGAAATGAAATGATCTGGTAAGGTGGATAAGATCGTTAATGTAAGACCCGCAACCGGTGATAAGGGAACAAGGTTGATATAAGTAATTACACATCTTGATACATGTAATTTCATGGCCACTGCATAAGAAGTGGCATATGTGTTTCTTTTATCGGACATTTAGTTAAGGCTAATATGCAATTAATTCATGTTTGAAGACTAAAGTGGCCTGCAAATAGATTGGTGATGAGACTGAGAGATTTTCTTCAAACACTTGTGGAGGATCGCGTGGTTTCGATGATGTTGTAGATGTATTTATCCCTACAAGTTACAATGCATAGTGAATTCATAGTCAAGGTAATCGGTAGTTCATTACATGCAATATGGATAGTTGTTTGTGGGAAGAGAACAAGGAGAATACAACTTGTTTGACAACTGGTTTGTCGCTTTTCTCAAAGAAGAATGATGTGTTAAAAGAACCAAATAAGTAACGGGCATCATGCACGAGTAGCTACTCCTTGTCAGTGAATGGGAACTGTTAATTAATATGGCTAGTTTGGTATCTAGTTCACTGATACTATTCAACTAGAATGATTTAGAAGTACTTTAAGGTGTTAGACCGTTAGATGTAGATTAATGTTGCTAAGTGCAAGGGAATGGACAAATTAATGCTGCTAAGTACAACAATGGTTCGATAGTAAGGGGACTAGGTTAACACATGTAATTATCTATATTTCCATGTTTAAATTGTGTGGCCAACATATGAGAAATTGGATTTTTGCGTTTCTTCTTATCTGTCGATCCTTTCGTGTTTCAATACCGACATGCCAAAAGATACATTCTTATGACGTTCTTTTCGAGGAGCTTGACGTCTTTAAGATATTGTAAATGGATTTAGAGTCCTATATATCATAATGTCTACATTACTAAAGTTAACTACTAATTTAATTATAGGAAACATGGCTAGTTGTTTTTAGGAAGAGAACTAAGTGAATATAAATTATTTTTTCATTATTTGCGTTACAACGATCGTGTGCTGAAATATAGAAATCAATGATATGCATCGTGCATGGCTATCTAGCCGTTGGCAGCAAAGGACAAGGTTAATATGCCTGGATTTAATAGAATAAATTACTCAACCTTGTATGAATAAGTGCATGGCGAACACATCAGAATTGGCCTATGTTGGTTTTATCTGACCTTATGTAAGCTATGACATGATCATTTCATATTTCAAGACTGAACTAACATGGAAAGATAATATGGTGAGGGGAGCAAGGCCATTCTTAGCCGTTTGTTGAGGAGCTTAACTGGCAATTCAGTTATATGCAACATTGGGTAGGGGACAAGGAATATACAACTTGTTTAACAACTGGTTTGTTGTTTTCCTCAAATGTGAACAATACGCTCAAACAAGAAATCACTAATACACACGATTCATGGATAAAAGGCATGGTAACCGGTAATTCAATCACATGCAACACTGGGAAGGGGACAAGGGAAATACAACATTTTGACAATTGGTTGTTAGTTTCCTCATCTATGAATGATGCACCAAAACTCGTTAATACACATGATTCATCGCTAGGTACTCACTAGCAGTAGTGGAAAAATGTTAAATACCTTTGGCTAAGTGCATCATGTTCGTTCTTATTGTCAAACTAGAATGAATCGTATACGAAGATGGTATGAATGGTGTTAGATATAGGTTACCACTAAATGCAAGTGAAGTAAAAAATGAAGCATATCCAATTTGACTATGGGAGGTGATAAGGCGATATTGTCAATCCATGTAATTACCCAGCTTTCTATTTGTAACCGTGTGACTATATCGTCAGAAGTGGGCTAGGAGTCGTTTCTATCTGATGCTTAATCGATGATTACATGTGATCCCTTTTTTTGGAGAATTACATGGCATTCCAAATGAGGTGCTTCAAACCATTATTAAGGAGCCTAACATCTTTGAGATTTTAAATATGGATTTCGACACCCATAATGCATAATATCTACAACAATCAATCTAGCTGGTGATTCAATTGTATAAGACATGGCTACTTGTTGGTGGGAAGGGGGCAAGGTGAACACAAATATTTTGTTTTTTAGTTTTATCAGACAAGTATTATGCGTTGAAAATGAGAAATTAATGAGTGACATCTTGCACAGCTAGCTAATATTTAGCGATAAATGGACAATGTTATTATAGATAGTTTCTATACAAGCAATTACCCAGCTTCCTATGTACAAGTGTATTGCTAATACATTAGGTGTGGCATATGTGTTACTTTTATTTTACCTTTGTCTAATGTTAATACACAATCTTGTTGTAAGAATAAAATGGCATACAAAGATAATGTGTTCATGGCAACAAGCTAGGTCATGCTTCATACGTCTGTTGATGAGTGTATATTTAAATAACACATAATGACTATAGACGTCAAGGTAACTCATAATTCAGTTATGCAATATGGCTATTTGGTTGTGAAAGGGGCAAAGGGAATACAACTTGTTTGACAACTGGTTTGTTAGTTTTTCAAGAGTTAAATCATGTTTTGAAACTATTGAATGAATGATAGGAATCTTGCATGTATAGCTAGTCATTATGAAAAATGTTAATTAATATAGCTAGTTTGATATCTAGCTCCTTGTTATTGCATGACTAGAATGATTCCTGGGATGTTGTCAACGTTGTTATACCGTTATACGTAGATTAATGATAAATGTAAGCAAATAGACACATGAATCATAGCATGTGCGACTATGGGTCGATGGTAAGGCGAAAAGGTGTTGCGTTGTGTTTACTTGGCCTTTAAACAATGCTTAGAAATAATCATTTTGTGTTTGCAGAGTGAAATGACATGCCAAAATAGGAATACTTCAAAAAATTGTGGATCCTAACATATTTGCGACTTTATAAATTGATTGAGAGTCCCATAGTGCATAATGTCTCCAATAGATAGGGTAACCGGTAATTCAATTATATGAATCATGGCTAGTTGTTGATGGGAAGGGACAAGATGAAAACAACTGGTCTAACACCCAATTCATTTTTCAAAGACTATTATAATCTTCCAAAACCAAAAAATTAATGGTAGGCATGATGGGTATCTAGCTAGTTTTTGGTGGTAATTAAGTCAAACGGTCAATACAGATGGTCCTAATACAAGTAATCATCCATTTTTATGTATTACTTCAAGGCATAGGCATTATAAGTGGTCCATGTGTTGCTTATATCATACCCTTTATGTATGCTAGAACATGATAATTTCGTGTTTAAAGACTGAAATGCGGTGGAAAGAGAATATTGTGAGGGGGAAGGGGGCCATGATTTAGATATTTGTTGAGGATCTTGATGTCTTTGTGATTTATAAATGGATTTAGAGTTCTACGATGCATAATGGTTACAAAAGTCAAGGTAGCTGATAATTTGGTTATATGCAACATGGATAGTTATTCATTAGAAGATGACAAGGAGAACGCTATTTTTGGACAACATGTTTATTAGTTTCCTTGGACATAAACGATGGGATGAAACTCTTAAATCGACAATAGAGATCATGCATGGCTATCGAGTTGTTAGCGGTGAACATAAAATGTTAATTCATATGGGTAGTCTCAGATCTCATTCATGGTTATTTGCTGACTAGAATGATTTCCGAAAAGTTTTTGTAGCACCCCAAAAATTAGGTATTGATTTTTGTGCTTTTTTCACCAAATTATTTTCCCCTCTTACCCCATGGTATATCCAATTGGTCATTGGTGAATAATGTGAACATCATTGATTTCTCCTCTCTAAGAATTTTAAGGAGTACCTTGTCTAATCCATCCATCAAAGGAAGATACATTGTATCAATTCAGAAAGCTGACAAAAGGACTTTTCGTGCAATGGGATGGGCAAACGCAAAGGATGCACCACCATTAGCGCCCTGACCGCTGACACTACCCTTGACGCTGATCAAGATTCCGACACTCGTTCATATGTTGTAGACATGCCACCCTCCATTATTGCATGTACTATCTCTTGTACAATACCAAATCTTAAATCTAATATTTTGTTGGGACATTCCATTGTCCCTCTCATCCCCATATTTCCTTCCCTCCTATTCATCAATGTCCGTGTTCATTGATTTCATGTGATCTATGATCTCATCAGAATACACCACCATCCACGTGCCACTCATCTGCCACATAAGCAATTTTCTTAGGGTTTCAAGCTATTCCATGGTGAATAGTGTGGATTTTTTGGCACATCTGTGCCAAATCATATCACCATATAACTACACCATATCTATGAAGAAATTCTTCTTCAAATGTACATCTATAAATAGAGAGGTTGGCATCTCGACATTTAAGTTCATATACCTATAGGATTCTATGACGACTGATACTTCATAAACTCTTCATAGGAGAACTTCTTTTATGGTAAACCTTTTTTGGAAGATGATGAGATTTTGTCATAAATATGCAAATTTCTTGTATTGGTCTAGTGTAGGATGAGTCTTTTGGTTATAAATCTCGGATTATACTCATGGACGTGCAAAAAACTCATAAGAAGTGTGTGATCACTTAATTGTTTGTGGTAGAGCAAGATGGCAATGGAATAAATTGGGTAAGACGATATAATGCAAAATGAGTGTAGAAGGTAACATAAGCAGCATATATCAGTGATGAAATTATGGCTAGAGATGATGTCATCAAGGGGATAATGTGGATCCTTTTAGCTTTTTAGCTACTTCTATGTTGTCGAATTGGGATAATTATCAAACAGAAAGGATTCATATATTTTTAGAATGCATCTTCTACGTATTTTAAATTGACATGCAGAAGGAGCATGGAGGAGATACGTGAGGTGTTCCACACTTTTTTCAAGGTGCATGTTGAGATGGAAGTGCCAACTAGTATGGTGTTTCGGTGATTTATGTTGGCTGATAAGGGACAACATGAATGTAGGTGGTTAGCAAGCTCGCTATGTGTTGTGTACATGCTTGAAATAGGCTCTGTGCTTTTTGGCCTTTAGTTAATGACTAACCATGTGTTCCATTCGTGTTTGAATATTGAAATGATGTGAAAAAAAAGAGATCTTAGGGGGGTCATGGGCATGTCATGTGTCAGACATTTCTGGATGGTGTGACAATTGTGAGATTTGGCAAATGGATTTAAAGTCCTATAACACTGACTAGTAAAGTCAATATTACCGAGCATGGATATTTGTTAGAGATCAGGGGATAACATGAAGACATATTGTTTGATAATTGTCTCGTTGTTATTGTTATACAAGAGTGGTGCACAAAAATATGGTAAATGAGGCCACTAAATTTGGATTGGCCACTAGACAAAAAGGAACATGTAAATCAACCATATGAAAGTATGTTTTCTTTGTGGCTATGAATGGCCAGAACAATGCACGAGAAATGAGGTAAGTGTTATTTTTATTTACTATTCCATCAATGTATAATATATGAACATATTTTAAAACTTTAATTAGTGTCGAAATGGCTTGCAAAAAGAATGATGGGAATGAGGGCATGTTTGACACGTTTATTGAGGGGTATAGAAATATTGAGATTTGTAAATGACGGTAGAGACTATAATACATAATGACTATGGAAGTATTCTACCCGTTAAGCCAATGATAACTAGTTATTTCTGATATGGGGACAAGGTGAGTATGTTGGTTTCACAGCAGTTGTCTCACAAGAATTATGTATGCAATTATCTTAATAGGGTTAGATCGTAACCGACTAATCAAATTAGCACATGCAAGACAATCGTGTTGTCGATGATAAGGGAACAATGTGGATGTGATCGGTTTTGCAGTTGGTATGATTGTGATAGGATTCACAACATAGAAAACAAAAGTTTTCCTCCAA
This sequence comes from Avena eriantha, assembly GCA_910589775.1. NCBI lineage: Eukaryota > Viridiplantae > Streptophyta > Magnoliopsida > Poales > Poaceae > Avena > Avena eriantha. Next base: position 185,602,378 of record OU342746.1, read on the forward strand.
GAGAGCGAACAAGTTGAAGATCTAATCTAAGAGATGTTGTAACGAGTGAGGTAGATCCACATACGCTTTTAGAACATGATAAGAAACGTTTTATCAAACGTGGTTGATGAAGAATTCCCTCCTTGATCAATATGATCCAATGCTGCGACGAGCGGCGCCTCTGAGATATCCACACTTATGATCCACAACGACTTCATCTTCTTAATCCATCAAGAGAGATAGAGGTAGATGGGATCTAGGCCAGCACTTCTACCAGTGGCTATTGTGGAGATTCACGCAAGTAGGGCTACACTTGTTACGAGGGGTTAACTCATCAATGCCCATGGTTGATGGACTTGGGCTAGAGGAAGTGGGGAGCGCTGAAGGCATCGTTTGGCCAGCAAACAAGCACATCAGGGACACGCGGTTTACCCAGGTTCAGGCCCTCGGAAGGGACCCTACTCTTGTTTGTCTGCTCTTTCTTAATGGAGGAATCAGGGGTGCACAGATGCAATCTGGCGGTGTGTGGGCTAGGGTTGCGAGGTTCCCTTCTCGATGCCCCCTCATACCCTTTGTATAGGGGGCTAGGTCTCGAGATAACATGCCGAGTCGGTTACAGATTAGGGGTTTTCCCTTTAAGTTTCCTATCTACACATTGTTGTGCTTCCTAAGGATCCGCGTCTTCTAGGACTTGAGCCACCTGAATCGTCTTGGGCCTTGCCATAGGATTCTCTTGGGCTGCACCATATATGCCAAACCAAGGTGCCCGTGGGGCATACCCATGCAGTAGCCCCCAAGTGTCCATTCGAACCGTAGATTCGGATGGAGACTATGAAGTCTTTCGAGTGCTCATCCGTATGATTTATCGGGTGCCTGTTTATTTCATAAGGATAGTTGATATGCGTGCCTGATTTATTCGACTGATCGGGATCAGTTAACTGCCTTAGGGAAAAACAATGCTATCTACTTCAACTCAAGTCCCAGACTAAAATTCGGAAAAATGCTGTTGTAATTTGAGTCATCCCGTGGAGGTCTTATATAGTCGAATTCCAGTGCTTAAGGTGTGCACTTGACACGTCCGTCGAGGCTTTCTCATCATGCCTGCAGGCACGGTATGCTTCTAGCAGAGCGCAACGGGTGTGTTGTCAGGCCATTGGATTGTATCATATGTCTTATCTTCACGTTGTAAATGAGGCATTTGGAGTTTTATCACCATAGAGGTGTTTCGGGTGGCCAAGGAGACGTTATCTCGTTGCAAGGAACGTTTGTGTTTGTTTAGAGGCACGGTCGCCAAATGCTTCGAATGCCTATGACGCGTACCTGGTCAATGCTTTCTGCCATAAATAACTTATTTTGCCTTTTCATAGGGTGCGTGACCAGCGCTCCCTATGGGAGTAGCCCTGAGTCCGTAGTCAAATCGTTGATTCGAAAAAGGGATCGAGGCATAATGGTCCTGGATTTGTACTGGGATGACGTGTTCACTGGACCCGGTAGATCTCCGCGTGCGTGACCAACACTCCTGTAAGGAGTAGCCCCCAAGTGTTTGGTTGATTCGTAGACTCGAGCGAAAACTAAGTGAGTCGAAGAAAAATTACCATTACACACTATTTCCTCGAGCTTCTGATGGTGCAAATGTTGATGGCGTCATTCCTGACGATTGATGAGCTCAGCCGTAGGCGTGAGCGGTGCTAATGGGACGTGACTGGTGTGGGCTCCAACCTCTGACTGAGATTTGACCAATCACGCGTAATTTGGGGTTTTAACTGCGTCTCTTTGATTTTCGTCCAACAACGGTTCGTTGCGCACGCCGCCACGCGTCATCACCGATGTGTGCCACACGTCGAAATAGAGGATTGCTGACCGTCAGATGGTATTTTGGCAGTGCTTAAGTAGCGATCTGCGATAGTATTTTTGATACTTTGCTTCTTCTTCCTCCTCGCATTGCTGTTGTCGTTGTATTGGGAATGGAAGTACCTAAGAAGGTTAGATAGAGGTGTGGGGACTAGCAGGCAAGCTATCGACGGTGTCCGCAGGTGGGATTGGATAGAAGCAAGTGTAGCTAGATGCAGGAAGTACCCAGGTTCGGAGCCCTCGTGATGAGGTAAAACTCCTACTCCTGCCGATCTGACTATGAGGGATATACGAACTACAAGCGCTCCTCGAGCTGTATTCTCTAGCTATTGTCTTAAATACATAGAGACCAACCCTTTCTGCTGAGGCCTTGCCTCTCCTTTTATAGGCAGAGAGGCAACGGTCTCACTGGCCAGGCCGACTGGCGGTCCCCACAGGCGGGTCCCAGCCGACTGGTCATCTACAGTATCCGATATGTCATGTCCCATCGAAGTATGAGCGGTATGGCTGTCGTAGGCAAAGTGGACGTCGTGCGAGCCTGTCGTCAGCATCAGGCCAATGTTCCTACGTCATCCCCGCAAAGTCTTCGGTATGGCCGAGTAGTTGCCAGTCTTGTCGTCGTACAGGGCGTACCGCGCACTGATCCGCACGTCGTCCTATCTCACTGATTGGTTCCGGCTACGCTACCATAGCCGGCTGCTTCTTGCCGATCCGGCTACCACACGATAGCCGGCCTGGCTTGCTTTGTCCGGCTGCATCTGGCCAGCTGGACGCGATCCGATTGCCCTGTTTCGTGTCCGGTTGGGGTATCTAGGGATCATCCCCCTGACACTAGCCCCCGAGCGCGTGTGGATTTCGCCCTTAGGCGAAATGTGCGCGTGCTCCCTCTTGGTTTTGAATTTGTGACCGGCTACGCCTGGCGGTTGCGCTACCCGTGACGTCAGTGCTGACGCCGGCCATGCGCGCACGCGCCATCATTGCTCTGCGGCGGGCAGCATAACGTCCCATCGCACGTCGCCTTGGGAAACTGCCTCTTGACGCTTCGGTTCCCGCTCCAGGATCTTCTGCGCACCCTGCGTTGGCACACGGGATCTGGGCAGCGGTTGGGGTGAGGGTTTCTTGGATGAATGCCACGTGGCGCCGTGGACGGTTGTTCTTTCGGCCCTTTAAAGGGACACCGCGGGGGGAGAAGTTCCTTTCCTCTGCTCCCTCTCTTCCAATTGCTCTCTCCCCTTCTACGCTCCTGCCCTCTGCCCTGCCTTCGCCGCTGCTGTAGCTCGCTGTGCTGCCCCTTTGTCGCCGTCGGTGGCACGGGTTACCGCCAGTTGTCTGCCGCCGCGCGCTCCCCCGAACCAGAGATGGCCGTTGAATGCAGAGCCTGGTGCGGCTCCTCCGTCACGGAGGACCACATTCAGAAGTACCGTGCCACCCGCATCCTCCCGCCGGAGGAGCAAGTAGAGGTGTGGCTAGCGCCATCGGGATAGGTGTCGCCGCACCCGGCGGAGGGAGAGCGGGTAATCTTCCTCTCGCACCTGGCGCGCGGGTTCGCGCTGCCGGTGCACCCGTTCTTTCCTCACGTTCCTTGCTTTCTTCGACCTCCGCCTCCATCATCTCGGCGCCAACGCAATCGGCACGCTGGCGCACTTCATGGCCTTCTGCGAGAGCTACCTCGGGATCCAGCCGGATCTCGGGCTCTTCTGCCGGCTCTTCCGAGTCCGGCCACAGGTGCAGTTTACGAAGGGGCCGCTAGTCGTCTGCGGCGGTGCCTCCATCTACTCCCGCGCGCAGACCGGCTACCCGAAGTTTGGCTGCATGACACAGTACGACTGTGGCAGCAGTCGTACTTCTACGTCAAGAATCGCACCAACGTGGACCGGATCAACCTTCCGGCGTTCCAGGATGTCGAGTCCAGCCGGCAGCACTAGGATTTGAAGATTTATGGCGACAAGGCGGAGTCGGACGCGATGTTGCAGCGCATGCGCTCCCTCGTCACCTACCGGCTGACCGGCCTGGACATCACCCTCAGCTGGATGTCTCGGCTGATGATGCCGTTGCAGCAGCGAGCGCACAAGATGTGCTTCTACTCCGGCCGGCTGGACCCGACCCGGCTGTCGCGCCGTGATTCCCGCTACCACAATCTGAAGGAGTGGGTGTGGACAATCATCAAGGAGCGGTTGCCCGAAGGCTAGACCTTTAGCCTGACGCCCTACAACCGAGACAACCGCGCGCCCCGGGTAGGTCCTTTTAGCCGGAGGTTTCTTTCGTATCTCTTGCCCTTCTTTTTGTTTTATCCGACTAATCCCGCTGTATTCGGCAGATCTTCCCTTGCATCCTTCGTGAGGAGGGTGAGGCCCCCCTCGAGACGTTTACGCCTGACTTGCCTCAGCCACACACTCGGCGGTCTGGCGAGGAGTCATACGGGGACGGGAATGCCTTCCCCAGTCGGAATGACGAACCGGCCGCCGACCCCCACGCAGAGGGTGACGAGGAGGAGGAAACCGTGCTGGCCTCCGATCTAGTGCAGTGCCCTATGATGGACGGCGACTCCAGCCAGTCTTGCGCTGGCGGGAGCGGCTCCAGCCGGTCCAGCGCCAGCCGGCCTGCCGTGGAGGAGCCAGGCCCCAAGAGGAGCCAGACCAGTGCCCTTCCGCGGAGTCGCCTTGGCCGGAAGAAGGGGCCGCCTCCGGTGGTGCTGGGGTACGTCCCTCTTCCTTTTTCTTCTACCGTCTTCTGTTTCTTTCGTCCTTTGGCTTATTTTCTTCTTTTTCTTTCTTCTCTTCTTTTGTCTTCTTAGCACGCTGGTCTCCTTTGGAGCTACGAGCCCGGCACGAGCGTCGACCGGGTCGCCACCACGCGCGTCGACCGTGCCTGCCAGCGCCCCTCCTTCCTTCGAGGCACCGCCTCCGCCACCGCTCCGAGCTGAACCGGCTACCTTAGCCGGAGCGGAGGGTCCTCAACCGGACGGCTCTTCTGCAGGCGCGCGGGAGGCAGGAACCGGCAAGGAGCTCGTGGTTGTCGGCGACAACGACTCCGAGGGCGAGCCAGGAGAGGAGTGGAGGACGGCGGTGGTTGTCGTGAAGGAGTCCTTGGTCGTCAACGCTGCGGACGACGACGCCTCCTCCGCTTCCTCGCTGGCAGATCTCGCCGCCACCCTCGAGCTGGCGGTGAAGGAGATCCGGCTGCTGGAGGCTGCGGCCAGCGGGAACTGGTCCTTGGAGCAGAAGCTTGTTGCCACCAACGGAACCTCCCAGAGTAAGTTTGCGTCAGCCGGAATCGTCTTTTTTTTTTTTTTTTGCTGATAGCCGATTTTGTCACAGCTATCCTCGTGTGCACTCAGCGCGAGATCGATTGCTTGAAAAAAGCGAACGACCGGTTGAGCAAGTCCAACTCCACTCTGCGGCTATAGAACAAGGATTGGCACGCAAAGGTAGATGGTCTGGAGGCCACCGTCAAGGAGCACGACGCCTCGCTCGCCAGCCGGATCGAAGCCTTCAACCTTCTCGAGGCCCAGAACAAGGACCAAGAGAAGGAGATCAAGCGGCTGGCAACAAAGGAGAAGGCTCTGGTGGAGGAACTGATGCAAGTTGGCCACATGACTAAGGGTAAGGTCCCTTTTTCCGTCTCCCTGTCTTTCTGGATCCGGTAGCCGGATCTGACTATCTTTTTTCTGACAGCATTTTATCCCGGCATAGACCTGTTGGCGTACAACCGACTGCAGGAGAACTGGCCAGGAGCGCAGCCGACAGCCCAGGAGCTCGTCGTCCTTCTTGGTGAGGAGGCTGCCAAGCTTCGTAAAGCGGCACGGGACATCTTCTCGTTCCTGTGGCCGGATACTCCGGTTCCGGAAACGATGGCGCAGCTGGCTGCGAAGGTGGGAGAGGTGCCGGCTGCGGTGGACCGGCTGCGGGACTTGGCGGCGCAATCCGGAGCGGAGATGGCTCTGGCCCTCATGCTTTCGTAGTACAAGGATGCCCGCATCGAGAAGACCGACGGAGGCTTCCGCGCCGACACCGACCTTGCCGCCATCCGCCAGGCTCATCCGGAGCTCCGGGGCTCCGCCATCAAGATCGCCGACTACGTGGATCCCGACGAGGTGCTCACCGATTCGGAGTCCGTCGGTACTCCTGATGCGGAAACCTCGACACAGCCGGCCGCGGGCGCCGGAACTGGGTCGAGCGCCGCGCCACCTCCTCTGCCTGAAGCTACCACCAGCCAAGACGCTCCGCACGGCACGGGTCCTGCCGCTTAGCTATTGCCCCGGGATGCCGGGTGTATTTGTTTGTCTTGCTTTGTCCCGAAACTTGTCTGTCTATACCGGCTGTCTCTGGCACCGGGTAAACTTATGGGAGCTTCGCCTCCTTTTTTCTTTTTAATGTTAATTTTGAACTGGCTTGGTTTCCCTTTAACTTGTGCACTTTGCATTTTCTTTCAATATTTCACCGATTGACTTTATCCGGCTGACTTCGCCCAGCTATACGCCTTTAGCCGGGGGAACTGCACCTCCAGCGGGGGCGCGCTAGCGCACCCACTGGGTGTAGCCCCCGAGATTCGTAGTAGCTGGCGTAGCCAGGTGCTTCGAATCTTCCTTGTCTTCTCTTGCTCCTGCCCTTGCCCTCAGCTGGGCTCCAAATGCCTGGCTAAACTCTTTTAGCCGGTCGGGAACTACAATATTCCACTGGGGGCGCGCGAGCGCACCCAGTGGGTGTAGCCCCCGAGATTCAGAGTGCTTGATGAAGGCAAGGACTTCGGATCTTCTTCTCTTTTCTTCCTGAATTCCGACTCAACGTATTCGTACAAGAATATGCGTACACATACATTTTCACATGTTATTAGGTTAGTCTGCCAAATTGTAGCCGGAAGGCGGATTTATTTTTTGAAAACTAGCTTGCGCTGTTCTGGACACTTGGTCGTTTTCCTGTGCGCTCTGTTGTTTTCGCTGCGTCCTTGCCGGGCAGCTGGGTTGTGGTCTGCAGCCAGAATCGAAGAGAGCTGACAGTACATCGTGCACAGTACTAACGGCTTAGTAACCGGATTGTCTTAAGCTAGTTGCAAGGCTGGGATGCCCGATCTGGCTCGTCTCCTCCCCGTTTTTCGTGTGGGATACCTCGGGCTTTTTCTCTTGCTAGCCGGACAGCCGAGTTGTGGTCTGTAGCTGAGACGAAGAGTGGGCCTCTAACATCGCCACACACTACTCAGTCGGTTTGTTGACTTAGCAGGTCGGGCCAGCCGGCAAGCCCCCGGGTAGGGGTAGCCGGAGCCGGAAAATCATAACCGGAAAATAGGTACAAACATATTTCTAGCAAGGAGCCCCCGAGCATCTCACAGGGGTCCGCATTTTCATTCATAGGGTTTGCGGGGTACATACACTGTCTGGTGACTAGGTGTAAAACGGGCGCAGCAGGGCCGCGTTCCAGGGACGCTCGGTCTCCTCGTCTGATTTGTCCATCTTGTTCTTGTGCGGCTGCTGCGCGTCGATGAGGTAGTAGGAGTCGTTGGGCAGCGCCCTGCTGATGATGAAGGGGCCCTCCCAAGGTGGCGATAGCTTGTGCCCTTCATGTCCTGTACCAGCCCTTCGTGTCCTGTACCAGCCGGAGGACCAGCCGGGGGACCAGGTCACCCTTCGTGTCCTATACCAGCCGGAGGACCAGGTCGCCCTCGCGAAACGCGACTGGGCGGATCCGGCCTGAATGGTAGTGACGTAGTCGTTGCTGGTACAGGGCCGACCTGGACAATGCCAACTCGTGGGCCTCCTCCAGGAGGTCCACACCGTCCTCCCGCGCCTCTTGGTTGGCCTTTTCGTCATAGAGGAGCTTGCGTGGGGAGTCGAACTCGATATCCGCAGAGAGGACAACTTCCGATCCATAGACCAGGAAGAACAAAGTGTAGTCGGTTGATCTATTCGGCGTGGTGCGGAGGCTCCATAGCACAGCCGGAAGCTCCTCGATACAGCATCCGGGTGACCTCTCCAACGGCTCGATGAGGCGCTGATACATTGCAAATGTATCTATAATTTTTGACGTTCCATGCTTGGTTTTATCCACTCTCTTGTGTTTTGTTCCAACTTTGGAGTACTTTTCATATGATTTCTTGGACTAACCTATTAACAAGAGCCAAAGTGCCAGTTGCCTGTTTTCTGCTGTTTTTGGTTCCAGGAAAGTCAGAAAATGAATATTCTCAGAATTGGACGGGACAAAAGCCAAAGTGCCTATTTTTCCGGAAGAGATCAAGTGCCAGAATACGAGACGGGGAAGGGCCAGAGAGCCACCACACCACCTGGCCGCGTGGCCATGCCTGGCCCATGCCAGGGGGTGGTGTGGCCACTCCCGGCACCCCTTGGCCTCTCCTTCCGCCTATATATTGCCCTCGGGACGAAAACCCTAAGTACCCGATCAAAAATCAACGAAAGAGTCTGTAGCCGCCGTCATCTCCATCCCTAGATCGGGAGGGATCTGAAGCTCTTCCCGGCACCCTGCTGGAGAGGGGAATTCACCCTGGAGGCCTTCTTCATCGCCATGCAAGCCTCCGGTGTGATGCGTGAGTAGTTCATCCTTGGACTACGGATCCTTGTAGTAGCTAGATCGCTGGTTCTCCTCCTTTGTGCTTTCATGTTTAGATCTTGTGAGCTCCATTCATGATCAAGATCATCTATTTGTAATTCATACATGTTATGTTTGCGGGGATCCGATGGATATTGAGATGCTATTTCAGATTGATTATTGATTCTATCATGTCTTTGTTATTTGAGATCTTGCATGCTTTCCGTTGTTAGTAGCTATGTTGGCCAAGTAGATGCTAGCAACTCCAAGAGTTAGTATTTATGCTCGATAGTGGGTTCATGCCTCTGGTAATCTGGGGAAGTGACAGAAATCTCTAAGGTACTAGATGTGCTGTTGCTACTAGGGAGAAAACAACAATCCTTTGTTCATAGAACAATCGTATTGTTTACTTTACACGTAGTTCGTAAAGCAATAATCTGTTGCTTGCAACTTAATACTGGAGGGGGTTCGGATGATAACCTGAAGGTGGATTATTAGTCATAGATGCAGTTGGATGGCGGTCTATGTATTATGTTGTAATGTCCAATCAAGTCTCAGAGGAGTCAAGATGATTAGTATATGCATGTATTGCTTTCTCGGTGTTTGTCAATTGCCCCGCTGTAATTTGTTCACCCAGCATGTTATCTATCTTAAGGAGTGCCACCTCTAGTGAACTATGGATCCCGGTCCTTAATTTACATACAATCTACAATCTTTTACTGCTTTGTGTTTACTTTCTGCAAACTTTTACTTCTTTCCATTCGATACGTTTAATCCTTTGTTTTCCACAAAACACGGTGAGATTGACAACCTCATCGCAAGTTGGGGACAAAGTTCTGTGGTTGTGTTGTGCAGGTCTCCCCGTTGCTACTAGCACCGGTAGTGCGCCCTGCCAAAGCTCAGCTAGTAACACCTTTGGGGTGTTTCCTTGCTCCTACTGGTTCGATTAAACCTTGGTTTCATAATTGAGGGAAAACTTATTGTTGTGCTCATCATACCTTCCTCTTGGGGTTCCCAACGAGCTCTATGTCGATCGTCAAGTACATCAGGCGCGGCTTGATGCCGGCTAGCACCAAGTCGTTTGCCCTTTCGACCTGCCCATTGGACTGCGGGTGCACGACGGAGGCCAGGTCCAGCTGGATGCCCTTGTTACTGCAGAATCGGGCGAACGCCCCTTTGGCGAAGTTTGTGCCGTTGTCGGTGATGATGCTGTTGGGGTAGCCGAACCGGTTGATGATGTCGGTGAGGAAGGTAATGACTGTCGCCCTGTCCAGCTTCCGGATGGGCTTGGCCTCGATCCACTTTGTAAATTTGTCCACCGCCACCAGCAGATGGGTCATGCCCGCGCGTGCTCGCTTGAAGGGACCGACCATGTTGAGGCCCCAAACCGCGAAGGGCCAGGTAATCGGTATGGTCTTGAGTACCGAAGTCGGCATGTGCCTGAGCTGCCCGAAGTGCTGGTATCCATTGCACGCGCGGACCAGCTATTCAGCGTCCTCGAGGGCGGTGGGCCAATAGAAGCCATGTCGAAACACCTTGGCAACTATCGCCCTTGACGAAGCGTGATGCCCGCACTCGCCCTGGTGGATGTCCTTTAGTAGCCGGTAGCTCGTGTCCACATCGACGCACCTTTGGAAGATGTCGGATACGCTGCGCTTGTACAATTCATTCTTGATGATGGTGTACGTGTGCGTGCGGCACCAGACTTGCCTGGCCTCCACTTCGTCATCCGGGAGCTCCCCGTTGGTGATGTACTTCATGAAGGGTTGTGCCCAGGATGGCACTTCCCGGATAACGAGCATACTCCCGCTCTCCAGTTGATGGTCGTCGGGGGGTCGTCCGGGTGAGGTACCCGGGACGGCATCCCCCGAGCCGCTTGACGAGTCGGCAGCACTCGGGTCTTGCGAGCCGGAGGGTACTGATTTGCTGGAGTTGGCGCGAGCCTTCTTCTTCGGAGGTTCTGCCGGCCCTGCCTCTGTCGCCCCATCAGCCGGAGCGCTCCCCGCCCATATGATGGAATCCGACTCGGGTGATGGGTTGATGGAGTGCTTGCGCAGGTGCTCTAAGGAGAACCCGGGTGGGATCGCCTGCCTGGTGGATCCAATTCGGGCGAGCGAATCGGCTGCCTCGTTGTTGACACGGGGGACGTGGTGGAATTCGCATCCATCAAAGGAGGCGCTGAGCTTCTGTATGTGGAACCGGTAGAGGGCCATGTTTGCATCTCGGGCGTCCCATTCTCCGGATACTTGCTGCACCACCAGATCCGAATCGCTGAAGCAGAGGATCCGGTTGACACCAATCTCCTTGGCTAGCCGGAGTCCGTGCGCTAGTGCCTTTTATTCGGCTACGTTGTTGGAGGCCTTGAAGTGGATCTGCGGTACATACTCCAGCCGGTCTCCCTTGGGCGAGGTGAGCACGATGCCGGCTCCCAAGCCCCGAGCATCTTCGACCCGTCGAAGTGCATCTTCCAGTGGTCCGAATCCGGAACCGGTGGGAGATACTGGGTCTCAGCCCAATCGATGAGGAAGTCCACTAGCCCCTACGACTTGATCGTGAGCCGGGGCTCGTACTGGATGGAGTAGGCTGCAAGCTCGATGGCCCACTTGGCGACTCGGCCGGTGGCGTCCTTGTTGCCGATGATTTCCAAAAGGGGTGCGGTGCACACGACCTTAATCGGATGTTCCTGGAAGTAGTGCTTGAGCTTCTTGCATGCCAGGTACACGCCGTAGCACATCTTCTGGTATTGAGGGTAGTTCTGCTTGGAGAGGGAGAGAACCTCGCTGAGGTAGTAGACGGGCCTCTGAACTGGCTGAGCCTTGCCTTCCTCCGGGCGCTCCACCACCAGGACGACGCTGACGACCCGGCTGATGGCTGCTATATAGAGCAACATCGGCTCCTTGCTAGCTGGCGTGGCTAGAACCGACGTTATGGGTAGCATGCGCTCGAGGTCGTGAAATGCAGCGTCGGCTTGCGAAGTCTAGGAGAATTTGTCCGTCTTCTTCATTAGCTGGTACAATGGGAGTGCCTTCTCTTCCATCCGGCTGACGAAACGACTGAGGGAGGCCAGGGATCCGGTGAACTTTTGGACTCCAAGCAGGCTCCTGGGCGGCTGCATCCTCTGGATGGCCGCGATCTTCTCCGGATATGCCTCGATGCCTCGTTGTGATACGAGGAAACCGAGGAGCTGGCCGGATGGCACTCCAAAGATGCACTTCTCTGAGTTCAGCTTCATTTGGTACTGGTGGAGGTTGCCAAATATCTCTCCTAAATCTTCGAAGAGGGTGCGTTTCTCTTTGGACTTGATGACCACATCGTCCACATAGGCATGCACATTTCGGCCTATCTGCGAGTGCAAGCACTTCTGCATGCAGCGCTGATAGGTGGCGCCTGCATTCTTCAGACCGAAGAGCATGGTTAGATAGCAGAAAGCCCCGTAGGGGATGATAAATGATGTCTTAATCTGATCAGCCGGGTTTAACCGGATCTGATTGTAACCGGAATAGCAATCTAAAAAAGACAAAAAATCACAGCCGGCCATGGAATTGATGACTTGATCGATGCGGGGCAAGGCGAATGGGTATTTCGGGCACGCCTTTTTCAGGCTGGTGTAGTCGATACACATGCACCATGTCTTGTTCTTCTTCAGCACCAGGACTGGGTTCGCCAACCAGTCCGGGTGGTACACTTCCATGATGAACCCGGCTGCAAGGAGCCAGGTGATCTCGTCACCGATAATCTTTCTCTTCTCCTCCGCGAACCGACGCAGAAGTTGCTTAACCGGCTTGGCATCTGGCTGCACATGAAGTGAGTGCTCGGTGAACTCCCTCGGTACACCTGGTATGTCCTTGGGTGACCATGCAAAGATGTCCCGATTCTCATGGAGGAAGTCGACGAGCGCGCCTTCCTATTTGCTGTCCAAGTTGGCACCAATGGTGACGAACTTGGTCGGGTCGGAGGGGTCAAGCAAAATCCTCTTCATCTCCTTTGCCGGCTGGAAGGCTCCTTCTCCAGCCGGTTTGCTGCTAGCCGGTATGTCCTGCTAGGCCATGGCCACATTGCGCATGATTGTACACTTCTCCTCGGCTATGATGAGGGCCTCTTCCAGTTTGGAACCGGCTGAGGCGCACTCCATCGACCGCTTGAAGCAGCCGGCAATGGTGATCACGCCGTTGGGTCCTGACATCTTCGTCTTGAGGTATGCGTAGTGGGGGACAGCCATGAACTTGGTGAGGGCGGGGCGCCCGAAGAGAGCATGGTAGGACCTCGTCAGGTTTACCACCTCGAACCAGATTGGTTCGCGGCAGAAGTTCTCCTCGGTCCCGAAGATGACATCCAGTTGGATTTTGCCCAGCGGGGCGCAAGCTGGCCCTGGCAGCACGCCGTGGAATGTTGTGGTAGTCGGGCACAGGTCACATTCGCGAATGCCCAGCTTCTCCAGCGAGGACTGGTAAAGGAGGTTGAGGCTGCTGCCTCCGTCGATGAGGACGCACGAGAAACGGCAGGTACGCACATTGGAGATGACGAGGGGGTCGAGCACCATGGCGTAGCCCCCGGGAGTCAGCAGCTGCTCTGGCTGGTCTGCATGACTCTAGGTGATGGTGTTTTCCGACCAGTTCAGGTACTGGGGGACCGGAGAGATGATGGCATTGACCTCCTTGGAGCGTCGCATGCGGCTGTGCTTGTCGTCCAGCTCCGTGTCGAAGATGTGGTAGGCGGCGTGCGGCTGGGGGTAGTAGTTGTAGTTGTTGCCGCCATTACCATCATTGCCGGCTCCCCTAGCTGGTGGTGGTCCACCAGGAGGGGGCGGGAGGAGACGTGGCTGGCCACCCTGGTCTTTTAGTTGGCGAGTCCAGCTGCAATTCCGGGTGGTATGCGTAGCCGGTTTGAAGGGACCATTGTGCCACTTGCACAGGACATCAAACATCTGGTCGAAGGTGAGCCATGGCTTCTGTCTCCTTGCATCGTTAGTCGGTGCGTCGGGCACACCTTCCACAGCATTGACCTGCTGTGCATGGTAGCGGGGCTTCTGTTGTCCGGCTTGGCGGTCCCCATGGAACCGGTTGTCGTTGCCGTGGCGTCTGGAGGATCTGGCTTCCCCAGCCGGATTGCTCGGACGGTCGCGAGTCGGGTCCATAGGAGTCGGACGCCCGTCAGCATTTACTCGGAGGGGCTTCTTCATGGCGGCATCTGCCATGGCGTACTGGTCCGCAACCGTCATGAGCTCCGCCATGGTTTTCGGCTTGTCACACAGTAGCCGGTGGCGAAGCATGGTGCCTTCTCGGCAACCCTCGATGAAGAAGCTGATGGCCTGGCTCTCCAGGATGCCCTCGCAGGTGCTGCGCAGCTCCGTCCACTTGGCGAGGTACTCGCGGTCGGTCTCGCGGTCACCCTAGACGCACAAGGCCAGGTCGCGCGGGCGTCCCGGACGCTTGTACGTGCCATTAAAGTTGCAGACGAATACCTTCTCGAAGTCCGGCCAGGCGTTGATGCTGTTGGGCACAAGGCTATTGAGCCACATCCTTGCCGACCCGGTTAGCATAAGAGGAACATAGCGCACGGCTGTGCGCTTGTTCCCATGGGCGATGCCGACTGCCGTAGCATACTCGGTCAGCCAGTTTTCCGGCTTCATACTGCTGTTGTACCTAGGGGTGTCCCTAGGCAGGGTGAACTTATCCGAGAACGACTCGTTCCGGATGTGGGGTCTGAAACAAACCGGGCCGGTAGAATCTTCTTCCTCCATGACGCGCGCTTGAGTTAGGAGCTCGATGCGGTCGCGGGCATCCGGACAATCCGGGTTAGGCGCTCCCACCCGGCCCCAGAGACGGAAACCAGCGGGTCTAGGTGCTCCGGTGGAGGGGGAGGCGGTGGGTTGCTATTCACCATTTGCTCCTCGCGCGGCTGGCCCTTGGTGCCGGAGCTACGACGCCTTCTGCGGGCCATAGCCGGCTGAGGGGAGGATGCCTGTTGGGTGTCGCGGGGCATGCCCCTGCTGTTGACAGGCAGCTTGCTCCCCCTAGAGTAGCTGGGCTCCTCCTGCATCTGCCGGTCGGTATCAGCCTGCTCATCCACGATGCGGAGGAGCTCTTGTATGCGAGCGTGCTTGCGGGCTCGCTCCTCGCCATCCAGATTGGGCAGTTCTTCTACCGCAGCTCGCGCCGCTCACAGGTTCTTGATCGGCGTGCTGTAGGCGGGCCGGATGAGGGCGGGTGCGGGATCCGGCTCCCTATCCTTTTCCATCCTTCTGCCCAGCTCGCCGCCCCGGCGCCGCACCTGGCCGCGTCGGCTCGGCTCCGCGGTAGCCGGAGTGAAACCGTGTGCACGGTCGTACTCGCGCCGGGTGATCTCGAGTTCCTTGCGGGTTGCCGCCATCTCCATGGCCTCCTGGAGGAGGATCTGCCTCTCCATGGTGAAGTTGGCTTCCACTTCCTCCGGGTTATCCCTGAGGTAAACCAGTGTCAGGAGCCGATCAATGGCATCCTCCACCGGATTCCGAGGCTGCGGAGGCGCGGAAGTTCTGCCCTCGTCCGCGCCCCGCTCCCGCGGTTGGCGAGGGTGGGAGCTGGAGCCGGCCATCATGACCTCCACGCAATAGGAAGCGACAGAGGCGCTACCGCCCGGATGTGGTAGCTCTGCGACAGAGATGATCTCCCTAGGGAAACGCTCCGGAACGGTGGCGACGTATATGGGGAGGTCACCGAAGAGCAGGATGGAGCTGTTCGCCGAGAAGGAGGTTTCGGCGAAGTAGGAACCGTTGTCGATGACGCAGTCGAACTTGCCGAGCGTGAGCACCAGGCCAGAGGCCACGTGCTCACCCGCTGAAGTGCGGGGTCCCGTGCGGAACGTGACTCCGGTCGAAGCCATCAGCCCCACGGTGGGCGCCAACTTTCATTGTATTGGGAACGGTAGTACCTAAGAAGGTTAGATAGAGGTGTGGGGACTAGCAGGGAAGCTATCGACGGCGTCCGCAGGCAGGATTGGATACAAGCAAGCATAGCTGGACGCAGGAAGTACCCAAGTTCGGAGCCCTCGTGATGAGGTAAAACTCCTACTCCTGCCGATCTGACTATGAGGGATATACGAACTACAAGCGCTCCTCGAGCTGTATTCTCTAGCTACTGTCTTAAATGCACTTAGACCAACCCTTTCTACTGAGGCCTTGCCTCTCCTTATATAGGCAGAGAGGCAACGGTCTCACTGGCCAGGCCGACTGGTGGGCCCCACAGGCGGGTCCCAGCTGACTGGTCATCTACAGTATCCGGTATCACATGTCCCATCAGAGTATGAGCGGTATGGCTATCGTAGGCACAGTGGACACCGTGCGAGCCTGTCGTCAGCATCGGGCCACTATTCCTGCGTCATCCCCACAAAGTCTTCGGTATGGCCGAGTAGTTGCCAGTCTTGTCGTCGTACAGGGCGTACCGCGCACTGATCTGCATATCGTCCTGTCTCATTGATTGGTTCCGGCTACGCTACCGTAGCCGGCTGCTTCTTGCCGATCCGGCTATCACGCGATAGCCGGCCTGGCTTGCTTTGTCCGGCTGCATCTGGCCAGCCGGACATGATCCGACTGCCCTGTTTCTTGTCTGGTTGGGGTATCTAGGGATCATCCCCCCTACAACTGCCATTGTTGCGCTTCTGCTCTCCACTCCTCTTCACTCATTGTTGCGCTAGACGTCCTTAGGGAATTCCCTAGTTATTTCCTTCGGTCTCTCCACCGGAGAAAAATGGGAAAGAAGAAAGTCACCGCTACTGCTGGATCTGGTGCTGCCGCTGCTTCAAAGAAGAAGTCCGTTGGTGCCTCTGGGTCCGGCACCACCGCCGCTCCTACGAGGAAGAAAGGCACCAGATCCCGTGTGACCAACAGGTCCTGGCGACGCTCGAAAATGAGGCTCCACGAGCTCCATCCTCTTCGGCATGCCGGCCTTATTCTGGTTGTGGAAGATTACTGCCGAATCCTCGAACCAGAGGTAATTCATGATCCTCCCACCGAATTTCATCTCATGTTTGTTGCCTTCATTCTTCGAGGTCTCTCTCTTCCCCTCCACGACTTTGTTCGTGGGGTTACTTTGTTTCTATGGGATTTAGCTCCACTAGCTGTCTCCCAATTCTGTTATGCACATCGCGTGCTTCATCACCCTTTGCGAGTGCTCTCTAGGTATCAAGCCGCACTTCGGTCTCTTCAAGAATATTTTTAGTTTGAAGAGATAGTCGGGGTCAGGATTCGTAGTGTATGACCTTGGTGGGTGCGGGATATCTATAGATTCCCATGTGCAGTACTTTAGCCTCAACATTATCGACTCCGACCAAGGGCGGAGGGACAAGTCGTTCTATATTCGGGACTAGAAGGCAACAGGGAAGAGGTTCGGCCTCGCTCCCTTTGACCGGAAGGCAGAGCTGAAGAGGAAAAGGTCCTGGAAGAACATCGTGATGCTGATCAAGGCGGACAACGTAGAGGTCTTGTACATGTGGGTGTTGGATCTTCAAATCGTTTGAGGCAAGGAGGTCATTAGCATGGACCTCATACGAACGTGGTTGCGATGTCGGGTGCAGCCACTGCAGGCCAGGGCTTATCCAATGTATCTCTGGTTGCGATGGATCCAACACGCGTCTGCTCAGAGGACATGACCTCGGTGGAGCTCGAGAAGAAGATCAGGTCTTTGACCAAGATCACTTTGAAGGAGACTCTTCCCGCTGAGTCAAAAACTCTGCCTTTCTGTGCTACATTTTCTCCTCTAGAGGTGATCTTCTGCTGAATGTTCCCTTTTTTTTAGGAACATTTCATTGATTTACTGATGGAATTATTGCCTTTGTTGCATGAGTGGAAGGTTGCAGCCTCAATGCCTCCTCAGCTGGAGGGCATAATCCCTCCTCAAGCCACGGAGGAAGACGAGTCAGACTTGACTATGTCTGCCACCGAGGCACATGGAGCCCCCGAGTCCAGCGAGTCCCGGTCTCGCAAGTGAGAACGGAGAGAGGATTCTGATGCCTCCATGCTAGGGACGCCAAAGGACCTTGCTTCTGAGGAGGGCACCACGGATCCCATTCCTGTGGTACCTGTCAGTAGCATGTGTCCCCCTCCGCTGAAGAAGCAGAAGCAAGATGGACCTTTTGACCTTGAAAGATTTGACAGGTGACTCTCCACTCTTGATGTTTCTTGGGTTGTTCCTCTCATGGTTACACTTGCACTTAGTTTGTTTTTTCCTCCACTGAAGTGTCACGGCATCATGTTCGTCTGACACCATCCGTGAGCTGGAAGACGAGGGAGTCATGGACTCTAGGGAAAAGGGTGCGGAATAACCCGAGCCTTTCCCGAAGACAGCGGACAACTCTGGCGCGAGCTCCTCAAGTTCCTCCAAGCTAGGGGAACATAGGGTGCTGACCCGGATGACCAGGAAAGAACCTTTGGAGTCTTCGGGTGATCATGTAAGTATATATTTAGTCATTCGAGGGAGCCGTCGAGTACTTTTGTGCTCTTGTGACTCGAAATCTATTGTAGCCCTTTCTTCAAGACATGATTCTCCTTGGCAATGATTGTGTGTGGCTGGATACTGACCATCGGCAGCTGCAAAGTAAGGTTCTTTCTTCTTCGAGTGATTCACATAAAGGTTGGATCAATGTTCTGACCAATTTGCCCTTTTGTTGTTAAAGGAAAATAATGAAAATCTTTGTCGATGGAGCTCTCTTGAGAAGAGTCTCCGCACAACAGATACAAAGATAAAAGATGCAGTCGACGCCCTCGAGCGCTACAAGTTGGAGGCGCAGCAGCAGGAGGAAGACTAGGCAGCGGCTGCAGCTGAAAGGGAGAGAGGGTCCGCATAACAACTTTTGGCTGCTGCCTAGGCTCTTTTAGGTAATATTTCTAGTTCGCTTTTCCTCTAGTGTTGTGTCTTCCATGACCCATTTTTCCTCTGGCCATGAACTGCTATGATTTTGTAGATGTGACCAGAATCAACTTCGACCGTTAGGCGCTAACCCGCGAGGATCTCTTGGCCGACGCTGTGGCTACAGTCAAGTACCGTAGTGTTTCTGCCAAGGACACACTCTAGAAGGCCAAGATCATGCTTGGACGTCTCCGAGAAGAGATGATGCCGAAGGCCAAGGCGACCGAGGACGTAGATGGTCTGGCTGAAGCATTCACCGGGGACGTGCCCGCGGAGTACAAGGAGATGCAAAAGGGGGCAGGTGCATCCCTCGGGTTGGCGATGTCACAGGCTTGCGACACTGGGCTAAATGTGAGCAAGATCACGTCGAAGATTCCGGTGACTAAAGAATGTGAAGAGGTAGCATTTGCACTTTTTGCTACTCGCTATCATAAGTATGGTCCTCGGCTCATAGAAACGCTCGCGAAGTACTCCGTGGAGCAAAATCGACTGAACATGGCGAAGGCCACGTTGTTGGGGGTTGCTGCTGCAAAGGCCACGATGTCGGAGGTTGCCACAGAGTCCATGAAGCCCACGAGTGCTGATGCATAGGCCTAGAAGTGCTTCTGTTTATTGTATAGTTGTACCAGGAACTCGTGGTATATTTTGAGTACTTTTGTAGGGGTGCGCCATCAAAAGCTTATTGAAGCTCAGTGTGTTTACTTTTGGTTGCCTGATGATTCTCTTGTTTCTTCAGACTTGAACTCCTTGATTAATGATTCTTATCCTTCGATTGTTTTCTTGGCTAGGGGCCTATGAGTAGCGCGCAGGACATGTCATCTTCTATTGCGTCCTTGACTCCTCCACAATCGAGAGTGGATGAGTTGTCGCTGCTTTCTCGCCTACATGACCATGTGAAGGAGTTGGAGAGAAACACATTGATCATACACGGCAACACTGACGTATGAAAGTCGAAGGCCGAGGAAGCTGCTGAGTGGGATAATTATCTCCTTAGCGAGGTGGCCCAGGTCAACGAGCAGTTGCAATGTGGGTGCTCCTCGACTACTTTCTGTTTTTTCTATTGGCTTGGTATGAGCTCGAGTGTTGTGTCTTGCTTTGTGTGTGTAATTGTGAATCTGATTCCGTAGGAAGAGAGGGACCGTATCAGCATCCGACTGAACTACCTGACTCAATTAGAGCTAGAAGCTAGAGGATTCTTCTAGGCCGATTGAAATCGGGCGAATATGATGGCGACCCTGCAGGATTGTGTTTCGCAAGTGCTACACTTCTTGAAGAAGGCACAGTCATCCTTGAAGCATATTTTCAGGGCGATGTTCCCTCTAGACACATACCATGCAAGCTTGTTGGCTCTTCTACGAAGGTTCCATGATGCTGGTGTTGTACGCGAGTGCGTGCACCAGCAACTCGTCGCCGGTGCCAAGGCTGCACTGGCACTTGTGCATATGCAATGTCGAAATGTGGACTTGGATGCTATCGCGGAGGAACCACCAACACCACCGGACGGTATGGCGTGGAACATGGTTCTCAATTACCGAGCGGTTTCTCGGCCTACGAAAGACATCGTGAATTTATTTGATGAGCGCACCAACATCCTTCTTCAGTGTTAATAGAGTAGTTTCTATCTTGCACATAACATATAATTGTTATAAAGTTCATATAGTTTCGAGAGGGCATTTTCTGGCCCTTGTAATTATTGCAGACTTGTTAACTTTTATATGTTCAAGTGTGATTATGCGATTCCTTTTCATTAGCCTGATGTTTTTAAATATCTACACCTTGCCAACCTGTTAGTTGGGCTGCAACTAGACTGGAGTTTTTAAGGGTTCAATTGTAAATTGAATCAGCTAATCGGAGAATCGCGATGATGATTTATATGTGTGACGAGGTCGTCAGGGAGGCGTAGCCCCCCAAGTGCGAAATGCATAGAAATTAAAACATAATAAGACGCATAGTTGAGGCACTTAGCTTTAATTATTGGAGAATAGTAGGAGGTACATTGTTTGTATAAGTAGCCTGGCTGAGTAGCCTTATTGTAAAGGAAAAACATCTAAGGGTACAAGCATCATAGTTGCGCGATGTTCCACGTGTTGGAGTATGCAACTCTAGTCTCTAAGTCCTTCAGGCGATATGCGCCACCTGGGATTACTTCGGTGACCACGTAGGGTCCTTCTCATGGAGATTCGATCTTGAGGTGCCCTTTCTGCTTCAGTCATAGGACGAGGTCACCTTTGTTGAAGGACCTTGGACGCAGTCGTCAGCTGTGGTGGTTGCGATGGCTCTTCTGGTACATGGTTGAGTGTTCCGTGGTGATTTCATATGCTTCATCGAGGAGATCGACGGAGTCTTCGAGTGCGGCAGTGGATTCAGCCTCATTGTAGGCGATGGCCCGTGGGGACTTGTAGCGCACTTTAGCTAGTAGTACTGCCTTGGCACCGTGCACCATGAAGAAAGGTGTGTACCCAGTGGCGTTGTTCGGGGTTGTCCATAGGCTCCATAGTACGGAGGGCAGTTCCTCGGCCCAACATCCTGCCGCTTGTTTGAGAGGCCGAAGGAGGCGCTTCTTGATGCCGTTGCAGACTAGGCCACTAGCCTTCTCGACTTGACCGTTGGTGTGAGGATGTGCCACAGAAGCATAGCTGATGTTGATCCCTAGGTTTTCGCAGAAATCCTGGAACCCTTTTGGGTGAAGTTCATCCCGTTGTCAGTGATGATGGTGTGCGACACACCAAACCTGAAGACGATGGACTCGAAGAACTTGAGGGCGGTGGCTCCAGTTTGGTTTCTCACCGGCATGGCCTTGATCCACTTGGTGAACTTGTCGACTGCTACGAGGAGGTAGACGTATCCTCTAGGCGACGATTTCTACAGCTTGCCGGCCATGTCGAGACCCCACTGTGCAAAGGGCTAGGCAACAAGTATTGGCCTGAGTTCCGCGTCTAGTGCATGCGGTTTTTCCGCGAATATCTAACAGACATTACACCTCTCGATGATGTCCTTGGCATCATGCATCACAGTGGGCCAATAGAAGCCAGCTCATAGAGCTTTAACAACAAGGGCGCGACTGCCTGTGTGATGTCCGCAGGTGCCCTCGTGTATTCCGAGGAGGATTCCTTTGCCATCACCGTTGGTGACGCATTGTTGGAGCACACCCATGATGCTTCTCTTGTACAACTCACCATTGATTATTGTGAAGGTCTTGGATCTCCAAGCAATGTGTCATGCATCTGTCGGGTCATTCGGTAGCTTCTTGGTGAGAAGGTATGTGATATGTGGATGTTTCTAGGATGGCTCAAGGAGCATGACCTCCATGGGGGGATTGTTGGTTTGCGGCCTGAAAGTTCCTGGGCGAGTGCATGGCGGTACCCAAGTTCCCTATAATTGCCGCGTTTCGTAAAGTTGGGCTGCCAACTACTGAGAGGGGCCATTTCGATGCAAACTCATCTCACCCCTAGCAAATTCAAACATTCCGTTAAACTGCCCCATGAAGTAGATGGTCGGGACCCACATGTCGGTCATCTGTCCGTGACGCGAGCGCCAACGCACCAACCTCTTAGGCGAATCGAGGAACTAAGTGGATTGGATTCATTGACCAATTTCACAAATCGATTCCCTCCTTTCCCCTAGCACCAGCGGCATCGAAATCCACCCTCCAGGCAGAACGATCCCTTCGAACATTTGACTTCCGGCGCCAAGTTGTTGTGCCCAGTTGCTGCGCCCATTCGCTGATCGTGATCTCCAATGGCGCATGCTGTAGCCGCCGTTGCGAGGCTCTAGCCCGCCTCCATCGCCGACGAGTTGAGAAGCTCGGAGGATGGCAGATCCTACTACCAAGGAATAAGAAGTTCTGGCTACATGCAGGTGAGCTACCCTTCTCTTTGATATTCGCACTAATTATAACTTCTAGCTAGCTACTGAACCTAAAATTGTTTGTTATCCCAACGCAGACAAACATATTTTGTCCATAGTTTTCTATCAAGTGGGATCTCCGCAGACCACCCTTACCTGGTTACGGTAGCCCTCTTCAGGTACAACTCTAAATCAGCAAGGGTGCAAGGGCAAGTGGTATGGACACCATTGTATCACGATGGAAGAAGCGCCTACGCAGATCTGCACTATCCCTGGTATGGTTGCTGCTCTGCATAATCATGATGAAATATGGCCGAAGAAGACTACAAAGTTTAGCTTCATGGATGAACATGGCATCATGGTTCCTCTAACGTGTGACAGTCAACTAATTGGATTGATGAAAAGGTATGCTTAGGCTTGCATGTTTGCGCTGAATTGTGATGTACTAGATGTGGAAGCTGCTACAACTGGGAGTCGCCCTTCTATTCTTGAACAGGGTGGTCGCTCGAACCCAATTAGCTCCTGGTAAGCAAAAGTCTCTTGGGGTTCGCATGTTTGTGCTGAATTGTAATTTTTGTTCTATTTACTCTATAGATATTGGGCAGTTATGCAACAGTCCTGTTTCTTTGAAAGGAAACGCCGCAAGGTTAGAAACATGACTGTCGGGTCAGTCATTTTGCTGCTGGAAGAAAATAAAAATGAGTGGAAAGCTGATGCTGGACATGATTCTGGTGATGATTGTCCCGACGATGCAGAGTACGTGAAGCTAAGAAAATTGGCACCGAGGAAGAGAAAGAAGGAAGGAAATGAAGAAGCCAGTGGACGTGAAGTCTTGGCACCTAGGCTAGGGAAGAAGGCTGATGGCAATGACGATGCATAGTAATGTGTTAACTTGAACCTATATATGTAATTTGGTTAAATTTTGGAGCTCTATGTGTGGAACATCTACCCACGTTCTTGGAATAAAATGTACCGCGACTTAGGGTTTGGAAACGCCCGAGTCAGTAGTTGAATCCGAAGTTGTGATTGTGCCACTACTATCTAAAAACATGCAGCACCGGTTCCATGATTGCTGAGGGGCAGGAGGTCTCCAAATTCGATGGAATGTAAGTGGCATAGAAATAAATTATTTAAGCTGCTACACTCCACGAAGCAACAACTGATTTCAGCTGCTGCACAATGACATGGCAACATAAACAACAATGGAACCCGATAATGCCTAGATGATGAGGAAATCGGTACCACTTTCTGGCCTAATCTTGAGCCCGTCTATCTCACCGCCTCCCTGCTCCTGCATCCCCTGCATCTGGCGAAGCTCTCGGATCTCCAGTAACCAGGTGTACGTGCTTCCACTTTATAAATTGTGGTTGTGCCATTTGCAGGCGGCACAATCCACGTAGATTACATTTAAACAAACCACCAATGTTAGAATACCACCATGATCAGACAAAAGGAAGTAATGCAAGGTTAAGACAGATTAACGGGCGACCAATTTTTTTTCTCCCAAGACTCCGGGACCACTAGTTCAGACCGCTAGGTCAACAAGTACTACTATTACAACTTAAAAAATCACGGAGCTCAAGCTAAATAGAACTAGTTATCACACATCTCTTTGATCTTCCTAATCTTAGCCCGATGCACATCTTCCTGCGAGAGCAAGGATCGAATCGTCTGCTCCTTCCTTTTAGCATCTTCCTTGCACAACTTCAATCATTTCTCTGCATTTTTCCTCATGCACTTGTCAATACTCGTAGTTGTGAACTGCAGGACTTTGGCCTGGTGAAGATCATTCCTTGCTTGAGTTAGTTCTTGCTCTGCTTTAGCCTGCAGGACCAACGCCATGTCCCTCTCCTTCTCGACTTTGCTAACCTTGTCTTGCACCCTCCTGAGATCTCGGTTAAGCTTGGTCGTGTCAACTGGGTCCCATAGCTTCATCTCCGCACTGTCAAGAAGTGAGCTGACTATGGATTCTTTCAACTCAAAAGTCATATCCCATAGTTTGTCTAGCATTTTTGGCATCAATTTGGGCCACTTTGGATCTACCCATTTGACAACACTGCAACTTCTGCCTTGCATCATTGCACGATGTCCTTGACACCGTAAAAACCTCCTGCATGCGTTTTGTCCTTCGAACGCTACAAATTTAGCAGGCACATATCCATGTTTACATAGCGGAGGACTGTCTTCATCTGCTAAACCGTGATAGTCGAACTCGTACAGCGTCTGGTTGGCCTAACACATCATACACGCATGAGTAAATAGAGTAGATCTAGCTCAAAATAGATAACTGGCCATAAATGATAGAGATAGAGATGTGACGACTCACATCGAAATCACCGTCCATGTCGTCATGATGCGTTTCCTCACCATCTCCCCTTAAACCCATGGCAAGATGGGGGTGGGGGACTGGGGTGGCTACAGGAGAGATAGATGGAGGCGTCGTCGGCTTGTGGCTATGGCAGTATGGGAGAGAAGTGGGGAAAGTGGCTTCGAGGGGAAGGAAGAGAAGTATGGGGAGGAAGAGAAGTAAAGGGGACGTGACACAGGCATATTGCCCACTGAACTCATGAGTCGTGAAACTTGCAAAAGGGGAGCGCCCAGTGTTGCCAGTTTGTCTAGAGCAAGCGGGAAGTAAGCGTGGCCAATCATGTCGCCTAACAGCCTACTCGCGCATCGCTCTTACGAAGACCATCCCAATCGTCCAAGCGCCCCGATCGAACGGTATGTAACAATCGTCATGAAGAACAACTATGTTAGGGCGTGCCTTCTAGAAGACTCAATCTAACGGCCACCATTGGGGGGCTAAGATTAGGGATCTCCTAAGGTTAGGATCCATATGTGGTTTATGAGAAGAACACACATGCAATGACACTGGTGGATCCATATGTGGTTTGTGGAAAGAACACACATGCACTAAAACTAGCTGTGGTTTGTGAAAAGAATAGGCAATACAATGAATGTGGTGGATCCATGTATGGTTTGTGAAAGAACAGACATTCACTAACTCTAGTTGTGGTTCATTAAAATAACACACATGCAATGACACTGGTGCATCCATATGTGTTTTGTGAAAAGAACACACATGCAATGACACGGGTGGATCCATGTGTGGTTTGTGGAAAGAACACACATGCAATGACTCTAGCTATGGTTAATGAAAAGAACACAGATGCAATGACACTGGTGGATCCATATGTGGTTTGTAAAAAGAAAATACATGCAATGACTCTAGATGTGGTTTGTGAAAAGAACACACATCTAGTGACACTAGTGGATCCATATGTGGTTTGTGTAAAGAACATACATGCAATGACACTAGTTGTGGTTAATGAAAAGAAGAGACATACAATGACTCTGATGGATCCATATGTGGTTTGTGAAAAGAACACACATGCAATGACTATATCTGTGGTTAATAAAAATAACACACATGCAATGACACTGGTGGATCGATGTGGTTTGTGAAAAGAACAGACATGCGACGACTCTAGCTATGGTTAATGAAAAGAACACACATGCAATGACACTGGTGGATCCATATGTGGTTTATGAAAAGATCACACATGCAATGAACTCTAGTGGATCCATATGTGGTTTGTGGGAAGAACACACATGCTCATGTGGGTTGTGAAATGAAAACACATCCAATGACACTGGTGGATCCTTATGTGGTTTGTTAAAGGAACACACATGGAATAACACTGTTGGATCAATATGTGGTTTGTGAAAAGAACACACATCCAAAGACTCTAGTGGATTCTTATGTGGTTTATGAAAATAACAGACGACTCTAGCTATGGTTTGTGAAAATAACACACATGCAATGACATTGGTGGATCCATGTGTGGTTTGTGAAAAGAACAGACATGCAATCACTCTAGCTGTGGTTAATGAAAAGAACACACATGCAATGACACTGGTGGATCCATATGTAGTTTGTGAAAAGAATAGACATGCAATGACTCTAGATGTGGTTAATGAAACAAACACACATGCAATGACACTAGTGGATCCATGTGGTTTGTGAAAAGAACATACATGCAACGAATCTAGCTTTGGTTAATGAAAAGAACACACATGCAATGACACTAGTGGATCCATATGTGGTTTATGAAAAGAACACACATGCAATGAACTCTGGTGGATCCATATGTGGTTTGTGAGAAGAACACACATGCTCATGTGGTTTGTGAAAAGAACACACATCTAATGACACTAGTGGATCCTTATGTGGTTTGTGAAAAGAACACACATGCAATGACACTGGTGGATAAATATGTTGTTTGTGAAAAGAACATACATCCAATGACTCTAGTGGATCCTTATGTGGTTTATGAAAATAACAGGCATGCAATGACTCTAGCTGTGGTTTGTGAAAAGAACACACATGCAATAACACTGGTGGATCCATATGTAGTTTGTGAAAATAACACACATGCAATGACTCCAGTAGTTGCTTGTGAAAAGAACACACATCTAGTGACACTGGTGGATCCATATGTGGTTTGTGGAAAGAACAGACATGCAATGACACTAGCCGTGGTTAATGAAAATAACAGACATACAATGACTCTGATGGATCCATATGTGGTTTGTGAAAAGAACACACATGCAATGACACTACTGGATCCATATGTGGTTTATGAAAAGAACACACATGCAATGAACTCTGGTTGATCCATATGTGGTTTGTGAGAAGAACACACATGCTCATGTGGTTTGTGAAAAGAACACACATCTAATGACACTGGTGGATCCTTATGTGGTTTGTGAAAGGAACACACATGCAATGACACTGGTGGATCAGTATGTCGTTTGTGAAAAGAACAGACATCCAATGACTCTAGTGGATCCTTATGTGGTTTATGAAAATAACAGGCATGCAATGACTCTAGCTGTGGTTTGTGAAAAGAACACACATGCAATAACACTGGTGGATCGATATGTAGTTTGTGAAAATAACACACATGCAATGACTCCAGCGGTTGCTTGTGAAATGAACACACATCCAGTGACACTGGTGGATCCATATGTGGTTTTTGGAAAGAACAGACATGCAATGACACTAGCCGTGGTTAATGAAAATAACAGACATACAATGACTCTGATGGATCCATATGTGGTTTGTGAAAAGAACACACATGCAATGACTCTAGATGTGGTGAATTTAAAGAACACACATGCAACAAACTTTGGTGGATCGATATGTGGTTTGTGAAAAGAACAGACATGCAATGACTCTAGCTATGGTTAAGGAAAGGAACACACATGGAGTGACACTTGTGGATCCATATGTTGTTTATGAAAATAACACACATGCAATGACTCTAGCTGTGGTTTGTGAAAAGAACACACATCCAGTGTACTCTGGTGGATCCATGTGTGGTTTGTGAGAAGAACAGACATGCAATGACTCTAGCTGTCGTTTGTGAAAACAACACACATGCAATGACACTGGTGGATCCATATGTGGTTTGTGAAGAACAGACACGCAATGACTCTAGCTGTGGTTTGTGAAAAGAACACAGATGCAATGACACTAGTGGATCCATGTGGTTTGTGGAAAGAACACACATGCAATGACTCTAGTGGATGAATATGTGGTTTGTGAAAAGAACACACATCCAACGATAATGGTTAATGAAGACCATCCCAATCGTCCAAGTGCCCCGATCGAACGGTATGTAACAATTGTCATGTAGAACAACTGTGTTAGGGCGTGCCTTCTAGAAGACTCAATCTAATTGCCACCATTGGGGGGCTAAAATTAGGGATCTCCTAAGGTTAGGATCCATATGTGGTTTATGAGAAGAACACACATGCAATGACACTGGTGGATCCATATGTGGTTTGTGGAAAGAACACACATGCAATGACACTAGTTGTGGTTTGTGAAAAGAATAGGTAATACAATGACTCTGGTGGATCTATGTATGTTTTGTGAAATAAAGACATTCACTAACTCTAGTTGTGGTTCATGAAAATAACACACATGCAATGGCAGTGGTGCACCCATATGTGGTTTGTGAAAAGAACACACATCGAAAGACACTGGTGGATCCATATGTGGTTTGTGAAAAGAACACACATGCAATGACTCTAGTTGTGGTTTGTGAAAACAACACACATCTAGTGTCACTGGTCGATCCATATGTGGTTTGTGAAAAGAACAGATATGCAATGACACTAGATGTGGTTAATAAAAAGAACACACATCCAATGACTCTGATGGATCCATATGTGGTTTGTGAAAAGAACACACATGCAATGACACTAGTGGATCCATATGTGGTTTATGAAAAGAACACACATGCAATGAACTCTGGTGGATCCATATGTGGTTTGTGAGAAGAACACACATGCTCATGTGGTTTGTGAAAAGAACACACATCTAATGACACTGGTGGATCCTTATGTGGTTTGTGAAAGGAACACACATGCAATGACACTGGTGGATCAATATGTCGTTTGTGAAAAGAACAGACATCCAATGACTCTAGTGGATCCTTATGTGGTTTATGAAAATAACAGGCATGCAATGACTCCAGCTGTGGTTTGTGAAAAGAACACACATGCAATAACACTGGTGGATCCATATGTAATTTGTGAAAATAACACATATGCAATGACTCCAACGGTTGCTTGTGAAAAGAACACACATCCAGTGACATTGGTGGATCCACATGTGGTTTTTGGAAAGAACAGACATGCAATGACACTAGCCATGGTTAATGAAAATAACAGACATACAATGACTCTGATGGATCCATATGTGGTTTGTGAAAAGAACACACATGCAATGACTCTAGATGTGGTGAATTTAAAGAACACACATGCAACAAACTTTGGTGGATCGATATGTGGTTTGTGAAAAGAACAGACATGCAACGACTCTAGCTATGGTTAAGGAAAAGAACACACATGGAGTGACACTTGTGGATCCATATGTTGTTTATGAAAATAACACACATGCAATGACTCTAGCTGTGGTTTGTGAAAAGAACACACATCCAGTGTACTCTGGTGGATCCATGTGTGGTTTGTGAGAAGAACAGACATGCAATGACTCTAGCTGTCGTTTGTGAACATAACACACATGCAATGACACTGGTGGATCCATATGTGGTTTGTGAAGAACAGACACGCAAGGAATCTAGCTGTGGTTTGTGAAAAGAACACACATGCAATGACACTAGTGGATCCATGTGGTTTGTGGAAAGAACACACATGCAATGACTCTAGCTATGGTTAATGAAAAGAACACAGATGCAATGACACTGGTGGATCCATATGTGGTTTGTAAAAAGAAAACACATGCAATGACTCTAGATGTGGTTTGTGAAAAGAACACACATCTAGTGACACTGGTGGATCCATATGTGGTTTGTGTAAAGAACATACATGCAATGACACTAGTTGTGGTTAATGAAAAGAAGAGACATACAATGACTCTGATGGATCCATATGTGGTTTGTGAAAAGAACACACATGCAATGACTATATCTATGGTTAATAAAAATAACACACATGCAATGACACTGGTGGATCGATGTGGTTTGTGAAAAGAACAGACATGCGACGACTCTAGCTATGGTTAATGAAAAGAACACACATGCAATGACACTGGTGGATCCATATGTGGTTTATGAAAAGATCACACATGCAATGAACTCTAGTGGATCCATATGTGGTTTGTGGGAAGAACACACATGCTCATGTGGGTTGTGAAATGAAAACACATCCAATGACACTGGTGGATCCTTATGTGGTTTGTTAAAGGAACACACATGGAATAACACTGTTGGATCAATATGTGGTTTGTGAAAAGAACACACATCCAATGACTCTAGTGGATTCTTATGTGGTTTATGAAAATAACAGACGACTCTAGCTATGGTTTGTGAAAATAACACACATGCAATGACATTGGTGGATCCATGTGTGGTTTGTGAAAAGAACAGACATGCAACCACTCTAGCTGTGGTTAATGAAAAGAACACACATGCAATGACACTGGTGGATCCATATGTAGTTTGTGAAAAGAATAGACATGCAATGACTCTAGATGTGGTTAATGAAACAAACACACATGCAATGACACTAGTGGATCCATGTGGTTTGTGAAAAGAACATACATGCAACGAATCTAGCTTTGGTTAATGAAAAGAACACACATGCAATGACACTAGTGGATCCATATAT